>CM060933.1:60342500-61592500 GCA_030765085.1 Allium cepa
AAATTGTGCACATTGAATTGACTTGATTAAATTCACTCCTAACAAGTTTAGTTTGATTATATCCAAGTCCTTGTCTAGTTGTATTAATAGTTTGTTTCCCAAATAGCATATTTAGTGATCTTTCACTTTTGGAGAATTTTTCCAAAGTTGTAGACAATTGTTGGACTTGTGTTTTAAGAGATTCATTTTCATTCAATAATTGTGTGCACTTTTTAATAGAATTTTTTCTTTAAGCATTTTCGCTTTCTTTCAAAATCAGAATTTCATTTTCAAACGATTTGATTTTAATTTCTGATTTTTTAATTTCTTCTTCAAATGTTGGACACTTATCACACTTAAGGATCCTATTTTGATAGTTTTTAACTGATTGGTCAAGTTGTTTATTTGATTCTATCAAAATATCTCTTTGTGATTCAAGTTTGGCATACTTCTCCCTAAGTCGTTCAAAACAGCCATTTACTTCGTGGAAATATATAAGTAATTCTGAGTGAGTGAGTTTTGATACCTCGCTTGGCTCGTCATTGTCGCTATAAGTTATATTACCTTGAAGGCACATATCTGCTTTCACACTCCCACTGCTAGTACTTTGATTATCTTCATCACTTGTATTCCACGTGGCTGCAGCATTTCTCCGTTTTGATTTCTTTTCAAAGTCGCGTCGATTTTGAGGACAATTGGGCTTGATGTGTCCGGGTTGGTTGCACTTATGACAGATGATTTCGTGTTCTTCTGAGTTGTTTAGTGCTTTGATTATTCTGCTTATCAACTGTTGATTTGGAGCTGGATTTTCGTATTTGTGGTTCCACTTTTTGAATCTCTTTATTAGTAGCGCCATCTCAGCTGCTCCATCATCATCATCCTCATCACATCTGCCTTTTTCCAATACTATTAAGCACTTTTCTTTAACTGAGTTGGTTGTGGAGGATTTCTCAATGCTGTTGACTTTTGCACCATATATTGCATTTAAAGTATTCTAGGTTTCCTGTGCATTTTCACAATGAGAGATGAAATTAAAATTATCTTGATTAATATGAGAATATAATATATGCATAGCCAGAGTATTAACCGAGATAATTTTCTTATCTGTTATATCACACCCATTTTCAATAATATCTCAACATTTAACATTAACAGATTTTAAATAAAATTCCATTTTCAATTTCAATTCAAAAAATCCGTTCCATCAAAAATAGAAGGAATAATATTGGAACGACCCTCAGCAAAAGTAGCCATTTTAAAAATTCAAAATTTTAAAACAAAAATTGGTTTTTTTGAAAAATCAAATTTTTTAAAACAAAAATGGCTTTTGTACCTCGCTTTGATACCACTCGTAGGATCGATTTCACCCTAGAGGAGGGGGGGGGGGAAATAGTGTGATGCTATTAATTAGAAAAATTATTGCGGAAGCTTATAAAATTATTTCAACATAGATATATCAAAATAATAGCAGCACAGATAATAGGAGAATAATAAATACAGAAATAGAACGACACAGAATTTACCCAGCTTCAGCAAAACCCTGCCTACGTGCTGCCCCCAAAGTTTCTACTAGAAATTAAGCAGTCAGACGTTTACACACGTAAACTCACGACACCCGCTATCGACTAGCCTTAACTCTACGCTCAAAACCCTGCTACAATTCAGCCACTGAGGTGCGAATTCTCAAACTACGCCACGTAGTTTGTCCCCTAGTCACACGACTAGAAATTACAATGTTTAAAAGAAGAATTTAAATTTAAAAACAAATTTAAAAAATCAAAACCCTAATTGAAAAGATTAAGCCCAAGTATAATTGTAAAACAATAAAGGCCGCCTCCCTTTTCATTTATTTCTTTATCGGCATGGTTCCTCTTTTATTTGCTCCGTTCCTTTCTTTTGTGAAAATGGCGGCCGTTCCTTGCTCGTTCTTCTTCGATCTGAAATTAGGGCTTTGAAATGCCGACTTTAAATCGATCGATCGAATTGGGATTTCGCTCTCTTGCCCTGTCGATCGATCGTCTCTTCACTTGGCTCACGGCTCCTTCGATGATCGAGTTCGATCTTGCTCCGGTATGCAATTTGTTGTTTTGCTTTACTATTTTTGCTTACTTGAACTCGATGATTAAAACTGTCGATGATGAATGGGATTTATAGAAGTCGAATTCCTATATTTGCGTTCGTCTGACAGTTGTTTGATTTCGTCAATACTATGCTCGGCCATTCGATCTTCGTTTGGATGTTCGAGATGATTACTGACTCGTTCCAATTCATATATGTTTTGCTTGGTTGACACGGTTTCGAAACTTGGTCATCATGGCATTGATTTGCTTTGATGATGTTGATTTCGTTCTTTAGGGCGTTCATTTTCTTGGCTATCACGGTTTCGAATTCTTTTTGCATTTGACTTTGGCATTTTTATTTTGACCCACGACTTCTTCTGATGCTTGTAGATTGACTTCGGTCATTTTTCTTGATTATGTTGATTTCACTGTGACTTCGGCATTAACTTGTTCCACTTGAAACTGTTTTGGTTTCTGGTACTTTGTTCATTTTCGACTTCATAAAAACTTTGGCATGTCTGCATATATGCATTCATCTTTTCCACTGTGTATTTGCATGCTTGCCACTGATCATATGTTGAAGTTTTTGACGATGATATTGATTTCGTTTATGTGCTCGAGTTTGGCTATTAACTGTTTACTGCCTCTGGTCATTTGCGTCCTGTAGCATACTTGACTTGTTTGAAACATGTATCTTGATTTTGCTTTGATTTAGCTGGTGTGTTTGCTGTGTATATGCATTTATCCACTCACTCCATCTTCATTTTGTTTCACTTGTGTCTGATTTGCTTTATAAGACTGCACTTGATTTCATTGTGGCTTTGACTCTGCATATACTCTCTGATGTTGTCACTGCATACATGTTCATCATGTAGTTCACTGTATTGGTTCGTGTATATGTGCAGTTTCACTTTGTTGATGATTTGATGTTGAAGTCACGGTGATGCATTGTGGTAAGTTCGATGTGCATGCTTTGTACTCGTAGTCTTGTCTCACTTACATTGCTTGGCCATATGTATGCATCGGGGCAGTTTGCATTTGTGTTGTCTACTTGTATCAATCCATATCATATATCATTGTGCATATGTATGTTGCATCGTTGTTGCATATTCAAGTTGTAACTTGAATTACACTGTCAGTTGTAGTTTGTATATTGTTACTACACACTCTGGCCTTCATGTATACTTGATGTGTGTTGTGCATTTGTAGTTGAATTGAGTACATGTGTGTTGTGTTCATTGTGTAGCATACTCGACCTGATGCTTGCATATCATGACTGCACTGTTCACTGTATATATATAGGTTGCTGCACCATGTTGTTTGCTGTGGATATTGTGTTCATGTATTCTTCTGTTTAGTATTGGTGCACTTGGTTTGCATACAGTTTTCACTGTGCAGCCGAGCTCATTGATCATTTGATCCACTTTGCATTTGTTTTGGTTGCTGCATTTCAACTTGAACTTCATCTTGATTTTTGGAATTGCACCTGTGTTGAATCCAGCTAGTAGCTCGGGTTTGACCTTGTGCTCGTGTTATGAATTTATTTGTATTGCACTTGAGTTTAACCCGGCTTTTCATTTGGGTTTGACTTGTGCTCACTTGTCCCTGTAATTTTATCAAGTGTATATATTGGTGTGCACGGCCTCGTGGCATGTACAGTGATACACTGTGCATGTCACAAGCTGTTCGTGTATGATGAATTCAAATTTGAATGATGACGAACAACCCAAATAACTAACGCAAATATTATTTTTAACATCCACATTTTATTTTATACTGCAAAAATATTTCCTTTTCAATTTTACTGCGTCAATACTTATTTTTGCAGATTGCTCAGATGCTGGATTCAAACTGGAATAAAGTTCTAGATAAAATACGAGTGAACGAGCGATATGTAGTGAGGTGTATTTGTAAATGATAAATTGTGATGTAATCAAATTTGTATTTATTTGTATATATATAATGAGAGCTTGAATTTGTACTATTCAAAAATTGTAACAAATATTTGCTTCAATAAAATATCCGTTTGAATTCAAATTCTTTTATTCAGCAAATATATATTAGTTATGTGAAAAATAAAATAGTATATTAACAAATACATTTAAATGAATATATATATGTGTATATATATATATATATATGTTTATTATCATCAAACAAAAATCAATACTCGCATATTCAACAGCGACGAGTCAAATAATAATCCGCCTTTTACCAAAATTGACGATTTCCAATTAACAGCTTTGAAATTGAAAACGATAAACTTAAAGAAGTTGTTGAAAATACGGTAATTGAGTTGGATTTCAATTCGTTTGAAAGTGTGGAACTAAATTTAAATTTCGATATTCCCTTTTCCAATTTTGAAAAATTGAATACAACAACTTTGGATTTTGAACTTGATATATGCAATGAAGTTGTAAATAATTCAACAAGGGAAGACGAATTCAATGAACATGGTTTCTTTGGAATTTTCAAAGACGATTTGTTGAATTCTGAAGGGAAGATTTGAATCACCATTTTGATTTTGAAATCAATAATTCTGAACAAGTTTTCAATGATAACTTTGAATTTCAATTTGGTGTAAATAAACTTGAATTTCAACCAATTGTTCTATCAACTCCAAAAATCGTCGAAAACAGAACAACTCGTATGATTTTTGATAAAACAACATTCGTTTTCCAAAATCAACTTTCAAGTTTAAAATCTTTTATTAGGTTGACTGTGGGGACACAGTCAAAATCAAGTATGTGGGGGGAGTCTATTCTTCTTTTTATGATTTTTCAAGGTTTATTTTTAAATTTTCTTTCTAAAACTCAAAAACAACTAAAAAAAAAAAATTCAATTTTTATTATTAAGCATTTTTATTTACTTTTTGTAACTTCTCGTATCTGAAGGCCAAAAGCAAGCGCTATGGATGCTGCAGTTATCCACAGTATTAACTTCTGGTGATGAAATACGGCAATGTTAATGGTATCCATAATATCAGAAGCACTTGAATAGAAATAAAATCATAGATTTCCAAAAACAATAATTTCAGTGATTATATTTCAAATAAACCATATCCAAGTTACAAAAATCCTAAACATAATCCCAGGCATTGATCAATTATAATTTACAACCATACACCAAGAGCGACATATGAAGATGTCCCCTTGGATGATCAAAGCAATATAGAGGTAACTGTCTTATTACACAGCGGAAACAGTTTTAAAACAAAATCCCTAAATTAGCTATCCATCAGCCACATGCCCGTCTTCGGATGCTTTATTAGCCAAAATTTGCTAAACCCTAAAAACCTAAACCCTCAACCTACTCAAATCAAATTTTGAGCACCCAAGGATTTAAGGAGAAACAAAAACTTTGAGTCAGACTTAAAGCTTGTTATGAATAATTTTTGTTACATCTCAGTTTACTGATAACTAGTGAGATTATGCCGCTTAGCGGAACGGGTTTCCCCCCACGAATTTCTCTTTCTAAAACATAGATTTTGCAAATCACTTGCTGCAACCAAACATGTTAATCAACTGTTTATAATAATAATATGGCAATATCCATTATGTTAAAATAGGAAATAAAATAAACTATCTGTCTAAATCTGAACTATCTGTTATTTACTGAACTATCTATCCTAAATTCTAAGCTAACTGCTCTTTTCTGGACTATCTGTCCTAAAAATGGTTATACCAAAATAGTAATAGCTGTTATGCTAGATAATGGGCTATCTTCCCAAAATAGGTAAAAAAAGGATGGACTAACTTCCTTTAAAATTTTAGCAAGTCCGTTATGCTAGTAAATGAACTATCTGTTCATATCACAGCTGACTGCTCTTTCTGGACTAGTTGTCCTGGACTAACTGTCCTCCGGGCTGACTGCACTCAACATGGACTAACTGTCCGAATTTCAGTGAGCCGACTGCCAAAATTTTCTTTTGGGTTAACTACCCTTCAAATATCCGAGCTAACTGCTCTACACAATGTTTGAGCTAACTGTTATTCAATTTCCCTTGAAAATCTTTTCAAAATGATTTAGTCCGTCAAATCATATATACAAGGAAAATATGTTTAGCTTTGCTCTAAACTATTTTTTCCATGACATCCACACACACTTTACTCAAAATAATGTTGATGATGTTCAATATGGATTATCTATCCTTTTAAAATAAGCTAAAGACCTTTACAACTTAAAACACTTAGGCTATCTACCTTGTCCTTTCATTCGAAACCTTTGTTTAAATCCTTTAAACAAAGTTTCGAAAACATTGAAGGTAACTCCTTCAAAAAAAATTATAAAACCCTTCGAAAGTATTGAAGGTAACCCCTTTGTATCCTTTAACAAACCTTTCGAAAATATTTAAGGTAACTCTTTCAAAACCATTTATAAAAACCTTCGAAAGTATTGAGGGTAACCCCTTCGTATCCTTTAATAAACCTTTCAAAATCATTGAAGGCATCTCCTTCAAAACCATTTATAAAGCCTTCCTTTTACAAGCTTTAAAGTATATGACATCCCCTTTATAAATCCTTTAACCCTTAGCTTTTAGAAAACATTACAAAACAATACCTTACGACCTTGCCGAAAGGTACTACCTTTCGACCTTGTCGGAAGGTTTCTTTTCAACCTAGTCGAAAGGTATCACCTTTCGACTCTATCGAAAGCCTGGGGTATCTCCCCTATATAATAATCCTTTCGAAAGCATTGAAACTCAAAACCTTTCAAAGACATTGGGTTCAATTTAAAAACAATAGGAACCTTTCGAAACCATTCAAAGTTAACTACTTTGAAGCCTTTAAAACATTTTGACTTAAAACAGTTGGATTATGCAATTAGAGAAGCATTGGAGTCAAAATCAACTGCTTTGAAACCTTTATAAAACCTTTCAAATCCATTCGAAAACAATTTAGTGTTGGTGTTGGAACCAACCCTTCGAAATCAATAGAGAGAGGCAGCAAGTTTTAGAAAACAAAAGATAACATTTGGCTCCATCTGTGTAGAAAAGTTAGGAAGCGGCAAATATGCTTTGGGCCTTATCGAAAGCTATACCTTTCGACCTTGTCAGAAGGTTTCATTTAAAACAAGAAAGCAAACCAATCGAAACCTTTTTCTTTTAAACCTTTTGACAATTTCAAAAGCTCTTTGTCGAAAGCTGGCAGGCATATTTTCTTAAAACCAAAACAAAGCATTATCTCTTTCAAATGCTATAACCTTTCATCTCTAAATCTTTCGACTTTTTCCAATTCACTACGTACCATTTGCTGACACCATGTGCAATGGTATTTGACCTAGCCGAAAGGATTGATACCTTTCGACTTTTTCGGAAGGTGTGGAATGAAGACGGAAGCTCTTGCCGAAAGAGTTGAAACAGTGAAAATACTATTCAAAAAATGTTTTTATACCCCCACCTTCCTTGTTTGTCTAAATCTGGTTGATAGCCAGAATTTTATATTCAAAAATTACCGCCGATCTTCCAATTTGGAAATTTGAATAATTTTAAAAAGCGCCTTTCTCGTTTATAATTATATAAAACATTTAAGTCTCATACCTTCAATAATTTTATATAACCATCAACACATCTTAAAAAATTCTAGAAAGTAAATTAATATGTTCTCTTCAACATATATAAATTTCAGATCCAAACAATAGTTATTTTACCCGTAAATAATTTTTACAATCCAAATTAACCTTTTCTTCTTTAGAAAATTGTAACAAATCCCCAAAAATTCAGAAAATTTTGAAAATTAAAACTCATCTCCAAAATAACTTTTTAGATCATCATAAAAATTCGCAAGACTAATGGATGTCATTTAATAGGGTTTTCATTTTAAAACATGTCATAAAATTTATATGAATATAAATAAATCATCAACATGTTATATAATCTTTTATCATTCGAAAACATGGCAAATATTTGCAAAATCATTCAGAATTAACCTTAAAACCAAAACAATAAAAATTTAGAGATGTAGACACTATTCAACTTTGCTTTAATAATTAAGGAGCTTGAGATTTGAATGATTTTGATTTGAATTTTCTTTCCTTAAGATTCTCTTTTGTTTCCTCTTCTTCTTCCTTTGTTAGTGGTGGTCAGCCAAGCTTTTAAATTTTGAAAATGATAATGAACATGTGTTTGGAATACACGGCATAAGGAAGACAATATAGAAATGTCCTCTTTCCCATAATACCCCTCCTCTAATTCATTTAACCCTTTATTAGGTTTATTAGTTTAAAAAGGCATGTCTACCTTAATTAAATCAAATCTCAATCCCTTTACCAACACATTATTTTATTTAGTTTATCTAACAAAATCTCCTAAATAATGTTATCAAAAATATGGAGGTTACAGACTCACCTCCTTCAAGAATTTTGTCCTCGAAATTACAATAAGGCTCAAGACAAATAATAAGGTAAACATACCATCAAAACAAGTCAGAATAAGTATCTCTAATCCTGCGCTCAGCCTCCCAAGTACAGTCTCTGTCATCCCTGCTCCACTTGGACTTTGACTAATCTGACCGTCTTGGTTCTAAGCATCTTCTCATCTCTCGCAACAATACGAACCGACTTCCTCACTATGGTCAAGTCCGGTTCTACCACTAAATCATCTAGCACTGTCGGTGCAATAACAGTCTTTGGGTTTCTTACACACTTTCTGAGATGATAAATATGCAAAACATTATGGAAACCTGCCAAACTGCTCGGTAGCTCAAGTCTATATGTGAGCTTATCGATCCTCTCAAGAGTGGGAAAAGTTCTTATAAACCTAGGAGATAACTTCCCTGAGTTCCCAAATCTAAGCACTCTCTTCATCGTTGATACTTTGACGAAAACCTGGTCTGCAAATAAGAACTCCAAATCTTTCCATCTCTTATCTGCATAACTTTCCTGCCTAGAATGAGCCTCCTTCATCCTATCTTGAATGATCTTAATCTTTTTTGCAGCTTCTCCGACCAAATATGGACCAAGAATCAACCTATCCCCGATCTCCAACCAACAAACGAGAGATTTGCATGGCCTTCCATACAAAGCTTCAAACGGTGTCATCCCAATACTAGTCTGATAACCGTTGTTATACGAAAACTTGACTAAATGTAGATGGTCCTCCCATGATCCCCCAAATTCTAGAACACAAGCTCTCAACGGATCTTCTAAGATCTTGTTAACTCTTTCCGTTTTCCCATCTATCTGTGGACGGTAAGCGGTTCTTATCATAAGCTTGGTTCCCAAAACTTCCTGCAGACTCTTCCAAAACTTGCTAGTGAACAAGGAATCTCTATCACTAACTATGCTACTAGGAACCCCATATAGCCTAACCACATTTTTCATGAACAACTAAAATAGATACCGTCTTGGTTGATTTAACTGGAGTGATATGGGCACTCTTAGTCAATCTGTCCATTATAACCCATATACTTTCGTTTTTCCTGTTCGATCTTGGTAACCCGTCTATGAAGTCCATAGAAATAGAATCTCACTTCCACACTAGAATATCTAATGGTTGAAGCAAACCACTCAGTTTTTGGTGTTTGGCCTTTGCCTGCTGGTAATTCAAGTGCTGCCTTATACACAAAACAATATCCCGCTTCATTCCTTCTCAGAAGAAACTTCTCTTCATATCCTGGTACATCTTGGTACCTCCGGGATGTATGGTGAACTTCGAACGTTGCATTCATCCAAGACTTCTTTTCTTATGTTTTCTACACTCGAAACATAATCTTCCTTTCTTTCTCAACCGCCCACTTTGGTTAAGACTGAAATCTTTCAAGTCAATGCTCTTGGTTCCTTCCTTTAGCTTACTGATCTGTTCAGCTAACACTAGATCCTCTATCAGCTTGGAAGAAATCTGTACGATCAAAACTGGTCGAACTTCCAAGCAAGACAATAAAACTGTATCACCACTAGACCCTGCCTCGGATCTCCACCGCACTCTACAATCTGCTAATGCTTCTAAGTATTTCCACTCAGCCATCATTGCCAACACTGCATATTGATTTTCCTGCTAAATGAGTTTGCAACCCGGTTGCCTTTCCCTGGTGTGTACTCAATCCTAAAATCATAAGCGGCTATGAATTCTAACCATCTGCACTGTCTCATTTTCAGCTCCTTCTAAGAGAATAAATACTTCAGTGACTTATGATCTGTAAGTAGCTCAAACCACTCTCCTAAAAGGTATTGTCTCTACACCTTCAAATCAAAAATCACAGCAACCAACTCTAAATCATGCGTTGGATATCTGACCTCATGCGATCTAAGCCGTCTAGAAGCGTAGCCAATCACTTTACCTCTCTGCATCAACACAGCTCCTAATCTAGTTCTGCATGCGTCGGAATATACTACCAAATCCTTATTCAACTCTGGAACTACCAACACAGGTGCATGGGCCAATAATTGTTTCAAACTCTAGAATGCTTCCTCACACTTATCGATCCAAACAAACTTCATATCCTTCCTCGTCAGCCTGGTCATTGGTGTTGCTATTCATGAGAATCCTTAATGAATCTCCGATAATAACCATTCAACACAAGGAAACTCTTAATCTCGGTTATTGTCTCGTCCAACTATTCGCTGCCTCGATTTTAGTCGGGTCTACTGATAACCCTTCCTCTAAGATGACATGACCAAGAAACTTCACCTCCTTCTTCTAGGAGTGGCACTTTGAAAACTTCGCTTTAAGGTGATGCTACCTCATCATCCCAAGCACTACTCTAAGATGAACTTCATACTCTCTTTCATCCTTAGAGTAAATCAAGGTATCATTTATGAAAACCAGCACGAACCTATCCAAGTGCTCTTGGAAAATCCACTTCATCAAATCCATAAAGAAAGCTGGAGCATTCGTCAGTCCGAACGGCATAACTAACCATTCGTACGATCCATAACTGGTCTTGAATGTTTTCAAAGGTATACTATTGTCTGCTACTCTGAGCTGATGGAAACGCATTGCCAAATCCAACTGAGAAAATACCTTTGCTCCATTTAGCTTGTCGAACAAATCGTCAATTCTGGGAAATGGATATCGAATTTTTATCATGCTATTCAACTTACAATAATCGCTATATAGCCTCAACGATCCATTTGACTTCTTAACAAACACTGCCGCTGCACCCCACGGCGAACTGCTCGGCCTGACAAAAATCTTGCCCTCTAAGTCCACCAACTGCACCTTTAACTTCCTCATCTCTTAAGGGGTCATCTTGCTCAGTGGTCTACTCACCAGTTCTTCTTCGTGAACCAAATCTATATGAAACTCTTTAGCTCGTTTCGACGACAATCCAACTACAGTCTCAAACTTATTTGCGAATTCTCTAACCACAAAAACTCGGCTTAACTCATGATCTAAATCTAAAGCACCCAAGAAAGCAAACACTGCACCACTAGAACCTTCTACGGTGAAAACAATCCGATCGCTACAATCTAGGTGACTAAGAGATATCTTCCTTCCTAGGAAAAATACTTAGCATCATACTCACTTAACAAATCCATACCTAGGATGATTCCAAACCCCACAAAATCAAAAATATGCAAACTGCACTCAAAAGTATGACCTAACAGGTTAAACATAAATTGTTTACACCTCAACTCTAGGGTTGCATACCCTCCTTTAGGATTCGCAACTCGTAAGGAAGTAACTAAATATGTGGATTCAAGGTTAAGCTTATCTATCAAACATCTAGATATAAAAGAATGTGATGCACCAGTATCAAATAAAACGCTACTAGACATACAATAATTCTGAAGCTTTCCTCCAAGAACCGCCTTTCCCTTCACCTGCGTTGTTGACTTGGAAGCGGTAGGCTCCAATGCATATACCTTGCCCTTACTATCCCTAATGAGCTCCTTGCATTGGTTCTTATAATGGCCTATATGGTCATAGTTAAAACACTTGACATTCTTCCCTTTAGCCACATCCTTCGCTTTCCCTGAGCGACACTCATTAGCAAAGTGCCCTTTCTTGTCGTATTTATAGCAGACAACTTCAGATTTCACTTTCTTGGTTGCTCCCCCTTCTGAGCACCTTTCTTGGAAAAGAATTTCCTCTTCTGGCTATGCCCAACCTAAACCACTTTTTCCTTGCTCTTCTCCAGAGACTCAAGTACTTTTTTGTGCCTCAAAGCCATCTCTATAACAATATCAGAAGGATCTCTATGATGAGACAAAGTAGCACTAGCCATTCTGGGTTCAATCCTCTAATAAACTTCTCATTGCGTTTCAACACGGTATCTACAGAAGCATACCCATATCAGGCCAACTCTTCGAATTTCCTGGCATATTCAGCAATAGACATCTCTCCCTACACCAACTCAGCAAACTGCCTAATCAAAACTGACCGTGCCATTACTGACATAAACCTCTCTTAGAATCTCCTCTTGAAATCCTTTCAGGTTACTATCTCCTCATCAACTGTTACTGATACACTGTCCCACCAGAACAATGCGGTACCCTAAAACTGCCTCGACTCCATCCTCCTCTCCTGCTCATCATTGAGCCCTAAATCTGCAAAAATCCTTTCGCAGTGCAACAAAAAATTCTCCACTTCAATGGCATCCTCCGTTCCCATGAACGACTTCCCTCCTATCTTTACACAATCACCGCTCATCGTAGAGAAATGATTAACTACCGGAACTTCTACAACCCTTACTTCTGTAGCATTTCCTATTACCACCCCAGCAGAAACTCCTGCCTGCATCATATTTTTGAAAAACTAATACATGGCTTCCATTCCGACCTGTGGGACATCAGCACCAGCATTCTCTGCCTGACCTTGGCCACTCCTTACATTAGGTCCGGCATTCCTTTTGGTGCCTCCCCCTCCTTGGTTAACACTGATTCTTCTACCATCTATATCTGTATTCAAACCTCATGAGATACATAAAGATAATCTAATAAAAGATAAATGAATGGAGATAAAGTGCATACTTATACATAGCAAATACAAGTATGTTACTATAGCATTAACCCAACCCTAAATCTTGCTCTAATTTCTTTGGATTTTTGTTTTCCAAACCAATTTTCAGTTAATTTTTTTCATTAACCTATGCTCTGATACCAAGTTGTAATATCCCATATCTAAAGGCCAAAAGCTAAGCGCTATGGATGCTGCAGTCATCAAAAAATTTAACATCTGGTGGCGAAATACGGCAGTGTTAATGGTATCCATAATATCAGAAACCCTTAAATATGAGAAAAATCATAGATTTCCAAAACAATAATTTCAATGACTATATTTCAAATAAATCATATCCAAGTTACAAAAATCCCAAACGTAATCCCAAGCATTGATCAATTATAATTAACAACCATACGCCAAGAGCGACATATGAAGATGCCGCTTAGATGATCAAAACAATATAGACATAACTGTCTTAACTCACAACGAAAATAATTTTAAAATAGAATCCCTACATTAGCTATCCATCAGCCACCTGCTTGTCTTCAGATGCTTTATTTGCCAAAATCTACTAAAACCTGAAAACCTAAAACTTTAACCTTCTCAAATCAAATTTTGAGCAACCGAGATTTTAAGGGGAAACAAAAACTTTGAGTCAGACTTAAAGCCTGGTATGAATATTACCTGTTACATCTCAGTTTATAGATAATAAGCGAGGCCAGGCTGCTTAGCAGCATGGGTTTCCCCTCACTAATTTCTCTTTTCAAACATATATTTTGCAAATACTTTCCTACAATCAAACTGGTTAATCAAATGATTATAATAATAATTTAGCAATATCCATTATGCTAAAATAGGAAATAAAATAGACTATCTGTCTAAATCTGAGCTAACTGCCCTTTTTTGGACTATCCGTCCTAAAACCGGTTATACCAAAATAGCAATATCTTTTATGCTGGATAATGGGATATCTGACCAAAACAGGTAAAAAGGGTTGACTAACTGTCCTTAAAATTTAGCAGGATCCATTATGCTAATAAATGAACTATCTGTTCATATCAGAGCTGACTGCTCTTTCTGGACTAACTGTCATCTGGCTGACTTCCCTTAAAATGGACTAACCGTCCGAATTTAAATGAGCTGACTGCTCGAATTTTTCTTTTTGGTTAGCTACCCTTTATATATCCGAGCTAACCGTTCTACACAATGTCTACGCTAACTTTTCTTCAATTTTCCTTGAAAACCTTTTCAAAATGATTTAGTCCATCAAATCATATATATAAGGAAAATATCTGTAGCTTTACTCTAAGCTATTTTTGCCATGATACACACACACACACACACACACTCTTTTTACTCAAAATAATGTCGACGATGTTCAATAAGGATTATCTATCCTTTTAAAATAAGTTAAAGTCCTTTACAACTTAAAGCACTTAGGCTATTTGCCTAGTCCTTTCATTCGAAACCTTTGTTTAAATTCTTTAAACAACCTTTCAAAAACATTGAAGGTAACTCCTTCAAAACCATTTATAAACCCTTCAAAAGCATTGAAGGTAACCCCTTCGTATCCTTCACTAAACCTTTCGAAAATGTTGAAGGCGACTCCTTCAAAATCATTTATAAAACCCTTCGAAAGTATTGAAGGTAACCCCTTCATATCCTTTAATAAACCTTTCGAAATCATTGAAGGTATCTCCTTCAAAATCATTTATACAGCCTTCCTTTTACAAGTTTTAAAACATATGATATCCACCTTTCAAATCCTTTAAACCTTAGCCTTTTGAAAAAAAATACCTTACGACCTTGCTGAATGGTACTACCTTTCGACCTTGTTGGAAAGTTTCATTTCAACCTAGTCGAAAGGTTTCACCTTTCGACTCTGTTGAAAGCGTGGGGTACCTCCCCCATATAATAAACCTTTCAAAAGCAAAGGGTTGCGAATCCGACAGTAAGGTACGCGATGCTTGGGATGAGATGTGACCGGTTAGAGTTTGAATTGTTAGGTATATATTTGCTTGCAGTTTGCATGTATTTGATTTCGTAGGATGTGAAATTACTTTGGGTATGGATTGGTTACTTAAGTACGATGCAAGGATATCTTGCCATGATAGGAAAATATCACTTAGATATCCTAGGTGTAGTGATCGGATTATATAATCCATGGAAAACCCTAGTTTAGGGTTATTATTTTGTTGGGTGTTATGGACAAAAAAGACGAGTTGAATCGAGTTTATATTGTTAGAGAATTCATAGATTTCTTTGAGCCCGTGATAGGACTACCGTCGAAATGAGCTACTGAGTATCGGATAAATTTAGTATCAGGGGCTAAACTTGTGAGTATACCGTCAAGTAGAATGACACCCACCAAGATGAAGGAGCTAAAGGTGCAGTTGATGGGTTTAGAAGGTAAGAATTTTATCAGACTAAGCAGTTCGCCTTAGGGAGTAGCTGTAGTGTTTGCAAGGAATCCAGACGAATCGTTAAGGTTGTGTATCGATTATTGTAAGCTGAATGAGAAGACGATAAAGAACTGATATCCGTTACCTAGGATTGACGATTCGTTTGACCAGTTGAGTGGAGCTAAAGTATTTTCTTAGTTGGATTTGGCAACAGGGTTCCATTAACTTAGAGTAGCAGAGGATAATATTCCTTTAATGGCATTTAGGACCAGATGTGGATCGTACGAATGATTAGTGATGCTGTTCGGACTAACTAATGCACTAGAATTCTTTGTAGGCTTGATGAAAAAAATCTTCCAAGAACATCTAGATTGATTTTTATTGGAATTTATAGATGACATATTGATATATTCCAAGGATGAAAAGATCATGAAGTTCATCTTAGGATAGTGCTTGAGAAATTGAGGTAGCATCAGTTGAAAGCGAAGTTTTCAAAGTGCCATTTCTGGAAGAAAGAAGTTAATTTCTTGGTCATGTAGTCTCAGAAAGAGGATTGTCGGTTGATCCGGCTAAGATCTAGGCAGTGAATAACCAAAATAGACCCGAGACAATGACTGAGATAAAGAGTTTCTATGGTTAGCTGGCTACTACTGGAAAGTAATTAAGGATTCCTTGTAAATAGCAGCACCGATGACTAGGCTAACTTGAAAAGATGTGAAGTTTGTTTAGACTCATAAGTATGAGGAGGCATTTCAGAAACTAAAATATTTATTGGCCAATGCACCCGTGTTAATTATTCTTGAGGGGAATCAGGACTTAGTGGTATACACGGATGCATGTGGAATAGGATTAGGAGCTGTGTTAATGCAGAGAGTTAAAGTGATTGCATATGCTTCTCGACAGCTCAGACTGCATGAAGTTAGATATCCAACTCATGATCTGGAATTAGTTGCAGTAATTTTCGCATTGAAGGTGTTGAGACATTACCTTTTGGAAGAAAGATTCGAGTTGTATATGGATCATAAGTCACTAAGATATTTATTCTCTTAGAAGGAGTTGAATATGAGACAACGGAGATACTCAGAGTTTATAGCTACATACAACTTTGGTATTGAGTACACAACGGGAAAAGGAAATAAGGTTGAAGATGCACTTAGCAAAAAACATCATAATGCAGTATTGGCAATAATAGTCGAGTGGAAAGACTTAGAAGCATTGACTACATGCAGAGTACAATGGAGATCTTAGGCTAGTTCTAGTCGAGAAATTGCCATGTTATTATGTTTGGAAGTTCGACTGATAACGATCGAAAGGATTGCATCTAAGCAGGAATATAACCCAATGTTAGTTGAGAATATTAGAAGGCTAGAGGCTAGAACCGAGATTGATGATCTGAAGGATTTTAGTCTTGACCAGAGAGGGTGGTTGAGAAAGAAGGGACGATTGTGTATCACCATTGTAGATAACCTAAGGAAGGAGGTCCTTAAAGAATGTCATCGATCAAAATTTGCAACTCATCCTATAGGGACTAGGATGTATCAAGATATCAAAAGATGTTTCTTCTGGGAAGGTATGAAGAGAGGTGTAGGCTTATGGGCGAGGCAGTGTTTGAACTATCAACAGGTAAAAGCTGAACATTAGAAATCGAGTGGATTACTTCAGCCTTTTGGATGTTCCAGTCTGGAAATGAGATTCTATCCCAATGTTTGATAGATGTGTTGCCAAGGTCGAATAGAGGAAATGAGAATATTTGGGTTATAATGGATAGACTGACTAAGAGTGCACACATTATACCCGTTAAGTTGACCAGCACAACACCAGATTTTGCTAAGTTATTCATGAAGAATATAGTTAGACTACATGGAATTCCTAGTAGTATAGTAAGTGATAGAGATTCCTTATTCACTAATGAGTTATGGAAGACTCTACAGGAGATTTTAGGTACCAAGCTCAAGATGAGTACTTCTTGCCATCCACGGACTGATGGGCAAACGAAGAGAGTTAACAAAGTCTTATAGGATTTGTTAATAGCTTGTGTGCCAGATTTTAGAGGATCATGGAAAGACCATGTATACTTAGTCGAGTTTTCATATAACAATAGTTATCGGATTAGTATAGGGATGGCACTATTTGAAGCCTTGTATGGAAGGCCATGCATATCCCACGTTTTTTGGTTAGAGAGTGGGGATAGATTAATCCTTGGTCTAGATTTGGTTAAAGAAGCCGCAGAAAAGATTGAGTTAATTCGAGCTAGAATAAAGGAAGCATCAGAGTTATGCTGATAAGAGACAGAAAGACTAAGAGTTCTCAGCTGAAGATCGCGTTTTTGTCAAAGTATCACCGATGAAAGGAGTGATCAGATTTAGAAAATCGAGAAAATTGGCATCAAGATTCATTGGACCATTTCTATTATAGAAAGAATCGAAAACTCGCGTATAGGGTAGAGTTACTGAATAATTTAGTAGGAGTCCACAATGATTTCCATATTTCACATCTAAGAAAGTGTATTCGAGATCCAGAGAATACTATTACACCGACTGTGTTGGAAATTATAGTAGTGGAACTAGATATGACTATAGTTAGAAAAAAGTTCGTATAGTTGCAAGAGATGAGAAGAGACTAAGGAATAGGACAGTCAGATTAGTTAAAGTCTAGTGGAGTGACGATAAGAGAGATTGTACTTAAGAAACCGAGACCAGAATTAAGGACACTTATCCTGACTTGTTTGATGGTATGTTTTGCCTTTATGTTTGATTGTTATGGGTAGCTTATTGTAATTTCGAGGACAAAATTCTTTAAGGAGGGAGTCTGTATTGACCCTAATTTTGACTAATATTATTTAAAATATTTAATTGGATAAAAAATAAAATAATGAAAATAGTTAAGAGATCAAGATTTGTTAACTAAGAAGTATCAGTGCCTTAATGAATGTATTAGCAAAAGAGAAGTAAAAATAAGTAAGTAGGAGGAATATGGTAAGGGTAAAATAGGGATAGTCTTTATTCCAATACCCTAAGCCCTTCCATTCTTCATTCCTCATTCATTTTAACTATCACAAACAAAAATAAAACCCTAAAGGAACTCGAACGGTCACCATTAAGAAGATCTAAAGGGAAGATAAGCTAGAATTGAAGTAGATAGCTTGAAGAAATCAATCTAGGGGAAAATCTCAACTTTCTTAACACAAATCCAAGGTGAACAATTAGTTTACATCTCATTTTGGATAATGGTTTCAGTTTCAAGTTAGATCCGAACTATGTTTGCAAATAATATGTCATGTTATGTTTGTTAAAATGGATACCTATGTGTGTCTGTGTGTGTTCGTTGCTGATTTATATGGTTTAATATAGATTTTATGATACGTTTGGACTAGAAAACCTATCAAATGACATCCAGATGAGTTGCGTTTTTGATATATGATCAAAAACATTAATTTAGAAGTGGGTTTTAAGTTTCATAAATTTCTAAGTGATTGTGGGTTTATTATGAATTTTCTATGAAAAAAATAGTTAATTTTGGTCTTAAATTACGTAAGGTGGTTAAATAATGTTTTCAGATCTGAATTTATATATGTTATAAAACATATTTAAAGAGAATTATTTTGATTTTTGGAGAATTTTCCTAAGTGTTTTTACTATGGTTATTAAATTATTGAAGTTAGAGGACTTAAATGTTTTATTAAAGAGAATGGCTTTTGCTTAAAATATTTCAATTGTTAAATGCCGAATTCGGCAACCTTTTTTAGAAAAATTGGTAAACTAGTAGCGACCAATCATATTTTGGAAAATTATATAAGTTATGTGAAAAGGAATTACTTTAAAAAGCATAAAATTGGTTTTATTTCGAATTACAACTTCGCCACTTTTTTTGCGTGCTTCCATCACCATACCCAGTAAACCTTTAGCACCCATTCGAAACTAAGGCAAATGGTATCGAGAAATTTGTATATGGAATATTAGAGAAAGGCAGAAGAAAAGGACGATGTCGAAAGTATTCTTTTGAAAGTGTTGAAGCCACTTTTATTAGCTTTCAAATCCATTTAATTGTCTTTGTTTTTAAAAGAGTCTTTCCAAAGGGTTGCCGCTTTTGAACCCCTTCCATACCTTAGCTGCCGCATTTATATCTTTCGCATTACTTAAAGGCTACTTTTCTTTATAACCTTAAAACAAGGTATTTGAAAGGAAGGCTTTTGTCTTCTTAATATTGAAGTCGCCTTCCCAATGCTTTCAAAAGGGGTGATTTAGTCGCTTTTACTAATAGTTTCGAAGGCAATGGTTTCAAAAGGGTAGTTTTGAAGTTGCTCTCTTCCCCGCTTCTTTTAATTGAGATCAATGCTTTCAATAGAGATGCTTTCTCTTATGTTCTCTTTAACCCTATAGTTATATTACATGTTGAACCCCATGGTTTCGAAAGTAATATTTTAATTAGTTTCGAAGCTATGCTTCCATAACTTCTTACTTGAACTCAATGCCTTCAAAAGGCATGTTTTAAGTGTTTCGAAAGGTATGTTTTATGTGTTTCGAGAGGTTTATTTTAGGTGTTTTGAAAGATATGATTTACGGCTTCGAAAGAGGATGTCTAGTATTATTATGTAATGATTTCAAATGGTCTATTTCCAATACGTTCAAAAGGAAGGTTTTGGTCTTTCTGTCTAATGTTTTCAAGGTTGAAGTGTTTATCTTGTTTCGAAGGAATAGATAACCCTATTGACTTTAAGTTTTCATCAACATTGGTTTATTTAAAAGCGTATATCATTGCATAGTATTTTGAATAAAGCAAACAACATATTTTCCTTGTTAAAGTACGATTTAAAAAGGGTTAAGTCAATTTGAAAGAAATATTTTCAAGGAAATTGAATAGGGTAGTTAACCCTATTTATATGACTAAGATATTAGAAGACCAGATGGGACTGGTGTGGGGTCGCGTGCTATACTTTAGCTAGTAGCCCCTAGTTAATATAGACTAAAATTCTAGTGTGTAGGGCTTTGTCATAGATAAGACTAAAATGATATTACACAAAGAAGGGAAAACACAAAGTAGAGGTATTTTATTAGTGAGCCCACAAAACCTTTAGGATCAGTTGACCTTAGGAGAAGTAAGTTAAGGACAGATCGTCTAGTATTGCATCTAATAAAAGTTAGAATATTTGTTATGTCTGGTAGGCCCAAGTCAACTGGTGGATAATAGTTAGCCTAATAAAACTTTATTGTTCAGATAGATGGTCCATTGATTACCTGATTTATATGCATATATGTTATTGCTATTATTGTTATAATCAGTTTGATTGTAGGATTTATATTTGCAAAAGATATGATTTTAAAAGGATATTAGTGAGGGAAAACCAGTTTCGCTAAGCGCTGTGGTCTTTCTTAACATTAGTAAACCCGGATGTAATAGAAATATTCACAGACTCGAAGTTTATGTATTCCCCTTAAACTTTAGAGTGCTCAAAATTAAATTTGAGTAGATTGAGAGTTAAAGACTTTTCAGGTTTAGTGGGTTGGACGATTAAGCTTCCAAAGACATGTAGAAGGCAAAGCTAGCTATGTAGGAGTTGTTTAGTATTATTTCTGTTGTGATGTATCCGATATATCTATCTATCTAGTACTCTGATCATCCAAATGGGCGTCTTCATATGTCGCTCTTGGTGTAATTTGTAATAATTTATTTGATCAAAAAATGTGGATTATTTTTGGATTTGTAATTCAATATGAAATATTGATTTGAAATGTAATCAAGAAAGCATTTTTTGAAATCTGCGTTGATTTTATTTCATATTCATGTGCTTCTGATATTATGGATACCATTAACATTACTGTATTTTGTCACTAGAAGTTAATACTATAGATTACTATAGCATCTTTAGCGCTTAGCTTCGGACCTTAAAATAAGGGATGTTACAAATACCAAACTCACTTGCGAAGAGGAGGCAAAATCTTTATGCAGAAACTTCTATGCTTCCCTGCTCAGAGATAAAAGTAAAAGCAATTTTACCCAAGCTCGGTAGAAAAAAGGAAAAGATAAATAATCTGGGGCGGACTATCGGGGAACAATGAAGAAGAAACTTAGAGAGCGGTTTGGAAGTTCGACTTCTGAGGGATACAAACCAGAGAGAGGGAATTGCCAAAATGATGAGTCTTACTTGAAGGATCTAGCAGAGAAGGTGGCAAAGGACATAGTCAACCTCAAGGAAAAGAGGACATTAGATGATTGAGCCAATGATAACCAATGAGAGGATCCTTTACTGACGAAATCATGACCGAGAAGATTCCATCCTCTATCAAGATTCCCACTATCAAATATAACGGAACTACTGGTCCAAACGACCATCTATTAGCCTTTGAAAGCCAAATGGATTTTTATAATGCATCTGAAGTGATTCGTTGCAGATTATTTCCAACTACATTCCAAGGAGTGGTAATTAAGTGGTACCGACAATATCGAGACAGGACCATCTATTCATGGAAGCAATTTTCTTATAAGTTCTTAGCACAATTTTGCATCTACAAAGACCAACTGTTGATTACACTGTAATAGCCAATAACAAGCAAAGACCTGGGGAGTTGCTAGGCGATTATCTTAAGAGATTCAATATGGAAGCTTTGAAGGCAAAGAACATGATTGACAGAGACAAGTTAGTAGCTATGCATTCAAAACTAATTGAGCAGACTCCATTCTGGTGGGAGCTTTACATACGCAGATATAATGACTTGCAAGACTTGCATTTCCAGGCTGACAAATTCATCCTTCTAGATGAAATGTACCATGCTAGGAAGAAGGCTTAAGTTAAAAAGGAAACGGGGAAATTCAACAATGGTTGCAATCATAAAAGGCCAAGGTGGGAAGAAGATTCAAATGCTAGTCATGTCGCTCTAAATAAGCCACTATCCTATGTATACGCAACCATGAAGGAGAAGGATGATTGCCCTAGTTTTTATAAAGCCAAGACCGATCCTGAACCAAGAAAGGTGGAGACTACTGTGCATATCACAAATAACATGGATATAAGACAGATGAGTGCATGGTGTAGGAAGATATAATCCAACGGATGATCCGTAATAGGAAATTGAAGGAATTTATCAAAGATGCACATAAGGCTACTTGTTCTGGAAACAACATCAGAGACCACCAAGAAATATTGCAAATATGATGGAAGACAATGTTCAGCTTGATTTCATTCCACCTCTTAACCGGATTGATGTAATTCACGAAGCCCCGCGTTTAGCTGGCAGCAGCAAAGGGGCTAGAATCCGATATGTCAAGGAAGCGAAGGAAGGGATTTTCTTCATTCAGAAAGAACAACTGCTCAAAAACCCAAGACTTCAGATTCAAAAGCACACTTTGACAATCACTCCACCAAAACTAAGAGGAGTTAACCATCCACACAATGATTCGTTGATGATTACCGCACAGATCAGGCTCTCTGTGGTCTCCAAGATTTAATCAATACTGGCAGCACCGTCAATGTAATCTTTAAATATGCATTTGACCAGATGAGGATTCCGAAGGAGAAGCTGGATCCGACCTTGGAGCCTATCTCTAGGTTCAACAACCAGGGGTCAATAGTAGTAGGACAACCGAGGATCCTTGAATAAATGGGAATTCCACCTTGGTGTAGGACCTTTGAAACCCCCATTGTTGTTATGGACCAACCATCTTACTATAACGCTTTCTTTGGGAGGCCTGCTCTAGATGAGGTAGATGCCTTCGTGTCACCAAAATATTGGATGGTGAAATTTTTGAAGAAAAAAGGATGGGGAACTATAAGGGGTGAGCAATCCAGTTCTCGAGAGATGTATTTTGCAACCATTGAACAAAATGAACGAAGTTGTCTTTCTACTTATGACTAGAGGGAAATCAAACTAACAAAAGGCGATAGTAAAAATCCTTTGGATGATGTTTCTTTGAACTCATCACCCAAAGCTAAAGCAAATCCAGATAAGACAACTAGGAACATGCTACGAAAATTTAACTTCTCCAAGAAGAAAAGAAAGGGGAAGTGGCAGACCTAATTGAGGACAAAATAGAGGAAGAAGAGGTTGATACCAAACTAGATTGCAAAAATGAGAAAAAGTGAATGAAATCGATAGAAGATCTTGAGAAGGTATGCATAGATTTGACAAATAAAATGAAAATGGTTAAGATCGAAAAACAACTAGATGGTCAAACCAAGGAAGAGTCGATTCAATTTCTCTTGTCTAGCAAGGATGTGTTTGCTTGGACTCATTCGTACATGATTGGGAAAGACCCGAATGTTATGTATCATGCCTTAAACATAGATCCAAAAGTTACCCCAGTTTGATAAAAGAAAAGACAATTTGACATAGTTCAATCTAATGCTTTAAATAAAGAAGTAAAAAGGTTGCTTGAGAATGACTCATACGAGAAGTGTTATATCCAAGACGGTTAGCAACCCAATGCTAGTTAAAAGTCCAATGGAGAATGGAGGACATGCGTTGATTACACTAACTTGAATAAAGCATGCCTAAAGGACCGTTATCTGTTCCAAAGAATAGACCAATCGGTTGATACGATAAGTGGACATCAACTCTTATCTTTTATGGATGCATATTCCGATTATAATCAAATCCCAATGTTTAAACCAAATGAAAAACATAGCATCTTTATAACAGATTGAGGAACCTAATGTTACAAAGTGATGCCCTTTGGTTTAAAGAACACTGGAGTAAACTATCAAAAACTAGCGAATCGAATGATTAGGGAACAGATAGGGCACGGTATGGAAGTGTACGTAAATGACATGTTGGTTAAATCACAAGAAAAAGGTAGTCATCTAGGAGATTTAGAAGAGACAATCAGTCTGTTGCGAAAAATACCAAATGAAGCTTAACCCATAAAATTGTACTTTTATAATCCAGTATGCTAAGTTCCTAGGATATATTGTTAGTGTAAGAGGAATTGAAGCCAACCTCGATCAAATAAAAGCAATAAGAGAAATGACGGAGACTAAAACAACCAAAGATGCAATGATCCTGAATGGAAGAGTGGAGCATTAAATACGTTTATTTCTAAGACCATGGGTAAATGCATTCCATTCTTCAATGCAACAAAGAAGAAGAATTTCGAATGAAGCGAAGATTGTCAGAAGTATTTTGAAGAATTGAAAGACCATCTGGAAAAACCACCAAGTCTTTTTAGTCCAATAGATGGAGAAAGTCTCCACCTATATATGGCAGTTTTCAAGCACATTCCTAGTTCGGTGCTAATAAGAGAAGAAAATGGAATCGGATTTTTGGTATATTACACTAGTAAAAGGCTCAAAGATGCGATAACTGGATAACAAATTAAAGAGAAACTAGCATACTATCTAATGCTTAGGGCATGCAAATTGAGAGCTTATTTTCAGGCGCACCCAATCAAACTCTTGACCAATTTTCCACTCAAGCAAATTTTTAGTAAGCCAGAAGCTTCAGCAAGATTAGTTAAGTGGAGGATCGAGCTTGGCCAATATAAAATTAAATTTCTACCATGATTATCAATTAAAGGTCGGGGTCTACCTGATTTTCTCAATTAATTCATAGGATTCACTATTGAACCAAAGACTTGAACCCTAAATTACAATTGCTTGTAGACGGAGCTTCAAATGAACAAGGAGCTAGGGCTATACATGTGGTTATAACTCCTTACGGGCATCGCCTGCATTATGCAGTGAAACTAAAGCTTTAGGCCACCGACAACGTGGCAGAATATGAATCTATGGTAACTCCTTAGCTCTTTAATTAAAATTCCTAGAATTGAAATTTTTAGTGATTCACGGTTGATGGTAAACCAACTAAACCGAAAATATCATACGAAGGATCCCAAGTTGATGTTACATGTCAAGAGAATATTGAAGATGCTGGCTCAATTCGAAGATTTTTTAATATAACAAATACCTAGAGACAAGAACTCTCAGGTCGACTCTTTAGCTAAGTTGGCAAGTGCACAAGGAGCGCCAGAAGCTTGAATTATGCTGACGGAATAACGGGAGAACCCTAGAATTGAGGAAAATAAAGATAATTTGGAAAAAGAAGCTTTTGTGCTGACTAGATCTTAGGTTTTAGCACATAAAAAGAAGGGAAACAAAGTTGAGAGCCCTAAGAAAGAACTACCTCGCATAGGACCTAATGAATGATACGAGGACAATTGGATGACTCCTCTTATTGAGTATATAACAGAAGAAAAATTACCGGCGGATCAAAAGGAAGCAAGAAGGATAAAGAACCAACCTCCAACTTTTATCCTAGCAGATGGAATACTCTAGAAACGGGGATATTCGCTCCCTTGCCTGAGATGTGTTAGTCCAAAAACAGGGGCCAAGTTACTCAATGAAGTCCACGAAGGATTTTGTGAAACCACTCCAATTGGGTAAAACTGGCTAAGAAAATTATGAGATAAGATTTCTATTGGCCTCAGGTGACCAGTCAGGCCATCTATTATGTGAAAAAATGTGATAAGCGCCAGAAATTCTCTAAATTTCCTCATTTATCTCAATGTGAACTAACTTCTATATCAAGCCCGTGGCCTTTCGATGTATAGGGAATTGACTTAATAAGACCATTACTTGTCCAAAAAGGGAGCTAAGTTTGTAGCGGTAGCCATCGATTATTTTGCTAAGCAGGTAGAAGCTGAACCACTTCCAAATATCATGTTAGGACAGGTTCTTAAATTTGTAATCAAAAATATCGTCAGTCAATTTGGAATCCCGCATAAGATAATTCCTGACGATGGAACATAATTTTAAAGCGAAGACTTCACCCAATTATGTGACAAAAATGGGATTATTAAAACTTTCATTTATAGCCTATCCCAAAGCAAATGGACCTGTTGAGGTGGCTAACAAAACAGTAAAAACTATTTTGAAGAAACGGTTGGGCAAAGAAAAAGGGAAGTAGGTGCAGGAGCTGCCTTTAGTCCTTTAGACATATAGAACTTCTACTAAAGCTGCGACAGGACATACCCCATATTCTCTTACATATGGATGTGAAGCCATGCTTCAAATCGAAGTCAACGTTCCTTCTCATCGAAGGATCGCATATGCATTTGACCCAGATCAAGAGATAAAGAAAGAGTCCTTAGACCTAATCCATGAATTAAGAGATGAAGCGGTTGTCCAAACAGCTAAGTACCATCAAAGAGTAACAAAGTACTATAATTCAAGAGTAAGAGAATGGTCACTCCAAAAGGGAGATCGAGTGCACCGACAAGTCATGGCATATACCAGTAATTCAATAAATGGACCATTAGGGCTAAGCTGGGAATGGCCCATGATAGTGTACAAAATAATCCCGCCAGGTAATTATAAACTTTGTCGGCGAGATGGCAATGTCCTAGCATGAACATGGAACGTTGAACATTCACGACCATACTTTATGAGAATGGATGACTAAATGGGTTTATCGATGTAGCTGCAGAAGGGAGTAAGATTCTCTTAGGATAAAGGAAAGGCCCCAGCCATCAAAGGCTTGATCGTAAGAGGTCCCGTCCATCAAAGACCCCAGCCATCTAAGGCTTGACCGTAAGAGGTCCTGGCCATCAAAGGATCGACCATAAGAGGTCCCAGCCATCAAAGGCTTGACCGCAAGAGGTCCTGGCCATCAAAGGCCTTAAGCGTTCAACCCCATTATCAAAGACCTCACTGAAGCGCCTCCTAGAGGGGGTCGGGTAAGCCTTTAGTGCCTTCCATCATATGGCCTTACTAAAGTGTCGGCAAAGCCTTTAGCACCTGTCGTCAAACGCACTTGCTGAAGCGCCTCTTAGAGAGAGGTCGGATAAGCCTTTGGTGCCATCATCAAAGGCCTCACTAAAGCATCAGAAATTCTTTAACTCCTGCCTACATGTCCTAGTTAAAGCTCCTTCTAGAGGGAGGGAGTATGCCTTTAGTATCATCATTAAAGGCCTCACTAAAGCACTGAAATCTCCAAAAGGAAGATCAATTAGAATCAAGAGCCAAGTAATGCTCCAAAATCAATCAAAATCGGGAATCAAGCGGTGCTCCAAAATCAATTAAGATTCAAGCTAAGTAATGCTCCCGAACAATTAAAATCCGAGTCAAGTAGTACTTCCAATCTCTTAGATTCAGAGTTGAGTGGAACTCTAAGTGGTTCTCCAAATCAAAGCAATTCTTCTAGAGGAAGAAATCATCGGTTACACAAATTATGGTGATTATGAATTTCTGGCTTTCTCTTATTTATTACCAGAGTATGGGTTTCTGGTCCTTTATTATTATTGCCAGATATGAATTTTTGGTCTTCTAACATGGATTTCTAGTCTTTTATTATTATTGCTAGATGCGAATTTTTAGTCTATTAACTTGGGTTTCTTGTCTTCTATTATTATTGCCGATATAAATTTTTGATATTCTAACACGAGTTTCTGGTCTTCTATTATTATCGTCCAATATGGATTTCTAATCTTCTTATATGCACTTCTTAACTTCTATTAGATACAGATTCTTGGTCTTTTGATACTAATGTTAGATACAGATCTATTGTTGTTTTTACTACTATTTTCAAACATGGATTTATAGAATTCTATCATCAATTCCAAGCTTAGATTTATGATTTCCCGCTCTTCCGCTATGTTGATTCCTAACATGGATTACTAGCCTTCCTTTGTTGATTCCTAACATGGATTACTAGCCTTCCTTTGTTCATCGACATGCTACTCTTCGACTGCTGAAGCACTTGGCCATTCATAAGGGACCACATGTCACTGATGGCATCATCACCCATCTCAGAAATCCTTATGTTACATAAAGGCAAAGACCTGGTCCACAGCGCCTCGATGATACCACTTTTACACAAGCAATGATCAGTAGCGTCAAAGATGTTAAAGAGAGGTGATGCCGCCTCTACCAATATTAAAAGTCCAACTAACACCACCGAATTCAAGGGCCGCCGAAGTCTGACCGATCGAAGATGCTAGGTTCGAAGTGAGTAGCCACCTGCCTCTATAAATACAACCCTAGGGGCACCATTTTGGGGGTTGATTTTTAATATCTCCATCTCTTCTGAAATTAAAGCTTTGTAACCTTAAATCGAATCAGGGATATTTCAATTTAACCATAATCATATTCGAATTGAATGAATACGAACTAAGCCTTTCATATTGACTTCGACTATGACTTCAATTATGACTTATTGAACATTATTGATTTGAACATGCATAATATGAACTAATCACGACCAAATTGGCTTGAATCTAGTCGAAGAGCCTTAAACCATGATGAAATTCTATATACATACTCATATAAATTATGAATTATGGACTCCGAACATAAGGACAATATGTTTAGCCTAATGTCGTACATAATGAACGACTTCGAGACCTATTTTCCCTGCCTATTGAACATATGACATAGCATGATTCCTTTGGGTTATTTCATTACAACAAAATGTACCTATTATAGCGTCTATAAAAACCTTTAACAACGTTTTTAACTACGTTGTATATTAACATGCCATTATAGGTCAGACATATACCATAGTAAGACAGAAAACGCTATAGAATCCATGTATTTATAGCCTTTTTTTGATATCATTAATATGTTTTATAGTGTTTTTGTTGATGGTCTTTTCTTAGCTTTTGTCTACAGTTAGAATATATTCAATAGCGATTATAATATGCTATATTAACGTTTTAAAATGTTCTTTTCAATGTTGTGATTTCTTTTTACAGCATTTCTTTTGTTGCTATGATGTTTATTTACAGCGTTTTCTGGAATCCTTGGTGCTATTTTATAGCGTTTCAAAGACGTTATTAAAACTTTCTATAGCGTTTTGAAAACGCTGTTTATTCTTTTCATAGCGATTTATAAACGATGTTAAATATTTTCATAGCATTTTATAAATGCTATCGTGCTCAGTTCCTAACCAATATATAGCAAGTTCCAATTCTATATGCAACCATAATTTATGTTTAACACAGTTTATATAAACACTTATATTTCATAATAAACATATATTATATTAATCACACATTTTAGAATCAACATATTATATTAATCACATATCTTACAATTAACATGAAACACTGCATAACAAACATACGCAATATTCTTACAACAAAATAGATAATAAGTTCATAATATTTCAATGTAGAACAAGCAACAACTAATGACCAAAATAGCAATACATGCAAGCATATAAACCAAAATGTAGTTATGACATCAAAAGTAACTTCGAATCCATAACTTGCTGCAGTAGGTTACTATTTTTTTCCATCAATATATCCACCTGCAAAGGAAAAGTTCATTATTATACGTACTTGATTAGGATTAAAAGACAGAAACATTAAGTAGCTAGTTCTTAAGTTATTTTAAGCTTTATAAAAAAAACATGTAAAAGAATGAACTTGAAACTTTTCTTTATACTTGTTTTTTGCTATTATTAATTGCAAGGTCAGTTACAATATAAACTTGTACCATTTGTGTTTGATCAGTACATAATTCAATGTGTATTTTTTTTAATCAATTATCCATTGTATTAATGTGATTTTAGAGCCTTAGACTTCGTGTTAATATCTAGTATATAAATGTGTTTCTAACCATTATTTGCAGTGCATGTGAATTTTCTTTGTTCTCCAAATTATAATTTTTGCATTTTGAAAAGGAAAAAAATGAAATCTCTATTTTTTGTTTAAAGTATGAACTTTTGATCATTGAAGTTCTTTAAATGAAATCAGAAGAGTACCATCTCCATCCGTTGGAAATTGAAAGGAACACGACAGTACCTAACTCAGGCTATAGTAGATAACGGGAAAAAAATTCAAACTATGCATTTCTGAAATAGCAATTGATATTATTTTCTTTTCATGGCCTAACAAAATCAAATTGGCATGTACAATGGTATACTCTTCTAAGATAAAAATACTAAAATTTTTCAAGGCTTAGAAAAACAAGTGACGTTAAAGATAAAAATTAAAATGTCATTGTCTTAATTTCAATTTCAGGAAAATAAAATGTACGTTTTTCTAACAATAGTACATTAAGTAGCCAGTTCTCAAGTTATTTTAAGCTTTATAAAACAAACATGTGAAAGAATGAATTTGAAACTTTTCTTTATCCGTACAAAACATCATAATTTTTACGTAAAAACATATAAAAAACACATCATGAAAAATATGATTTATAATGAACGACGAGATGCACCAAAGAGTTAAAAAGTCATATCAAAAATTCCCAGGAAAGATTACCAATGCGATAAAGTCTAAAAGATTTTGGATACTCCTAGCTGTCAGATATTAACCTGTAATTGTTCCAGTAAGTAAAGGAAAAATAATATTAAATTTCAATACTTCAGGTATGAACTTTCACTCAAGTATACATTTAGACTAGAAAATAAATTTGTAACCATCCCTAATTTTAAGCTGAGAATAAAAACATAGAAATTATATTTTCTTTGGTTAATATGGTAAGGTGAACATGTAAAAAATAAACATTGGCCATGCATGAAAAGTTTTAGAATGTTCTGTCTTGAAAATTTATTCCTATCATTCACCAAACTAGCTATGTATGAGAATAACAAAAACAGGTATATATATATAACCCTCGTTCATACATCCGATGGAAAAAGAAAAAATAGTATTGTCTGTTGCATACTAAAAGTTTAAAGGTGTTATAAACAGATTGCCTTACAAATAATCATCTCCCAGGCAATGCTTTCCCTAACTACATATAGTTAACAGTGGACATAAATACATGGCTGGATAGATTAATAAAGAACTGACAGAGTTGGATGTTCAGGGGCACTCAACCTATAGCAACACCGGTCTAAAGAGAAACAAAGCAAAAAAGGCTTACCCCCGTTTCTAAGCTGTTCAGGACAAAACAAAGCACTATAAATTATGGTTGATATGTCCTTAGTAAAGTTGACATTAATGGTTGTATATGTTATAACATGTTAAGAATATAGTCAAAAACAATTTAGAACTCAAACTAATAAAAATACACTCAAATAGTTGACACATATAATCATTTTCAAATAGCTAGTGTATTCAACATAATGTCAAATATACAGATGTCAAACAAAAATGTAAAACAGTTGACAAAAATCTCATTTAATTTTAACTTGTACTAAATGTTCATAACTATATTTTTCAGAGTGTTGTTGTAGCCAAATCTTTATTCCATTTTCCCCTATATGTTTTGACCCTCTACTTAATTTATCTTGCACCAAAATTCTATATTTCCCACCAAATTAAACATTTTGTTCTGCTGTTATCTTTTGATATACCAGTATTTTAAGTTATATGATTTCTGAGTAAATAAGTATAGCCAAATCATTTAATGTTGTATCGAATATATATATATATATATATCTTTTTTAAGAGAATATGAAAGTGGTGTATGCTAAGTTTTAGGTTAGTATGGAAACAATGATCCGTCGAGCAAATTAATTAAGCCTAAGCTCTTGCAATTAATTAAGGTATATTGACAAGCACCATTGTCCCAGTGGTTAAGTGATTTGGCTTTGGTGCGAGATGTCACAAGTTCGAAACTTGCCTAGCGTGATTCGAACGTTTATTGACATGTGATATGTTGTCACAATGATTTGTTGTATATAAAGTACCGTTTCAAAAAATAAAAATAAAAATAATTAAGGTATATTTCTTGGTTAATTCTTAGTATCGCATAACTATTTTGAAGTGTAGCCACTAAGTTGACACTACTTACTTTGTTAAACTCACTCAAGTAAACAAAACAAAATAAAATTATAATTATAATAACTTAAACTTGGGTGTATATCAATCTGACGATAATACAGGAAATTATCTTAATAGTGTCTAAGGTACATCTCCACTGTGACTATTTACTAAAGCAAATATGCTAATTGTTACCAATTTCCTTATTCGTAGGTTTTAAATTCAATAAATTGGCCTTTTAGTTTGACGGTTGAAGATTCTAAGCAAATGTAGATTGTTGGTGGTAATGACACTCTAATCAGTAGAGGATTGACAACACAAACCTTTTGAGATGAAGCTGTCAAGTTAAATAAAATATTTCACCTACTCGGTATGATATTACTAAACATGTTTTTACTTTTGTAATCCTTCATTTTGATATTTGTATATTTCCCGTCTTAATGTTAATGGCTACTCTCAAAGATACTCATTATTTGTGTTAGCAAGATTTTATATATGCATGATAATCATATTAACATGTTAGTCATGTGATTGATTATAAATATGGTTTAAAATTTAAATTTTAGTTAATTAAATAGTTAAAATTTGAATTTTAAACATTTTAGTTGATTGAAATAGTTAAATTTAAATTTTGCAAAAAAAAATAGTTAAATAAAAATTTAAATAGTCATATGAATTATAAAATATGATTAAAAATTTAACTAATAAAATAGTTTAATAAAATATTTAAGTAGTTGAATGAATTATAAATAGTTAAAATAAGAATTTGAGATAATAAAATATTTAAATATTTATAAATGGTTGAATGGATTATAATTTTAGTTATTGGTTGAATGACTTATAAAGAGTTAAAATTCAAATCATAGTTGATAAAATATTTTAATATTCATACATAATTGAAGGAATTATAATTTAGTTAATAAAATAGTTAAATAAAATGGTTATTAACACTAAATTTATCATGTTTAATAGTAATGCATGGTACAATGTTTTTTCACCAAAAAGCTCAGACTTGTATAATAGACGCACAATAAAGCCCAATATAACCTACTCAGACTTATATTCATCTCTTATCTATTGCAGATCTAAACCAAATACCTTGATAATAAAAAACCAACCTCCCTAAAATCTTAGAAATTTTGAACCATGATCTCTTCAAAAACTACTCCAAATACAAAATCAGATAGTGCAAGTCATAAAGTAAGATGGTAGTGTACAACATTGTTGTCAAAAATATTAAAATCTTACAATTTAAATCCCAATTCATATCGGATCTCTGCCTTACGAATTGATTTATACTTCTATTCAAACTTAGTTTAAACCACACCTAAAATAATTCAGCTCGAACTAACATATTTAACATACTTATTCGAATTCACAAATTCAATTATAAATTTTTCAAAATAAAGTAAAAATGAAATAAGAGAGAAAATCGAGTTTTAAGTTTAGTTGTATAGGTTTAAATATCAAAATCAATTTCAAATTTGTGTACAAACCTTAAAATATAGATCCTTTAAATCTACAATTTATGATTTCAATCACGTTTCGATCTAAAATTCAAACTTTATGATTTACGGTTTAAATCCCATTTTTGAAAACCTTGGTATGACACAAGCTAACCAAATAACTAAATACAAATATGGATAAAATATTACCATCAAATAGCATGATTTATCCTTTGGCAGTGCAGTAGTGCACCGGGCTACAACTAGCCAAAACGAGTCCTTATCTTCTCCACCCTTAAGTCCACCAATAGCATATCTGCCATTATCACAAAAGAGTAGGTTGGTTTTTTCTACCAACGCAGCTCTTATGTTCTCTAAATGACATTTGTTTCCTACCAATATCTTTGCTGCAGTGGTATCAAAAAGCATTGCATAACATTGAAAAACTATGTCATTATGTTTCTTACTAGAACCATGGTAATGTCACTCGTATTAGTTGACGTACGTAACTATTCATAAGTTATGAAGAGCTAATTACATGTACTGTATACTGAGATGTAGAAGCATCCTTGCATGTTACATACTCTGGTAATAAGATGTTAATCACTATAACTGTGATTTGTTTTTAAAATAAGTTAAGAACACTTAACTACCATGCAAATTTTTATTTAGACAATGTGATCTTGATATCAAGAATCTTAATTGGCATACGGTGCTGAAATCATGCAACGCAGCTCTTAATTAACAAATTAAAGCAATGGGACAAAATTGTACGAAATCTGCATCATTTATTTTTATATTGCATCAAACTAAGTTACTGCACAAAATGATTCTAAGTTCATGAATTGGTTATTTTATCTGATTTTTTCTCTTTCAATTGTCAACTAAGTAAGTTATAACATGTTACTTATGTACTACTAAATAAGTAGTCCTTTAAATATATTAATTTACATTTCTTTGTGTGGGCATTATCTGTTATTTTGAATGGTATTTGTTCAGTTATCTAGTTGAGGGCTATTATAGAAATTAGCAGGCACAACACATTCCCTTTATTAACACATCTATAAACTAGAGCATCTTGCCACTATTAAATCCACAACCACTTTTCACTACTCAACCATTGAGCATACACATGAATATTACACCATAATATATCCATCTCACATCTACACACATGAATATTTGTTTTTCCACCATCGTCGTCAACAATACAAGAACTATGACTATCCTACACACCATAATCTAATACTATTACTACTAAAGAGAACAGTTATCATATGATTTATAAAGTCTTCGACATTCAACCATCATCAAATACATAAATAATTTTTAGTTTTGAATATTCTCCCCAGTTTCAACATCGTAAATGAAATAAGTTACTTCATATGGAAAATATTAAATACCCCCATGCATGCACTCACAATATGGGTGTCGATACACATATTGTAGTCAACTATTTATGGTCCCAGCAATGTTTCTGTCGCCAGCAGTAATGCTACTATCCCTAGCTGCACTAGCTGCTAGTGCTGTTGTTTACAACAGCAGCAACAGAGCCGCTATAATAGCAGCACTCCTGGTGCTGCTATTTGCAGCAGCTTCGTGGTTGCTGTTTACAACAACAGCAACAACATTTACAAAGCTGTTGTTTGCAGTAGCGACCGTGCTGCTATTGCAACAAGCGCAACTCAAGTGCTTACTTTAGTGCTTCAATTGTGATGGCAACTTCACTTATACTTGTTTGATTAAGCTTCAATTATGACATCAACTATCCTATATAAGTGAACTTATTTATGTAGTTGGATTAGTTCAACATTAAATTCAGTTAACTACAATTCAATCTGCTAAAGTTGAAAAAAGCTTACAAATGATATTAGGTCTTTTCAAATTGTAGAAAATAAATTATAGTTGATGTTTTAATAATTGGCTAACTATGGAATGCTTGGATAATGATTTCCAGGCAGTTATAAATGAATGGGCTAAATATTCTTTTGCAACCAAACTTTGAAAAATAAATTAGTTGTTAATTATTACATCAAATCTTAAATAAATATAAATTGAATTTTTTTCAAGTTAATTAATTATTTCGTTGGAGCTACGTACATCCATAATAATGTTCATTATTGGGACTTTCTTCTGCACTTCACTTTTACCATTTATGGATATCGATATCTTCGGATGTCCAAAAAAGTCCATGGATGCGGGTGCGACTGTTAATTATTTGATCCGCGGATCTCATATGCAGATTCAGATGCAGGTTTAAATTTTTGAATGCGGACATATCTGCATCCGTTGACATGCCTACATAACTCATTGTTTTTCAAAATAAACAATCAAACTCCTTTTTTATTCCCATGCAACCAGTCAATATCCAATTGGCTACACAATATGATTTGTATTCCCGCAACCCAAACTCAACTCCTATAACTAGATCAGTTTATAGTGGTTGAATGTGTAGTTATTTCATGGTTTCAAAAAGAAAATTATATAAATTGCGGTAGTGACATACCTCCTTCACAAGCGATGGTGCGACCATCAAATTTTAGTGGTGGAACTTCATTGATCAACTTCATTAGCGACTTTTTGCTTGTATCTTGTATCACAAAATCTATAGGAGATTTCAGAACACATATCACTGAAGTTATAGAAGATTATGACGCATAATAAAGCTATGGCATTCTAATATTTGAATTCAATATTAGTATCATACCACAAACATAAATATACATGGTAGAAACTTAATCAGTAAATATACATGGCAATATCTCATTTCATTCATTTATTAACTAATGAAATAATTGAAATAATAAATAACAGATGAATGAAAAAAATCATTGAGATGCTAATTTCTCATGGGATGTGCATGCATAATATTCTTCCCATCCCAAGAGCTGAAATGCTTCAATAGCTGATCTTTCTTCTACTTTTTAATTCTTTTGTTACCATAAAGTTTTGCACTTTTATTTCATCCTCTCTTCTCTAAATATCATATGCAATTTCCAACAAATAAATATGCATCCATTCGTCAATTTGCATATCCTTATAATTAAAATTTACAATACAGTTTACTCTGCTAAATGAGCATGGCACATGTTTGGAATGTGCTTTCACCGCTAACAGTCAGAATACTTCAATTGATGCAAATTATAAAGGAAAAATAAATATAAATCAGGTTATGATACAAAATTTATATTTTAAACTCTTTTAACATCAAATATTTTAGTATCAAACTGCAATGTTTTTGTTAAACAGAACATGGAGCAATCTTTCATATTAGCAAAACACTTGTTTTATGTACTTATATAACAAAGTAGAGAGCATAATTATCAAATTAACAGTTAAAGATAGCTGAATAAGTTAACTTGCATATATTGAACAACAGTGATATTAAGAAAGAGCTATAGAATAAAAGTAGTATCATTATGGAGCGCTGAATCACTAAAAAGAACATCTCAAAAATGATATCAGTAAAGAGCTATAAAATATATATTTTAGACCATTCAATTTATGTGATATTTATACATGAATAGATACTAATAAATCCCATTAAACACATAAGTAGATAGCACTAAATCTTACTGAACTGGAAAAAGGCTCTCTGTGAAAATTGGATCGAAATGACAAGTGTTGAACAAATGACCAATTGGAGAAAGAATTCCATTTACCTTATATCGATCAACATTTTCTTTTTCTAATTATAAGAGTGACAAGAGATACTAAAAATCTTATAAGGTTCCCTGGAAAAATATTGAAAGATTTTATTATTATTTCATTTTTCCTCACACCCAAAGAAAAGTAAGTTGGCTATCTTTATCCCAAACAAAAGACAGTTCAATAATAATTTATCTCCGTTTATTCTTTCTTTTGAAATCATTATAATGTAACTATAGTATTACTAAGTCCCAATCAGTTCTATATAACATAGCTAACTATCCAAAAAAACTTGCTTACTAACCAAAAAATATGACTAAGAAAGATATTTGATCTATTCATTTTCTTTGTATGTTAATGGAGATAGTTAAAAAACATGCTTATGGACCAAAAAATATGTCATCGACTTTCATTTCATCATTAGGAATATAAAAAGGTAAAAAAGGAAGTTGTGCAACAAATATGGATTGCCAGACTAGAAACAAAACTAGACAGAAACAAAACCTCTGACCAATGTAAGATAATAACTAAAACTCCACATAAAACATAAATTCTCAATTCAATCCCAAAGCATCGCAAGCCAACGAAGTATCAAATAAAACTACTCACGTTCCTTATGCATTATGTAATAGAATATCGAAGGATATTGATAAGCATATCGCCATATAATAAGAGATAGTTGAAATCATAGACCCATGATTATATTCCTCAAGAGTTCTGCAACTAACTGACCTGACTGAAAATGAAAAAAATAAATGCAGCTGATTTGATAAAATTTATTTTAGTCTATGTAACATGCAGTAATGAGATTTATATTTCTATAACAGATTTCAAACATTTTAATTGATGGCCAGTCTAGAAATTCAAATGCAACACAATCAACATTAAAAGAATCACTAATATCAAGGAAAAAATTAATGGAACAAGTAAGAAAAGAATGCCACTTTGGTCATCACTCCATCGAATCTTCTTTGTAGTTAAATTAATAGACTAAAAATCTCTTGCTGTCGATGAATAATTTCCAATGATTATAGGAATCGATGATTTAAGTAGTCGCAAAATCCGTAATCCAAATATATGCCTAAATTATTAATTAAAAGTGTTTGGAATTAAAAAATCAATTACTATTCAAAATACTCTACCGAAGTTTATCAAGACATACTTGAAAATATCATACTTCATTATCATATAATAAACAATATTATTATATCATGTACATTTATTTGAAAACATCGTTTTGTTGAATTTGGATGATTCAAATATTTGTTAAAGAGGAAAGAAATTGATTAATTGAATCAAATCAATTAATTTGGCTGATATATGGAAGGATATTTTGAAGGAAACTAATTAATTAGTCAATGTGTATTTGCTACATGAAGAAATAAATGATTAGGCATGGAGAATAAAGGAAAGATATGGAAACGAAGATTACGCCATCTATTTGTACTAAAATCAAATCATGCAAATTGAAAAGATATCTGGGTAATCGGGAAATCGATTTGCTTAATCTCCAAGCAACCCTTCATTATCAAGTCTATTTAAATGAAGGAATTTCATCTTCATATGTACAAGCAAGTGTAGTATCCACCATTATTCTTTTCTCTCTCTTTTGTATTCTTTTCTTTATTGAAATAAAAAGTTGTTGTGTCTCCGTGGATGTAGGATATTCATATCTGAACCACATTAACTCTTCTGTGTCTCTTATTTCTGTTATTTTTCTGTGAGACTGCATAATTCTTTTTAAGCGTCATTTGTATCTAAATAGGCAATACTAGATCCTGAACAAATAAACCGCTTCCGCTCAAATTAAAAAATTCACTACAGTTTGGTATCAGAGCTAGTGTTATTGCTCCTGTTTGGATATTAATGGCTACTTCTAGTAAGTCTGTTGGTAGATATGGTGTCAGTTATGGAGTAACACGTTTTGATGGAAAAGGAGATTTTGGTACTTGGAAGATGAAGATGGAGGCTGTATTGAAGAAGGATAAGACTTACAAGGTTGTTTCTACGCCTGAGAAACTGAAAGGTATTGATGCAGCTGATTTGAAAGAGATGGAAGATGAAGCTCTCACAACAATTCAGTTGAGCCTTTCAGATGAAGTTCTTAGAGAATTCTCTCAGAAGAAGACAGCGAAGGAATTATGGGATGCATTATCGGATGCATATCAAGACAAGTCTCTCACTAACCGGATTATTCTTCAGCAACAACTTTATTCTTTCAAGATGAAGCCTTGAGCTGATCTCATGGAGCATGTAGATGCTTTGACGACTTTGATTATGAACCTGAAGGCAGCGGAAGTTGATATTACCGATGTGGCTCAAGCTGTGATTCTCTTATTTTCCTTGCCTAAGGAGTATACTGCTTTAGTTAATTCCATGATTTATGGCCGTAGTAAAATTAGCCTGTCTGATGTAAAGGCTGGTTTTCATAATGAAGTATTAAGAGGTAGATTGGCGAGCACTAGCTTGGATAGTGATATTGAAGGCTTATCTGTTCAGAGAGGTAGAGGCCAAAGCATGTCGAAGAAAAGGGGAGGACGAAATTCTTCACGATCACAGTTTAGGGGGCCTAAGAATTTGACTTGTCATTATTCTAAGAAACCAGAGCACTTTATAGCATAATGTCCTAAGATTGAAGGTAGAAGAAAAGATCCAAAGCAAGCCACAGCTTCTACAGCAGAGAAATTAGATACAGAAAGTGACACCGATGTATTTACAACTTCTGGCTCTTCTGGGAAGAGCAACTTATGGCTGATTGATACTGGCGCATCCTATCATATGACACCTGATAGGAACTGCTTTTCCACTTATCGTGAAATTGATGGAGGAGAAGTTCTGATGGGTAATGATGCTTCTTGCCATATAGTGGGTGTTGGTAGCGTGATGATTAGGATGTTTGATGGTGTTATTCGTACGATCACCGTTGTTAGACATGTACTTGATTTGAGGAGGAGCTTGATTTCTATTGGGGCATTGAGTAGACTTGGCTTGAAGATTGTAGTGGAAGGAGAAAAAACTTAAGATATCGAAGGGTTGCATGATTGTTATGAAAGGTATGAGGGCAGGAAATCTTTATCTATTAAAAGGCACTACTTTAATTGGTGAGTCGGCTTCTGTTACATAGGTTGATTCAAAGTCTTCTAGATTATGGCACTTACGGATGGGTCACATCGGTGAGCGCAACATGGATGAGTTGAGAAAACGAGGATTGATTGATGGAATTCATCACTCAAATCTTGGCTTTTGTGATGAGTGTGCTCTTGGAAAGCAGACGAAGATTTCTTTTGGCATAGGAGAGCATAAAGCAAAAGCCGTCCTGGGGTATGTTCATACAAATGTCTGGGGTCCCTTCCCTTGTCCGTCTTTAGGTGGAGCCAGATATTTTGTTTCATTTATAGATGATTTCTCTCGTAAAGTATAGGTATACTTTCTTCAATCAAAGAGTGAGACCTTTGCTAAGTTTCGAAAGCAGAAATCTATGGTTGAGAAGCAGTCAGGGAAGAAATTGAAAGTTCTCCGTTCAGATAATGGCAGTGAATTTGTATCACCGGAATTCATCGATTATTGTGAGTCTGAAGGTATTAAGAGGCATTACACCGCACCAGGTGACCCCCAGTCTAATGGAGTTGCAGAAAGGACGAATCAGACATTATTGGAGAGAACAAGATGCCTTAGACTGGCTGCTAAATTGAAGAAGGGATTTTGGCCTGTATCTTTATCTATGGTGGCTTTCCTCATCAACCGCACACCTTCCACTGCCATAGATACAAAGATCCCTGAAGAAGTATGGAAAGGAGAGCCTGTTAGCTATTCATTTCTCAGAGTGTTTGGTTGCCCAGCTTATGTGTATGAGAGCAAAGGGAAGCTGGAACCTACAGCTCGCAAGTGTATTTTTCTAGGTTATAGGAGAGGAGTGAAGGGATATAGGTTGTGGTGTCCTATTAGCAAGAAGATCATTATGAGCAGGCATGTGACTTTTGATGAGAAGGCTATGTTGAAGGTGAAGCCTTCCTCATCGGATGAAAATGAGAGGACATGTGAAGAATAACAGACGCAAAGCAAGTCATCTATTGATTCTTTACATAGATGTTCAAATGGTGTTTCCGATGACACCTTGGTTGATGAGAATAATACCAATGTTGGTACAGAGGATCAAACTCAAGTTGGAGCTCATTCAGAACCTAGGCCTGTCAGACAAAGAAGAAAGCCTAATTGGCTTGATGAGTTTGTTGGATTGAGCATTGAAGATATTAACTTTGATGATATGGCAACATATGCTTTGAACGTTGTCCATGATGAGCCCTGTGACTACAGAGAAGCTATCGCATTAGTTAACAGTTCCAGTTGGTTAGTTGCTATGGAGGAGGATTTGGTGCCTCATCCCACCGACAAGAGAGCTATTGGATGCAATTGGATTTATAGAGTGAAAGACAGTGTAAACGGTAATCTCAGATACGAGCAAGGTTAGTCGCAAAGGGGTATGTTCAAAAAAAAGGGGTAGAGTATCTGATATCTTTGCTCCGGTGGTTAGACATACTTCTATTCGTATTTTTTTGGCATTAGTTACTCATTATGATATGGAATTAGAGCAACTAGATGTCAAAACTACATTCTTGCATGGTGATTTGGATGAGGAGATTTATTTAAAGTAGCCGGAAGGGTTCATTGATAGTAGCAGGCCAGACTATATTTGCAAACTCAACAAATCTCTATATGGACTAAAGCAGTCTCCTAGACTATGGTATAAGAGGTTTGGTAAGTTTATGTTTTTACAGGGATACTTCAGAAGATTCAAAGACCAGTGTGTTTATTTCAGGAGATGTGATGGTGATATGATTTATTTGTTGCTATGTGTTGATGATATGCTGATTGCAACTCGGAGTATGGTCAAAGTTAAGGAGTTGAAAGCGGAGCTTAGTAGAGAGTTTGACATGAAGGATTTTGGAAAGGCACAAAGAATATTGGGTATAGAGATAAGCAGGGATAGAAAGCGGAGAGAGTTAAGGCTCACTCAAGCACAGTACATCGAGAAGGTCCTCGCTCGATTTGGAATGGAGAAAGCTAAATCGGTTGGCACTCCATTAGGCTCTCATTTTAAGTTGTCAAAAGGCTTATCTCCCTCATCGGAAGAAGACAAGAGGTATATGGCTGATATACCTTATTCTAGTACTGTAGGCAGTCTTACGTATGTGATGGTGTGCACAAGATCGGATTTGGCCCATGCAGTGGGTGTTGTGAGTCGATATATGTCTAATCCAGGCAAAGAGCATTGGCAAGCTATGAAGTGGATTGTTAGATATCTTCGAGGCACTTCTTCGGTGGGCTTGTTATATGATGGAGTGGATAGTGACATCTTTCTTAGAGGATACTGTGATTCTGATTATGCTGGGGATAGAGATGCTAGAAAGTCAGTGTCGGGCTATGTTTTTACACTTGGCATAGGCTCGATTTCATGGAGATCAAAGCTGCAATCTATCGTAGCTTTATCGACTACCGAAACAGAGTTGATATTGATTGTGGAAGCAACAAAGGAAGGATTATACTTACTTCAGTTGTTGGATGATCTTTCAATGGTGCAGCAGACAGTAGAGCTATTTTCAGACAGTCAGAGTGCGATTCATCTTGTAGAAAATCAAGCTTATAGTTCACGGGCGAAGCACATTGATGTTAGAGGTTTCTTTCTTATGCTTGAGGAAGAATGAAGCAAGGTCAAATTGTTAAAGATGAGTACTTTTGAATAATCCTTCAGATATGATGACTAAGTCACTTTCAAAAGACAAGTTTGAGCATTGCTCAAACTTGATCAGTTTAATACCTGTTACTTGAGCGCCATGGGGTGCTAGACTCAACAACTTATATATTGATTGCTTGATGATAAGACGATGAAGAGAGATTGTTATATTTGAATCAAGGTGCAATATTGAGTTTGGATGATTCAAATATTTGTTAAAGAGGAAAGAAATTGATTAATTGATTCAATCAAATCAATTAATTTGGCTGATATATAGAAGGATATTTTGAAGGAAATTATTAATTAGTCAATCAATTAATCAGTCAGTGTATATTTTCTATATGAAGAAATAAATGATTAGGCATGGAGAATAAAGAAAAGATATAGAAACGAAGATTACGCCATCCATTTATACTAAAATTAAATCATGCAAATTGGAAAGATATCTGGGTAATCGGAAAATTGATTTGCTTAATTTCCAAGCAATCCTTCATTATCAAGTCTATTTAAATGAAGGAATTTCATCTTGATATGTACAAGCAAGTGTAGTATCCACCATTATTCTTTCCTCTCTCTTTTGTACTCTTTTCTTTATTGAAATAAAAAGTTGTTGGGTCTCCATGGACGTAGGATATTCATATCCGAACCATGTTAAATCTTCTGTATCTCTTATTTCTACTATTTTTCTATGAGACTGCATGATTCTTTTTAAGTGTCATTGGTATCTAAATAGGCAATACTAGATCCTAAACAAATAAACTGCTTCCGCTCAAATTAAAAAATTCACTACACATTTAAGGGCCCATAGCTAAAGCAAGTCATCGATAATCTTTACACATTTAATTCATAAGGAAAGAATCGAGCAGTGGAAAGTGGAAACCAAAGTCAACATTCTATAAATTATCTAAGTGTATATGCTAAGTAGAGAAAAAGCGGATTCAAAATTATGGGTTCAGAAATAGAGACATATTTGTGACCATTTGTATTTCTCGGACAACTACATTAATATTTAAATCCATGTCGATTTATGTAAGTTGAAACGCTAGGACTATGTGATAATAAAGAAATTTCTATCCTATGATACTCCAAATCATGATGTAGTTAGAAAGGAAATACGATGGAGTATACAAATGAACCATCTAAGGTATTGTTTGCATGTTAAAAATACCACATTTTCGTTCCCCGCATGTTGGACGCATTCGACACAGCAATGGACCAAAGGACCGATGTAGGAACGAAAACAAATGGTGCATTGGGTATCCAATGTTTCCATCAGTAAAAGAATTTCCAAATCTACTCAACATTAATTAAAATAATTTCAACCCTCTTGTTAGCAAAGTAGAAGAATTTCAACCCTCTCGTTAATTAAAAGAATTTTCAAGTTTGTATTTAATTCTCACCTATAATTTTCCATTCCAGTGTCAAATGTTTACAATTTTTACAGTTATTTACAAAGTTGACCTCAATTCTCTCCTATTATCATAAATTCATGTTCCTATAGTTTATAATATCTGTAATTATTTACAATGCTCCTTTTAATTCTCTTTCACTATTTTACATTGAAGTTAATATAATTTATGTTCTTCTAATAGTTGGTATTTCAATAAACTTATTTACGAAACATATTAGATAAAACGATAAGTAAACTTAAAACCGCATTTTTTACATTGCGTAAAAAAAACTGATTTTTTATAATGTATTTCAAAAAATCTATAGTGGTAAGTAATAAATAAACAGTTGTCATAGCATGCATTTTTGAGTCGATTGCATGTATGTATTCAATGTATATGAAATACGTCAAATGTGATACATGGAGAACTTATAGATTTCACAAATATTCAAACAAAAGAAGATGCTCACTTATATCAACAGTAGCCATGTGAAAGCACATCAATGATTATTTTATGTTTGTTGATTATTAAGGGCACTGTTGGAACTATAACAACATATATCAAAACTTTAGAGCACAATAACTTATTTCTTTCTACTCCGAAAACCGTAGAGATGAAATTACATCTTCATTTATCACCAACATCAATTTGTATACGTTAACATAAATCAGATTTTAATATGTTATGCACTACAAGGTTTCAAATCTCGGATAACAGTTCTAATAACAACTCTATTCATCACAATTTTAGCAGAAACCTAATGAGTAAAACCCAATAAGTAAAAAATGATAAATCACGATGAATTCAAAAAAAAATAAGGACTTGAAAATCGAGTTGATCTTCACATAGGAAAATAAATCACTAAATGAATGCTTCAAACACAGAGAGGGAGGCTGAACGTTTGCTAACAATTGCTCAAAGGGAAGTCCTGATTGAGAGAAGAAAGGAGTCCAACGGAAGGATGAGGTCGAATGATTGCTTTTTAGGAGGTTGGTACCGATGAGAATCTTTCCAGGGTTTCATTATCATTTTGATTTTGGAAACGAGAGAAAGAAGAGATGACGGTAGAAACGATTTGGTCGTGAAAATGAAAGTAAAGTCCACCATCTATTTCATTACAGTCCACTTTATCAATTTTTCTTAATACAACATACAACATTTGAATGTGATTTCTTTTCTTTTAAGTCAACCTGGACTGCATTTATGATGAAAACGCTGAGAATCATTGCAGTCAAAAATTAATTTTGCTGTAGTGCTTTATCTAAAAGCCAATATGGATTCATATATGACACTTCTAATAGCCTTAGAGGACTTCAAACATATCAATGGACAACAAGAAAGATGAAATTTCCTTAAAGGCTATTGGACTTCCATTCTTTAATGATCCTATCATATGACCACTCTCAAAGTAATAAGTTATACCATGGTATATCATCATACCAGCATGATGCCCTTAATCACTTCGATGTGGAATCTTCACATAAGCACTAAGCACACTGGTATGGTCAGTCTTTTCTTGATTACGTCTCCACACACGTACTGATCAAGTCAATGAGAATAGCTTGTTATGATTTCCTATATACTCAAGTCAAGGAATAATTTATTACATTTGGCATCTGAGGTATTGTACCATTTTTTGGTCTGATAATAAATTTACCCCGAGATCTTTGTTATGTTATTATAAGCAAATGCATGAATTATGTTAAACCATATTTTATAAATTCACTTTATTGGATTTAAATCATTTTGTTAAATAAATTTAACCATATTATGTGTGTAAATGTATTCAACATGCATTAGTCTAATTTCATGTGAACATAATAACATAATAACAAAGATAAATGTATAGATGATGTAATATACATAATTGTTTGGATTTATAACCATATATATACACTTATGACTAAATGTAATATATATACATATAATGATAGAAAAACTTCAATAAACAATCAAAATGGTCGTTACGCAATTATTTATTCATATGCAAACCTTAAAGACCTTTAATATACTACCATAACCAATACATTTAATGCATATTGTAACAAACATGTATGAATTGATTTAACTACATACAATATAATAACATGTATATGTATATAAAAATATTCTACATGTGAAAATGTATATGCAATGACAATAATTAATCAAATTTGTAGTCAAATCAAACATGTTTCTAGGATTCCCTTTTAATTTGAATTTTAAATAAAATCGATGTTTGAATAATCAATGTACCAAAAAATTATATATATAGCAATAATATATGCTATCGAGGATTTTTTACAAGTGATAACCCGATCATATTGGACTTCAAATGATGAAGGGATGGATGTCAAACTCGAAGATGACTGAGTACGAAGCTCAACATAGAGAGAAATAGAAGAAATTTTGCCAAGTCTAGGGATCGGTATGGGCCTAAGGTGTTAGATTTTAATGATACAATATTTTCATATTAAAAAAGAATTGAAAGACATTTGAGTCAATGTGAATTATAACTCAAATTTATTGCCTCTTTTAATACAATAAAAAGGCAAGGATTTGTCTAATTGAGAAGGAATTATTTTGAGAGATTGAAGCAATCAATCAACTTCTTAATCAGTTGATTAAAGAAGGCATGTATTCATATTAAAGAAAACTGAAAAAATCAAATGAGATAAATGCTTCCCATATTAATTCAAGAATTGATTAGGCATTGATTTATTATCGTATCAATTACTTCAGCCCTATGTACCAATCTCTATATAAAGGTAGTCGTTCTTTAAAGATTAGAATCATCCTTTCAAGTTGTATTTCTTCATATTCTTCTTATTAGCCTTTATTATCAATCTTGTAATTTTCTTTTCTTGGAAAGTAATAAAATATCCTCGTCACAAAGTGGAAGTAAACTATTTCGCGATAGTGGAACCATTATAAATCATGTGTGAGATTTTCTTTTCTGTTTGTGCACCTGTGATTACCTATTTTTGGAATATTAGTTTTCTATTTATTACACTTCACCATTAATACAATCCTATTATTTTTGCTATGCTTGGGGTGTTAATCTAAAATTTCTCTAATAGTTTGGCGTTACATTTATTTGGTTGTTGATGGAAGGTGTTAGGAAGTATGGAAGGAAATGAAGGCACCCCAGTAGAAGCAAGGCCCTATACTAAAGGATCTTATGTGGCATCAAAATCTCAGTTGACGATAAAGAAGTGGAATGGTGATAATAACTTTGAGAAGTGGTAATGGAGGCTAAAGGTAGTTCTAAGGAGGAATAGGGTTCATCGAGTGATGTTTGACGCTGAGATGTTGCTTGTTGATATTTCAGCCGTGGAGAAGATGGAACAATGGGCTTTTTCTATTTTCAGTTAACCATTGGAGAGTGTTATCTCAGAAATTAGTAGTGAAACAACTCTAGAGGAATTTGAACCAAGCCAGAAAATCTCTACTTGAAGAAGTTGCTCAAAAACTGCCTGATATTGCTCACGACATTTTTTTACCATGAAAATGCGAGAGGGTCCTTCAGTGAAGGTGCATCTTAGTTTCCTCAATGATCTTTTGATAAAGATGAAGACTGTTGATTCAAAGGTGGATGAAGAGTAGAAGGTGATGGTTCATTTTTGTTCCCTTCCGAGGCATTTCACAAGTTTTACTAACAGTCTAACAAACAGGAGAGACACTTTGACAGTAGAGGAAGCGAAGCTAGGTCTTCTCTCTAAATACTTGAGAGATCATATGAAGAAGATGAGTGAATGTACAGGAGAGAGTAGTAGTCAAGGTCTTTTCTTTGAGAGAGGAATTAAGGAGAAGAAAAGTTAGAATCCTAAGAGGCATTCCAAGTCTAGGAAGCCCGAAAATGGTTGGAGTGGAAAGTCTAGAGATGGAAAGTGTCACCACTATATGAAACTGGACTATTGGAAGAGAGATTGCCTAGATCTTAAGAGAAAGACTGAGGATTGATCTACATCGACGGCAGTGAAGAAGGCTGTACCTGGCGATGTGTTAACTACAGTGACATCGAATGTATCAGACGATTGGGCGTTCGATTCAAAGGCGTCATTACACATGATGCCAAATAGGAATTACTTCAGCACTTTTATTGGAAAGCAAGGAAGAGAAATTCTTATAGGAAATGATGCTTGTTGTAGAGCCAATGGAGAGGGTAATGTATGGATTTACATATTTAACGCAGTGATTCGCACTTTGATAGGTGTCTGCTATGTTCTAGGTCTTTAGAATGTTGAATATGCGAGTGTATGATTTTTGTTTGATGATAATAAACATATATATATATATATTCATTTAAATGTATTTTTTATCATTTAAATGTATTTGTTAATGTACTATTTTAATTTTCACAGGATAAATAAATATTTGCTGAATGAACTAAATAACATAGAGTTTAAATTCAAACAGATATTTTATTCAACCAAATATTTATAACAATTTTGAATAGTACAAATTTAAGCTCTCACTATATATACACAATTTTGATTACATCACATTTCAATTTACAAAATTGTCCTCACTACATATCACTCATTCACTCGTATTTAATCTTTAACTTGAATTCAGCATCTAAGCAATCTGCAAAAATACACACTAATGCGGTAAAATTGAAAAAGAAATATTTTTGCAGTATAAAATAAAATGTTATTTTGAAAATTTTATTTGCCTCGATTATTTGGGTTGTTAGTCATCATTTAATTTTGAATTCATCATACACGAACAGCTTGTGACATGCACAATGCATCACTGTACAAGCCACAAGGCCGTGCACACCGATATACACTTGATAAATTTGCAGGGACATGTGAGCACAAGGTCAAACCCAAATCAAAATCCGAGTTCAACTCAAGTGAAATATATATTAAGTCACGATATAAACACAAGGTCAAACCCGAGCTACAAGCTGGATTCAACGCATGAGCATTACAAAATTGTCAAGTATAAGTGAATATGCAACATGCACATACGAAGTGATGCACTGCAAATTAAAGCACCGGATTTCATGTCGAACAAGACAAAGTCAAAGACCAGGCACCAAGTATACATGAACCAAAGCATGTGCATAGCAGCAGCAAGCATGCAAATACAAATACAACAAGACCACATACAACACGGCAATGGACTGATACAAGTAACTCGACCAGTTCAATATGCTGTGCACAAGAACCACGGCCAATCATAGAATAGTGCATTCAATCTCAAATAAACTATAAAGAAACCAAGGCCAAGACCAGTGAACTGCAAGTGTCAACCGGGCTACACAATGAACACAACACAAATGTACTCGATACAACTACAAATGCACAACAGCAAACACACACATATATATACAGAGTGCAAACTCAAGGATGAATGAAACTGCAATATAGCTTCAAATGAAAACAATGTACATAGCGAAGACATGTATATATACATGAGTGGACATGAATATATATGTGCAGCAAAACTCGAGGCAACCAAAAAATATACAAGACCATCTATATGCAGACACTATAGGAACTATCTCGAAGATCAATGAACAACAAGTGAAACAACATGTCAAGCAAATGAATACAAACTCAAGACTACAATTACATTGGGGCATATAGGAGAACCAGATTCAAATTCAATGCAACTCAATATCCAATCAAATGAAATGCATCACGAGTACAAGATACATGCACCAGTGGAATAAAAATGAAGCAGACTGTACATGAACCAAATAACAAAACCGAGTGCAATCTCAAGTGAACTCAACAAGACGGTCAAATTCAAATGCAAATTGACTTGAAGGAACAAGCACTGTACCAGCAAGCACTCGAGTTGAAAATTATAACAAAGTCAAGATTAAACCGCCAGAAAATCGAAACCAGTGTACAGTTCGATCAAAATAAGGTACAAGTCAAACACGCTACAGGCATGAACAAATATGACTGAAGTGAGCAGCAGATTTTACAATAAAATTCAAATTCCAAAGTCATTTTTTTACTGTATAAATTATAAGGAACACAATCAATATCAGTTTTAAAAGTCAAGGCCGATGTCAACAGTGAAATCAACATCGTCAAAGAATTCAACACCGTGGTGGCCAAGGAAGTCGAAATCAAAGCCGTGAGAATAAAGCAATGAAAATATAAGAATTTAAAAGATTAGAAATCATCACGTTCATCCATACAAAATCAAATGGCCAAAGCTAAATTATTTGACGAATTCGTATAAAATATACGAACGAAAATATGGGGTTCGAACCCTATATAAACGATTAACGTCATCGGCAGTTAATTATTCGAATTCGAGCAACAAAGTATAATTATTCAACTCGAATCGTTGTTTGAGTTCAAGCAAGTAAACAGTAAAGAAAAAGTACCAAATCACATATTGAATTCATAGTCGAACTCGATCAAATTGAAGGAGCCTTGTGCTAAGAGAAGACAACATCGATCGACAAAGTAAGCACGTAAATCATCATTCGATCAAGCGACTAAAGTCGGCGCTCCTTCAATTGAAAAGCCCTATTTTCGAGCAAGCGAATAAAGGAACGAGCTTCCATTTTCGCCAAGCAAGGAAGCGGGCTGAAGTAATATAGAAGCAAAATAAAAGAATGGAGACAAGTTTATTATTATAATTTTGGGCCGGCTTCCTTTTATATTATATCGGGCTTTAGGATTTAAAATTAGGGTTTATTTATTTTACTGTTTTAAATTGTTTTTAATCTATCTTTTAAACATTGTAATTTCTAGTCGTGTGACTATGGGAGAACTACGATGGTGTAGTTCGAGAATTCGCAACTCAATGGCTGAGTTATGGTAGGGTTTTGAGCGTAGAGTTAACGTTAGTCGATAGCGGGTGTTGCAAGTTTACGTGTGTAAGTGTCTGACTGCTTAATTTCTAGTAGAAACCTTGGGGGCAGCACATACGTAGGGTTTCGCCAAAGCTGGGTTAATTTGTGTGTTTTATTTTCTGCTTTTATTATTCTGTTATTATCTGTGCTGCTATTATTCGACTGTTATCTATGCTGACAGTATTTTACTAACTTCCGCAATAATTTTTATAATTAACAGTATCACCCTATTCATCCCCCCTCTAAGGTGAAATCGATCCTACAAGTGGTATCGGAGCTAGGAACAAAGCCTTTTTTGTTTTAAAAATTTGATTTTCCAAAGACCAATTTTTATTACAAATTTGAATTTTTAAAATGGATTCTACTAATAATGTTTTTACTGAGGGTCAGTTCAATATTATTCCTTCTGTTTCAGATCGAACAGATTTTTTGAATTGGAAATTAAAAATGGGATTTTATTTAAATCTGTTAATGTTAAAGGTTGGGATATTATTGAAAATGGGTGTGATATAAAAAACGAGAAAATTAATGCTCTTGATATGAATATATTATGTTCTCATATTAATCAAGATACTTTTAACTTTATCTATCATTGTGAAAATGCATATGAAATTTGAATACTCTTAATGCAATATATGGCGCAAAAATCAACAACCGTGAGAGGTCCTCCATAATTAACTCGGTTAAAGAAACGTGCTTAGTAGGATTGATAAAAGAAGTAGTGATGATAATGATGATGGAGCAGTTGAGCTGGTGCTACTAGTAAAGAGATTCAAAAAGTGGAACCGCAAATAAGGAAGTCCAGCTCTAAATCAAAAATTAATAAGCAGAATATTCAAAGCACTAAGCATCACAGAAGAACGGAAGATCATCTGTCACAAGTGCAACAAACCCGGACGCATCAAGCCCAATTGTCCTCTACTTCAACACGACGAAGAAAAGAAATCAAAAGGAAAAAGTTTTCAACCATGTGGAATAAAAGCGATACTGATTATAAAAGCACTAGCAGTGAGAGTGAGAAAGCAGATATGTGCTTTCGAGGTGATATAACTGATAGCGATGGTGACGAGCCAATCGAGGTATCAAAACTTTTTCACTCAGAACTAATTATATATTTCCACGAAGTAAATGGCTGTTTTGAAAGACTTAGGGAAAAATATGCCAAAATTGAATCACAAAAAGATAGTTTGATAGAATCAAATAAACAGCTTAATCAATTAGTTACAAACTATCAAACTAAGAGCCCTAAGTGTGATAAGTGTCCAACTTTCGAAGAAGAGATAAAAAAATCAAAATTAAATCGCTTGAAAATGAAATTCCGATTTTGAAAGAGAGTGAAAATACAAGAAGAGAAAATTCCATTAGAAAGTTCACACAATTATTGAACGAAAATGAATCACTAAAAACACAAGTCCAACAACTGTCAACGGCTTTAGGAAATTTTTCCAAAAGTGAAAGATCGTTGAATGTATTATTAGGAAAACAAACTGTTAGTACTGCTAGACAAGGACTTGGGTATAATTAATCTGAAAATGTTAGAAACGAAATTAATCAAGTCAATTCCATGTGCATAATTTATAGAAAATTTGGACATAATCAAAATAGTTGTTGGTATAGACCCAAACACGTGAAAATGATTCCAATGTGGGTTCCTAAAGGCACAAATATAAAATCCCTCAAAGTAAAACAAATCTGGGTGCCAAAAGGAACATATATAAATAGTTTTGGGTCTCCATGAACATACTTTTCAAACTCATTTGCCACTAACAACCATGGACCTATAAAAACAAATAGGTCACAAAAATATTTTCTTGTGTAGGTGTGGTGGTAGGCTAAGAAAATCAACAGTGTTATCTGGGTTCTGGCTTTTCCAGAAACACAACGAGTGACAAATCAAAGTTCCCTAGCCTAATACAAAGGTGGCAGAATCACAATGGGCAACAGCGGAAAATTATCGTAAAGGTAAAACAGATAACGGTATATCTATTTTAAACGATATATTTAATGTGAAAATCTACACCGTAATCTAATAAGCCAGTTATGTGATAAATGTCGATATTCACACTGACTTATTCATATGTTCTTATTTGACTTTTTCTTATTTATGACTTTGACCAATCATCTTTTCATCTTTAAACTATTCCATATAAATTTATTCGGTCAAATGATGGTGTTTTATTGGTTTTTGATTGCTCATGTTACACGTGGATATATTTGTTCTGACACTATGGTCATTGTTTGTAAATTTGGACGATTTCAATTCAAATTTAAGAGAATTTCATGTGGAAGCTGTTAAAAATGATTTTAAGAAATTTTTTGCAACTTTACAGTCTAGTCAATGACATTCAAATGCTAATATTGAGTCAAAGAAGAATGCAGATGCAGATTACACTGGTAATCCAGTTGATAGAAAAATTACCAGTGGAACATGATATATGTTGAGATATTTCAGTAGCTGCATCGTTTTTCAAAGAAAATATCTACATATTTTTCATTTCAAATATTTTCAAATAGTAGAATTTTTCTTATAAAACCCCTTCTAGAAAATCATTTTTTGACCTTGTTTCAGATTAGTCATTTTTAGAAAATTTGATTATTATTTTTGAATTTGAGCTTAAATGATTACATTAACTAATCTGACTCCCTACTGATTATCGAAAAGATAAATAGTGATTGAAAAAGTGATGAGTGTTGATATTAATTATATATTATAACTTGAGATGGTATATTTAGTAAATTTCTTTAAAAATTTGAACAAGAGTTATAAAAACTTTTTGTTGGTAAAAATTCCATGACCATCTCTATTTCTATCATATTTCTAACGACCATCACTCATCAAAATTCAATATAGTTTGTTAATTTGTGGTATTTTAAACAGGAAATCATTTGTTTTTCATTTTATATTTTTTTTAAAAAGATCCAAAGTATTCACTCTCATTTAAAGATCTTCACGGTTATACATGGATGAATTACTTGGAATTTTTTTATGTGCTTCCATGCTCATTTAAAAGTCCTCAAGGTTATACATGTATGAAATGCATATTAAAATTAATTTATTAAATAGACAAGTTGATTCTAATCTCATTTAAAAGTCCTCACGGTTATGCGTGGTTAGAAGATACTTGAATTCATTTTTTTTATAAAAAAAATTGAAATACTACTAATCTCATTTAAAAGTCCTAACGATTATGCATGGTTAGTAGATATTCAAATTCCTGATATAAATATACCACAAATAGACACAACTATATGGTTTTATACGATGACATCATTCCTATCATTCTAAAGTGAAATATGAACATAACAAAGTATTTATGATTTTTGTTTGATTTTTTATGTAAATTTAATATTTACATTTGATTGAGTTTTAATGTTGTATTGATGTCTATCACTTTATCTCTATTTTCCTATCACTATTACTCTTTTGCTGGTAACGAAAGGGGGAGAGAAAATTTAAGATTTTGGCAAATAAAGGTCAAATATTTTCTATATGCATCTAGGCTCATTTGCATATATTTATTCATGCATATATGAAGGGGAAGCTTTATTGTAGAGAGGAAGCATTGTGTAGAGAGGGAGCATTCAAATAGGGGAGCAAATTAAATGATCAAATACATTAATAAATTTGAAATCTTAAATATAAGTTTGTTATCATCAAAAGGGGGAGATTGTTGAATATGCGAGTATATGATTTTTGTTTGATGATAATAAACATATATATTCATTTAAATGTATTTGTTATCATTTAAATGTATTTGTTAATGTACTATTTTAATTTTCACTGAATTAAATAAATATTTGCTGAATGAAATAAATAATACAGAGTTTAAATTCAAACGAATATTTTATTCAACCAAATATTTGTAACAATTTTGAATAGTACAAATTTAAGCTCTCACTACATATACACAATTTTGATTACATCACATTTCAATTTACAAAATTATCCTCACTACATATCGCCCAATGACTCGTATTTTACCTTCAACATGAATCCAGCATTTGAGCAGTCTGTAAAAATATACACTGACGCAGTAAAATTGATACAGAAATAATTTTGCAGTATAAAATAAAATGTGATTTTGAAAATTTTATTTGCCTCAACTATTTGGGTTGTTCGTCATCATTTAATTTTGAATTCATCATACACGAACAACTTGTGACATGCATAGTGTATCACTGTACATGCCACAAGGCCGTGCACACCGATATACACTTGATAAAATTGCAGGGACAAGTGAGCACAAGGTCAAACCCAAATCAAAAGTCGGGTTCAACTCAAGTGTAATATATATTAAGTCACGATATCAACACAAGGTTAAACCCGAGCTACAAGCTGGATTCAACGCAGGAGCATTACAAAATTGTCAAGTATAAGTGAATATGCAACTTGCACATACGAAGTGGTACACTGCAAATTCAAGCACCAGATTTCATGTCGAACAAGACAAAGTCAAAGACCAGGCTCCAAGTATACATGAACCAAAGCATGTGCATAGCAGCAGCAAGCATGCAAATACAAATACAACAAGACCACATATAACACGGCAATGGACTGATACAAGTAACTCGACCAGTTCAATATGTTGTGCACAAGAACCAAGGCCAATCATAGAACAGTGCATTCAATCTCAAAAAAAATATAAAGAAACCAAGGCCAAGACCAGTGAACTGCAAGTGTCAACCAGGCTACACAATGAACACAACACAAATGTACTAGATACAACTACAAATGCACAGCAGCAAACACATATACATATATACATAGTGCAAACTCAAGGATGAATGAAACTGCAATATAAATTCAAATGAAAACAATGTACATAGTGTAGGATCGATTTCACCCTAGAGGGGGGGTGAATAGGGTGATTGTGTAAATTATTAAAATTAATCGCGGAAGCTTATAAATTAATTTCAATTCAGATCACAGAATAGCAGCACAAATATCGCAGAATATAAATAACAGAATAAAACAGAACAACACAGAATTTACCCAGCTTCGGCAAAACCCTGCCTACGTGCTGCCCCCAAGGTTTCTACTAGAAATTAGATAGTCCCTCGCTTACACACGTAAACTCGCTATACCCGCTATTGACTAATCTAACTCTACGCTCAAAACCCTGCCACAACTCAACTACCGAGCTGCGAATTCTCAAGCTACGCCACGTAGCTTGTCCCCTAGTCACACGACTAGAAAAATAAACGGTTTAAAAAATAAAGATACAAATTAAAAAAAATTAAAAAATAAATAAACCCTAATTTAACTAGAGCCTTATATAATTAGTAACCAACAAATAAACCAGGCCGGCCCAAAGTAAAATAAGAGTAACTTCCCCTTTATTCTTTTTTATTTCTTCGGCCGACTCCTCTTTGAAGATGGTTGCTTCGATCTCATTCGTTTCCTTGTTGAACAAAATTAGGGTTTGTGCAAAATTAAAGGCGCCGACTTCGTTGATCGTTCAGGTGGTTGTTGTCGTGATTGCTTTGACGATCCTTTATTTCTTCGATTTGCACGAGGCTCCTTCTCGAGTTCACTTAACTTGGTATGTGATTTCCCTTTTTGCTTTTTCTGATTGATTTGTTTTGAACTCGATTTGATTCGAGTTATTGATTTGATTCCTTGCAGGCGGTTATTGCTTAAACTCGAATTCACCCTTTTTTGCCGATGATGATATAGGGTTTTATATAGGATTCGAAATCCTATTTTTGCGTTCGTATACGTTCATTTGAATTTGTCTTCGTTCGTTCGATCTTGTATTGATGCTTGAGATTTATCTCTGACTTTTTCATAGGCGTATATTTTGATACTTTCTTCTCACGGCTTGGTTGACACTGTTTTGATTTGTGACTTGGTCGATTCCTTGATTCACACGGCATTAAAACTTTCCTCTTTTTGATACTTTGACTATTTCAAAGAATGCGTACATGAATTTTTTGACTTGTTTAATCATCTTAATTGTCACAGCTTCAGCCATCATTGCGTCTGCATCCTTGTAGTGGCTTTCTTCAATTCTCTGGCCTATATTATAGCTCGAATTTTAGTTGTTAATTAATTTTAGCTTCACTGTGAACTTCACCTGTGATATTTCTCGAATTGCAGTTGTCTCATTGTGACATTGTAGTCATATATGTGTATGCATCTGTACTTGTTGTTACTGTCCACATGAGTTCATACACTTTGTTGCAGTGGTTTATTCGTGTTGTATAAACTGTTGTCATGTTGTCACTGTATTGCCATTGGTCGTGCTGTGGTCTTCAAGCATGTTGCTGTTGTGTTGCATTTGTATCACTGCAAAACTCCATTGCTGTGTTGCTCACTGATGCATTGTAACTCGAGTTTTCACTCACTTGAGTCTGCCTTGTTGAAGTTGTTTGTTGCAGTATCTTGTGGTTGCTATGCCTTGTTTACCATGTTGTTGCATTGTATTGTTTATCTCTCTTTGAATTCTTGTAGTTGATTATTGCTTGGTCATTGCACTGATTCTTGGTGGCATTTGATCTGTGTTGCATTGTTCCATGTACACTTTGAATGAATTTGTGCTTTGTTGCAGTTTGTAGCTTGCTGTGACATTGTTCACTTCATGTTTGCATACTGTATTTGTTGTATCTTTGAGCACTTGATCATTCAAGCCTTTGTGCTTTGATTCATTTAGTGATAATGTTGATTTCACTCTGGCCATACTGCATTTTACCTGTTGCATACATGAGTTTGATACTGTTGGTCGACTATCTCCTTGAGTTGTTGTACTTCATGTTGTATTCGTCCCTGTTGCACTCTTTGATGATTCATTGGTGAATATGTTGCATTGAGCTCGACATTGTTGTTTACTTGCTTTGATGCATTTGCATGCTGCCATACTTGTTCATGCCGCTGGACTTGTTTTTGTACATTATTTGAATTTGCATTGGTGCATTGTCTTTGCATTCCATGTTGCATGCATGTTTTCCATGTGTTGAACCCAGTTTCAAAACTCGGGTTTGACCTTGTGCTCGTGTCGTGATTTTGAATATATTGCACGTGAGTTGAACCCGGTTTTTCATTTGGGTTTGACCTGTGCTCGCCTGTCCCTGTAAATCAATCAAGTGTATATATCGGCTTGCACGGTCTTGTGGCATATACAGTAATACACTGTGTATGTCACAAGTTGTTCGTGTATGATGAATTCAAATTTAAATTATGACGAACAACCCAGATAACTGAGGCAAATCATATTTTCAAAAATTATCTTTTATTTTTGAATTTCAAAAATATTTCTTTTCCAATTTTACTGCGTTAGTTTATATTTTTGCAGATTGCTCAGATGCTGGATTCAAACTAGAATGCAGTCGAAGATAAAAATATAAGTATGAGTGATATGTAGTGAGGTGCTGATGTAAATGTGAAAAATGTGATGTAATCAAAGTTGTATAGTTATAGTGAGAGCATGAAGTCGTACTTATTCAAAATTTGTAATAAATATTAGTTTGAATAAAATATTCGTTTGAATTCAAATTCTGTGTAATTTATTTTATTTAACAAATATTTATTTAAACAGTGAAAAATAAATAGTATATTATCAAATACATTTAAATGAATGTATATATATTTATTATCATCAAACAAAAATCATATAAGCGCATATTCAACAATCTCCCCCTTTTGATGATAACAAACATATATTTAAGATTTTGAATATGTTAAATGTATTTGATCATTGATATATCCTAATTTGCTCCCCCTATTTGAATGCTTCCTCTCTACACAATACTCCCCCTACATACATGCATTCAAATAAAAATATGCAAATGAGTCTAGATGCAAATGGAAAATTATTTGACCTTTGCTTGATTTTATTTGACAAAATCTTAACTTTTCTCTCCCCTTTTGTTATCAGCAAAAGAATAATAGTGTTAGAGAAAATAGAGATAAAGTTATCGATATTAACCAACATTAAAACTCAATTGAATATAAATATTAAATTTCAATAAAAAATCAAACAAAAATCATAAATATTTTGTTAGACGCATATTCCACTTTTAGAATGATAGAAATGATGTCATCATATAAGACCATACAGTTGTGTCTATTTGTGGCATATTTATATCAGGAATTTGAATATCTACTAACCATGCATAACCGTTAGGACTTTTAAATGAGATTAGTAGTATTCCAATTTTATTTTAAAAGAAAAATGAATTCAAGTATCTTCTAACCACGCATAACCGTGAGGACTTTTAAATGGGATTAGAATCAACTTGTTTATAAAAAAAATCAACTTTTGATATGCGTTCCATACATGCATAACTGCGAGGACTTTTAAATGAGCATGGAAGCACATAAAAAATTCCAAGTAATTCACCCATGCATAACCGTGAGGACTTTTAAATGAGAGTGAATACTTTGGTATTTATTTATTTATTTATTTATTTATTTTTATTTTTATTTTTAAAATGTGAAAAATGAAAAACGAACGATTCCTGTTTAAAGTACCACATATTGACAAACTATATAGAAATTTGATGAGTGATGGTCGTTAGAAATATGATAGACATAGAGATGGTCATGGAATTTTTACCAACACAAAGTTTTATAACTCTTGTTTAAATTTCTAAAGAAATTTATTAATTATACCGTCTCGAGTCATAATATTTGATCAATATTAACACTCATCACTTTTTCAATCACTATTTTTCTTTTCGATAAACATTAGGGAGTCAGATTAGTCAAAATAGTCATTTAAAATCAAATTCAAAAATAATTACGAAATTAATTTTTCAAAAATGACTAATCTGAAACTATGGTCAAAAATGATTTTCTCCAGGGGGTTTTAAAGAAAATTTTCTGCTATTTGAAAATTATTTGAAATGAAGAATATGCAGATATTTTCTTTGAAAAACGATGCAGTTACTAAATGTCTCAACAAAAATCACGTTTCACTAGTAATTTTTCTATCAACTAGATTACCAGTGTAATCTGCATCTGAATTTCTCTTTCACTCAAAATTATCATCAATTGAATTTTATAGACCAAAACATAAAGTGTGCACCAAAATTTTTAAATTCAATTTTAACAACAATGACATTCTCTTGAATTTGAAATGAAGCCGTGTAAATAATCAGAAAACCGTGAATAAGGAGTTAGCCATATTATAACCAATTGTATTATCCAACAAAACACTATTTTTAATCCAAACTGATATATATGAAGTAATTCAAAGAATCTAGAGATTTTTATAGTGTTTTTGGCATAAGAATATAATTGGCCAACTATTTTGAATAAGCCAGAATCATCATCTTTTCATCATCTCAATATTGGCTGATTTTAATTCAGAATACGGTGCAGATTATCACATTTAATATATCGTTTAAAACATACCATTACCTGTTTTACCTTTACGATATTTTTCGTTGTTGTCCATTGTGATTCTGTTACCTTTATACTAGGCTAAGGAACTTTGCTTCGTCATCCGTTGTGTTTCTGGAACAGCCAAAAATCCAGAGAACACTGTTGTTGTTCCTTAGCCTGCCACCACACCTACACGATGAAAGATTTATGTGGCCTATTTGTTTTTATAGGTCCATGGTTGTTAGTGGCAGAAAATTTTGAAAAACAATTTTGTAAAGACCCAAAACTTTTTATAATTGTTCCCTTTGGCACCCAAATTTGTTTAACTTTGAGAGATTTTATATTTGTGCCTTTTGGAACCCAAATCGGTATAGTTTTCACATGTTTGGGTCTATACCAACAACTATTGTGATCATGTCCAAATTTTCTACAAATTGTGCACATTAAATTTTCTCGATTAATCTCGTTTCTAACATTTTTAGAATGACTATATCCAAGTCCTTGTCTAACCGTATTAACAGTTTGCTTTCCTAATAGCATGTTCAACGATTTTTCACTTTTGGAAAATTTATCTAAAGTCGTTGACATATGTTGGACTTGTGTTTTGAGGGATTCATTTTCGTTTAACAATTGAGTGCACTTTTTGATAGAATTCTCTCTCCTTGTATTTTCATTTTCTTTTAAAATCAGAATTTCATTTTCAAGTGATTTTATATTGATTTCTGATTTTTTAATTTCGTTTTCAAATGTTGGACACTTATCACACTTTGGGATCCTACTTTGATAGGTTTTAACTAATTAGTCAAGTTGTTTATTTAAATCTATCAAAGTATCTTTTTGTGATTCAAGTTTGGCATACTTATCCCTAAGTCGTTCAAAACAGCCATTTACTTCATGGAAATAAATAAGTAATTCAGAGTGAGTAAGTTTTGATACCTCGCCTGGCTCGTCATCGTCGCTATCGGTTATATTCCCATGAAGGCACATATCTGCTTTCTCACTCTCACTGCTATCGCTTTTATTCCACGTGGCTGTAAAACATCTTCGTTTTGATTTCTTTTCTTTGTCGAGTTGAAGTCGGGGATAATTGGGCTTGATATCACCGGGTTTGTTGCAAATGATCCCGTGTTCTTCCGAGTTGTCCAGTGCTTTGATTATTCTGCTTTTTAATTTTTAATTTAGAGCTGGATTTCCGTATTTGTGATTCCACCTTTCGAATTTCTTCATTATTAATGCCAGCTCGGCTGCTCCATCATCATCATCCTCATTACAAATGTTATTTACCAATCCTGTTAAGCATATTTCTTTAACTGAGTCGGTTGTGGAGGACTTCTCATTGCTGTTGACCGTTGCACCATATATTGCAATCAAAGTATTCCAAATTTCCTGTGCATTTTCACAATGAGAGATGAAATTAAAATTATCTTGATTAATATAAGAATATAATATATGCATAGCAAGAGCATTAATCGAGATAATTTTCTTATCTGTTATATCACACCCATTTTCAATAATATCCCAACATTTAATATTAACAGATTTTAAATAAAATTCCATTTTCAATTTCCAATTCAAAAAATCTGTTCCATCAAAAATAGAAGGAATAATATTGGAACGACCCTCAAAATTATTAAAAGAAGCCATTTTAAAAATTCAAATTTTTAAAACAAAAACCGATTTTTTGAAACACGAATTTTTAAAACAAAAAATTGATTTTTGAAACACGAATTTTTAAAACAAAAATTGGTTTTTGTAAAATCAAATTTTTAAAACAAAAACGGCTTTTGTTCCTAGCTCTGATACCACTTGTAGGATCGATATCACCCTAGAGGGGGGGGGTGAATAGGGTGATTGTGTAAATTATTAAAATTAATCGCGGAAGCTTATAAATTAATTTCAATTCAGATCATAGAATAGCAGCACAGATATCGCAGAATATAAATAATAGAATAAAACAGAACAACACAGAATTTACCCAGCTTCGGCAAAACCCTGCCTACGTGCTGCCCCCAAGGTTTCTACTAGAAATTAGATAGTCCCTCGCTTACACACGTAAACTCGCTATACCCGCTATTGACTAATCTTACTCTACACTCAAAACCCTGCCACAACTCAACTACCGAGTTGCGAATTCTCAAGCTACGCCACGTAGCTTGTCCCCTAGTCACACGACTAGAAAAATAAACGGTTTAAAAAATAAAGATACAAATTAAAAATAATTTAAAAATAAATAAACCCTAATTTAACTAGAGCCTTATATAATTAGTAACCAACAAATAAACCAGGCCGGCCCAAAGTAAAATAAGAGTAACTTCCCCTTTATTCTTTTTTATTTCTTCGGCCGACTCCTCTTTGAAAATGGTTGCTTCGATCTCATTCGTTTCCTTGTTGAACAAAATTAGGGTTTGTGCAAAATTAATGGCGCCGACTTCGTTGATCGTTCAGGTGGTTGTTGTCGTGATTGCTTTGACGATCCTTTATTTCTTCGATTTGCACGAGGCTCCTTCTCGAGTTCACTTGACTTGGTATGTGATTTCCCTTTTTGCTTTTTCTGATTGATTTGTTTTGAACTCGATTTGATTCGAGTTATTGATTTGATTCCTTGCTGGCGGTTATTGCTTAAACTCGAATTCACCCTTTTTTACCGATGATGATATAGGGTTTTATATAGGATTCGAAATCCTATTTTTGCGTTCGTATACGTTCATTTGAATTTGTCTTCGTTCGTTCGATCTTGTATTGATGCTTGAGATTTATCTCTGACTTTTTCATAGGCGTATATTTTGATACTTTCTTCTCACGGCTTGGTTGGCACTGTTTTGATTTGTGACTTGGTCGATTCCTTGATTCACACGGCATTAAAACTTTCCTCTTTTTGATACTTTGACTATTTCAAAGAATGCGTACATGAATTTTTCGACTTGTTTAATCATCTTAATTGTCACAGCTTCAGCCATTTTGCGTCTGCATTCTTGTAGTGGCTTTCTTCAATTCTCTGGCCTGTAGTATAGCTCGAATTTTAGTTGTTAATTAATTTAGCTTCACTGTGAACTTCACCTGTGATATTTCTCGAATTGCAGTTGTCTCATTGTGGCATTGTAGTCATATATGTGTATGCATCTGTACTTGTTGTTACTGTCCACATGAGTTCATACACTTTGTTGCAGTGGTTTATTCGTGTTGTATAAACTGCTGTCATGTTGTCACTGTATTACCATTGGTCGTGCTGTGGTCTTCAAGCATGTTGCTGTTGTGTTGCATTTGTATCACTGCAAAACTCCATTGCTGTGTTGCTCACTGATGCATTGTAACTCGAGTTTTCACTCACTTGAGATTGCCTTGTTGAAGTTGTTTGTTGCAGTATCTTGTGGTTGCTATGCCTTGTTTACCATGTTGTTGCATTGTATTGTTTGTCTCTCTTTGAATTCTTGTAGTTGATTATTGCTTGGTCATTGCACTGATTCTTGGTGGCATTTGATCTGTGTTGCATTGTTCCATGTACACTTTGAATGAATTTGTGCTTTGTTGCAGTTTGTAGCTTGCTGTGACATTGTTCACTTCATGTTTGCATACTGTATTTGTTGTATCTTTGAGCACTTGATCATTCAAGCCTTTGTGCTTTGATTCATTTAGTGATAATGTTGATTTCACTCTAGCCATACTGCATTTTACCTGTTGCATACATGAGTTTGATACTGTTGGTCGACTATCTCCTTGAGTTGCTGTACTTCATGTTGTATTCGTCCCTGTTGCACTCTTTGATGATTCATTGGTGAATATGTTGCATTGAGCTCGACATTGTTGTTTACTTGCTTTGATGCATTTGCATGTTGCCATACTTGTTCATGCTGCTGGACTTGTTTTTGTACATTATTTGAATTTGCATTGGTGCATTGTCTTTGCATTTCATGTTGCATGCATGTTTTCCATGTGTTGAACCCAGTTTCAAAACTCGGGTTTGACCTTGTGCTCGTGTCGTGATTTTGAATATATTGCACGTGAGTTGAACCCGGTTTTTCATTTGGGTTTGACCTGTGCTCGCCTGTCCCTGTAAATCAATCAAGTGTATATATCGGCGTGCACGGTCTTGTGGCATATACAGTAATACACTGTGTATGTCACAAGTTGTTCGTGTATGATGAATTCAAATTTAAATTATGACGAACAACCCAAATAACTGAGGCAAATCAGATTTTCAAAAATTATCTTTTATTTTTGAATTGCAAAAATATTTCTTTTTCAATTTTACTGCGTTAGTTTTTATTTTTGCAGATTGCTCAGATGCTGGATTCAAACTGGAATGCAGTCGAAGATAAAAATATAAGTGTGAGTGATATGTAGTGAGGTGCTGATGTAAATGTGAAAAATGTGATGTAATCAAAGTTGTATAGTTATAGTGAGAGCATGAAGTCGTACTTATTCAAAATTTGTATTAAATATTAGTTTGAATAATATATTCGTTTGAATTCAAATTCTGTGTAATTTATTTTATTCAACAAATATTTATTTAAACTGTGAAAAATAAATAGTATATTATCAAATACATTTAAACGAATGTATATATGTTTATTATCATCAAACAAAAATCATATAAGCGCATATTCAACACATAGTGAAGACATGTATATATACATGAGTGGACACGAATATATATGTGCAGAAAAACTCGAGGCAACCAGAAAATATACAAGACCATCTATATGCAGAGACTACAGGAACTGTCTCGAAGATCAATGAACAACAAGTGAAACAGCATGTCAAGCAAATGAACACAAACTCAAGACTACAATTACATTGGAGCATATAGGAGAACCAGATTCAAATTCAATGCAACTCAATATCCAATCAAATGCAATGCATCATGAGTACAAGATACATGTACCAGTGAAACAAAAATGAAGCAGACTGTACATGAACCAAATAACAAAACCGAGTGCAATCTCAAGTGAACTCAACAAGATAGTCAAATTCAAATGCAAACCGACTTGAAGGAACGAGCACTATACCAGCAAGCACTAGAGTTTACAATTATAACAAAGTCAAGTTTAAACCGCCAGAAAATCAAAACCAGTGTACAGTTCAATCAAAATAAGGTACAAATCAAATACGCTACAGGCATGAGCAAATATGACCAAAGTCCGGAGCAGGTTTTACAATAAAAGTCAAATGCTGAAGTCATTTTTTTACAGTAGATAATATAAGGAACATAATCAATATCAAATTTAAAAGTCAAGGCCGATGTCAACAGTGAAATCAACATCGTCAAAGAATTCAACACCGTGGTGGCCAAGGAAGTCGAAATCACAACCGCTAAAATAAAGCAACAAAATATAGGAATTGAAAAGGTCAGAGATCATCACGTTCATCCATACAAAATCAAATTGCCCAAGCTAAATTATTTGACGAATTCGTATAAAATATACGAAGGAAAATATAGGGGCTCGACCTTATATAAACGATTAACATCATCGGCAGTTAATTATTTGAGTTCAAGCAACAAAGTATAATTATTCAACTTGAATCATTGATTGAGATCAAGCAAGCAAATAGTAAAGAAAAAGTACCAAATCACATGTCGAATTCATAGTCGAACTCGATCATAATTGAAGAGTCGTATGCTAAGAGAAGAGAGCATCGATCGACAAAGTAAGCACGTAAATCATCATTCGATCGAGCTACTAAAGTCGACGCTTCTTCAATTGAAAAGCCCTAACTTTCGAGCAAGCGAATAAAGGAACGAGCCGCCATTTTCACTAAGCAAGGAAGCGGGCTGAAGTAATATAGAAGCAAAATAAAAGAAGGGAGATAAGTTTATTATTATAATTTTAGGCCGGCTTCTTTTCATATTGTATTGGGCTTTAGGGTTTAAAATTAGGGTTTATTTATTTTATTGTTTTAAAGTGTTTTTAATTTCTCTTTTAAACATTGTAATTTCTAGTTGTGTGACTAGCGGACGAACTACGGTGGTGTAGTTCGAGAATTCGCAACTCAGTTGCTGAGTTGTGGCAGGGTTTTGAGCGTAGAGTTAAGGTTAGCTGATAGCGGGTGTCGTAAGTTTACATGTGTAAGCGTCCGACTACTTAATTTCTAGTAGAAACCTTGGGGGCAGCATGTAGGCAGAGTTTTGCCGAAGCTGGTAAATCTGTGTGTTCTGTTTTCTGCTTTTATTATTCTGTTATTATCCGTGCTGCTATTATTCGACTGTTATCTGTGCTGAAAGTATTTTATAAACTTCCACAATAATTTTTATAATTAAAAGTATCACCCTATTCACCCCCCTCTAGGGTGAAATCGATCCTACATAGAAGTCATTGATCTCTTTGGGGGTAGTTGGCATCCATGATATACAACGTGAAAATAAAGAAGTATGGTTTGAAGGTTTCCAGGGGTGTGCTAGTTTTAGTAAAGGGTGATGATTTCTGGAATCCGTATCCGCTAAAAGGAACCACCATGCCTGATGATTTTTGTGTTGGAGTGTATAGTTCTCGTGTTTTAAATGTCACCATACTTTGGCATCATAGATTGGGTCATGTTTAGGAGGAAAGCTTGAAATTGTTTCACAGACGGAATATGATCAAAGGAGAAAGCTTCACAATTTAGATTTCTACCAGGAGTGTATGTTAGGTAAGCAGACAAAGATACCTTTTGGAGTTTGACTTTATAGGTCGAAGAGGGTACTTGATTATGTACATACAAATGTTTGGGGACTAGTAGCTACCACTTTAATTGGGAGAGCGAAGTATTTTATTTTCTTTGTTGAGGACTTTTCTTAGAAATTAAGGGTGTATGTGATGAAGGCCAAGTTGGAATTTTTAAGAAATTTAAAGCTTGGAAGACGGAAGTTGAGAACAAGTCTGGTTGCAAGTTGAAGGTGCTTAGGTCTGGTAAAAATGGAAAATTTGTCTCTAGAGAGTTTAATTTCTATAAGCAACATGGTATTCAGAGATTTTCACTACACCTGGTGATCCACAGTCCAATGGAGTAGCTGAGAGGATGAATTGAACTCTACTTGAAAAAGCCATTGCTTGAGATTGACTGCATGCTTATCCTGAGGCTTTTGGGTTGAAGCTTTGTCTGCTGTAGTGCATATTATAAATAAAATTCCATGCTTAACCATAGATGAGAAGATTCCAAAAGAAAAATGGAGAGGTAAAGCGGTGTATCTTGGTTATTTTTGTACTTTGATTATCCTATGTATGTGCATCATATAAGTGATGATAAGTTGCAGGCTAGAGCACATAAGGCATATTTATGGGATATGGGGATGGATTCAAAGGGCGTCGAATTTGGAATCCAGTTTATAAGAACATTGTACATTCCAAACATGTTACATTTGATGAGTCTGCAATGTTCAAGTCTAAGGAAGAGTTACCTACCACATCGGTTGATTCTGATAAGCCAATGGAGATGGTAGTAGTTACCACATTTCATCCTAGTAGTAGAGTTGTAGTTGTTGTTGATAGAAGTGAAGATGAAGTTGATGAGATGTCATAGAGTAGCCCATAGGTGCCTCTAGTAGAGTTGGTTAATATATATTACCCGTTGTGTTGTGAGATTCTATAATTGTTTAGCTTCTTTTATATTCTTTCTTCTTTCTTTCCCATAAGATTGGTCTTTCTGGCACTTGAATGCTTATCAGGCAATATGATGGACGTATTAGTGTCGATTTTCGTGGGTCGAAAAACCCGTTCATTACACATGTGGACATTTCCTTGATTTGCATCAGACAGTCTAAATTGGATGGAGGGTGTAAGCTCGATGCTATGTTAGCACAGTTTGTACCATACATTTGAGGAGTAGAGCTGTATACATTAGGCCGAGAGCACCATTGGTATTGTAGCAGTCAGAAAAACTTGGGTTACGGCTAGAGATGGACTACACCTCCTACTACTGTAGATTTCGTATGGGATATGCAATTGCCTATAAGTTTGTTTGTCATTTTGAGGTGGGCTAGATAACCCTTAGATAAGTTTTTGAGACAAATTAGAATATGGCTAAATAGTTATAATGTCATTATTATGCACTAACGGAAGGTTCTTAGGTGCACATGAGCAATTCGGCCTAGAAACTATTGGTGGATGTCTGGCACGATGTAGAGTTGTAGATACTAGTGGGGAATGTATCTTTGTCCATAGGAGGATTGTGATACACACACATACATATATAGATATTATATACCACGAATAGGTTGGGCGTATTGTACGCGTACTTGAAGTAAAAATGACTAAGCTTTAAATAATAGCATAACATATAATGAAAAACAATTAACATAAACTAGTATTATGGATAAACTATGTAATTTACTAGTCACTATAACGTTGTTTTGACCCTCTCCTCATTACAACCCATAAGATAGATTTTGATGGGCAAGTACTGGTAGAAAGCGGAATGACGGGAGGACAAATTTCTTCATGCATGCTCTACACTAACAAGGGCACTAGATACCAGAGGTATTAGCCTTCGTATGTATATGTATGTTTTATTATACTTTATTATTCCACCATGAGTTCTTATCGTTAACTCTTTGATGTAATTTTGTTTATTACAGAATACCAACACAAATGGTCCATACTCTAGTGGACTTATGTTTTCGATTTATTGAAATTTGGGCATATTAAGGTGTGAGTTGTTACGGTATAAGTATGTAACCCTTAAGTGCCTTAAGCAGTCATGAGTAATAAACTTCCCAACATGGAGAGCATCACGTACTCTAGTGTTAATTAATATATCGATGTCCTGTCTCAAAACATCTTGACAAGAAATATTTAAAACAATATGTTATTTTAATATGATAAATTCTCTTGATTACAACAGATTGTAATTACTATCGTATAGCATATCATTTAAAGATTTTCTGCTTAAAATACTTCAAATTAATTACTTAATTAATTATATCACAATAAAAGAAAGTATATTATAGAAATCAAACATCCTTATTACAAACACGATAGGTTATCGAGCTAGATATACGTAGCCAATCATATAATTGTCCTTAGGGATTAGCTCATACTCTATCACTCTTTCGCTTGCACTTGTGGTCAATTATGGAGTCTTATTCCAACTCCTTCCATCGGTTTTTTCAAAACTGCTTGGGCTAGACCCTTGGTGAACGGTTATGCAATTTTATTTTAATTATCATGTAATAACCTAGGATTTTGATCATTGGATTTTAAATATTAAAATTATTGGATGTTGGAATTTATTAACTTATATTCATATGTAGGAATTGCTTGAATATTTGAATTTGTGAATTAAATATTAACGAAATGGGTTTAATAATTTTATTTAACTCCGTTGAATTAATAAATAATATTAGTGAATTCAATTTGTAAATTTAATTACAAAAATAAGTAGATCGGATAAATATCAATAATTGGATCAAAAATATAAAACGATATTTAAAATGTGTGAAATTATCATTCCGAGACACTGTCTCTAATTTTGATGAAACTAATGTCATTGGATCCAACATAATAAATTGGTGTACGCCGATGAGTTTCATGACGATTGGACGTACTGTGTGATCGTGCGAGCTCCAAACGGTAAGACTAATTTTAGAAAATTAATATATAATATGATTTGATTTAAAAATCTAACTTCAGTATATGATGGTATTAGGTCCCGAAAATAGTTCAATTAAGTTCGGAATAGGGATATTTAACTGCGAACACCAAAGAGCATGCCTCGATTGGAGTTCTTAGAATTTAGGACGTGAATGGTGTTAGTTAGAAATCCTATATATAGGACCCCTACCTCTTCTATTTGCCCAAAACCAGTAGAGAAACCCCAGCCACCGTTTATTTTCAAACCTAACCCTAGAATCTAATGGCCCACGTCGATCGGAGCCTCTAGAGGCATTATTCGGTGATGATCTCAATTAAGAAAATGTTTGTAGAGTTAGATGAAGACAATGATTGGCTGGTTCGGTGGTTGGTGAAGCATGGCGGCGACAATCTTGGATCGACGGCGAGGCATTTTAGGGGTTCATGTGGAGGCTATAGGCAACATCAGGCGGTTGGACCACTATGGATGTGGTCGTCTTGGTATAGGCCTTCCTCGGCAACGTGCGAAGGTTGGAGGCGGCGACGTTGAGGAGAGGAAATCGATAGCTGTAGTTTCATTCGTGATTTGATATAGAGAGCGAAAATAGGAGTTAAGGCGGTATTAGCAATGTAATTACATTAGTTAGTTAATTAATTTAATTAAATAATTATTGAATGTTCTTTAATCCATAACTATATCATACGAGGTCTAAATCGATCATGGTCGGTTGCGTTGCATTTGTAGAGTCATCATCTACGCTTAGGAATTGGATTGAATGGATTTGAAGCCTGTAGAATTTCAAGCTAAAATCGAACACTGTTCGATTTTAGAAGGAACCAGAACGTTATGGCGTTAGCTGAAATTTTGGTGAGTTTGCTTATCTATAAATTAGCTATATAATATGTGTGATGCTAAAAATTTATTATTGAATGCATGGTTTATAGTTTAGATATTGTTTTCTTTTTTTGATTGATTGTATAGTTGAAATCCCGTTTTGGAAAACGGATGACATATTAACTTAATTGCCGTGAACCCATATGATTATATACATTGTCTGTAACCATTGTTTTGTAGAGAATATTTATAGAGAGACCCTAAGGGGTTTCTGGCCAATTATTAATATTTATTTCCTTATGTAGCTTATACTGATGTTTGGTTGACAATAATCATGATATTTTATTTTAATTGTTTAAGTGTTGTTATAACGATTTCCGTTATACCGTCACTTATCAAATATCATCCCCTAAACTTTTGTGTGTGTTGACTTGAGCTTGTATTTTCACAAAAGTTATTAATTAATGATGTCTAAAAGTAATTAATCATTTTAATTATTGATATTTGATTTAATTAATCATTTTAATTTATGATATTTGAGTTTAATAAATCATTTCAATTAATGATATTTGAATTTGATTAATCATTTTAATTAATAATATTTGAGTTTAATAAAACATTTCAATTAATGTCATTTGATTAATCATTTTAATTAATGGTATTTGAATTTAATTAATTATTTTGATTAATGATATTTGAGTTTAATTTACCATTTTAGGTAATGATGTTTAAAAGTAACCAATCATTTTAATTAATAATATTTGAATTTAATTAATCATTTTAATTAATGATATTTGAGTTTAATTAACCATTTTAATTAATGATGTTTAAAAGTAATTAATCATTTTAATTTATGATATTTGGATTTAATTAATGGTGTTTTAAAATTTAATTAACCGATTAATAAAATGTTTAAAAATTATTAGCTGATTTAGTGTTTTAAAGTCAATGAACTAATTTAACAAAGGTGTTCTAAAGATAATTGATTGATTTATTAAAAAAAGATTAAATATGTGATTAATTATCTTTCGAAATAACTATTTTTTTTAAATTATAAAAGATTATAAATGAGATTAACTGTTTATCTGGATAATTAAATTGATTTAAATTTATAGAAGGGATTTTAAATTTGATGTATGTTCTTTGGGAAAATCAATGTGGTTTCAAAAAGTTATAAACGAATTGTATATAAATTATCCTTTGGGACAAATTAATATCATTTAAATGTACAAATGTATTTAAATTGATTTATTATTCTTTGGGATAATAAGTGTTGTTTTGAATTTATAAATGATGGTTCATAAACAAGAAAAATCTTTTAAAAGTAATTGTCTAAAGAAATAAAACTAAGTGTAAATTGTTGTGGGTTTATGACAAACAACGTTTTAACATTTGTTTTGATCTTAGTTTTAATACACCTAGAAATATAATTTTCTCTTCTAAATGAAAATTATAAAGAGTGTCTTTAAAAGCATTGTGATGTGAAAATCAAGCGCAGGTGTGGACAACCTTTTTATCATTCCCGATAGTTTATTTATCAACTATCCACTTTGACTCTGCTTTCTTCTTTGTGTTTTGTCTACTCAAGACGATTTGTTGCTCTTTTGAGCTTTTTTATCCTTTGTTGGAAATGACTAAACCCAAAGAGGGAGTGGAGGTCAAGCTATGTGGGGTTGCTCCCATTTGGATATTTTCACATCCACTCTAGATTGGATTCAGTTTTGCGCTTCGGGGTGTTAAATACTCAAATTATCGGTAACAGTTGGCGGGGTTCAAGTTGGAGGTCTCCAAGAGCTATCGGAGTTCTCAAGTATATTTCTAGAGATATACTTTCGGTAAGGAGGGTGCACCTTTCTAGTCATTGTTGGAAGAACTTCTCTTTCCCTTGTTGTTAATTCAAATCTTTCATTTGTTTCCTTGTTGCATTGAGAAATGCCTTGTGCTCTTCTCTATGTTTAATTAGTTGTGTCCATTATTTTAAGTTTGGAATTTTATATTATTTATGCCCATTCATTAAGTATGAGATTTGTTCTTACCAGTACCCACCCTTTTTATTTGAATGATTTATGTGGTTTATTTTCATTCTTTCTTGATTGGATTGTTATTCTTATCTGTTTCCCATTTCTTCATATATGGATGTTGTACTTGTGAGGTAAAAACTCTGGATAGAAGAATGATTTGGAAAATGGGTTAGATTAGATAGGGTGGTTATAATGGATATTGTTTTATTAGAATTGTAGCTTTTGGCAAAACATCTAAGTAGCATAAACTATTCAGTGTTATTGGGCCAACCCATAAACTTCTTTCACTATAACACTCTAAGTTAAAGAGGTTGAAAGGTTGACTCGGTTTTAAAAGACCTATATTTTGAATTGGTCTCCATTTAAATTTTCAAAAGTAAAATAAAACTAGTGTTTTGTATGTACTCTTAGGATACAGAAGAGTATTGTACAACTAGATAGTGGAGTAAGATTTTAATTGTTGTTTTTTAAAGAAATATTTATGTAGGTATTTATGAACTTGGTGAAATTTTATGAAATTATTCATAAAATAATGTTAGTATTGAATAAAATACTAAATGAAAATGATAAGTGATTTAGAAAAATTGGTGTAGTTAAGAAACCATTAATTTTAGAGAGTGACTTTCAATTTGTCTAAAGGAACCTAGATAATCTTCTAAGCAATAATCACAGGCCGATGAGCGAAATGTTATGCTTAGGAAATTATCTATATTCTTGGACTGTCAAGGAAGTTTTGAACCTAAGCTGATATTTTATTGTTTGTAATTTAATATTTTAAATAATGTTAAGTGTTATTTTATTCCTATACAGAATTTGATTTGATTTGATTAGTTGTGTGATTTTCTATACCATCATTTATAAAGTTTGAATTTATAAATAAAGGTAATTGGGTTGTTGTTTATTAGGACTTAAATCCCGATGCTTTTGAAAAAGTGATTTCAAACGAATCTGTAGAAAGAAAAAATAAAAATATAATTTTGAAAAATCTTGATGAAATGTTATTGTTTCAAACGTTTGAAAGGAATATTTTAAAGTGATTTTTCAAATGTTTTTATTATGAAGTTAGGTAATTGGGGGTTTTCCTATTCGGGAGACTTGATAGGTATATTTATTTACTCTAATTGTTATTTTAGGAGGAACTAGAATTCCATTGGATGCTCCATGTTGTTTTGATTCTAGAGTTGTATCGTGCTTCGGTTTGGATGGTCCTCTCCTTGTCATTGATTTTGGTTTTTGATACATTTCTTTTTGAAGGAATTTGAAAATATAATTTGAATATAAAATCCCGAGCAACAAGTTCTAAATTTATCTTTTGAAATAATTGAATGAATATTATTTTATTACATGGTATCCTTTATAATTTGGTTGCATATGCTTGTTGCGTTGCTTGGGTTACGCGTGACTTTATACCACACTGGAATTGTATGTAGATTTATATCAAGCTTGTTTTTGCATGTGGAGTTGCATCATTATTAGTAGCATATTGTCTTATTGCGCATGATTGATGCATTGTTTATGCAATTAGAGCTTATGATAGAGATAGCTAGTTTATTGCTTTTTGTCAACCTGATTCTCTTTCAGATTATGTAAGTATAGGTAAGCAAGAGATTGCTATTTGATTCTTCTGCACCCGCATTTGCATAAAGATAACAAATTGCATGCAAAAAATTTAAAAACGAAATGCAAAAAGGTATGTAGTAGATTTAGAAATTTAAATTGGGTGATGATTTTATGCCCCAAATATGGGAGGCCACGTTTTCTTCTGTTGATTTAGGGCCCGTAGCGGCGATTTGTTGTTTTTCCGATCGAGCTGCGAAAAGGAGGTGCTATCGAAATTTTATGTTGGGAATTAATTAAGTGATAACTTGATAGCTCATTTTACTTGATAAGTTTTTAAACGTTAAGGGTTTGGTGATATTTTCTTCCTTGGAAATTTCAAGGATGAAATTCTATTAAGGGAAGAGAATGTAACAACCCAAAATTTGGCCATTGGATTTTAAATATTTAATTAATTTTAAATTTTTAAATAATTGGATTTTTGAATTTATTAACTTATATTCATATATAGGAATTACTTGAATATTTGAATTTGTGAATTAAATACTAATTAACGGATTTGATAATTTTAGTTTACTCATTTTAATTAATAAATAATATTGGTGAATTTAATTTGTAAATTTAATTACAAAAATAAATAGATCGGATAAATATCGATAATTGAATCGTTAAAACATGTGAAATTATCATTATGTGGCTATTGGATCCGGAATAATAAATTGTTGTACACCGACGAATTTCGTAATGATCGAACATACTATGTAATCGTACGAGCTTGAAACGCGTAACAATTAATTTAGAGAATTAATACATAATATAATTTGATTTAAAAAGCTAACTTCTATATATGATGGAATTATGTCCCGAAAGTAGTTCAATTGAGTTCAGAATAGGCGTATTTAGCTAGGAATGCCAGTGAGCATTTCCTTGATAGAAGTTCGTAGAATTTAGGACGTGAATAGTGTCGGTTAGAAATCCTATATATATGACCCCTACCCACTTCCTTTTGCCCAAAACCAATACAGAAACCCTAGCCGCCATTTATTTCCAAGCCTAACCGTAGAATCTAACAACCCATGTCGACAGGACCTGAGGCGTTTTCTAGTGATGACCTCAACTAAGGAAATGTTCACAGCAGTTGGACGAAGACGATGATCAATTAGATCGGCAGTTGGTGAAGTAGGGCGGAGGCAATCTTGGATCAACGGCGAGGCAGTTTAAGGGTTCACGGTGATGCTGTAGGGATGTTAGGCGATGGGACCACTGGGGATGCGGCGGTGTGCGAAGGTCGATTAAGCACCATTATTTTAAATTTTCAACTATGAATTTGAATTCAATTAAGAGAGCATTGGCATCAGGTTAGCTAAATTTTGGCTAACCAATTTAGGTAGAAAATTTAAAATAATGGTGCCTAATCAACATCGACTTAGAAGACGTGCTTCATTCAAGATAAATCAAAACAAATTATCAAAATAACAACAATACTACTAATATCAACATATAATAATATTAAAAAATAACCTTATAATTCCATCATCCTCTTCAATGAGCTTCACAAGAAACTCTTTTGAATCAAAGGGTAAGGAACAGTGGTATATAAGCTTTTTCTTCCATCGTAAGCAAGCAGTCTCACACCCAACTCTATATCTTTGTACAATTTCACTAAATCTGCTCTAGTTGCTCTATTCACACTTCTTGAACTCACTTTAGGGGCAATTGTAAACTATAACAACCAACAAACAAACTATAAAAAGAAAAATTTGCATTTCAATCCAAATATACGAAACAAAGCTAAAGCTTCGTTTGTTAAAATGATTAAACACTTAATGCTGATGGCCTAATGCTGCAGGCTGAATGCTGAAATATTGTTTGATTTGTCGCTGATTATAAATATGTTTTATTGTAGTAACTTGTTAGTTGACGTATTTGCCCTTACTTGCTGGTATCATTTATTATTTGAATAGTACAATGGAAAAAAAATATCCACTAAAAGATAAGGAAATTTTTTAAATATCTAATGTGAAAAACATCGTAAATACATTCATAGAATTATCACATATACGTGCATAGAATTTCAACATCTACATTTTATATATCAAGTTAAACCAAAACCAAATAGTACTAGAGTTGTGTAATAATGCATATTATGACTCGTAAAGCTTTTCAAAGCATTGTAATGTGTTCTGCTGATTTTGACATGTCAGATCGATCAGCTATACAACAAAGAATATAACACATTTATTATTTTATAAAATTATTACACTGATTTACCTATAAAAAATGGGTATATAACACAATTTTAGACCTCACTCGCAATAAAAACTTACAAACAATTTACTGTTATGTTATATTGGTTATATATCTTCTAAGTTCAATATGTTAACGGACACCATAATAGCTGTAAGAATAATACTGTAAGCTTTCGGAGTAGGTAATCTTTGTAATCAAAATTTTGAGTGATCTTCGAATCAATAAAATGATGTAGCTATTTTTGCGAAACGCTATTTGTTTACATAGCAAATAATTTATAGAGTTAACATTTTGTACTACTGTCAAATTGGAGAAACGGTCTATTAGGCGTATTTATGAAATTCACCTCAAATTAAAGCTTTCGCAACTGAAGTCAACTAACATCGCAGAGAAATACTGTATCAAATCAAGAAAAGGGTTATGCTTGCACTGCTGTTACAGCTACTATTTATCACATATGAATTTAAACAATCCACGCTTTATGTTGTAAAACAATGCGTCACAACCCACTAAACAAAAATATCAAATCATATATACCTTACATTATTAAAAAAAAATTATCATCGTACCTACAATGCTGCTGCCTTGGTATATGATGTTGAACCTGCTGCGCAGAAGAATAAAAATATACGCTAGAGATGCATTGTACGCAAAGAAGAAAATTTGTGTTAATCAAAATATAAGGGTATCTATTGGAAAACGTCTGGATACTGATTCAGATTTCAAAAAGCATTAAAAATGAGCTGAATATGTATTTGCTGGTTTGACTTGGTAAGACTGAATGAAATAGTAAAACAAACGATTACATAAATGCTTATTTGAATCAGCACTTCCAATCAGCGCTTCAACAAGTGCTTTTTGCTCAAAACAAGCACGACCTAAGTTTGAACTTACAGCATAATGATTCAAATCTTTGTCAGGAAAATCAACTAGAAAATGATTAGCTTTCACAAGACACCTAGTTCCAACTTTTCTAAACTCGGATCTTCGACAAAACTTTGTATTCTTACTTGAAGCAGGAAGAATACTTGAAACGGCAAATCTCGGTGAGACAGAAACACGTCGTTGAACACCGCCGATTCTTCACCAGAGACGAGTGGTTGCTAAAATCCGTCAATTGACCCGCCGATTCTTTACCACCGATGGAGGCTTCAGACACAGCCGGAAATTGGAGATTGGACATGTACTGAAAAAGTGGAACAAGAGCTCGACTGGAGATTTGAGAGGCCTAGTTCCCACTATCTGACCGCCATTAACATCAAGTTTGAATGAGCATCTCCATTTTGGATTAAGGGATCCATTTGGGATTTAGGGTTGTAACGAAAATTAAAGGGGTGGGCGGGGAATGAAAATGAGAGCGGGCCTTAAAATGTTTGAATCTATTCTCAGAAATTACCGGTTTTCGTATTGGACGCGTCCAAAGCGTCGGCGCGCCAATGGAGAAATGGCCCCATGGTCAAATGGACAAGTTTGTTGCAAAATGCCCGATTGATGTTAATTAATATTAATGAGGGAATCAGGCACAATGACAAACTCTGAAAAAAATTGGCCGAAGAACACCATATTTCATTTTTTGACTGAAAGATAAACTTTGAAAAAAACTAGATTGAATGACAATGGCAGTTATAACTAGCATTATATTCAATTTTTACACTATACAAAATGCTAGTTATAACCGGCATTATATTCAATTTTTACACTATACAAATGATAATTATAATTAGCATTGTCCTTCAACTTAATTTTTTTTCAACGTTCATCCTTCAGCCGAAAAAAGAAACTTATTGTCCTTCGGCCTAATTTTTTCTTCAAAGTTTATCCTTCGGCCTATTTTCCACAATATTAATTAGTTAAAATTAAATTTACAACTTTCTAAAAGAGGAAATTAGGAAGAAGTACAAAGGTTGAAAAAAAATTTGATTGTTGGGCTAAAGGACAAACTTTGAAAAACAGTTAGGCTAAAGAACAATGCTTTGGTTTTTACACTATACAAAATGATAGTTTTAGCTAGCATTATACTTGGTTTTACACTATACAGAATGCTAGTTATAATTAGCATTGTCCTTCAGCTTAATTTTTTTTTCAACATTTGTCCTTCAGTATAAAAATAAAACTTGTTATCCTTCAGCCTAAATTTTTTTCAAAATTTATCCTTGTGCCTATTTTTCACTTTTCAAAATTAATAACTTTTGCAGACAAGGTCTGTTTGAGGCGTGGTTTTCTGCATTTTGATCGCATTAAAGTGCTTTATGTTATAGAGCTGGTTTGAACTTTATCCAAACAATTTATATTTTTTAATTAATTTATTTATTTATTTATTTTATAAATTATTGATATATGTTTTTTATTAACAAACAAATAATCAATTAATAAATTGTAAATCAATTAAATTAAAAATCGCATTTAAATGCATCGATCAAATGTCATATTTCCGTTCATCGCAAACGCACCCTTATAATGGCGCTCAGTGGGTTTTTTCCGTAGAAAGTACGTTAGAGGATAATTCTTATTTTTTTTTGAATACTTTGAATATTTTTTGAATACTATGGATATTTTTTGTGTTTGAATACCATGTACGTGTTTGAAATTGTATATTAATTTGAATCAGGGATATAATTCTACCATTAATTTATTCGAATTCGAACTTCCACCATTAATTATTAATTATTAAATATAAAATATTTATTAATTAATGTTTAGTAAATAATAACTAATAATAATTAATTTTAGATATTTATTATTATTTATTTAATATAAATTATTCAGCAGTAATTATTTAATACTAAATATCAATTATTAATTTTTGATTATATTTATTAAATATTAAATATAATTAATAAATATTAACTATAGTTTACTAATTATTAATAAGCAGTTAAAATAAACTATCAAATATAAAAAATAACTATTGATTAAAGATAATAATTAGTATTTATAAATTATTTATTAATAACCTTTGCTTGTAAATTATAAATAATTACCTATCTAAGTTTTTGTTTATAAACGATCGCCTATCTAAGTTTTCATTTGAAAATTGACATTCATTACAACCGGTAAACTAAAAAGGTTGTAATACGTATCCATTAAAACTAGCAAAAAAATGAATTGTGAAAATTGGCATTTATTACAAGGAACAAAAGAAAATGGTTGTAATATGCAACTATTACAGTGGACAAAATAGGGAAGAGGCATTGATGAAAATTGGTATCTATTACAACAGGGGAAAAATAGTTATAATAGGCTTCCATTACAATGGTCAAATGAAAAATGTTGTAGTGGGTACATATGACAACAAGCAAAGAAAAAGAGTTGTTGAAAAGTGAAACTATTATAACAGGCGAGATAAAATCGCTGTAATAGGTCTTTTTAACGTTGTAAAAACACTGTAGTAATACAATATTTTTGTTGTAGTGTTAGAAAATCATTTTCACAATGTGAACTTGGTATATTTTTATAAACCACCCTAAGACATTTATATGAATATTAAAATAGAATATATATGTGAATGACCGTTATGATTTATAGTCAAAAATGGGGAATACATCAAGAATATATACTTAATATATTTGAATGATCTCATGATGAGCAATACACACACACACACACACACACACACACACACACACACACACACACACACACATATATATATTTGTGTGTGTGAATTTTTATTTTCGATGACTCATTAATAAAATAAATGTATATATAATTTTTTTCTTTGACCATAATAATTTTGCGATTCAAAAATTTATATGTACACACATACACACACAAATATTATATATATATATATATACACATATATATTATAATTGCTTAAATACGCATACACAAACATATGTTGTTTTTGTTATAAGTTTTATATATATATATATATATATATATATATATATATATATATTGACGTATATATGTACGTTAAATTTGAATTTTAAGATTAAGTTTGATTTATTAAATTTTATTAGTACTATACCAAAATTAGTTTTTTATAAAAACCTATCAATAAAATATACATATTAAAAAAAACCCAAAAACGAAATTTATTCATGTTTCTTTTAAAAGACCAAAAAGAAAAGGTAAGAGTAAACAAATTTATTTGAAAACTCAAGAGGAAAAATAAAATTTATTTCTACAGAAACCCAAAAACAATTTAATTATATATAGGCAGTAACTTGTTTATGGAATGAGAACAACTGTGGCAACATATCATATTGGAATCATAAATTATTACAGAGTCTTAGATATCAGTTGGCGACCAATAGCATGCCATTACCATTGGATAAAGAGGGAGGACTACCAACACCCTTCTCTCATTTAAGATCTTTTAATAACTGCCTTATGAAGTCAGGTTTGATAGAAAAGATAGGAATTTTAACTTTATATTGCAAAAATTTTCTAATACGTAAGCATTAGCTCTCTCTAATTTGCCCAGTGATCATAATCCATTATTGCTTTATTTAATCGAGGTACATGAAGAAAACGAATATCCATTTAGATATGACAATGTGTGCCAATTACAATAAGGTTATTATTTTTTGTTTTTGAAGGCTTAAATACTAAGGTAGTGTTTGGTTTAAAAACGAATTTTGTATTTTCGGTTTTTATATGTATGTTAAATATGAGAAAAATGAAGTGACAATGGTGGGAATGAAAGAAAGACGGATGAGAGGACGAAAGGAATAGAGGGAAAATAGAAGAATGAATCGTTTCATGCGCTTGTGTTATTTTCTAAAACACAGAAAGAAAAAAGTTGTTTTCTATTTTATATGTTAACTTCGTTTTCTAAATTGGTCGTTTTCGACAATATACATGCGTCGCGTGCATTTTTGTATGAACGAAAACCCAAAACTAAAAATAACATACCAACACTACCTAAAATTTTAGGATTTCCTTGTTATGTTTTCCAATACAAGTTACAATAATGCAAATAACGACTAAAAGCTTGGAACAAAACTAGAAGAAAAGAAACCACTTATTTGCAACAGGTCAAAGGGCAATACGAACCTCTACTGTAGGAAGTTAACAAAGACCCCATTAATCTACAATTATATGAAGATATGTTACAAGCTAGGAAAGAGTTTCAACTACGACAACAAAAGCAATTTTGGAGCAACAAAATAAAGTTCAATGGCTTCAACAAGGTGATACAAATTCAAAAAAAATCCACTGTAAGATGTCTTTTAGAAGGCATATTAATGATATGCAAGCTTGTATAACTCCTAACGGTGATCTTATTTACAAGTTAGAAGAGATAGAACGATTAATTATTTCACACTATTCTGACTTGTATAATGGGGGCCTAACTTATATATTTCCATATTTTTAATGTATTTCTACAATAAATACTGCCGGCTAAAGATTTTTGAATAGAGAAATTAGTATTGACAAAGTAAAATGTATAGTTTTTCAATTCATAACGACAAAGTCTAGGCCCGAACGATACAAATGCTAAACTTACGAAATTGCATTGGGAATATATCAAAACTGACCTAGTAAACATAATTTTAAATATGTTTACTCTGGCTAAGCTTTCAGAAGGGATAAACCGCACCTTTATTAGTTTAATCCCCAAATCCAAAAGAGTAAGTACTATTATAGGTTATAGACCTATTTTGTGCTGTAATATGTACTATAAGATCCCAAGTAAGGCACTCTCCAATAGGCTAAAGCATTTTTTTTACTCCACTTTAATATCTGAAAATCAAAGTTCATTTGTTATTGGCAGGTATTTCGGAGAAAATATTTTATTAGCACATGAAGCATTAAGGGACTTTATTAAGGCAAATTCTATTCCGACCCATGTTTTTATTCAGTAGCTCCCCTTGAAAAAACAATTTTTTGAAGACAAAAATACCATTAAATAAGTTTCTTCTCAAATCCTATAGCTTACGTACTTTTTTAGGGTTCAAAAACATCGAACATCTAAGCTTCAAAACCCCAATTACCAAATCATTGAAAAAGTCGTTTTGAAACTAGTAGAGGATGGATCTTGAAGAGGAGGATCAATCTCTGTTGCAATCACAGTTGGTGAGTCGAATTTTTTTTGATAAGTTTGATTATTTTTGCAAATACATTCGAATCCACTCGATCAGTGGGATTTGCGACAATCCACGTAGTAGACTTACTAGGTTTTATAGCTGATGGCGCAGGAAGGAAGCGTGGATTATAGTAAAACCACACAAAGGCAGTGCGTGGTATTTTATCTTACCAGGTAGATATTATGCGAGGTTACGACAACAACCATGCATCCTCCCTGCGTAGTAGTTCAATTTTTTTTTTCTACTAACTATTTTATTGTTTTATGTTCAATGATAGGGACAGCGGATTAAGGATCTTAAGGTTAATTTAACACTAGAGGGGAGTGAATAGTGTTTAATGGATTCTAAGACTTATATGAACTAACTCAAAATTATGACACAAATAAATGAAAAAAGTAATCATAGAATAATTACAGAATCAAACACAGATGCAGAAAGTAAATAAAAAATAGTGAAGGGGAAGAACACACCGGATTTTATACTAGTTCGGAGTTACCTTACATCCAGTCCTGTACCAAGGCAAACCACCTCATACAGATTTTATTGTACCAATGATGAGATTACATTCTCAATTTCTAAAGGCCTTGAGGTACTCTCCTGTCTCACGAGTCTGGGGCAAACTCTCTTGATTCACGGGCCACAAGATTGCCCAATTAATTTCCAGGCACAACCATACTTTATAGAGAGACTCTGTAAACTTTTGATTACAAATTGATTCTATAACTCTGAATAGAACTTTGATCTTCGAGAGAGGTAGAGAATCAAACAAGAATGAGATTATAATTTGATTTACTTGAGAATTCGACAGAATTTCGGCATGATCTTATAAATATGAAAATTATAGAATATGGATTTGTGGAGAAGAAGAAGTGAAGAAAATATGAAAATAGATGATTAAAAAATTCGTTTGTGAAGGCTATTTATAAAGCACCAATGGTATAACCATTCATGAAGAGATTTAAACGAATAGATGCTTCATTTGAAAATTGAAACTTCTGAATTCAACGGCCATCATGTCGACATGGGGTATCCCATGATGTCGACATCCTTATTTAAAAAAAAATGTAAAATTTGTTTTTGAAAATGAATTTTAAAACAATAGTTTATTTTAAAACAAAAACAAATATTTTAAGGCTAAAACATCTTTTTGAAAAATCATTTGAAAAGATAATTTTAAGGCTAAAATATTTTGAAAAGAAGTTTTGAAAATCATTTTGAAAAACCATTTTGAAGTAGTTTAGCATGCTACTTCCTACAGAGTACCTCATCATATCAGGACTTGAGAACTTGTACAAGACCATAATGTTCGTGAGTTTGTAAGCCACTTGTCGTGGGTTTGTAAGCTACTTGTCGTGGGTTTGTAAGCCACTAAGAAGGTAAAAATGAGTTCCATCCCAAATGAAATTCGGAATGAAGATTTCCATGATATTATTAAGTTTTAACAAAAACTAGACATGTATCTTGAAATCTTGATCTCGATACTCTAGAGACACATATCCTGAAATCTTGATCTCGTTACTCTAGAGTCTTTAATCTTGAGTCTTGAGTCATTATACTGATCGGTCTTCAGTAATCAATACCTGCATATATATATATATATATATATATATATATATACCCTGCATATACATATCTTACAACAGTGTTAGTATATATTTTATAATAAGATAAGTTAAAAAGGTTGTTGTCATCAAAACCAACATCTCAGTTCCTAACAATCTCCCATTTTTTGATGATGATAGCCTGTATTTATAAAATATACTTATCATACCATAAATCCTATCATAACTCCCCTTTACTCCATAACTCTCCCTTACTCCAAGCCAACTATTATTTTATAACTTCTCCCCATTTGTCATCAACAAACACTTCTTAAAAAATCCTTGAACTTGTTACAAGATAATCAACCATAATAAAATAGGGTAAACCATATATAAGTGCAATAAGCGCTAAGTGTGATCATAAGTGTAATCCAAAAAGTAAATCAATCATCAACCAATTATATTTACAGTAGCTGTTCAATCCAAACATATATACAAACCATACCATATAAGTTAAGTCAATCAACTTTAAAACACATCAAATCAAACAAAGAACACACATAATGACTAGACATTATTTGGTACTTCCACCCATCCATCTTCTCCAAAGATAGGGTCTACTTTGATGGCATCCCATTCTTCTTTATCTTTATCGAGGGTGGCTAGTGGATTTCCTTCGAGATCGTTCTTGTTAAGGGTTGAGATCATCCAACGAAGGGCGTCGAAATGTCTCTCTTGCTCCTTGATCATCTGTATTTGACTCAATTCTAAATGACACTGATTACGAAGTATGAATGTAAGAATATTCTTGAAGGAAGTGAGAGTTTCTTCAAGATTATCACTTATATTCTTAATCGGAGACACCATAATTCAAGAAATAGGAAGAACTATGAAAGAGAGTGATTAGAGATGAAGTTTTAAAATTTATTCGGGAAGAAACAGATATAAATAGGGGTAGAAAGTCGTTTGAAATGAATAGACACAAGTTAGTAACATGAAAATAAAATTTGAAAGTGTAACTATTTTATTCCCGTTGGATGTCGATATTGGGGGATTGTATATGTCAACATGTCTCTGCTTAAAATGACTTTTTGCTTTGCTTTGAATATTATGAACAAATCTATTAAACTAAAATTTGTATAATATAAAAACAAGCAATTACAGAGACAAGTGAAGTTGAATAATAGGAAATGAAAGATTCCATTAATAATTCTAGTCAAAGTTACATAAGATAACATAATATTAACTAAAATAAGGGAAATACAAAGATAGAACTTAAGATAACATGAACTAAAACTAGTTAGATGAAGACAAAGAAGATGATAGTCTAAGCTTTCTACTAATTTTCCCAAAGAACTTGTCGATTTTAGTGGAAATCTTATCCATTTTCTTACTCGTTGATCTTTTAAGTGTCTTTTGATTTTCCACTATAATTCTTTGATTTTTTAGAATGGTCTTGTTGGATGGATTAGCGGGATTAGTAGGATATTCAATACATTCTAAGGAGGTTTCTTGATCTTCCACTTCCTCCTCTTCAATTTCCATTCCTTCCTCTTCCTCTTCTTCTTCTTCATCGTCCATTTCTTTCATTTCTTCACGAGCAAGCCATTCTTCTTTTTTCGTAAGTGTTTCATATGGTTGAAACACTAATGGAATTTGTATAGGGAAAATGTTTCCATGGTTGAACACTTTTCTAGTTATAAATTCTTCCCTTTAGAAATCAACTCCAAAGTAATTAAAAATCCAGGTGAGATAAATTCCATGATATAATGTGTTTTCACCCATAGTAAAATTCTTGGGCATTAGCTCATCCAAAATAACTTGAGCCCAATTAATGTCATAATTTCCAATTGCAAAAAGAGCATTGCAAACATTTAAAGTCGGGTTGTTGTAGTTTTCCAATCTTGGTATAAGGGTGTGTTGGATAAGAAGAGTAACAATTCTTGCGTTTAGATGAAAATAACGATTTTTGAATTCGAAATTGCCATCCCCTTCAAAGATGTGATGAAATGTCTCTCGATCATTTTATTGATTTGAAATTCCGAGAGATTCATTCCGGTATACTTACATCCCAAAATATTTCACAAAATTTCACAATCCAAAATAATTTGTGTTCCTTTAACACTACTCTAAATTTGTCCTTCTTCCCCATCATAAAAACCACAATTCAAATTCGCATAAAACATCTTAATAAGATTTGGATAACATAAAAAATCATTTTGTTTGTTATCAACTAAACTAAGAATATAACATTGTTGAAAAATATTTTCAATTTCATTAGAAGGAAAATCTTCAAAATAGCAAATTTTCCCATATGAATTTTACCAAAGTTTACATAGTTGATGTAAGCTTTGATAGCTTTCGGGTTATTAAAAAGAAAGTTTTTGACAGATTTTGGAAGCCTAACGATGTTAGGAGTGCTTGAAGTGGCCATTGAAGAAGTTTGAGAGGAGTTGAAGATAAGTTTGAAATTTGAAATAAAAGTGAAAAGTGATAATAAAGAGAGTGAGATAAATAGAGATTCTGTAGACATGTTCTATGGTCAAGAGACATCTTTCCAGAGCATTGAAGTTGATGAAAAGGTGGAGGGGAATTCAAAAGTTTGAATTCAATTTTTAAAATCAAATTCCGAGGGGCATGTCTACATGGGGTATCTGGGTATGTCGACATGTGCCAATAAATTCAAAGGATAAATTTATATTCCTAATTTCTAATACACACACACACACAGATATATATATATATATATATATATATATCCTATATTCTAATTATATAATTCTTATGATAACATTAAATATAATAATACTTAAATAATTATAATTTAATATTTAAAATATTATTAAAATAATATTAATTTTGAATTTAAAATTCAAATTTCAAGGGATAAATTTGAATTTAAAAATCCAAGGAATTTTAAAACAATCAAGCAAACAAACAAGCATTCGTTCAAACAAGAAAAATAAAAAATAATGTAAATGCATACCTATTTTTAGATCCGTACTCCTATCCTCATCTGATTCATGAATGACAGTGAAACACAGATTTGAATTATCCGTCTTCTTTTCATCGTCACTGGATGATGAGTCTGAGTCATCAAGAGTTACTGTGAATGCTTTCTTTCTTTTTCTTGACGAGCCATTGTTTGGAGGGAATAACTGTTTATCTGGATACATACAATCTTTTCTATAATGCCCGACCTTATTGCAATTGTAGCTTCTATCATTGTTGACATTCTCCATATTATTTCTGGAAGATCTTTCTTTTGTAATTATTCATTTTTCTATATTTTAGGAATTTCTCGAAGTTTCTTGTCATGAAGGCAATCTCCTCATCATTGTTTGGTTTCGAATCTTCAGTTGTTGCATTGAATGCTAATGACTTCTTTTCTGTAGCCTTGCCTTCTTCCTTGCTGTTGAACTTCATAAGACATCATATTCCCAATCAATTCTTCTATTTTCATAAGACTGATATTGTTTGCTTCTTCGATTGCAAGTGTCTTTAGATCCCATTCTAGAGTGAGCGAATTTATAATTTTTCTAACTTGGTCTTCCTCCGAAAAGCTTTTTCCCAGTGCAATTAGTGAATGAACAATATCTTGAAATCAACAATACATATCGAAAATGGACTCAATTTCATGCGTTTTAAACAATTGAAACTGATTAGTAATATGAAAATTTTAGACTGTTTAATTTTGCTTGTTCCTTCATGAGTAACTTGCAAAGTTTTCCAGATTTCAAATGCAGACTTAAAAACAGACACTCTATTAAACTCATTCCTATCTAGTGAACAAAATAATATATTCATGGCCTTTGATTTATTTTGTGCAACACCCTTTTGCTCAGCAGTCCACTGGGAAAAATTGGTAGTTGGTTCAATATACTCAGTTTATGTGATATTCCAAGTGTATAATCCTACAGATTTTAAATAAATTTTCATTCCACGAGCTTAATATGCATAATTACTTCCATTGAAAAATGGTGGTCTGACAATAAACTGACCTTCTACAAATGAACTAGTGTTAGTGATAATAGAACTAGTGTCATAGTTGATATTACCAGTGTTGGCAGCCATTAAAACAATTTTCAAGTTTCAGATTATGAAAACTTTGAAAACTAATGCTCTGATACCAATTGATTGGGACAGCGGATTAAGGATCTTAAGGCTAATTTAACACTAGAGGGAGAGTGAGTAGTGTTTAATGGATTCTAAGACTTATATGAACTAACTTAAAATTATGACACAAACAAATGCAAAACTTAATCACAGAACAATTGCAGAATCAAACACAGATGCAGAAAGTAAATAAAAAACAGTAAAGGGAAAGAACACACTGGATTTATACTGCTTCGGAGTTACCCTACATCCAGTCCTGTATCAAGACAAGCCACCTCATACAGATTTTTATTATACCAATGTCGAGATTATATTCCTCAATTTCTAAAGGCCTTGAGGTACCCTTCTCTTTCACGAGTCCGGGGCAAACTCACTTGATTTACGGGCCACAAGATTACCCAATTGATTTCCAGGCACAACCCCACCTTATAGAGAGACTCGATAAACTTTTGATTACAAATTGATCTTATAACTCTGAATAACACTTTGATCTTCGAGAGAGGGCAGAGAATCAAACAAGAATGAGATTCTAGTTTGATTCACTTGAGAATTCAGAAGAATGTTAGCACGATATTAAAAATATGAAAATTATGGAATATGGATTTGTGGAGAAGAAGAAGTGAAGAAAATATGAAAATAGATGATTAAAAAATTCGTTTGTGAAACCTACTTATAAAGCACCAACACCATTCGTGAAGAGATTTAAACGAATAGACGCTTCTTTTGAAAATTGAAACTTTTGAATTCAACGGCCACCATGTCGACATGGGGTATCCTATGATGTTGACATCCCTATGTAAAAAACAATGTAAAAATTTGTTTTTGAATATGAAGTTTAAAATAATAGTTTATTTTAAAACAAAAACAAATATTTTAAGGCTAAAACATTTTTTTGAAAAATCATTTGAAAAGATAATTTTAAGGCTAAAATATTTTGAAAAGCAGTTTTGAAAATCATTTTGAAAAACCATTTTGAAGTAGTTTTGCAAGCTTTTTCTTGTAAAATATATCGTCACATCAGAACCCGAGAACTTGTACAAAACCAGGATGTTCGTGGGTTTGTAAGCCACTTGTCGTAGGTTTGTAAGCTACTTGTCATGGGTTTGTAAGCCACTAAGAAGGTAGAAATGTGTTCCATCCAAAATGAAATTCGAAATGAAGATTTCCATGCTATTATGAAGTTTTAACAAAAACTAGACACATATCTTGAAATCTTGATCTCGATACTTTAGAGACACATATCTTGAAATCTTGATCTTAATACTATAGAGACACATATCTTAAAATCTTGATCTCGATACTCTAGAGTCTTCAATCTTGAGTCTTAGTCTTCAGTAATCAATACCTGCATATATATATATATATATATATATATATATATATATTTCCTGCATATACATATCTATCTAGACAACAGTGTTAGTATATATTTTATAATAAGATAAGTTAAAAAAATGGAATTTCACTAGAAGGACAAACTTTGCAGTCGAATTAGTTTCTAGGACACACATCCAAAGAAATTAATTCCGAGGCCAAAGTCAGCAGAATAATTACTTTTAAGGACAAAGTCAGCAGTTCGATTACTTTGAAGGACATAATTCTAGAAACTAATTATTTTTCATTTTGTCCTTAAAGTAATTATTTCAGTTGTGTGTCCTAGAAACTAATTGCACTTGCTAAAGAGGCCCTTGTGGCTAATTTCTACTTAAAAAAGCTTGTCGTCATCAAAACCAACATCTTAGTTCCTAACATTCAATATTTATGATAATTGTTTTTTGCAGATTATACCATTTTCAAATGATGAAGAAACTCAAAAAAGGACAAAATCATACACATTTAACAACCATACATACTACAATCGTACAAATCACATAAAGACATCAATCATACACCAAAATACTATTAGCATATGATGTTTCGTTGTTGCTTAGTAACTACAAATATATTTGTTCGCAACTAGTTGGAGTACAATGTGTCTCAGTGTTGTGAATTTCCATGAATCTTTTAGTTTAAACTGTGCTTGTTTGAAGGTGATGAAGAGCTGGTATTTTTTTTAACATTTTGAAAGTACCACATAGGTAGTCCACGTGAATTCTGTTCTAGTTCGTGGTTGCCAAACGTGGATGGTAAGGTAACCACGTTGGCGCTTTACATAGTTATGTGCTGAACCACGCACTACCTCTACGTGGTTTTCTATACAACCTCGTCTTGTCAGTGCGTGGTGATAACATAAAGTCAAAAAAAAAACGGATTCCTCTGATACATAGACAGCACTGAAATGCATATATGAAGATCAGACAAATTAAATATCATAAAAACCAAAAGCAAACAGCATGTGATACACAAACATATAATGTTATCATACATGTATAACATAGCCATCCTTTCAACCATTACAATATCGAACTCAATATCATACCAAAATACATGAGGTCAAATAGTCAAATATCAAACAAACATACAAGAAGTAAAATACAAACCAAAATAAAACTAGTCCAAAAGGGGATGTAGCGTCCACTAGCAACTCTAGCACTAGCAACTTGAGGGTTAGCTTCATCCAATATACCATGCACATCATGTAGAGTTTGCAAAGAAATTATACTAAAGTGAAATGAAACAGAGCATGAAATGAAGTATATACTGAACTGAAATGAAACATACCGAGTACAATTGGTCATAGGTCGGCTGAAAATGTGATGCTCCAATCATTACATGAGCCGGTAAGCGTACTGGATTGTGAACCCATAAAACACTATGATCCCTGTACCACTTCATATAATCATCCGTGCAACTCAAAGAAGATTGATGGAGTGGTATTAAGCTACGCCCTTCTACGATCACATGATTGTACCAATTCTCCCATGTACTTTCCAAAAATCGATAACGCACCCGAGTGTATGTAGTTGAAGTTGTACCTCGACGTGCATTTGTTGCTACTGGAGGAATATGAGCCATGGGAATGTTCTGAACTCTGCCAAACTACCTAAGTACTCTATCAGGATGATACGGCTCCACAACGGTGAGGCAGAGAATGCAATCGCTATACCAAGCTATAGCATGAAATGGATGATAGTGCCATGCAAAGATGTAGGGGTCAAAAATAACATGTTCAAAGATGTAAGAAATCAAATTAGTGCAAGTAAATGGACTGATTACTCGAGACATACAACTCATCATAATTATGTTAAATAATAAATAAACATAATTACATGTTCAATTTGAATAGTATCAAGGAATATACATAGATCGATGATTGATGCACCAGAATCTGAAGATGGATTCCATCGAGTAGCACGTGGTAAATTCTCGTAGTACATATTTGTGGAAGGATGAAAGCATGTAAAATGCTCAAATATACATGACTCAAGTAAGCAAAGAAATCATGCGATCTGTTTCACATCCATGTAAGTTGCTAATCCAAGTTGCCTATACAGAAATGCAAGTGCTGCTGAACCCCAAGAGTAAGTGTTGACAATGTCCAAATTTTATAGTGGATCCAGCAGCGATATGTGCACATGAGACATGCTTTTGTCAGCAAACAAATGTGTTGCCAAGCAAGAAAAGAAGATAAGCATGAGCGACACATCTAATTGCCTAATCAGTCCAATCATCGCTCGTATCTTTAAATTTATCAACTAACGTAGATAAACTTAGTTTATATCCAACCATCTCATTCATTTTCAACCTAGATTCTGCTTAAGAAAGACCAAGATACTTTACAACAATACTAACTGCTTGTTCCATTTCATATGACATACTCTGTATAGGTTTACCTTCAACTGGAATGTGTAATAAAGAAGCTACATCATTAAGAGTAATAGTCATCTCACCGGATGGTAAATGAAATGTATTAGTCTCAGGATACCATCATTCTACAAAAGCTGATATCAAATTCTTGTTAACACTCTTATAGCAAGTGCTAACAATGGGAAACAATTCAGATGAGTCAATAATGGCTTTGAATCTAGTAGCATTATCTGGAATCCTCTAATCCGATACCTTCTGTGCATGGTTGGCACATATGAGCGGTGCTCATTCCTACACAAATAAAATTTACATTACTAAAATGCATTAATTCGTAATCGATAGCTTAGAATAATAACTATATACCTGGCCAATCCATATCATAGAAGCAACATGAGTATCAAACTCTCTAATCACATCAATGATTCTTGGTCCACCTTCTATCTCAGGCTCATCATCTTTCTCGCCACCAGCATCCATCTCTGAATCGTCCTCTCTTTCACCATCATCTTCTCTGAACCATCTCCATGTTCCTCATCTCCTTCTTCATATTGCTCCTCCTCTTGCCTTACAACAATCTCAAAGTTAGCCGTATCTGTCTCATGTTGCCCCTCTTCCGTTTGTCTTGTGTTGGACCTACATCGGTCGTATCCTCTTTCATTTCCGCACTTGTACCTTCGGCTGCTTTCTCCATTCTCCGTTTTCTTTCGGAAGCTGTTATTCGAGTTCGACCCATCTGAAAATAAGCAAAAAAAATCCAGTTAGCACGACGGTAATTATAACAAACAAATATTAAACCACAATAATAATTGTTGCTGTTTTTAGCAACAATTGATATAAATTGCGTGGAAGCCATTTTCTCCACGTAGGGAGACTGCGTGGAATAAATGCCCCACACACAGTTGTCTTGCGTGGAAAAATTTCCTACCACACAGTGTCTCTGCGTGGAATTTATTTTTCCCACACAAGGGCACTGCAGGGTAGAAATTTTTCCACGCACTGTAAGTGTGTGGTGCGCTGAAACCCTGAAGGAAAAACCTAAATCATGCAATGTCGTTCTACTCCCCTCTAATCCATGTTCAAGAACAACCGAAGTGTCGGCTAACTACCACTAACAAACAATATACATTCAACCCTTTTAATTGTGAAACAATACGTTAATTATACTAACAATAAAAAATAGAAACTATGCAAGTGCTAAATGATTGACTTACCTTAGTTAATGCGATGCCTGAGGAAGGTTGCCGCGCGTGAGGAAGAGAAACAATCGCGGTTGAACTTTTGTACGTGAGGAAGAAAAGAAATCGCGTGAGGAAGAAAAGAAATCGCGTGATGAAGTTTTGTACGTAAGGAAAAAATCGCATGAGAGGCAATTGTGGAAGAAGTTCGGGGTTACTAAGTAGGTTTAGGGGTTTACAATTTTTTCAAAAAAATGGAGGACTACTAAATGGAATCCAGGTTCGGAATAGAATTTGCCCTTTGGAGTTGATAAATTTTGTATTAAAGTAGATCTACAAAAAGGGTATAACAAGGTCAATTAGCAATTCATTAGTCATATCATAGGGAAAATGGGATTTACGACACATTTTATAAATATTGTATATGAGTGCATCAACACTGCTACATTATCTATATTGATACATAGAATCCCAAAAGCGTTTGTAGGTAGTAATAGAGGACTCCAACAAGGAGATCCTTTGTCTCCCTATCTCTATGCGGTAGCAATGGAATATTTTACCTACTTAATGAATGAAGCCATCGAACTGAAATCATTTAAGCCTGTAAGTCCTATTCAACCAAAAGTGATAAGTCTACTATGTGCAGACAACTTAATGGTTTTTGGAAAAGCTAATACCAGTACAGCTGAAGCATTAAGTTCCATTTTCAGCAAGGTGTCAAACTATTCAGGTTTAAATATTATTGTTATGAAGTCAAAAATATTCTTCAACCGGTATGCAATAAGGAAGATAGAAATCAAGCACTGTTTATAATTACAAGAGTATGTATTACCTAACACCTATCTTGGGGTTCCACTGTCTTCAACTTATCTTCATTACTCCCAGTGTACACACCTGTAATATAAGTAACAAAGTTAGAACGCTGGGATTCTCATTCACTTAGCATTGCAGGGAGGGCGGAACCGATACAAACAATGATTACTCCAATAGTTTTATACTGGATATTTATATACCAAAGACCGGAACAAACAATAGGTAAACTTAATTCTCTATGTACAGATTTCATTTGGATAGGTAAACGACACAAAGTGGCATGGAATACACTGTGTAGGCCTAAAAATAAAGGATGTGTAGGTCTCAAGAATTTCTGATTTGAAGAGGGCTGTTTATTTTAAACTGATGTGGAATTTTTTACGAAAAAGAATATTTGGATTGAATGGACATATGAAAAATACTGTAGAGGTAAGCAATTCTATTGCATCGTTTTGTTGGAACAATTTGCTAAGACTTAGAAATAAAGGTAAACAATTTTTCAACAAGACTATAACAACTGGCAAAAATACTTCATTATGGCTTGAACTACGGATTAATTGTAAATGTTTAGTGGATATGTTGGGGTATGACAAATTACACATCATTGGTTCAACACAGATGGCGGTTTAATATACTATTGAAAATGGTTTCTTAAATCCATCCCTAAATATGGCAACATAAGAAGTATATTCACAGGTGAGCATGTTCAGACATAAGAAAATCATGATGTCGACTTTTATGAATGGTGTGATGGTAGTGATTTTCACTTCCATAAAACATGGGATAACAGGCAGCATGATGAACAGCAAAATGGTCTAAAATAGTCTGGCACAACAAATCCAGTAGAAAGATGTCCTTTTGTACGTATCTAACCTTCATCAATCGTTTAAGTACAAAGGGAATGCTACTAGGTATGCGTGTAAATGTAGATACAATGTGTGTTCTACGTGGTGAGCAGAATGAAAGCAAAAATCATCTATTTTTTTGGATGATCGTATAGTAAATACATTTGGATGTTATTCGGATAAAAGTTAAAGCTCTTACCAATACCTTCGACTACGCTAGAAGAGGAAGGGGAGGATCTTTTGCTCTACTTCGGGTGTCAAAATTAGATCCATGATTTGGCGTTCGCAGCTCTTCCAACAACAGCGTACTTCATCTGGAATGAAAGGAATGCGCACATTACAAAGGCAATGAAATTGATAAATTTTAGAAAGTGAAGCAAATTGCAAAGGAAATAGTTTACCTCATCAAGGAGAACGGAAGCAAGGTTGAAAGAAAAGGTAAAACGTGGAATCTTGAGTCATTAAGGGAATAAACCTCGTTGATACCAGTTGAAGGAACCCAACCATGAATTTCAGTACAGTTTAGAAGGGACTGAGCTAAAATCAGGAGATGTTGGTATTACATCAGGCAAAAGCAGGTTGGGTTCTTTGCCTATTTGGGCCTATGCGGGCTAGTATTTAATGTACAAAAGTTATGTAATTTGTTGTTTAATTTTCCAATTTTGATTTTCAGTTAGCATATGGAAATTATGTGTAGTATTTTCCTTTATAAGGTACCTACCTAGGTTAAGGGGTTTTATGATTTTGATGAGTCATATAATGGAAGTATATGATTATTGTTTAGCGATAAGAGTACCAATTTTCAAAAATATATATTGATATGTGCACGCGCAGCTGTAAGCAAATAAAAAATATTTTTGAAACTATATATATGTGTGTGAATGAATGTTATTATATGTATAATATATGCATGCTATATTTATACGTTTACCATTATTAATTAATATTTGAATTTTTTCACTGAAACTAAAAACATAGTATATGTGTTGTATATTTATAATATAGAAAGAATACGCATCTTAGATCCACCAGTCGTCTACACGTTGACTGCTAGCTTTTCCTCTTTGAATCATTGTTCCTTCTCCTTGAACTTGGTGTGCAAAACCTAGCTTCAAGGATTCAACTAACTTTAATGGATACTATGGTTTTGTTTCTTTCTTGTGTTCGGAATGAGAGAACATTGGGCTAGTTATAGCCATTAGAAAATATAATATCTCTTCATATTTCAGTCTTCTAAATCTTGATCTAATCTAGAGTAAAACACTTGGTCAAAACCCCTCTCTCCCTTCATTATATGGCAAACCATACCCCATCATTGGTATCTATGAGGTTAGGCCAAATTAACGTATTATATATTAATTATTCAACCTTATATATTTAATTATATTAATATATGACAATTATATACTATTTTAATAATTTGAAATGTAACAATCTAGAATTTTGGATATTTGAAATTGGTTATTTAATTGATTTTAATTATTTAAAAGTTAATTTTTTACTTGAATTTCAAATATAACCATTTGTTGGATGATTAAACTATTAAATTTAGTAATTGGAAATTGGTTAAAATAGTGAATCTTGAGTTTTAAGCTTGTTAGGAATAATTAAAGGCTTATAAATTTTATATTTATAATAAGGAAGATGATAAAACTTTTTAAATGGAATTTAAAAGTGATCTGTTCAGTTTTAAAATATATTGTTTGAATTAACATTTAAAAATAGTTTTCCGGGCACAGTCTCGGAATTCGACGAAACCAGTTACATTGGTTCCATAATAGAGTATTATTATCGGATATCAAATTTCGTAGTGTTTGAAGTTATCGTTTGGCCGTATGGGATATGAACATGATGAAATTTATATCGAAAATTCAATATAATAATTGGATCCAAAAAGCTATCTTCTCCATACCATCGAATTAGGACTCGAAACCTTTTCCATTGCATTCGAAATAGGCGTACAACAGCAGCACGCCTCGATAGGAGTTCGAAATTTTTAGCTGCAAAATCAAGACGATTTGAAATTTAAATAATGTATATATATTAATTTGATTTGCCATATTCACATCAGCCATCCTTTCCTTCAACTCACACACTATAGCCATCTTCAAACACGCCTCCTACCTTACCCATTGTTTCCCTCCTTTTAAATCAAGAAGCACGAAAAGATTTACAGTTCAAATTCAAAGGAAAAAAATGAAAGCTCGGAAAGAAGAAAAAAATACAGTCGTCTATTAAAAAAATTCATTCATCTTCTAACCTAAATCGCATCTTCCCTCTCCCGGTCAATTCAATGTGAATCGAACGAAATCGAAAAGTCGGTTCGATTCCGAATATGTGTGTGTGTGTATCAGCTCGCGATTAAAAAGCGATGAGCATGCACGTGGGTTGAGGGAGGTTGGAACGGCGACAATTGGAGACGAGGAGGACGAAGTCGCGGTAAAAGAGGCAGAGGAAATCGAGCTAGGGACTGTGAGTGAAGGCGATTATCGATGGTTGTAGTCGCGTGAACAGTGGCAGGCGTAGGTGGAAGAGATAGGCACGACGACTTGGGTGTTTGAGCATGGATTAGTGTTCACGGGCGTGGGCATTGGTGATGGAGGCGTCCACTTGTAGGGGTTGCGACATTTACACGGCTGAGGAGGAGGGCTCCCAGGTCACGAATTAGGGATGGTTGGTGGGGTAGCGGTCTAGAGGTGGCAGTGGGTGTCGAGCCGTGAGTGGTATATAACAATTAATTTTAAATTGTATTCTAATTAATGTGGATGAGTTTAATTACAGAATATATATATATATATATATATATGTATGTATGTATGTACGTACGTACGTATGTATGTATGTATGTATGTATGTATGCATGTATATTTTATAGTTATATAAATTTTTGTTGAAATAAAATCATTAACTTATAAATGTCATAATTTATTCATACGAGGTTAAAAAATTACGAAAGGGTGGCATTGGATTTGTAATGAAGTTGGCTTCGAAAATTAAATTGGTTTAGAGATTTTTGAAGTTAGTCGAGACTTTTGATTATTCAAAATCAAGATGTTCTGAAAGGAAATAAATCAAGGAGAGTTAACCTCACTCAAATTTTGAATTACCTTGATTAATTTTATGTAGTTAAAATTAAATATTGATCGGTTGGTTGAGTTGATATATTTTTTATCAATTGGATGTGATATTATATATATAGTAGTACATATATTGGAGTGACTGATATTCCTACATATATATAGCGGATGAGACCATATGCGCCCCCACATAACAGCGGATGACCCTATATACCGCGATATCCCCCTCGAAGTAGGATTGGTATTTTTATATTGTATTAAAAGTGAAAATTAGCCGCAAGGACTCTTTAGCAAGTGCAATTAGTTTCTAGGACACACAACTGAAATAATTACTTTTAAGGACAAAATGCAAAATAATTAGTTTCTAAGGCCTAAAAACTTATGAAATTATGTCCTTGAAAGTAACTAGACTGCTGACTTTGTCCTTAAATGTAATTATTCCGCTAACTTTGGCCTTGAAATTAATTTCTATGGATGTGTGTCCTAGAAATTAATTGGACTGCAAAGTTTGTCCTTCTAGTGAAATGCCCCGTATTAAAATCCGTGGATGTAGGAAAACGGGTTGGAGGAATCCAACTGGATTCCTCAAAAATGTTGAATTAATTTCATATATTGATATATGATTTGTTTGAATAATCTATGGTAGACGGTAGTGTAATTTGAATTTATGGGATGCTGTGGTAGTTTTGGCCTATACTTTGGTATTTTTAAAAACCAATAATAAATGTTTTGAATTTTAAAAGAAATTAAAAAGGGATTTCGGAAGTGTGGTATCTATATTGAAATTTAGATTAATTAAAAGAAATGAATTTTGGGTAAAATAAACAGTTTGATGCAATTTTGTATTTTATAATTTCATAATATTGTAAATAGGAATTTTGGAATATTGTAAAAAGAGATTTTGGAATAATGTAAAGAAAAGGGTTTTAAACAATAGAACTTAAGCGCTATTGTTTAAGTATAAAAGGATTTATTTTTAAAAGTCGAGATTTAAATAGTCAAGAAAATAAAAAGGGAAACTGAAAATAAAATACGAAGTTGTTATCCTTGATTTTAAATAATATTTTAAATGATAAAAAGAAAGTGGAATATAGTTGGGTTATTTAAGAAATTTATTTAAAATGGAACTTTAATTTAGAAATTGATTTATAATCAATTGAGTATGGTGAAACCGTTATATACAGAAAATGAGACTATGAAATTTATATACAAGGTTTATAAATAAAGTAAAGTGATTATCAGTGGATAAATTGAAGTTTTAAATTCATAGTGAGGTTTTATAAGAGATGGGTAATTGGCTTAAAGATAAATGATATATTTATTTTTAGAAATGTGAAAAGGGTATTTGCGGAAGTAGGATGTAAATCAAATTGGAAATAAATCGAGAAGGATTTATTAATGTTAGACTGGCTATATGGGAGTTGAAAAATATAATTTTCTAAGGAGGGGGAATTTTTAAGTATTAACTAGAACATTTATAAGTGTTTAAGAATATTTCAGAAAGTTAATTATTTAGTTGTCTAAATTGTTTAAAGTATTTTTAAGTATTAATCAAGTAGTTCTAGTTAAGTTAATTTTTATTTAAGAATTAATCAAAATTATTATTTTAAGAGATAGATTATTCTATATTAATATTATTTTATAATAGCTTTTATTTTAAAGAGTATCCACCTAAATTTAACTTGGAAATTTATATAAAAATTTCATAAGTATTATTATGAATTTTTTTAAATAAAGTTCTCGAAAAGTAAACAGTATACTCGCATGGTGGAATCGGAGGCAATGAGTGCCTGCAGTTAAGTTTTGGATTTCTTTGGAATAAAGACGTAACCATTAAGCTATGAATCCATGGTTAATACCGCAGTGGTACTTTCCATATTTATTTAAAAAAAAGTTTTCAAGTATTTTGAGAGAATGGTTAGTAAACGTACTTACTTGGGTAAGATAAGCACATGAATTTTGATAAGAGATTTAATTTATATAGAAATTTAATAAAAATGAGACTTGGTGTTTCAGTGGAAAATGAAATATTTGGTTGAATGATTGTTTATTTGATAGTTAAATAGTCGACTATCAAATCTGGACCTAAAATATAACTTTGAAAATATTTGGAAGGAACACGGGAATTATATGGTACAGTTACCGTTCGAGATGCTATACTGTACGTATAAACTCGTTTCATTCTTCTAGAACGTTTATAAGGAAATTCGTACACTAACGGTTAGGAGGCAATCTCCGATCTTATTTCATCTGTTTATTTCCAATAACCGGGGTTGAGTTTACTGGAAAATATGGAACGTTATTTCGAAGAGACCGGGATCGAATAAGTTATCCGAAAACCACTTCGATCCAACGAGTATGTTTTCGAAAGGAAAACAAGAGCATGGAGTCGAAGATGGAGCAGTGAAGAGCAAGGGCTAATCGCTACTAATCCTGAGGATTTTACAAAATGGATGTAGTAGGAGTATTGCCTTCAGTTCCGTTCGGACCCAGAACGGACTAGTATGAATGAATGCTATCAGTACATTGCCATTGGAGGACAATGGGCATTCTAAATGAAAATTTCTTAAAAAGGTAATCGTAGCCTCTAGCCTCATTAACCGAAAGTGACTGAAAAGCAGGGGAGATGCAGCAAAGCTAAGCGGGTCGCTCCCAATTAGGGTATGTTTGTCACCTTTCTTGATACCCTCAGATATTATTCTATTACTACGATACATGGAAGGAGCTTGGAAAAGGGTGGGAACATCCGGGGTGATAGCATATTGGTCTATCCAGGTTAGGGATAGTCCGGTCTTGGGTTGCAGGAGATCCCAACGTGGTCCTCGATACGTTGTTCTAGACATGTACTGTAAACGGTGATACCCCGGTACCTAGTCATTCGTATGGAACCCATTCTCCAATACGTGCCTTTACGGTTTTCATTGTAGAGCCTAGTATGCTGGAATTTAATTAATGTAACAATTTCAGCTAGTTGAATAAGTATTTATACTTAGACACTATTATAATATCAGGTGATTTGATATGAAATGTTTTGGTTATCGTAAGGTAAAAACCCGTCATGTTTATTTGTGGCGTGGTCTTACGAGATACCTTTGTTTTTCAAAGGATTTTGATAACTTTAATAATTCAATTTGAGTGTGCTTTCTCACGTTGGTTTTCCAAACTGACTAGGGTGTTATTTTATTATAATTCTCGGGTCATATCAAGTATTACAGATTCAAGATAGGTTGCTATAGAGCTCATGAGATGAGTTGGATGGCGAAGACGTATTACCTGTATCTGATTTATATTCCGCTGTGTATTGTAGGCTGTATATTCAGCTTTAGTGAGAACAAGTTATTATAACTATCCAGTGTTGTGTTATTAGTGTGCCGTACTTTGATGATGCAATGTATAAAAATAGTTATAGTTCTTTTTGTATAAATACCAGTTATTATCTAATATATTGTTCCGCTGTGATTGTGAGATTCTGTGTTGTTATTTTCTATTTTCTTCTTCTACCTCCTTTTCTTTTTCCCTAGCAATCTGGCATTCTGGCTCTCGATTTCTTGACATGTAATACAGTGGACATATTGATGTCGATTTTCAAAAGTTGAAAATCTCGGTCATGACACTTGGTATCAGAGCTGAAGGTTAAGTGAAAACCTTGGCTCTGGTTCGGTTACTCATTAGAGATAGGGTCAGTAGCATCCTAGAATGAGTTTGAGTGTATTAATAGATATGAGTGCATATATGTTAGTGAATATAAAATTGTTTTGTATTGTGTTGATTGATTTGTTTAGTGGCTTATGGATTCTGGTCAATACGAGTAATTAACGTTATTGATAGGGATCTCTAAGCACTATAATAGAACAATTCGACATGGTATTGTTTTAAAATGGGGTAAACAAAATAATTTTACCCAAATTATTTTCGTATATGAAAGAAATAATTTTTCAAAAATTATTATAGTTATATACGCTTTGCGTAGTTGTTAGGAAATGATAATATTAAACCATTATCATTGTTGTTGTGGAAATTGAATAAAATTTTGATATTTTAGTCAAAACTAAAGAAATCGATTCATATAACAAAATGGAATTTGTAAATATGAGTTTACAAATGTGGTTTGTAATTTGAAATGTAATGAAATTCCAAGGAAATATTTAAAGATGATATGGTTTGTAAAAACGATTTATAATGGAATTAAATGATGGAAATTTGGAAATTTGGGAATTTAATTTCCTTTGGTTTTGAAATGTTTTTCAAGTCTCAAAAAAATAAAAGTGATATTATTTGGAGGAAAATATTTTTAAATTGAAAATATTTAAAAGTTGTTTTTGAAGAAGAAGAAAAAAGCACTGAACTCACTTCGGTCATTAGAAAATAATTCTGATGATAATCGCGACATCATCGGTGTTCATTTTCGAGTTTCCAAGGGGAAAATTTGCTACCTTAATGATTTGCAATTGGAGTTTTGAAAAAACTGGTTTTGGTTTTGAAACTCAAAGGGATGACTTGATATACCAAGGATTTTGGGTATATATGATTACAAAGATGAGTTTGAAATACTTAAGTAATTGTTTAAAACTCTAGGGTTTGATCTAAAATGTTTTATGGAATATAATAAATTTGAAAACTTATAAAAATTTGAAATTTGATTTGGAATGGAAATTAACATGAACTAAGTTAAATAAGAGAAATTTGAAAATTTAGCCTAAGTGGACTAAATGAAAAAAAAGAATTATTGAAAATGGAATTTAGTGAGATTTGAAGCAAATTAGTAAATGAACTAATTAATTTAATTTGTAAGTAAATGGAATTGAAATTTAATATTGGAATGATATTTAATTTGAATTATGCTAAATAAAGTGAAACTGAAGAATTAGTTCGAGTGGACTAAATAAAATAAAAGTTTGGAAATAAAATTTAATTGATATATGCAATTAATTAGTGAATCAAATATGGGTTGATACAGTTGATAAAAGTCAATATTTAAAATTGGAAGGTAAATTGAGTTCAAATGGAATTGAAAATTTAATTTGAATAGAAATGGATATGAACCAAAGTGATGAAGTGGAAACAAACATAAGAGCTTTGTGTAAAATGTTTATAATAGACTTAAGGAACTGATGATGAAATTCTTAAGTAAAAATTGGTATTGGGAAAAATACTAAGTAAATATTTGAATACAGATTAAAGAAGGAATGTGAATAATGGTTTGAGAAAATTGAATGGAAATATAAGTAAATGTGGATAAGAAAATCGATATAGCTAAGAAATTAGTTGGAAATAAAAATGTCAGTTGTACGTACATTATTTTATTCGCCTTTGATCCGGTTCGAGTACAGAATTTTGAGATAATTTATATCGATCCGAATTAGAATTTTTCGCTTGATTTTTGACGGCGAACCCTGAATATGGATTTTTGATTGTTCTTGGAATTCTCTATCATAGTATATGGTTATGCAAGAAGAATGACCGTTTCTGATCAAGAAACCAGATCTGAATCCGCACTAGAGAGTCATGTGAACGATACTAGTTCGAAAGTGAAATTGTGTGATCGAGTGAGCGATCAGAGTCGATATTGCGTATGGATGATATATGTACATCGTACGGGTTGTGGTGAAATAAATATTGAATTTTGAAAAGGAACAAATAAAATGATTTTGAATTGTTTGATTGAATTCTATTAGTAAGTAAGGTGCAGGTAACTAAAAGCAAAAGCTAAATTGACATCTTCGATTTCAGAAGAAAATTTTTAATTGTCCGACAAAAAGGTACGGGTTTAAATTGTTGTATGAAATTGATGATTTTTTGATTTAGCCACTTGGCTTTTTTTTATGGTTTGGGGGCCCTAGAGGCAGTTTTGTAATTTTTCGGATCTAGCCGCGCAAAGGAGACGCTGGCGGAATTTTTCGAAAATTTAAGGAGTTAGGAAATTTTGATTATTTAAAATTTGGTTTTAAATTATAATTTGAATGATTGAGAGAATAATATTAGTTGGAATTTATGGATGAATATGGAAAATTAGAAAGAATGATAATGTGGTTTCAATAAATTATTTTCGAAAAGTGGTTCAAACCGCGTGGTTTTGGGAAAAATTATTGGGTTTTGGACCAATCTTCTTTGCCTGGCAATTTCAGGGACGAAATTCTTATAAGGACGAAGGAATATAACGATCCAGAATTTTGGGTATTTGAAATTGGAATATTTAATTGATTTGAAATATTTAAAAGTTAATTTTTAACTTGAATTTCAAATATAACCATTTTTTGGATAATTAAACTATTAAATTTAATAATTAGGAAATTGGTTAAAATAGTGAATCTTGAGTTTTAAGCTTGATAGTAATAATTTAAATGCTTATAAAATTTATATTTATAATAATGAAGATGATAAAAAAATTAAATGGAATTTAAAAGTGATTTGTTCAGTTTTAAAAATATATCGTTTGAATTAACTTTAAAAAAGTCGAATTCCGAGCCACGGTCTTGGAATTCAACGAAATCTGTTCCATTGAATCCATAATAGTGTATTATTGTCGAATTTCAAATTTTTTAGCGTTTGGAGTTATCGTTTGGAAGTACGGGATATGAACGTGCTGAAATTTATATCGAAAATTCAAAATAATAATTGGATCCAAAAAGCTACCTTGTCCATACGATCGAATTAGGACTCAAAACATTTTCCATTACGTTCGAAATAGGGATATAACATTATAAACGCCAAACGGCACGCCTCGATGGGGGTTCGAAATTTTGAGTTGCGAAATCGAGAAGATTTGAAATTTAAGTAATATATATATATATATATATATATATATATATATATATATATATTTGATTTACCATATTCGCATCAGCCATCTGAAACGACCCGATTTTCTCACCATAGAAAATCGCATTATTTTTAAGAAAGAAAGGGACAGAAAAGAGAAAAGACGGAGAAGAAGAAAGAAACAACATCAGAATCTAAACGGCGGAGCGAATAAATTATATTAATCACATAATACATTACATAATATCATATACATCAGAGATACACAGCTAAAACAACACATACTAGACAGTTATAAACACATGTCTAGTTATACAACTCAATACAACACAAAGACAATCGACTCAGAGAACACACAACGGAAGACTATAGAGCTATACGCAGAAGCCTCCTGCTCCATTGCTCCTTCAGAATTCGTCAAGCCAACCTGAATTCCCCTGGCTACTCGTAAAAAATTGAGTACCCAAGAGTTTAAGAAAAACAGAATAAACTCCGGATCAGACATGAGTCTGGTATGAGTAAACGGTTAAAGTTGCTTAACTTTAAAAACCTTTTGAAAGAAAAGGTATCACGTAAGACTTCCCACACATAAACATGGAAAAGTTTTTACCTTACGCTAACCAAAACATTTGATAGGAAATCCAGTAATATTATAATAGATCTAGGGTTTTCAAATAAATATGAAATAGCCGAAATTGTTACATTTATTAAATTCCAGCTACTAGCCACAAAAGTGGGTAATACAATCAAATCTGATGGCACTTATTGGATTTTGGATTCCATACAATGGTAGGGCTACTGGGTACCGCCCGTCACAGTACGTGGCCTAGATCACCGTACCGAGGAGTACGCCCGCTCCCCTGCAACACAAGGCCGGAACCATTCCTTACTGAACAGTTCCGAATAAAACAACCCCGGCGGATGTAGCTATTCAACCGCCCACACATCCGAAATAAAAGGGACTCTAGACAGGGATTAATCTCATCCTACTTGGGCATGACCCACTTAGCCTTGTTGCACCTCCCCTATTTTAGCCATTCCCGGTTGTTGAGGCTTGAGGCTACGATTACCTTTAGTGAACATATCACTTAGAATGCTCATCGTCCACCTGACGATGTTCTGAAAGCATTCAATCCATACAAGTTCGTTCCGGGTTTGAACGAAACCGAAGGCATTATCTCGTTACACTCATTTTGGAATCACCCTCAGAGTTAACGACAATAACCCTTGCACTCTGAATCTTCATCTTCACTTGAGATTCACGACCTATCGTTACTTTGGATCGATGTGGTTTTCGGATATCCAAATATGGAAACCCGATCCCAGTCTCATCGAAATCCAAAACGTATCTTTTAGGTCCAAGTTGTTTAAAGTTAAACAATTCAATTCAACTATCTATATACACACAGATAGATAATTCACAAGTCACAATTGATAATCACATTATCATAATAAACAAATGATCCATAACAAAATAGGTGATCCATATCATTATCACAATAGATAATCTATATTACCATCACAATGCAACCAACCATTCATACCACACAACATTACTTATCTCATTTCTGAGATTACATCCATTCAAGACAATCAATGTCATCCATTCATACATAAGCAATGATTTACTTAATTACAACATAATTAATCTAAAATGAATTAAATTAACTATCTCTATCTCTAATTAATTTAAAGTGAATTAAATTAATTACTTCATCTCTTAATTAATTTAAAATTAATTAAATTAATTACCTTCATCACAATAAATTTTGCTTACTCATCCATTAATTAAACCAATTAATTAATCATTATCTTAATTTATCAACGTTGATTAATTACACCTTAATCAAGTAATTAATCCTTAATTATTCTCATTAATCATATTAATTAATGAACCTTAATTAATTACATTACATTATTTCTTAATTAATTACAATAATTAATCATGCTTACATTAATTTCTTTTAATTAATTAACTTAAATAAATATAAACAGTAATTAATCATTCTTCATTACTTCTTAATTACTTTTAATCACTTTTGTAAATTCTTTGATTTATTACACCAAGTAATAAAACCTTAATTACTTTAACAAGTAATTATCCAATTAAATTACTTCCAAAATAAGTAATTTCACTTATCTAAATTACCCCCTGTAATTTATTCATCAATTACTTATCTTAAGTAATTACTCTTATCAAAACTTATTAAGTAATCATACTTAATCATTTATCATGTGACTATCTTTAATTAATTAACAAATTAATTAACTCAGCTTGATCACAAACACCCCATAAATCAAAATCGAGTAATTCATCCCTTAATTACTCTTTAACCAAATTAATCCTTAATTACAGATTAATTATCCTTAACTATTAATTAATAAACCTCAATTATTAATCAATCCTTGAATACAAAGTAATCAATCACTAATTACTTTTATAATTAATTAATTAACCTTAATTAACTAATTAATTATCTCCTTAATCATTAATTAATAAAACTTAATTATTAATTACCAACCTTAATTACACATTAATTCATAATTAAAATTAATCAATCCTTAATTACAATTAATTAACCTCTAATAATATTTAATTAATTCTTAATTAACTTGCATTATAGATTAATAACCTTTTAATTATTAATTAAGAAAATCTAATTAAAACTGAATAAAACCTTTATTAAGTATTAATTAATTACTATTTTAATTAACCCTTAATTACTTAATTAATAAGTAATTACAATTTAATTAATCATTAGTCATTAATTAAATCATCATAACTATTAGTTAATTAAATTAATAATTATCCTTAATTAATTACTTAATTAACCCTCTTAAATAATTAATTAAATTAATTAATTAAACTTAAAATTTCCTAATTAACTAATTAATTATTATTCATTTAACTTAATTATCCTTAACATAAAACATTATCTTAATTATGCTTATTAAACAATTTACTTTAAAAATTAACTTTACTTAATCAAATTATTAATTAAGTTAAAAAAATACTTATCCAACATAATAATTTAAAATTTACAAATCACAACTTTCTTAAAATACTTCAAAATATCATGAAGTAATGGTTTAAATCAAGTTTAAATTTAAATCAATATACTTGCTTTTTATAAAATCTTTATAATTCCATTTATATTAAAGTTTTTAAAATATTTTAACTTGATTTAACAGATTTTAAATTAAATAAAGTTTATCTTCATAAACAATGTTAAAGAAACATTTATTTTATCAAAATAAATTTAAAACTAGATTCATACACAAAAATTCAAAAGATACTTTATTTAAAGTTTAACCCGTTTTAAAATAAATCCTTAAAATATTTTTGAAAGTTCCTTTAGTATAACTTCGGGTCTAACCCGATCAAAACCCGAGAAACACCCATGTTCCTCTTTCCCCCTTCTTCCATTTCAAACTTAATTTAAGTTTTAGTTATAAAAAATTCAAATTATAAACCCGGTAACTATTAAACTTGTTAACATGATCCATCTCATCTCTACCCGAGTTGATACACGAGTTATCAACTCAAAAACACGCTATTCTACCCGAGCAAATACCAAGCAACCCAATTCCCAAATACTCACAACCCACTGACAGAATCATCACCCTGTGCAAGTGCATCGGCGCAGGAATCGCCTCCGGCCAACGCCGACTTCATCGCCAAGTCACCCAAGCACCCTACAAGCTCCTACGATCAACCAAACATCGTCCCATGCCTCGATTCAAAATCGAGTACCCCAGGATGAACTGAACCCAAACCCAATCATCAGAAAAATTCCTAGAACTCACATCTCCGATCACGATAACCGCCTCGATTCTGGCTAGGGTTTGCCGACCCACCGCGCCTCCTTCTCCCAAAATTTCTTCAAGCTCGATGCAAAAATGAAGATGCAGTAGAAAAATTCCCAAGTTCAAATAGAATTAGTTTTAAAAACAAAATCTAGCAAATCCAATCTTCATAGTGGATTAACGACCCTTCAGCAATTTTTGCCATACTCCCCAATCCTTCCTTTAGCTCCATCAAGGACCCCGAGCAACCCAGATGCAAGGATCATCAAATTAAGAACAAAAACCAATTTCCAGAAAACCCCCAATTTCACATTCAATACATTATTAAAATTTGAGGTTTTCATTTTAAACTTCATATTTTCCAGTGGTACTTTAGTTTATATAATTATTTTATCCAAATTCCACATTTGATTTCAAACATTGATGTTAATTTGTTACTGCACCATTTGTTTCTAGATGAATTTCAAATACCAGAACTTAGTTTTATTTTTAGTTCTTAGTTTATACTTAATCTAACTTTTTTGCTTGAATCAAAATCCTAACTATTGTTTAAATAGAAATAACTTGAAGATTTGATTTTTAACTCAAACTTTGCAGTAAGGAAACAGAGAGGAAAATGAAACCAAACAGACACAGTTTCAAACATAACAAAACCCATTGCATAATTATATCTACATAGAGGCAAACTTCTATGTATATAAAATAGACATCATCTCAAACTTTCATGCAACAGAAAATTACTACTTAAATTTTTGTAAATTATTTACTCACCTTTTTTAAATGCAGTGCAGAGGTTTGATGATAAAACTAGAAATTGCAAAATACTTTGAACTTGATGATGAAACCTCTTTTGAAACAGAAAAGCCCTTGAACCAGATTCACTTGCAAATGCTTGAATTTTTGAAAACATGCCGTGATTTAGAAACTGGAATACTTGCATGTTCATGAAAGATGTTGCAGACATGGGATTGAAAACTTGCATCAAACTTTGAAAACATGTTGCAGGCGTTTGATCACAGAAGAATGTTTCAGGTTTTTTTTTAAACAGAGATTGATGTTTAAATTTTGAGGAATTGATGGCAGGTTTGGGAAAGAAGTTTTTTTTTGCAGGGAACAACTTTTTGCAGATTTGATTAGAGGAGATTTCAGATTTTGGTTTGAGGATTGGTTTGAAGATTTTCTGATTTTTGAATGAGTGGAGATTGCATGGATATCCTAGTTTCTTTTAGGCATGAATATAAATTTTAAAGAAAAGGAAAGTGAAGAGAGATGGTGTTTATATAGGCAAAATTTCAGTTTTATTAACTTAAAAGAAAATTCAAAAAAAAATGGACACTTGTCTTTAATTTACATTAATGTTTTAACACTTGTTGTCAAAGTGATTTAGGACTTAACACTTGTCCTAGTTTATTTTTATTTATCCTAAAAGAAATTTAAAAGCTTTTTTAAATTAATTTCCTAATTAACTAATATGTTTTCTTAATTTAAAAATGCTTTTCTAATTAAATTCCTAATTAACGAATACATTTAATAATTTATAAATGTTTTCTAAATTTATATAAAATACAATATTTAAAAAGAAATGAAACCAAATATAATTTAAATAAAATTATGAAATATTGCAAACTCTTTTAAAATATTATTTCAAAATGCCTTGTATTTATTCTTATTAGATAAATACAATTCCAAATTTCTATAGATAAATTTCTATAAAAAGAAAAAAAAATATAAAGCAAATCTTATTTTTAACTAAAAACATTATCTATATATATTTTAAAACCAAACTATATTTTTTTAAGATGTATGTATATCCCTTAAATTCAAATTTATATTCAATTCAAAGTCAAATTTTAAAAATCCAAATCTAAAATCAATTTAAATAAATATAAATTCAATTTTTAAATAAGATCATTATTAATTATAAATTATTTATCCTATTTTAATTTTTATTTAAGTACACAAATATAAATATTTTTAAACACACTTATTAATTTTGAAAATAATAAGTCTATTTAGAATTTATTTATACAAACAAAATAGTTATTATTTAAAAAACCAATCTATAACCATAATTAAGACATTATATTATTATTACTTGGTTATTTAATTTTTGAAAATAACAATTTTATCACTTTAAAATAATTTAAATAAGATATTACCACATTTTAAATTCCTGGAAATTCCGGGATATTACATTCCTCCCCCCTTAAAAGAATTTCGTCCTCGAAATTTAAAACAAAGATAATCCAAAGTTTTATTTTATTTCAACCAATCCAAACATTCATAACAGCCATACACTGTCAATCAAACAAACAATTTCATCCAAATAACCAATTTAATCAAATAAACAACACTAGCTATCTGGATACAGATCCGGATAAGCTTCCTAAAATTATCTCGAGTTTCCCGGGTACAATCACAGGGATACTCGCTCTACTAAATCCAAACCAGATATACTGCTAAGCTACTGAGTTTCCTACTCAGCTAGATCTATAATCTACACAAGATACCAGACCACAGACAAGTCTGATCAATAACTAAATCCTTCACAGAACTACTGGTGTCAAAACCAGTGATGAACCAAACACGTACTCCCTCCGGGACACGTGAAATATTTTGAATTCCAGTCTTCCAAATTGGCAATTCAACTCTTCAACCCAAAGCACTGATCTTTACAAAATCTCAGAAGAATCCAATAATCTTGGAGCTCACCAAATCTTATTGCTCCCTTTACCAGAGAAAACCTCAACAATATCGAAGCCTCCAACTTCGAATTCCAAATTCTTCCATTTCCTAACCTTAAAACTTTCCGGATGATCCGGGCTGCCTACAGATCCTTTCTGATTAGCTCAACCTTCGTTGATGCTCCTACAAACAAACTGGGTCAACTCAACAAACTGATCCTCACAAGGTCAATCCAAAATCAAAACCAAACTTTACTATCAACTAACCGCATGTCGTAATAAAATAATAAGAAAAATGGAATTGCATTTTCATTTTTCTTATTATATTCTTTCTTATTTTTATTTTATTTTCTTATTTTTATTTTATTTTTATTTTCTTATTTTTATTTTATTTTAAGAAATTCACAGTTAGAGTTTGGTCTAGTGAATAAATGGATAGAGCTCTATGGCTCTAATTCTGGTAAAAAAAAAAAAAAGCAACGAGCTTTTATTCTTAATTTGAATAATTTCCCGATCTAATTAAACGTTAAAAATAACCTAGTGCCTGATGTGGGGAAGGGGTCTCCTGTAAATGGACCTTTGATTCTTTTTTTTAAGAATAAAAACATGAAAAACGGCCAGGTTTACTCTAACCCCTTTTCCAAATCCGAAGAAGTTATCATATAACTACGCGGATCATCCATTAATTATTCAATCAATGACTTCTTGAGATGAAAAAAAAGAAATAGAAAAAAAGTTTTATCTTATCTATATGTACATCTACTATATACATATTGTAATTTTTTCTATTCTATATGTACATCTACTATATACATATTGTAACATAAAGTGGACTCTCTATAGATCCCCAAGGACCAATCCTCACATGAATAGCTAAAGATCCAATAAGTCCAACATTGATTCCTTCAGACGTGTCAATTGGGCAAATACGCCCATAGTGGCTCGGGTGGATATCTCGTATCCGAAAGCTAGCAGTTCGTCCCGTCAATCCTCCAGGACCCAAATAACTCAATTTTCGCCCATGAACAATTTGTGTCAATGGATTAGTTCGATCCAAAACTTAAGATAAAGGGTGTAGGCCAAAAAAGGATTCATAAGTGGTTGTTAATGAAGTTGAAGTTACCAAATTTTGAGGAGTCGGTATCAATTTATGTCGGATTGCTCCACATATAGTTCCTCGAATCGAATTTTCTAAACGAACAAGAGCCAATCCGAATTGATCTTGTAACAGATCTGCTACAGAACGAATACGTTTATTTTTTAAGTGATTCATATCGTCAAATGTACCCATTCCAAATTTAATTCCGATCAAATGATCCGCAGCAGCCAATAGATCTCGTGGTAACAAAAATGTATTGTTCTGAGGTATATCAAGATTCAGTCTCCGGTGGTAGAAAACAACTTCTCCCATCCGGAAAAGACAGAACAGAATCACACGCCAACTTGCCTCAGATTCTGAAAAATAAATTCAGTAGAAACTCTCTAATCCAAAACACTACAACTTCCAGTTGCTTCTACTCAAGAATAACAGCCACCTTGCTTCCACTGCACAACTCTGATCAGGATCAGATGAAAATGCCGTCGATTGAACACAGGCACAGACTAAACATCACATCTCGGAAATAAGGTTCAACAGAAGTTCCAAGAAATGCAGAGCTGCTTCACCAAACAATCAACCTAGGAAACATCCTTCTACCCAGTTGAATCACCGGTATCACTCCTGACATCAAGTCGATTCAGAACTCAATCTCCAATGCGGGCAAATCTCTAACTTTCCTGAAGATATATCCGGAAAATCTTCGACAATTCCATAACTCCTACATCCTCTAGAGATGCCACAAACCCAAGCAAAAGATTATCTAAGATAATCACCAAACCATCGCAAGTCACTTTTGCTATCAACCCAATCCAATATCCAAGATACTGTTCTCTCTCCACTAATCAGAACAGTTTATCCTCGACCAACTAATCCGTCGAAGAAACAGGTCCTCACTGCTGCTTTTGAATTTCACTTCCAGGAAATGCTAAGCCAAAAAGATCTTCCTGCTGGAACACAGAACATTCTCAAGCTGCACCGCTAACACAGATGCCAAAGACTCTTATCCAGAGTTCTTTGAGAAACTCGGACCTCCAACTAAACACATACATCCGGTTGAACTCAGCTACAACTTCGAAGCAGACACACTTCCTTAAACTTGCTTCAAAAGAAAACATCTTCGGAGACATCCATGGTCACTGCATCTCATCACGCAGCTACTACTTCCTGAGGTTGCCAAGACACCATCACTTACTTCTGCTTAATCGACAGATCCAAATTCTCAAAAATCCGCTCACACAAGCGCAAATCAAACTTACACTTCAAAGAGGAACTCTGAACCTTAACAGGTTTCCTTCAGAGATCAATGAAATCCTTACACCAACTGCAAAGATTACTCAAGACGGTGTTAGGTCTACAGTCTTGACAAATACACTTCCAATCTCAAACATTCAAACTCCAACCAATGGTAGTCGTGTTACACACACCACTGCCTCATCTACCTTTATAATTGGAAAACCCAAACAGGTAACCCAACAGATAGGTAGAAATATATACATATATATAGTTATATATAAAAATTACAAGTACGCTCTCTCAAGAAAGACACCACTACAGAGCCTAGGTATTCACTCAACCTAATGCTCTGATACCAACTGAAACCACCCGACTTTCTCATCATAGAAAATCGCATCATTTTTAAGAACGAAAGGGATAGAAAAGAGAAAAGACAGAGAAGAAGAAAGAAACAAAATCAGAATATAAGCAGCGGAACGAATAAATTATATTAATCACATAATACATTACATAGTATCATATACATCAGAGATACACAGCTAAAATAACACATACTAGATAGTTATAAATACCTGTCTTGTTATACAACTCAATACAACACAAAGACAATCGACTCAGAGAACACACAGCGGAATACTATACAGCTATACGCAGAAGCCTCCTGCTCCATTGCTCCTTCAGAATTCGTCAAGCCAACCTGAATTCCCCTGGCTACTCGTAAAAAATTGAGTACCCAAGAGTTTAAGAAAAACAGAATAAACTCCGGGTCAGACATGGGTCTGGTATGAGTAAACGGTTAAAGTTGCTTAACTTTAAAAACCTTTTGAAAGAAAAGGTATCACGTAAGACTTCCCACACATAAACATGAAAAAGTTTTTACCTTACGCTAACCAAAACATTTGATAGGAAATCTAATGATATTATAATAGGTTTAGGGTTTTCAAATAAATATGAAATAGCCGAAATTGTTACATTTATTAAATTCCAGCTACTAGCCACAAAAGTGGATAATACAATCAAATCCGATGGCACTTATTGGATTTTTGATTCCATACAATGGCAGGGCTACTGGGGTACCGTCCGTCACAGTACGTGGCCTAGATCACTGTACCGAGGAGTACGCCTGCTACCCTGCAACACAAGGCCGGAACCATTCCTTACTGAACAGTTCCGAATAAAACAACCCTGGCGGATGTACCCACCCCTGTTTTAGCCATTCCCGGTTGATGAGGTTTGAGGGTACGATTACCTTTAGTGAACACATCACTTAGAATGCTCATCGTCCGCCTGACGATGTTCTGAAAGCATTCAATCCATACAAGTTCGTTCCGGGTTCGAACGAAACCGAAGACATTATCTCATTACACTCATTTTGGAATCACCCTCAGAGTTAACGACAATAACTCTTGCACTTTGAATCTTCATCTTCACTTGAGAATCACGACCTATCGTTACTTTGGATCGATGTGATTTTCGGATATCCAAATATGGAAACCCGATCCCGGTCTCATCGAAATCCAAAAACGTATCTATTAGGTCCAAGTTGTTTAAAGTTAAACAATTCAATTCAACTATCTATATACACACAGATAGATAATTCACAAGTCATAATTGATAATCACATTATCATAATAAACAGATGATCCATAACTAAATAGGTAATCTGTATCATCATCACAATAGATAATCTATATTACCATCACAATGCAACCAACCATTCATACCACACAACATTACTTATCTCATTTCTGAGATTACATCCATTCAAGACAATCAATGTCATCCATTCATACATAAGCAATGATTTACTTAATTACTACATAATTAATTTTAAATGAATTGAATTAACATCTCTATCTCTAATTAATTTAAAGTGAATTAAATTAATTACTTCATCTCTGAATTAATTTAAAATTAATTAAATTAATTACCTTCATCACAATAAATCTTGCTTACTCATCCATTAATTAAACCAATTAATTAATTATTATCTTAATTTATCAACCTTGATTAATTACCCCTTAATAAATAATTAATCCTTAATTATTCTCATTAATCATATTAATTAATGAACCTTAATTAATTACTTCCATTAATTAATTAATTACATTATTTCTTTATTAGTTACATTAATTAATCATGCTTACATTAATTGCTTTTAATTAATCAACTTAAATAAATATAAACAGTAATTAATCATTATTAATTACTTCTTAATTACTTTTAATTACTTTTGTAAATTCTTTGATTTATTACACCAAGTAATAAACCCTTAATTACTTTAACAAGTAATTATCCAATTAAAATTACTTCCAAAATAAGTAATTTCACTTATCTCAATTACCCCCCGTAATTTATTCATCAATTACTTATCTTAAGTAATTACTCTTATCAAAACTTATTATGTAATCATTCTTAATCATTTATCATGTGACTATCTTTAATTAATTAACAAATTAATTAACTCAGCTTGATCACAAACACCCCCATAAATCAAAATCGAGTAATTCATCCCTTAATTACTCTTTAACCAAATTAATCCTTAATTACATATTAATTATCCTCAACTATTAATTAATAAATCTCAATTATGAATCAATCCTTTAATACGAAGTAATCAATCACTAATTACTTTTATAATTAGTTAATTAACCTTAATTAACTAATTAATTATCTCCTTAATCATTAATTAATAAAACTTAATTATTAATTAACAACTTAATTACACATTAATTAATTCATAATTAAAATTAATCAATCCTTAATTACAATTAATTAACCTCTAATAATAGTTAATTAATTTTTAATTAACTTGCATTATAGATTAATAACCTTTTAATTATTAATTAAGAAAATCTAATTAAAACTTAATAAAATATTTATTAAGTATTAATTAATTACTATTTTAATTAACCCTTAATAACTTAATTAATAAGTAATTACAATTTAATTAATCATTAGTCATTAATTAAATCATCATAACTATTAGTTAATTAAATTAATAATTATCCTTAATTAATTACTTAATTAACCCTCTTAAATAATTAATTAAATTAATTAATTAAACTTAAAATTTCTTAATTAACTAATTAATTATTATTCATTTAACTTAACTATCCTTAACATAAAACATTATCGTAATTATGCTTATTAAACAATTTACTTTAAAAATTAACTTTACTTAATCAAATTATTAATTAAGTTAAAAAAATACTTATCCAGCATAATAATTTAAAATTTACAAATCACAACTTCCTTAAAATACTTCAAAATATCATGAAGTAACGGTTTAAATTAAGTTTAAATTTAAATCAATATACTTGCTTTTTATAAAATCTTTATAATTCCATTTATATTAAAGTTTTTAAAATATTTTAACTTGATTTAACAAATTTTAAATTAAATAAAGTTCATCTTCATAAACAATGTTAAAGAAACATTTATTTTATCAAAATAAATTTAAAACTAGATACATACCCAAAAATTCAAAAGATACTTAATTTAAAGTTTAACCCGTTTTAAAATAAATCCTTAAAATATTTTTGAAAGTTCCTTTAGTATAAATTCGGGTCTAACCCGAGAAACACCCATGTTCCTCTTTCCCCCTTCTTCCATTTCAAACTTAATTTAAGTTTTAGTTAAAAAAATTCAAATTATAAACCCTGTAATTATTAAACTTGTTAACAGGATCCATCTCATCTCTACCCGAGTTGATACACGAGTTATCAACTCAAAAACACGCTATTCTATCCGAGGAAATACCCAGCAACCCAATTCCCAAATACTCACAACCCACTGACACGCTCATCTGCCTGTGCAAGTGCACCGGCGCCGGAATTGCCTTCGGCCAACGCCGACTTCATCGCCAAGTCACCCAAGCACCCTACAAGCTCCTACGATCAACCAAACATAGTGCCATGCCTCGATTCAAAATCGAGTACCCTAGGATGAACTGAACCCAAACCCAATCATCAGAAAAATTCCCAGAACTCACATCTCCGATCACGATAACCGCCTCGATTCCGGCTAAAGTTTGCCGACCCACCGCGCCTCCTTCTCCCAAAATTTCTTCAAGCTCGATGCAAAAATGAAGATGCAGTAGACAAATTCCAAGTTCGAACTGAATTAGGTTTAAAAACAAAATCTAGCAAATCCAATCTTCACAGTGGACTAACTACCCTTCAGAAATTTTTGCCATACTCCCCAATCCTTCCTTTAGCTCCATCAAGAACCCTGAGCAACCCAGATGCAAGGATCATCAGATTAAGACCAAAAACCAATTTCCAGAAAACCCCCAATTTTACATTCAATACATTATTAAAATTTGAGATTTTCATTTTAAAATTCATATTTTCCAATGGTACTTTAGTTTGTATAATTATTTTATCCAAATTCCACATTTGATTTCAAACATTGATGTAATTTGTTACTGCATCATTTGTTTCTAGATGAATTTCAAATACCAGAACTTAGTTTTATTTTTAGTTCTTAGTTTATACTTAATCTAACTTTTTTGCTTGAATCAAAATCCTAACTATTGTTTAAATAGAAATAACTTGAAGATTTGATTTTTAACTCAAACTTTACAGTAAGGAAACAGAGAGGAAAATGAAACCAAACAGACACAGTTTCAAACATAACAAAACCCATTGCATAATTATATCTACATAGAGGCAAACTTCTATGTATATAAAATAGACATCATCTCAAACTTTCATGCAACAGAAAATTACTACTTAAATTTTTGTAAATTATTTACTCACCTTTTTTAAATGCAGTGCAGAGGTTTGATGATAAAACTGGAAATTGCAAAGTACTTTGAACTTGATGATGAAGCCTCTTTTGAAACAGAAAAGCCCTTGAACCAGATTCACTAGCAAATGCTTGAATTTTTGAAAACATGTCGTGATTTAGAAACTGGAATACTTGCATGTTCATGAAAGCTGTTGCAGACATGGGATTGAAAACTTGCATCAAACTTTGAAAACATGTTGCAGGCTTTTGATCACAGATGAATGTTTCAGGTTTTTTTATATACAGAGATTGATGTTTAAATTTTGAGGAATTGATGGTAGGTTTGGCAAAGAAGTTTTATTTTTACAGGGAACAAATTTTTGCAGATTTGATTAGAGGAGATTTCATATTTTGGTTTGATGATTGGTTTGAAGATTTTCTGATTTTGGAATGAGTAGAGATTGCATGGATATCCTAGTTTCTTTTAGGCATGAATATAAATTTTAAAGAAAAGGAAAGTGAAGAGAGATGGTGTTTATATAGGCAAAATTTCAGTTTTATTAAATTAAAAGAAAATTCAAAAAAAATGGACACTTGTCTTTAATTTACATTAATGTTTTAACACTTGTTGTTAAAGTGATTTAGGACTTAACGCTTGTCCTAGTTTATTTTTATTTATCCTAAAAGAAATTTAAAAGCTTTTTTAAATTCATTTCCTAATTAACTAATATGTTTTCTTAATTTAAAAATGCTTTTCTAATTAAATTCCTAATTAACAAATACATTTAATAATTTATAAATGTTTTCTATATTTATATAAAATACAATCTTTAAAAAGAAATGAAACCAAATATAATTTAAATAAAATTATAAAATATTGCAAACTCTTTTAAAATGTTATTTCAAAAAGCCTTGTATTTATTCTTATTAAATAAATACAATTCTAAATTTCTATAGATAAATTTCTATAAAAAGAAAAAAATATAAAGCAAATCTTATTTTTAACTAAAAACATTATTTATATATTTTAAAACCAAAATATATTATTATTTTATTTTAAGATGTATGTATATCTCTTAAATTCAAATTTATATTCAATTCAAAGTCAAATTTTAAAAATCCAAATCTAAAATCAATTTAAATAAATATAAATATCAATTTTTAAATAAGCTCATTATTAATTATAAATAATTTATCCTATTTTAAAATCTATTTAAATACACAGATATAAATATTTTTAAACACAATTGTTAATTTTCAAAATATTAAGTCTATTTAGAATTTATTTATACAAACAAAATAATTATTATTTAAAAAACCAATCTATAACCATAATTAAGACATTATATTATTATTACTTGGTTATTTAATTTTTGAAAATAACAATTTTATCACTTTCAAATAATTTAAATAAGAGATTATCACATTTTAAATTCTTGGAAATTCCGGGATATTACACCATCCTTTCCTTCAACTCAAACACTGTAGCCGTCTTCAAACACGCCTCATATCCTATCCATCGTTTCCCTCCTTCTTTTTAAATTAGGAAGCACGCAAAAATTTGTAGTTCAAATTCGAAAAAAAATGAATGCTCAGAAAGAAAAAATATTATAGTCGCTTGTAAAAAAAATTCATTCCTCTTGTGACCTAAATCACATGTTCCCTCTCCCAGTTTACTCAAAATGCATCGAACAAAATCGAAAAGTTGGCTAGATTTTGATATATATATATATGTATGTATGTATGTATGTATGCATGTGTGTGTGTGTGTACACATACACACACACACATATATACATAAATATATATCGACTCGCAATTGGAAAGCGATGAGCGCACACGTGGGTGGAGGGAGGTTGGAGCGACGGCAATGGGAGGGGGAAGGACAAAGCCATGGTAAAAGGGGCAGATGATGTCGAGCTTGGGATTGTGGGTGAAGGCGATTATCGATGGTTGTAGTCGCGTAAACAGTGGCAGGCGTAAGTGGAAGAGATGGGCACGACAACTTGGGTGTTTGGGCATGGATTGGTGCTCACGGGCGTGGGCGTTGGTGATGGAGGTGGCCACTTGTAGGGGTTACGACATTTATGAGGCTGAGGAGGTAAGGTTCCAGGTCCCAAATTAGGGATGGTTGGTGGGGTAGCGGTCTGGAGAAGGCAGTGGGGGTGTCGAGCTGGGAGAGGTATATAACAATTAATTTTAAAATTTATTCTAATTAAAATGAGTTTAATTACGGAATATATATATATTTATATTTTGTACTTATATAAATTTTTATTGAAATAAAATCATTAACTTATAAATGTCATAATTTATTCATACGAGGTTGAAAAATTACAAAAGGGTGGCATTGGATTTGCAATAAAGTAGGCTTCGAAAGTAAAATTGGTTTTGAAAATTTTGAAGTCAGTCTGGATTTTTGATTATCCAAAATCGGGATGTTCTGAAAGGAAATAAATCAAGCTGAGTTAATCTCACTCAAATTTTGGATTACCGTAATTAATTTTAAATAGTTAAAATTACTTATTAATTGATTGGTTGAATTGATATATTTTTTATCAGTTGGATGTGATATTATATATATAGTAGTACATATATTGGAGTGATTGATATCCCTGCATATATATATAGCAGGCGAGATCCTATGCGCCCCCGCATAATAGCGGATTGTTAGTCCGTGAGATGATGGTTTTGATGACAACAACCTTAGAATAGATTATAAAATATAAATACTAACATTAGTTTAGATATATATATGTATATGCAGGATTTAACCATGCAGGTACCAAGAATGAAGAGTGTACAGTATAGAGATTCAAGATATCAAGTTTGAAGACTCATGAGTATCAAGATTATCAAGAGTTCAAGACTTCAAGAATAAAGTATTTTAATTAGGAATTTTGTTAAAACTCCTAGAAAAGCATCGGCATCTTAAAGTCCAATTTATTCGTGGAATGGAATCCACTTCGAGCTTGTTAAAGGTATGGAACCCTAAGTAGGATGGAACCTATGAAAAATCCAGTGGAACATTGTTTTGTATCCGCTAATTTTTATTCAAATGATTTTACAAAAATTATCTTGTTTTCAAAATGATTTCAAAACTTTCCTTTTAAAAGAATCAAAAACCTCTATCCTGATTTTAAATAATTTTAGCCTCAAAATCATCCTCAAAATCATCTTTAAATTGAAACTCAAATTACTCCTGATTTTAAACTATCTTTTAATATAATATATTTAACTTTTAAATATTTATACTTAGATTTAAATATAAAATTATAGTTAAATTCTATATATATTATTCTCTATATTTACTTATGAGTTTTAACTATAGTCAAGTATATTTATAAAGTTTAAATTAGTTTTAATATAAGATAAAGGTTATTTTCAAAGAAAATCAAATCATCAAAAATTGCCTTGGGATGTCGACATACTCATGGTGACCATGTCGACATAGTGTCAGTTAAGTTCAAAATTTAAATTTCAAAAGAAGTGTCTATTCACCATAACTCTTCACGAATGGACATGGCTGTTGTTCTTCTATAAATAGTGGTTAGTTTCAACGAATTTATCATCAGATTTTCTGGTTTTTCACTCCTCTTCTTCTTCCACTTTTCTTAATACATACTCTTACCATTACTCTGCCGAAATCAACATTGAATCGAACTCGATTATTCGTAGTTTGATTCTCTATCACTATCTCAACAAGATCCTCAGTGCTATTCAGAGTTATGGGAATTTTGTAATCAACTTAGCGAGAAAAGGTGTGATTGTAGCCTTGAAAATCAATCAAGCGTGATAAGGTGTGATTGTAGCCTTGGGAAATCAATTGGATGAACTTGTTGCCCGTAAAATCAAGTGGGCGAACTTGTTGCCTGGAAAATCAAGTATCTCTACCAAGAGGATTGTGATTCTGGAGGGTGTATCTCGTAGCCTTGAAATCGAGGGTGTAATTTTAAAGATTGCTTTTGAAAGGAATTCTGTACTTGTGTTGCGGGACTGGATGTAGGGTAACTCCGAACCAGTATAAAATCTGGTGTTTTATTTCCTTTACTGCTTTTTATTTTATTTCTACATCTGTGTTTGTTTCTCTGATCATATCTGTGTCTGTATATTGCACACATCTGTGTTTAAATTAACATAAATCCAAAAGATTTAGTAATTCTTTGTAAACACTATTCACCCCCTAGTGTTAATCCTAGCCTTAAGATCTGTAGTTCGCATTTCTCACAATTGATATCAAAGCAAGGTTTTCAAAGTTTCATAATTTGATTTTTGGAAAATTTTCAAAATGGCTACCAACACCGGTACTGTTACTAACACTAGTATCCCTGTCACTAGTTCATTTGTAGAAGGTCAGTCTACTGTCAGACCACCACTTTTTAATGGCAGTAACTATGCATATTGGGCATGTAAGATGAAAATATATTTACAATCTATAGGATTAGACACTTGGAATATTACACAAACTGAATATTCTGAACCCATAACTGATTTTGCACAGTGGACTGCTGAGCAAAAGACTGTTGCACAAAATAATTCTAAGGCAATGAATATTTTGTTTTGTTCACTGGATAGAAATGAATTCAATAGAATGTCAGTTTGTAAGTCTGCATATGAAATCTGGAAAACTTTGCAAGTTACTCACGAAGGAACAAGCAAAGTTAAACATACCAAAATTTCCTTACTGACAAATCAGTTTCAATTATTTAAAATGAATTCTAATAAGTCTATTTCAGATATGTATAGTACATTTCAGGATATTGTGCAGTCTCTAATATCTTTGGGAAAGGAATTTTCTGAAGAAGATCAAGTCAAGAAAGATTTTAAATTCTCTTACTCCAGAATGGGATCAAAAGACACTTTCTATCGAAGAGGCAAATGACATCGGTACTAAAAGGATTTATTTTTTAAAAATCAAGATTTAAAAAGTCGAAAAAGGGAAAATGAAAATAAAATACAAAGTTGTTATACTAGATTTTAAATAATATTTTAAATGATAAAAAAGTGGAATGTAGTTAGTTTATTTAAGATATTTATTTAAAATGGAACTTTGATTTAGAAATCGATTTGTAATCGATTAAGTATTGTGAAACCGCTATAAATGGGAAATGAGACTATGGAATTTATATATAAGGTTTATAAATAAAGTAAAGTGATATCAGTGGATAAATTGAAGTTATAAATTAACGGTGAGGTTTTATAAGAGATGGGTAAATTGGCTTAAAGATAAATGGTAGATTTATTTTTAGAAATGTGAAAAGGGAATTTACAGAAGTGGGACGTAAATCAAATTGGAAATAAATCGAGAAGGATTTATTAATATTAGACTGGCTATATGAGAGTTGAAAAATATATTTTTCTGAGGAGTTAAGTTTATTTTTAAAAAAAGGGGATTTTTAAGTATTAATTAGAAAATTTACACGTGTTTAAGAATATTTCAGAAATTTAATTATTTAGTTGTTTAAATTGTTCAAAGTATATTTAAGTATTATTTAAGTAGTTTTATAAATGGTTGATTAAGTTAATTTTATTTAAAATCAATTAGTATTATTATTTTAAGAGATAAATTATTTTGTATTAATATTATTTTATAATAACTATTATTTTAAAGAGTATCCACCTAAATTTAACTTGGAAATTTATATAGAAATCTCATAAGTATTACTTTGAAATTTTTTAAATAAAGTTTTCGAGAAGTAAATGGTATACTCACATGGCGGAATCGGAGGCAGTGAGCGCCTGCAGTTAAGTTTTGGATTTCTCTAGGATAGAGATGTAATCATTGAGCTGTGAATCCATGGTTGATACCACGGTGGTACTTTCCATATTTATTTATTTTAAAAAGTTTTCAAGTATTTTGAAAGAATGGTTATTAAACATACGTACTTCGGTAAGATAAGTGTATGAATTTTGATAAGAGATTTAATTTATATAAAAATTTAATAAAAAGGAGACTTGGTGTTTCAGTGGAAAATGAAAATTTTGGTTGAATGATTGTTTATTTGATAGTTAAATAACCGACTATCAAATCTGAAACCAAAATATAACTTTGGAAATATCTGGAAGGAACATGGGAATTATATGGTACAGGTACAGTTTGAGGTGCTATACTGTACGTATAAATTCATTACATTCTTTTAGAACATTTATAAGGAAATCTGTCCACTAACGGTTAGGAGGTGACCTCCGATCTTATTTTCATCTGTTTATATCTTAAAGAACCGGGGTTGAGTTTACCGAGAAATATCGAACGTTGTTTCGAAGAGACCGGGATCAGATAAGTTATCCGAAAACCAGTTCGATTCAACGAGTTCGTTTTCGAAAGGAAAACAAGGGCATGGAGTCGAAGATGGAGCAGTGAAGTGCAAGGGCTAATTGCTACTAATTCTGAGGATTTTCTAAAATGGATGTAGCAAAAGTAGTGCCTTCGGTTCCGTTCGGACCTTGAACGGACTTGTATGAATGAATACTTTCAGTACATTGTCATTGGAGGACAATGAGCATTCTAAATGAAAATTCCTTAAAAAGGTAATCATAGCCTCTAGCCTCATCAACCGGGAATGACTAAGAAGCGAGGGAGATGCAGCACGGCAAAGTGGGTCGCACCCAATTAGGGTATGTTTATCACCTTTCTAGGTACCCTCGGATATTATTCTCTTACTACGATACATGGAAGGAGCTCAGAAAAGGGTAGGAACATCCCAGGTGATAGCATATTCAGTCTATCCAAGTTAGGGATAGTCTGGTCTCGTGTTGCAAGGGATCCCGGCGTGGTCCTCGGTACGTTGTTCTAGATGTGTACTGTGACAAGTCATACCCTAGTATCTAGTCATTCGTATGGAACCTATTCTCCAATACGTGCCTTTAAGGTTTTGATTGTAGAGCACAGTATGCTGGAATTTAATTAATGTAACAATTTCAGCTATTTGAATAAGTTTTTGTACTTAAACATTATTATAATATCAGATCTTATTTTGTAGTAATGGTTTCTGGCGAATCGCTTTTGTTTGTAGCCTCTGCTCTCTTCCTCGTCGTGACTTCCCTCTTCTAATCGCGTCTTTTCTTCCATGTCCCCCTCTCCGCCACGTCCCTCTCCTCCCCCCTTTCCTCTCCCTCTTCGACTCGGTCTGGACGCCCCTTCAAAACCAAGTCCGCTGCCATGCCAATAATTCATTCCCACTCCGACTTTCCTCCATTTCGTGCTTCCAAATCAACTGCTGCGTCGTCTGGAAATTTTGGGGTTTTGGCATCTGGCTTTGATCGTTCTCGCGCTGTGTCGCCACTCCCTGGTACCAAAACGAGTTTGCCTGTGATCGGCAGCTCCGGAATGACAGATTTGTTGATTGATTGTGGTAGTTTCAGTTCGTCTGCAATTAACTATGGGTGTGGTGTTGGTGGCTCGAGTGGTTGTAACGTGGGGTTGGGCGAGGCTACTTTCTCTAAACATTGCATGTCTCTTATATGTTCAAATGACACAGGGGATTTTGGTCCTATTATTTTTGATGTTAGTTTGAAAGCGACCAAGGGTGTTTTTCAGCCTGTTAAGCATCTTGAAGTGGGTAGTGATGTGGGCAAGTCTACTGTGTTTGTTGAGTGTGATCCTAATGTGGTCGTTGGTAAGCAAGACCTTGTCCAGGGGTGTGCTACTGCCAGTCTCCCTAGTTGTGAACATAGCACATCAGATGTTTGTGTAATTTCCCCAAAGAATTCTGTACCTAATGTCACTGTTAAATGCTCTGATGCTTCTATGCACACTCCTGGTATTGCCCCTAGTATTGTTGATAGCCGTGTGACTGATGGATCGATGAAATCCTCAAAATTGTGGTCTTCTCTTTTCACATCCTTGCCCCGCAATGCGGGTGCATACATCCCAATTGATTTTGATTTGGTTGAGGAAAATGGAGTGATGATTCCTCCCCCGAGTGTAATGCAAGCCGGTGAGGATTTTTGGTCAGACTATTTGGTTGGTTTTTTCTTGGATCCGCATCACCGTCTTTCGTATGCGTCTACGGTGCTTCGAAGGGTTTGGAAGCTTCGTGGAAATTTGCATGTGAAGCTGATTGATACGATGTACTACCTGAAGTTTTCCTCTTCTGAGGATCGTCGGCTTGTTTTGGATGTGGAGCCATCTTTTGTTGATGGAAGGCCTTTTATTGTTACCCCATGGTCTCGTACCGTGGCGTGTGCACGTGAGAAAGTATTCTCTATCCCTATTTGGGTATATTTTTCTCAGATTCCCTCTGTTCTACAGCCTATTATTGGATTGAACTGGTTAGCTTGTAATGTGGCTTGCTGTCGGCCATGTGGTAGAAGTCAGAGTTCGCTATGGATGGGTTCCGGATATTTGTACCGCTTGTCACTCTTTTGGACACCTGTCTATCGACTGCCATCACTCTGAAGCATCCGCGGCTGCTCCGAAGTCACCCTTGCCGCGCCCCCGTCGTAGGATCTGGGTCCCCAAGGCTTCTTCCCCTTCCTCTATCTCATATCCTGCTCCTGCGGCTTCGATGCATGTTCTGAGTGTTCCTCATTGCCTCTAGTTGCGCCTGTTTCACCTCCTGGTTCTGAGGTTCCGAGTGTTGCTCCTGCCACCCCTTTAGTTGCTCCAGTCCCTTCCTTGCCGCTGCCTCCTGTAGCTTGGGATGAGCCCGAAGGGTGTTGGATTGATCCCATTTCTGATATGAGGTATAACCCGGTTAATGAATCTTTCTTCCGGTTTGTTTCTGACGATCATCTTGACCTTAGGTGCCTACGCTACAAACTATCTGGTGACTCTCTAGTTCTTGATTTGGACGGTATGGATGCGAGTTCTAATTCTGACATGCTTGATGATCCATCCTGGGATCGATCTTTTATCTACTGTGCTGATGATGTGGTTTATGACCCTTGTCTTGCTCTACGGTTTCGCCCCTTTGCTAGTCTCTCTGGGACTGTTCCATTGTGCACTTCCTTGGTGTATGGGGTTGTTGGTCATTCTCCCTCCTCGGAGGAGTGCTAGTTTTTGTGGTTCTTATAGTTATCGTGACATAGTTGTCATGTACCTGTGCTGTATTTTCTGTATTTTATTTAGTAGTTAAGGTGCTTTTACCTTGCTCCTGTACTTCAATTTTTTATTACGTTCGTAATAAAAAGTGAACGGTCCACTATAAAATCGGCTGGCCTTGCCAAAAAATATCAGAGGATTTGATATGAAATGTTTTGGTTATCGTAAGGTAAAATCCTGTTGTGTTTATTATGGCGTGGTCTTACGAGATGCCTTTGTTTTTCAAAGGATTTTGATAACTTTAATAATTCAGTTTGAGTGTGTTTTCTCACGCTGGTTTTTCAGACTGACTCGAGTATTATTTTATTATAATGTTCGGGTCAGACCGAGTATTACAGATTCATGATAGGATGCTATTGAGCTCAAAAGACGAGCTGGATGGCGAAGACGTATTACCCGTATCTGATTTATATTCCGCTGTGCATTGTAGGCTGTATATTCAGCTTTTGTGAGGACAAGTTATTATAACTGTCTGGTGTTGTGTTATTGATGTATTGTACTCTGATGATGTAATGCATAAAAACAGTTATAGTTCTTTTCGTATAAAGACTAGTAGTTATCTATTATATATTGTTCCGCGGCGATTGTAAGATTCTGTGTTGTTATTTTTTTATTTTTTTCTTCTACCTCCTTTTCTTTTTCCCTAACGATCTGGCATTTTTGGCTCTCGATTTCTCGGCATGTAATACAATAGACGTATGGATGTCGATTTTCGAAGATCGAAGATCGAGGTCGTGACATGAAGGCTATAAATAAATAATTAAATGCCGTAAAAAATTGATACAACCTTTGTATTAACTTTTTTTAATTAATTTATGGCATTTGTAAATTAATTTAAATTAGCTAAATATATGGATTAGCTAACAGCACTGTTGTGCTGATTCCTTGTATGAGCTTGATTTTCAGTAATATCTATAAAAATGTTAAATACTAATCATGTGCGGGCTTTGCCGAAGTACAATATTAGACACAAGTTATGTTGCTTATAGATAATTTAAACAAAATCCAATTTCTAATCTTAATTAAACTTGTAACGAAAACTTTGATAATATTTGTTGTTAATTGCATAGTGCTACTTTAGAGCCCTTCATTCTGTTTGAAAGTATTAGTGAATTAACCATTTTAGTTTGGCCAAAGTTTTTGAGTTTAAGTCAACTACTAATTGCGGTGATATTAACCTTCTATAATGGAAGAGATGAACCATCGCTTGAATAGTGTTTCACTTCAACATATACTCAATTAAGGTCGTAACATGATTATTATACCATGTGATTAACCATAGCCAAAGTATAGTCTAGTTACTTAAGATAAAAATACTCTCAAGTTCGAAGACTAATTTACGTCGTTACATGAGAAATTAAGGAAGAAAGAAACTAAAATTGTCACTCTTTTATCCCAAAGTGGTTATTTTGGATAGAAAATGAATTTATGAGAATTTTATAGAAATTTCTAAAAAAATTTATAATGGTTTTTCTAAAGAGGAAAGGTTCTCTCGAACTTCTAGGAGTATGCCAAGAGTGCTAATTAAACGATTGTGTTAATTAGTACGTTTATGTACTTAAAATGGGAAAAGAAAGTCTCCCCTACATGCTTTCTCTAAATTTAAGTAAAAACGGTAATCACACTAACCAATAACAATTCAACGTCTATCATGCATAATAGGATAGAACGTATCAACGGACAGATCTAGAAATAAATAATCAAGAGAAATCATTAATTAAGACCAAGGGATGCAAGAGAAATGTGGATAAATGAGAAGGACAATGCACTTTGTATAGAACTAAGACCATGTCGACTTGGCTGAGAACTAGTGATGTTGGTGATGATTATTGTCGGAATAGACACAGCTTCAGCGGATGGCAAACTTGAGATGTAAAGTTGTAGGACTCCTAGCGTGTCCTCATTCAAGCTTGAAAAATGATATGATTAATGTGCTTAAAGTGCTAGTTAAGGAAATACCTATAAAACTCGAGATAGGAATGACTAGGATATTTGTAATGATTTTACCAAAGTGTTAAATGTTAAACATAAAAATGATAAATACAGAGGTGATCAATAGTAGTTTTTGTAAGAATATGTTATCATGAACATACAAAATGCTAAAATAAATATCTAATAAATGATAGTAACCATTATAAGGGCAAACTATCTCAATAGACAAGAACCTTCGAAGGTAAACACCAAAGTGACAATAAACTTCACAAGAGAAATATACCGAGACAACAAAGACAAATACTAAGGTGATTGACAGTAAACTTTGTGGGAGAAATTTACCTAGACAAAAAAGGAGAGCATTAAGGTGAGTGATGGTAATCTTCATGCGAGCAATTTACCAAATCCCTGAAGGCAAATACCAAGGCAAATTGTAGTAAGCTTTGTGTTATCCAATTTTTTTACACCCGAAGATTTAATGACATTTGACTTCAAAATAATGAAGTGGTGGATATATAACTTGGGAATGATTGAGTGCAATAGGTTGCAATATGATATAAAAAAATAAAACAAGAGAAGTTGTCTAAGTCCACTGATTGTTACCAATCAATAGGCATCAATCATTGCATATCCATTAGGCATCATACTTTTGTCTATGTTGTTGATGGAAATGACACATAGGGAAAAGCAACTTTGAGGTATACAATGGATCAAGTAGTTGAATTACGGAACAAAATATGAGGGATAAGCATAACCCTATCGATTAGTACGAGTCGATGGCCATTAGTCAACACCAATCGATAAAATCTCAGCCATACAAACTTAGTCAACAAAGTCGTATTCTTTTACCTTTTTTTTGGATCATGGCTGGATTTTTTTAATTCAGATTTTCGGAGGCATTATGAGTGACAAAGGCTCTAAATATCTACCTCAACGCTTATAAAAATGAATACATCACTAAAGAAGGAGGCCAATTCAATCTTTACTAAGGGGATAGTCTACTGAATTTGTTGCTCAGATCCATCTTAGATTTCCAGTTTATAGTTTTGATCTCATAGGAAAATAGGGGAAAACAACAATAAATATATATTAAAGTGGACGTAAGCATAGCGAAACCACCACGACCACTTGTCTCCTATTTTACTTCCCCTATTTTTTATGTGTATCACATTCAGATGTGGATCCCAATATCAGATTTGTTGAATTTAGTGGGCCACGCAATGGAGTGAAAGGGTTGATTTCAAAAACATATCCATTATAATAAATGTTATCCACATAATTTTATTGTTGGAAGCGAAGTTATAAGCAACAACATCATAAAGAGATTAAGGCCACTGAGTTCTAAATTGAAGAATAATGTAAGATATCTCTCTGAGGGTGTTTCTCCATGCTTTGGTGCTCCTTCAACAACACATCTCTTCGGAGAAAAGGAATGTGCCTTTTCGATAGAGTACCACCTCGTGCCTTACCATTTCGCAAGGTTGGAAAGGACTTCGACCTAAATTACACCACCCATCACCAACACTACCACTCACATGACTTCAAAGGTGTTAAATATTAAAGATGAATCAACGGAATTTTACTATCAATTTGTCATCGATACTACCAACAAAAAATTGAAATAAAAATGTTGTGACTATCAAAACTTTTACACTTAGTACACATATCCGTCCACCCATTTTTTATATTAAATAAAATATAAATATCTCTATTTTAGATACACGCAGTGCAGATTATTTTAGTAATTATCAATAATTAATTATTTAATAGTACTTATTAATTAATAATTATTAAAAATTAATTGTTAATTATTAAATATTACTTCTTAATTATTAAATATTACTTATTAATTAAATATTAAATGTTAACATTAATTATTAAGTATTAATTATTTAATGGTAATTGTTATATTAATTACATTTATTGATTATCAAATGTAATTAATTAATATTAACTATGATTTACAAATATTAATAATTAACTATAATAAATTATTAAATATAAAAAATAATTATTGATTATTGATAATAATAAATAATTATAAATTATTTATTGATAACCTTTAATTATAACAAATTATAAATAATGACATATATAGCTATCATTTATAGACCTCGATTACAACTGCCTAAAACAAGCAATTGTTAAAGATATGTTTATTATAACTAGCAGGAAAACTCAGTTGTTAAAAATACCTTTTTTTTTTGGAAAGATGTACTTTATTAAAAATTTATAGACAGCATATATTTCCTTGATATGCCTCATTAAAACCTTACACCCCCTAACCTATATGGGTGCCTTGTAAGGAAAAAGAGTACATATCAATTCCATATATTAACAATACAACACTTCGAAAACTGAGCTAAGCTGTCAAACAGATGGAGGAGCAAAACACAAATAGGACATTCTCAAAACCATCCGTACGATCAGCTTGCTTCAGTGACCAAACACATAACCAATAGTCCCCGAAACACTAAAAATATTGGAAAACAAATATAACAAACTTCTAGTCCTAAAACCGTCACAACCGCTTAAGCTAATCAGTGGGAAGAGAGAGAATAATCATCCCCATTTACTCAAATCAAAAAGCTATTTCTCTCAGAGAAACGGAGGAGCCCTGAGAATCATCAATTGTCAGAGGAATCAATCTCTGTAATCTGGTGGTGAACAACAATCAACCAAAGTTCAAGGGGGGCGAAAGCAAGCATGAAGATCTGTTGCCATAAAGAGATTCGATAAGATAAGTCTTTCATCTTCATTTAATGTATGGATCTGGACTCTCTGTTGAATAAGATGTTTGCTTTCTATGAGTATATGTTTAATTTTCAGTTCAAATGATTCTTTGGTTCTGTTAAATACTCGTTTATTACGCTCGCACCATATATTCCAAATGATAGTTGTACAAATGATGCTGAGAATACATGAATTTGCTGGTTGGTATTTTTCCTGTGCTTTTTGAATATCAATCAGAATGGGGTTGAGATCATAATTGGCTCCTAGCTTAATATTAAGCTTAGGGAAGATAACATCTAAAATGTTCCTCGAATAAGTACATTGAAAGAAAAGATGATCTCTATCCTCATTTTGATTAGCACATAAAATACACTTCTGATCTATTGTTGGGGATCACTTACTAATCCCGACTTTAGTGTGCAATTTGTCTCTGATGGCCAGAAGGGAACAAGTTGACATTTTCGGTGCACAGCCTTTGTCCCAAATGAGTTTAGTCCAGTCGAACTCTTCATATTTATATCTAAAAACATTCCAGGCGGATTTTAAAGAGAATTGACCTTGTTTGCTAGGAATCCACCACCAAAAATCCTGTTTCATCTAATTGTGAATGTGAATTTTCCTGACATCATTATGAGACCGGATGAGAATGAGATTGAGGCTTTGTTTCCAGTTATTATTAGAGATAGGTTAGAGAACTTTTTGTGACAGCCATTCAAAGTGATCATGCTGTTCCATCCATAACTGTCAATTAATGAAGATCCTTGTATCCATGGGTCACACCAAATGTCAGTAGTATCTCCATCCACTATTTTCCCGTCTATATATCCTTTACACCATTGTCTAGCACGTAGAATAGTTTTCCAAGTGTGAGAAGCATTATTGTCCATTTTGGCAATCCAAAAATTAATATTCTTACAATATCTGTTATGAATCCATTTTGCCCACAAAGAGTTACCATTAATATAATTCCAAAACAGTTTAGTTGCAGAGGCTACAGCTAGATCTCAATTTTTCTGATTCCCAATCCCCCTTCTCTTTTGGTTTTGCATACTTCATTCCAACTCAATTTATGTGATTTTGAGTTCCATAAAAAATTCGCACATAAGGAATTGATCTTCTGAATAATTGTTGTAGGAAATTGTGAAATCTGAAGCCAAAACTGCAGCTTGGGATGGATAATAGTCTTGATAAGCTCAGCTCTCCCATTGATATTGAGAAATCTGGTTTGCCAATTATTGATTTTTTTGTTGATTTTGTAAATAAGCCACCCAAAGTCTCTACGTTTCAAGGCATTATTAGAAAGGGGAATTCCCAAATAAATGATTGGCAAGTTATCAATTTTGAAATTAACGATGTCTGCATTTTCCTGCTTGAACTTGGCACCTTTACTGAAAAATAGACTGGATTTTTCAGTGTTTAATTCAATTCCAGAGAAATTTTTCATGTTTTGTAAGATTTGGTGGATTTTTTCTGCATTTTTAGTGGTTGCTTTTGTCATTATGAGGATACCATCTGCATAGAGGAGGTGAGTAATTATCGGATCAACTTGATAAATAGGACTGATATTTCCTTTAATGAATTCAATGTCCAAATTTAAAGTAAGAAATTCCATGACAATTACGAATAAATAAGGGGAAAGAGGATCTCCTTGTCTTATTCCTCTCGAGCTATTAATGAAACCATAAGGGGCACCATCTATTCAAATAGAAAATGAAGGAGTAGAAATACACTCATATATGAGATTAGCAAAAGTGATAGGAAACCCATAGATATCAGCATATGATGGATAAATTCTCTATTGATCTTGTCATACGCCATGTGTAAATCAATATTCAAACAAATATTGCTTGACTTTTATCTATTAAAACTTCTGACCATTTCATAGGCAAGAAGAGAATTTTCAAAAATTATCCTATTAGGGATGAAAGCATTTTGATTCACTTAAATTAAGTCATTCATATATTCTTTCATTCTGTTGCATAGAAGATTAGCCGGAATTTTATATGTGACATTACAAAGTGAGATAGGCCGAAAATCAGATATTTTAGAAGCATCTGGAATTTTTGGAATAAGACAAATGAAAGTGTGATTAATTTCTCTAATGATTTTACCAGTTTGAAGTATACCATTCATAGCTTTCCAAATGTCCATTTTAATACTGTCCCAATGAAGTTTGTAGAATTTAGAGTTGAAACCGTCTGGACCAGGAGAACTATTATCATTAATCTGAAAAATAGCCTCTTTGATTTCCTCCATCAAAAAAGGTTTACATAAATTGTTCTTTGCATTTTCTGAAAGAATTTTCTTGCAAATAACGTTTGGAAATTGGTTTGAGGCATGGGGCAAGAGAAAAAGATCTGAGAAATATAGAGAAGCTTCTTGAGCAATTTTTTCTGATGCTGAAATCCACATCCCTTGTTGATCAACAGTAAGATTGTTCTTTCGACACGGTTTGTAATCAACAATTTTGCTGAAGAAAAATTCCGTAGGCCTATCCCCCTTAATAAGCCAATTGATTTTCATTTTTTGTTCATTATCAATGGCCATTTTCCTCATCATATTGTGTAAACTATCACAATTATTGGAGTATATTTGCAGCAGATTTGGCATCAACAGGATTAGAAACTAACTGATTATAGATACTGTTATTTTGTTCTTTCAAGCTATTAATCATTAGCTTCAGATTACTTTTATTACTTGACCATTTCTTCAGATTGCTTTTCACCTTTCTTATTTTGCAGAGCAAGTTATATAGAGGGCAACTAGTGAAGTATAATTCCAAAGCCTCAATGATGACCGGGGTATAATCAGAGTAAGAATGCCAAGAATTTTTGTATTTAAAAGGTCTGATTCTCTTTATATTACTCTGGACATGTAGAATGATTGTAATAGGGGTATGGTCACTTAAAGAATGGTTACCGAAATTAATGCCAAAATTATTAAATCTGTCTAGCCAAATAGAATTAACAAAAACCCTATCAATCTTACTATGAATAGAAAAAAGGTTAACTTCTCTCCATGTATAAAAATTGCCCGAGAAATCTAGTTCCACTAGATTGGAGAGAGTGATACATTCATAGAATTTGGGATCTCCGCTAGAATTAAGCCTACCATTGTTCATTCTTTCATTGTTATGGGGGACCACTCTCCGGCGATGGTAAATCATAGACCAGCCACGGGGATCCCGTTTTACAGAAAAAATCCACGTGACGAAAAAACGAAGGATAAAAAACGTCCAAGACCCAATTGAGGTTCAGAAAAGCTTTGGGTACGAAACTAACCAGTGACGGCTTAAAGCTATCAGAGCCATAGAACTCATAGAGAGCTTCGTTTCGACTAGTTATGGCTCTCGTAACTCTAAACAAGGCAACAGTTATGGCCCTCCGAAGAATCGATATCCACAGGATACAACGTCTACGGTGCAAGGTGCAACATCCGCACAAAATGCCGAAACATGGCCGTACGACTTTTAGAAATGGGTGCAAGGATTTGAAACAAAGTAGTACCATAGGGGACCACTCTCTGACGATGGTAAATCATAGACCCGTCACGGGGATCCCGTTTTACAGAAAAAATTCACGTGACGAAAAAACGAAGGGTAAAAAACGTCCAAGACCCGATTGAGGTTCGGATAAGGTTTTTTGGGTATAAAACTAACCAGTGACGGCTTAAAGCTGTCATAGCCTTAGAAATCACAAAGAGCTTCGTTTTGACTGGTTAAGGCTCCCGTAACTCTAAACGAGCCAATAGTTATGACCCTTCGAAGAATCGATATCCACAGGGTGCAACATCTACGGTGCAAGGATCAACATCCGCCCAAAATGCCGAAAAAGAGCCGTACTAATTTTAGAAATGGGTGCAAGGATTTGAAACGAAGCAGTATCATTAGGGACCACTCTCTGACGATTGTAAATAATAGACCAGCCATGGGGATCCCGTTTTACAGAAAAAAATCCACGTGACGAAAAAAAGAAGGGTAAAAAACGTCCAAGACCCGATTGAGGTTCGGATAAGCTTTTTTGGGTATGAAACTAACCAGTGACGGCTTAAAGCCATCATAGCCGTAGAAATCACAGAGAGCTTCGTTTTGACTGGTTATGACTCCCGTAACTCTAAACGAGCCAACGGTTATGGCCCTCCGAAGAATCGATATCCACAAGGAGCAACATCTACAGTGCAAGGTACAACATCCAGCCGAAATGCCGAAAAAGAGCCATACGACTTTTAGAAATGGGTGCAAGGATTTGAAAAAAAGCAGTACAATAGAGGACCACTCTCCGACGATGGTAAATCATAGACCAGTTACGAAGATCCCGTTTTACAAAAAAATCCACGTGACGAAAAAAACGAAGGGCAAAAAAGTCCAAGATCCGATTAAGGTTCGGATAAGCTTTTTTGCGTATGAAACTAACCAGTGACGGCTTAAAGTTGTCATAGCCCATAGAACTCGCAGAGAGCTTCATTTTGACTGGTTATGGCTCCCGTAAATCTAAACGAGCCAACAGTTATGGCCCTCCTAAGAATCAATATCCACAGGGTGCAACATCTACGGTGCAAGGAGCAACATCCGCCCAAAATGCCGAAAAAGAGTCGTACGACTTTAAGAAATGGGTGCAAGGAATTGAAATGAAGCAGTACCATGGGGGACCACTCTACGGCGATGGTAAATCATAGACCTGCCATGGGGATCCCGTTTTATAGAAAAAATCCACGTGACGAAAAAACGAAGGGTAAAAAACGTCCAAGACCCAATTGAGGTTCGGATAAGCTTTTTTGGTATGAAACTAACCGATGACGGCTTAAAGTCATCACAGCCATAGAATTCACAGTGAGCTTCGTTTTGACTGGTTATGGCTCCCGTAACTCTAAACGAGCCAACAGTTATGGCCCTCCGAAGAATCGATATCCACCAGGTGCAACGTCTACGGTACAAGGCGCAACTTCCGCCAGAAATGTCGAAAAAGAGCCGTACGACTTTTAGAAATGGATGAAATGATTTGAAATGAAGCAGTACCATGGGGGACAACTCTCCGGCGATGGTAAATCATAGACCAGCCACGGGGATCCCGTTTTACAGAAAAAATCCACGTGACGAAAAAACGAAGTGTAAAAAACATCCATGACCCGATTGATGATCGGAAAAGCTTTTTTGGGTATGAAACTAACCAGTGAGGGCTTAAAGCCATAATAGCCATAGAAATCACAGAGAGCTTCGATTTGACTGGTTATGGCTCCCGTAACTCGAAATGAGCCAACAGTTATGGCCCTCCGAAGAACCGATATCCACCGGGAGCAACGTCCTCGGTGCAAGGTGCAACATCCGCAAGAAATGCCGAAAAAGAGCCGTACGACTTTCAGAAATGGGTGCAACGATTTGAAACGAAGCAGTACCATAGGGGACCACACTCCGGCGATGGTAAATCATAGACCAGCCACGGGGATCCCGTTTTACAGAAAAAATCCACGTGACGAAAAAATGAAGGGTAAAAAACGTCCAAGACCTGATTGAGCTTCGGATAAGCTCTTTTGGGTATGAAACTAACCAGTGACGGCTTAAAGCCGTCATAGCCATAGAACTCACAGATAGCTTCGTTTTGACTAGTTAAGGCTCCGGTAACTCTAAACGAGCCAATAGTTATGGCCCTTTGAAGAATCGATATACACAGGGAGCAACATCTACGGTGCAAGGTGCAACATAAACCCAAAATGCCGAAAAAGAGCCGTGCTACTTTTAGAAATGACTGAAAGGATTTAAAACGAAGCAGTACCATGGGGGATCAATCTCTGACGATTGTAAATAATAGACCAGCCATGGGGATCCCGTTTTACAGAAAAAAATCCGCGTGACGAAAAAACGAAGGGTAAAAAACGTCCAAGACCCGATTAAGGTTCGGATAAGCTTTTTTGGGTATGAAACTACCGGTGACGGCTTAAAGCCATCATAGCCGTAGAACTCACAGAGAGCTTCGTTTTGACTGATTATGGCTCCCGTAGCTCTAAACGAGCCAACGGTTATGACCCTCCGAAAAATCGATATCTACAGGGTGCAACATCTACGGTTCAAGGTACAACATCCGCCCGAAATGCCGAAAAAGAGCCATACGACTTTTAGAAATGGGTGGAAGGATTTGAAACAAAGCAGTACCATAGAGGACCACTCTTCGACGATGGTAAATCATAGACCAGCTATGGGGATCCCGTTTTACAAAAAAATCCACGTGACGGGGTAAAAAACGTCCAAGACCCGATTGAGGTTCAGATAAGCTTCTTTGGGTATGAAACTAACCAGTAACGGCTTAAAGCTGTCATAGCCGTAGAACTCACAGAGAGCTTCGTTTTGACTGGTTATGGCTCCCATAACTCTAAACGAGCCAACTGTTATGGCCCTCCCAAGAATCGATATCCATAGGGTGCAACATCTACGGTGTAAGGTGCAACATCCACCCAAAATGCCCAAAAAGAGCCGTACGACTTTTATAAATGGGTGCAAGGATTTGAAACGAAGCAGTACCATGGGGGACCAATCTCCAACGATGGTAAATCATAGACCCGCCATGGGGATCCCGTTTTACAAAAAAAATCCACGTGACGAAAAAACAAAGGGGAAAAAACGTCCATGACCCGATTGAGGTTCGGATAAGCTTTTTTGAGTATGAAACTAATCAGTGACGGCTTAAAGCTATCATAGCCGTAGAACTCACAGAGAGCTTCCTTTTGACTGGTTATGGCTCCTGTAACTCTAAACGAGCCAATAGTTATGGTCCCCCGAACAATCGATATCCATATGGTGCAACGTCTACGGTGCAAGGTGCAACATCCGCCCAAAATGCCAAAAAAGAGCCGTACGACTTTTAGAAATGGGCGCAAGGATTTGAAATGAAGCAGTACCATGGGGGAGCACTCTCCCGCGATGGTAAATCATAGACCTGCCACGGGGATCCCGTTTTACAGAAAAAATCCACGTGACGAAAAAACGAAGGGTAAAAAGCGTCCAAGACCCAATTGAGGCTTGGAAAAGCTTTTTTGGGTACAAAACTAACCAGTGACGACTTAAAGCTATCGGAGTCATAGAACTCATAGAGAGCTTCGTTTCGACTAGTTATGGCTCCCGTAACTCTAAACAAGGCAACAGTTATGGCCCTCCAAAGAATCGATATCCACAGGATACAACGTCTACGGTGCAAGGTGCAACATCCGCACAAAATGCCGAAAAAGAGTCGTATGACTTTTAGAAATGGGTGCAAGGATTTGAAACAAAGTAGTACCATTGGGGACCACTCTTTGACGATGGTAAATCATAAAACAGCAATGGGGATCCCGTTTTACAGAAAAAAATCCACGTGACGAAAAAACGAAGGGTAAAAAACGTCCAAGCCTGATTGAAGTTTGGATAAGCTTTTTTGGGTACGAAACTAACCAGTGACGGCTAAAATCCGTCATAGCCGTAGAACTCACAGATAGCTTCGTTTGACTGGTTATGGCTCTCGTATCTCTAAACGAGCCAGCAGTTATTGCCCTCCGAAGAATCGATATCCACAGGGTGCAACATCTACGGTGCAAGGTGAAGCATCCGCCCAAAATGCCGAAAAAGAACCGTACGAATTTTATAAATGAGCGCAAGAATTTGGAACGAAGCAGTACATGGGGGACCAATCTCCAGTGATGGTAAATCATAGACCCACCACAGGGATCCCGTTTTACAAAAAAAATCCACGTGACGAAAAAACGAAGGGTAAAAAACGTCCAAGACCCGATTGAGGTTCGAATAAGCTTTTTTGGGTATGAAACTAACCAGTGACGGCTTAAAGCTGTCATAGCCGTAGAAATCACAAAGAGCTTCGTTTTGACTGGTTAAGGCTCCCATAACTCTAAACGAGCCAATAGTTATGGCCTTCCGAAAAATCGATATCCACAGGGTGCAACATCTACGGTGCAAGGATCAACATCCGCCCAAAATGCCGAAAAAGAGCCATACTACTTTTAGAAATGGGTGCAAGGATTTGAAACGAAGCAGTACCATTGGGGACCACTCTCCGACGATTGTAAATAATAGACCAACCATGGGGATCCCGTTTTACAGAAAAAAATCCACGTAACGAAAAAACGAAGGGTAAAAAACGTCCAAGACCCGATTGAGGTTCGGATAAGCTTTTTTGGTATGAAACTAACTAGTGACGGCTTAACGCCATCATAGCCGTAGAACTCACAGAGAGCTTCTTTTTGAATGGTTATGGCTCCCGTAACTCTAGACGAGCCAACGGTTAAGGCTCTTCGAAGAATCGATATCCACATGGTGCAACATCTACGGTGCAAGGTACAACATCCGCCCGAAATGCCGAAAAAGAGCCATACGACTTTCATAAATGGGTGCAAGGATTTGAAACAAAGCAGTACCAGAGAGGACCACTCTCCGACGATGGTAAATCATAGACCAGCTACGGGATCCCGTTTTACAAAAAAATCCACGTGACGAAAAAACGAAGGGTAAAAAACGTCCAAGACCCAATTGAGGTTCGGATAAGATTTTTTGTGTATGAAACTAACCAGTGATGGCTTAAAGCTATCATAGCCGTAGAACTCACAGAGAGCTTCATTTTGACTGGTTATGGCTCCCGTAACTCTAAACGAGCCAACAGTTATGGCCCTTCCAAGAATCGATATCCACAGGGTGCAACATCTACGGTGCAAGGTGCAACATCCGCCCAAAATGCCGAAAAAGAGCCGTACGACTTTAAGAAATGGGCGCAAGGAATTGAAATGAAGCAGTACCATGGGGGACCACTCTCCGGCGATGGTAAATCATAGACCTGCCATGGGGATCCTGTTTTATAGAAAAAATCCACGTGACGAAAAAACGAAGGGTAAAAAACATCCAAGACCCGATTGAGGTTCGAATAAGCTTTTCTGGTATGAAACTAACCAGTGACGGCTTAAAGCCATCATAGCCGTAGAATTCACAGAGAGCTTCGTTTTGACTGGTTATGGCTCCCGTAACTCTAAACGAGCCAACAGTTATGGCCCTCCGAAGAATCGATATCCACCAGGTGCAACGTCTACGGTGCAAGGTGCAACATCCGCCAGAAATGCCAAAAAAGAGCCGTACGACTTTTAGAAATGGGTGCAACGATTTGAAATGAAGCAGTACCATGGGGGACAACTCTCCGGCAATGGTAAATCATAGACCAGCCACGGGGATCCCGTTTTACAGAAAAAATCCACGTGACGAAAAAACGAAGTGTAAAAAACGTCCAAGACCCGATTGAGGATCGGAAAAGCTTTTTTGGGTATGAAACTAACCAGTGATGGATTAAAGCCATAATAGCCGTGGAAATCACAGAGAGATTCGTTTTGACTGGTTATGGCTCCCGTAACTCTAAACGAGCCAACAGTTATGGCCCTCCGAAGAACCGATATACACCAGGTGCAACGTCCACGGTGCAAGGTGCAACATCCGCAAGAAATGCCGAAAAAGAGCCGTATGACTTTCAGAAATGGGTGCAACGATTTGAAATGAAGCAGTACCATAGGGGACCACTCTCCGGTGATGGTAAATCATAGACCAGCCACGGGGATCCCGTTTTAGAGAAAAAATCCACGTGATGAAAAAACAAAGGGTAAAAAACGTCCAAGACCTGATTGAGGTTCGGGTAAGCTTTTTTGGGTATGAAACTAACCAGTGACGGCTTAAAGCCGTTATAGCCGTAGAACTCACAGATAGCTTCGTTTTGACTGGTTAAGGCTCCCGTAACTCTAAATGAGCCAATAGTTATGGCCCTCCGAAGAATCGATATCCACAGGGTGCAATGTCTACGGTTCAAGGTGCAACATCCACCCAAAATGCCGAAAAAGAGTCGTACTACTTTTAGAAATGAGTGCAAGGATTTGAAACGAAGCAGTACCATGGGGGATCAACTCCGACGATTGTAAATAATAGGCCAGCCATGGGGATCCCGTTTTACAGAAAAAAATCCACGTGACGAAAAATCGAAGGGTAAAAAACGTCCAAGACCAGATTGAGGTTCGGATAATCTTTTTTGGGTATGAAACTAACCAGTGACGGCTTAAAGCCATCATAGCCGTAGAAATCACAGAGAGCTTCGTTTTGACTGGTTATGTCTCCCGTAACTCTAAACGAGCCAACGGCCATGGCCCTCCGAAGAATCGATATCCACAGGGTGCAACATCTACGGTTCAAGGTACAACATCCGTCCGAAATGCCAAAAAAGAGCCATACGACTTTTAGAAATGGATGCTAGGATTTGAAACAAAGAAGTACCATAGAGGACCACTCTCTGACGATGGTAAATCATAGACCAGCTACGGGGATCCCGTTTTACAAAAAAATCCACGTGACGAAAAACGAAGGGTAAAAAACGTCCAAGACCCAATTGAGGTTCGGATAAGCTTCTTTGTGTATGAAACTAACCAGTGATGACTTAAAGCTGTCATAGCTGTAGAACTCACAGAGAGCTTCATTTTGACTAGTTATGGCTCCCATAACTCTAAACGAGCCAACAGTTATGACCCTCCCAAGAATCGATATCCATAGGGTGCAACATCCGCCCAAAATGCCGAAAAAGAGCCCGTACGATTTTATAAATGGGTGCAAGGATTTGAAACGAAGCAATACCATGGGGGACCAATCTCCAGCGATGGTAAATCATAGACCTGCCACGGGGATTCCGTTTTACAGAAAAAATCCACGTGACGAAAAAACAAAGGGTAAAAAACGTCCAAGACCCGATTGAGGTTCAGATAAGCTTTTTCGGGTATGGAACTAGCCAGTGACGGCTTAAAGCTATCATAGCCATAGAACTCATAGAGAGATTCGTTTTGACTGGTTATGACTCCTGTAACTCTAAACGAGCCAATAGTTATGGTCCTCCGAACAATCGATATCCATAGGGTGCAACATCTACGGTGCAAGGTGCAACATCCGCCCAAAATGCCAAAAAAGAGCCGTACGACTTTTAGAAATGGGCTCAAGGATTTGAAACGAAGCAGTACCATAGGGGACCACTCTACCGCGATGGTAAATCATAGACCTGCCACGGGAATCCCGTTTTACAGAAAAAATCCACGTGACGAAAAAACGAAGGGTAAAAAACGTCGAAGACCCGATTGAGGTTCGGATAAGCTTTTTTGGGTATGGAACTAACCAGTGACGGCTTAAAGCTGTCATAGCCGTAGAACTCACAGAGAGCTTCGTATTGTGACAGCCATTCAAAGTGATCATGCTGTTCCATCCATAACTGTCAATTAATGAAGATCCTTGTATCCATGGGTCAAACCAAATGTCAGTAGTATCTCCATCCACTATTTTCCTGTCTATATATCCTTTGCACCATTGTCTAGCACGTAGAATAGTTTTCCAAGTGTGAGAAGCATTATTGTCCATTCTGGCAATCCAAAAATTAATATTCGTACAATATCTGTTATGAATCCATTTTGCCCACAAAGAGTTACCATTAATATAATTCCAAAACAGTTTAGTTGCAGAGGCTACAGCTAGATCTTCAATTTTTCTGATTCCCAATCCCCTTCTCTTTTGGTTTTTCATACTTCATTCCAACTCAATTTATGTGTTTTTGAGTTCCATAAAAAATTCGCACATAAGGAATTGATCTTCTGAATAATTGTTGCAGGAAATTGTGCAATCTGAAGCCAAAACTGCAGCATGGGATGGATAATAGTCTTGATAAGCTCAGCTCTCCCACTGATATTGAGAAATCTAGTTTGCCAATTATTGATTTTTTTGTTGATTTTGTCAATAAGCCACCCAAAATCTCTAGTTTTCAAGGCATTATTAGAAAGGGGATTTCCCAAATAAATGATTGGCAAGTTATCAATTTTGAAATTAATGATGTCTGCAATTTACTGCTTGAACTTGGAACCTTTACTGAAAAATAGACTGGATTTTTCAGTGTTTAATTCGAATCCAGAGAAATTTTTCATGTTTTGTAAGATTTGGTCGATTCTTTCTGCATTTTTAGTGGTTGCTTTTGTCATTATTAGGATATCATCTGCATAGAGGAGGTGAGTAATTATCGGATCGACTTGATAAATAGGACTGATATTTCCTTTGATGAATTCAATGTCCAAATTTAAAGTAAGAAATTCCATGAAAATTGCGAATAAATAAGGGGAAAGAGGATCTCCTTGTCTTATTCCTCTTGAGCTATTAATGAAACCATATGGGGCACCATCTATTAAAATAGAAAATGAAGGAGTAGAATTACACTCATATATGAGATTAGCAAAAGAGATAGGAAACCCCATAGATATCAGCATATGATGGATAAATTCTCTATTGATCTTGTCATACGCCTTGTATAAATCAATTTTCAAACAAATATTGCTTGAATTTTTTCTATTAAAACTTCTGACCATTTCATAGGCAAGAAGAGAATTTTCAGAAATTAGCCTATTAGGGATGAAAGCATTTTGATTCACTGAAATTAAGTCATTCATATATTCTTTCATTCTGTTGCATAGAAGATTAGCCAGAATTTTATATGTGACATTACAAAGTGAGATAGGCCGAAAATCAGATATTTTAGAAGCGTCTGGAATTTTTGGAATAAGACAAATGAAAGCGTGATTAATTTCTCTAATGATTTTACCAGTTTGAAGTATACCATTCATAGCTTTCCAAATGTCCATTTTAATACTGTCCCAATGAAGTTTGTAGAATTTAGAGTTGAAACCGTCTGGACTAGGAGAACTATTATCATTAATCTGAAAAATACTCTCTTTGATTTCCTCCATCAAAAAAGGTTTACATAAATTGTTCTTTGCATTTTATGAAAGAATTTTCTTGCAAATAATGTTTGGAAATTGGTTTGAGGCATGGGGCAAGAGAAAAAGATCTAAGAAATATAGAGAAGCTTCTTGAGCAATTTTTTCTGATGCTGAAATCCACATCCCTTGTTGATCAACAGTAAGATTGTTCTTTCGACACGGTTTGTAATCAGCAATTTTGCTGAAGAAAAATTCCGTAGGCCTATCCCCCTTAATAAGCCAATTGATTTTCATTTTTGTTCATTATCAATGGCCATTTTCCTCATCATATTGTGTAAACTATCACAATTATTGGAGTATATTTGCAGCAGACTGGCATCAACAGGATTAGAAACTAACTGATTATAGATACTGTTATTTTGTTCTTTCAAACTATTAATCATTAGCTTAAGATTACTTTTATTACTTGACCATTTCTTCAGATTGCTTTTCACCTTTTTTATTTTGCAGAGCAAGTTATATAGAGGGCAACCAGTGAAGTATGATTCCAAAGTCTCAACGATGACCGGTGTATAATCAGAGTAAGAATGCCAAGAATTTTTGTATTTAAAAGGTCCGATTCTCTTTATATTACTCTGGACATGTAGAATGATTGTAATAGGGGTATGGTCACTTAAAGAATGGTTACCGAAATTAATGCCAAAATTATTAAATCTGTCTAGCCAAATAGAATTAACAAAAACCCTATCAATCTTACTATGAATAGAAAAAAGGTTACCTCCTCTCCGTGTATAAAAATTGCCCGAGAAATCTGGTTCCGCTAGATTGGAGAGAGTGATACATTCATAGAATTTGGGATCTCCGCTAGAATTAAGCATACCATTGTTCATTCTTTCATTGTTATGGAGAATTGTGTTAAAGTCACCTGCCACTAACCACGGGAGATTAATTAGTTTGGATAGTGTGATAATTGTTGGGCGAATTTTCACCCAGAAGACCTCGAGACCAAGAAGCCACAGTTTCACCCGGGCTTGCAACCTCCACCTCGTTCGATGAACACAAGGCTCGGTACAAGCATGGAAGTCAATCCGGCATTCCCATTCGGCAGAGTTACGTCCGGCCTCTCCCTGTTATGCCGGACCAGAATCCATTCGGCAAAGCCCAACCATTGGTCCATTCGGCAAAAGCAAGGCATAAGGCATTTCCATCCGGCACATCCCATTCGGTAGCCGGACCATACCCCACCGAACCAACCATCACCCCACTACCGAACCAACTCCACGGCCGGACCAAACAAGTACCGAACCACCTCACTGCCGGTCCACCTCCACACTCATTACCACCGGTCCACACTTATTGCCGGACCACGCCTACCACCGGACCAAACTCCATGCCGAATGACCTCCGCCGAACCAGGTGATTACCATTCCAGATTGCTTCAGCCCGGGCCCACCAGCAGTTATATACTTCCAAGACCCCTGCCCCCTACCTCATTCTATAAATAGAGGGGCAGGGGTACAACAATGGCAGACAAGTTTGAGAGCTCAAGCAAGGAAGGAACTTTCAAACTACTTTCATACACTTGTATACAACGCATTGTACTTGTAACCTGAAAGAAAGAAGATAATAACATATAAAGTGGACGTAGGCACATTCTGGCTGAACCACTATAAATCTGTGTGTCTTTTACATTTCAGCCCCTACTTTTCTCATATTTACATACTCATCTAAAATCATTGAAAATCACATATAATCAACTAAATAATACGACTTGGAGGTGTTTGTCCATTTTTTGTGCAAACATTTTTGGTGCTTTCACTGAGAATTGAACTCAAGCTTCATCTTCTCCCACTCAACCTTTTTCCTAACGACATCACTCGTTGCTTAGAAATCATGCCTTCCAAACAGAGAAGGGATGTTAACAAAGGAAAGAACATCGCAACTAGCAGCCTTCCAGATCCAGCAATCACAGATCAGCCCACTTCAACAGCAGTACCAGATGAAAATCAGGAAAATCCAACTGGTCCCGCAACGGAACAACCAATCACTAGGGCAGATCTGGACAGGGTTGTGGCTGAAGTAACTAACCGCTTCACATCCCAACAAGAAACTTTGGTGGACCAACTCATGACACGCTTAAGAGACGCTGAAGAGTCCAACCGCAACACTGAATCATGGGGTGAATCCCAATCCGGAGGATCCCGGAGGCAACAAAGGTCTTCACTCTTCGAACAAGCTATCAACAGGAAAAACGATGATAGGGGCCGCGCCCGGACTCAGCCCGAATTCCGACTCGAGGAAGCCCTTGGAACCGAACCTAGCGGGGGAGGCACCAGGCGAGGGTCGGATGTAGCTGAGCCAGTCATGCCACCTAATCATAGAAACCCCGCTGAACGGAGCCGAGCTAGAACCCAGCTCGAAGTTGACCCCATGGATGTGCTCGAAACAGAACCCCATAGGGGAAGATCAAGGCAGGGGGCAACTGTAGCTGGTCCTAGCGTGCATCCAAGCAGCCAAAGACAACCACTGGATAATGCTAGAGGTGATAGACTGTACCATCCCTACAGGTCATCTGGACGAGATAGATCCCGCAGGGAAGAACCGAGCTCATTTTTGTCCGCTCCAAGTTCTGACGAGCGGATGGCACGATTATTCAGAGAATGTGTCCAACGGGAGCAAAGGGACCGGGGAATAGGCGCTAGGGTCACCAGTCCCTTTACCCGAAATATCGAAACTGCCATCACTCCCCGGGAATGGAAAATGCCAACCATGGAACCTTACAAAGGAACTTCCGACCCCATCGTACACCTGCAGAGATACACCCAGCATATGCTCATGAGTGGAGCAACAGAAGGAGTATTATGTAAATGCTTTCCGCTATTCCTATCAGATCTAGCTACCTCCTGGTTCTGCCATCTACCCCAAGGATCCATCAACTCATGGGAGATGTTAAAAGAAAGGTTTATTAGCCAGTTCCGCATCCATGTGGAACAACCCAGGGATGCTTATTCTCTATCCAATGTCAAACAGAAAACCGGAGAGACGCTGCAACAATATCTAACACGGTTCAACGCCGCAGCGGCAGCAGTTCAAGATGCCGATGAAAAACTCACTCTAATGGCCCTCTGTAGTGGTGTGCATCCAGACACCAAGTTTGCCAGAAGATTAACTAAGGAAAAACCAGCTACCTTGCCTGATTTCTTCCATGAAGCTGGAAAGTATATGAGACTTGAAGACGCTGCTACGGAGAGGCAGCCAGGGCAACAAGGCAAGATAATTCAGGACAAGGTTCCCACTGCAGCTAAGGACGCTCGAAGAAATGAATCTAGAGACAATGCTGGGGGCAGAAAGGTTGAGAAGCGCCAATATCGACCAGGGCCAAGATTTGACTCCTACACTCCTTTGAATGAAACAATCGAAAACATCTACCTAGCCACTCAGGGCGAACTCGGATACAAGCGCCCCTCGCACAAGAAAGAATCAGATAACGCACTCAAGTCCGGAAAGTTCTGTCGCTTCCACGAATCCCACGGACATGACACCAATGAATGCCACCATCTTCGGGACTTGATCGAAGAACACATTAGAAGAAGAAGACTGGAACGTTATGTGAAAAGTCAGAACAGGACTCCAACTCCTGCCAATGAGAACTCAAAGCAACCCCTCCCAGAAGTAGGCGGAGGGAGTCGCAACAATCACAACACCAGTGGCTCTAGTCAAGAGAAGATAGTAGTCCTTACCATCTCAGGAGGACCACACATTGCCGACAGAAGTTGGGCAGAGATGGAAAGGTACGGCAAGTCGCTTAGAAATGCCGAAGGATATGTTAACTCCATTACGGAGGAACGCCACCCGAAACGAAAAGAAAACGACGACATCATATTCAGTAGGCGTGATTTGGAAGGAAGACAGTACCCACATATGGATCCTATGGTCATCTCTGCCTGGTTCGGTCCAGCTAAAGTTTTTCGGATTCTAATAGACACAGGAAGCTCCGTAAATATCCTATTCAGACATGCTTTCGACAAAATGAAGTTATCAATGAAGGATGTATCCCCCTGTGACAAACCACTGCACGGTTTCACTGGAGATGCAAAAATGCCCCTCGGGCAACTTGACCTATTCGTCGAAATAGGAAGTCATCCCCGCTCCGTTGTGCGAAAACAAACGTTCGTACTAATAGAAAACCACTCGGCTTACAACGCTTTCTTGGGAAGACCAGCCTTGTCTGACTTTCAGATTGTATTAGCCCCCTGGTGCCTGAAAATGAAATTTCCAACAGACAACGGAGTAGGAGAAGTAGAAGGAGATCAAGGTGCTGCCCGAGACTGCTACGTAACTGAACTTCGCAATAACCGCAGAAAGAATAAAGGAAAAGATGCAGAGACTACTCTCTGCATGAAAAGCTTGGAGGCATAGCAACTAAAGAAAGCCCCTCCTCTTCGATACACAAGCGATCCCTTCAATGAACTAGACCCCAGGGATAAAGAGGAGGAGGCTACCGCCGAGCCTGCAGAGGCTATGGAATTCGTATCGGTAGATAAGCATGATTCAAGTAGACTATTAAAAATCGGATCTCAGCTGAAAACGGAATTGAAGAATCGACTCATTGACTTTCTCCGCCACAACTTAGATGTATTTGCGTGGACCCATGCCGATATGACAGGAATCTCCCCAGACGTAGCATGCCACATGTTGAACATCGATCCCACCAAGGTACCAGTAAAGCAGAAAAAGAGGAGCATGGGGGCAGAGCGATCAGCAGCCCTTGATGAGGAAGTAAAAAATCTACTTGCTAATGACTTCATACGGGAAGCCATCTACCCAGAATGGATCGCTAACCCAGTGCTAGTAAAAAAGGCCAATGGAAAGTGGCGAACATGTATTGACTTCTCCAATCTGAATGACGCTTGCCCGAAAGACTGCTTCCCACTTCCCCGAATTGACCAACTCGTGGACAGCACAGCTGGGCACGAACTCCTATCTTTTATGGATGCATACTCCGGATATAACCAGATCCCCATGCACGCTCCCGATCAGGACCACACTAGCTTCATCACCGACCGCGGATTATATTGTTACAAAGTCATGCCTTTTGGACTCAAAAATGCTGGAGCTACCTATCAACGCCTCGTCAACAAAATGTTCGCAGAACTGATAGGACGTACTATGGAAGTGTATGTGGATGACATGTTGGTGAAGTCCAGGAAAGCCAACGACCATGTAAGCCATCTGGACGATATGTTTCGGGTACTTCGCCGATATGGAATGAAGCTGAATCCTCTAAAGTGCTCCTTCGGAGTATCATCGGGAAAATTCTTAGGATTCATCGTCCACGCCAGAGGAATCGAAGCAAACCCTGAACAAATCCGAGCTTTAAAAGAAATAAGGATGCCTTCCACTCGAAAAGAAATGCAGAGCCTAAACGGAAAGGTGGCCGCCCTAAGCAGATTCATTTCCAAGGCAACTGACAAGTGTGTCCCTTTCTTCGAAGCACTCAAGAAAGACAAAGGGAGGTTCGAGTGGACCGACGAATGCTTAAAAGCCTTCCTCAACCTCATCGAACACCTTCAGAGACCACCAGTACTCTCAACTCCAAATGAAGGTGAAGTGTTATACCTATACCTCGCTGTATCATCTCATGCTCTAAGCGCCGCCTTGGTAAGAGAAGAAGACCGCACACAACGCCCGGTTTACTTTGTAAGTAAGAGATTTACAGGGGCAGAGGCCAGATATCCTAAACTTGAGAAATTAGCATATTGTTTATTGATCGCGTCACGAAAACTGCGCCACTACTTCCAGTCTCACTCCATCAGGGTTCTAACCGATCAACCACTGAGACGAGTGCTCCATCGTCCTGACACTTCTGGGCGACTCCTCAAATGGTGCATCGAACTAAGTCAGTATGATATCACCTACCATCCTCGTACCGCTATCAAAGGACAAGCCATGGCTGATTTCATTGCCGAATTCACTATGAACGAAGGCGAGGAACAATCTGAAGTAGCAAAAAACATCAAGTGGAACCTCTTTGTAGACGGAGCATCGAACGAACAAGGCTCGGGGGCAGGTATTGTGATCATCACCCCCAGGGGAAGAAAGTTGTACTATGCATTGAGATTGGAGTTCACGGCCACTAACAACGATGCTGAATATGAAGCAGTAATAGCGGGATTGGAACTGGCCCTAGAAATTGGAATCAATTCCTTATGTATTCATAGTGATTCTCAGCTTATCGTAAACCAGGTACTAGGAGAATTCCAGACTCGAGGAGAACGACTCACAGCATACCTAAAGAAAACCAAACTGCTACTCGATCAATTGGACCATTATCTAATCAAACACATTCCTCGAGAAGAAAACCAAGAGGCAGATGAACTTGCAAAGCAAGCTAGTATGAAGGACAGCACCATTCCCGGAGCACCAGCAATCTCAAGGCAGCTAGCCCCAAGTTTCGAACAAGTAAATCTGATAACTGCAATCGAAGAAGGAACCTGGATGACCCCTATCCGGAAATATTTGCAAGATGGCATACTACCCGACAGGCGTGACGAAGCCAAGAAGATCTTGAGAAAAGTTCCCCACTACACAACACAAGAAGGCATCCTCTACCGGCGTGGCTTCTCTGGCCCCTTATTAAGATGCGTCGCCGGAAGGGAAGCCAAGGAGATATTAACAAACATCCATCAGGGAGGATGCGGAGATCACACTGGAGGACAGACTTTGGCAAGAAAGATACTCCGATATGGATATTACTGGCCCACACTAAACAAAGATACCCTAGACTTCGTTAAGAAATGCGACAGATGTCAGAAGTTCGCCAAGATCCCTCGACTGCCCACAAACGAAATTACTCAAATGACCAGCCCTTGGCCCTTTGCTGTATGGGGAATCGACTTAATTGGCGAACTGCCAACGGGCCGAGGCGGAGCCAAATATGCTATAGTGGTAGTCGATTATTTCACCAAATGGGTGGAAGCGGAACCTTTAAATAAAATATCTTCAGCAAAAGTTATCAACTTCTTGATCAAAAACATTCTGTGCAGGTATGGAATCCCCCTCAAGATCGTATCAGACAACGGACTCCAATTTGACAGCGAAGAATTTGCCGACTGGTGCCAAGAGCATGGAATTCATAAAAGCTTCTCATCAGTAGCTTACCCTCAGGCAAACGGACAAGTTGAAGCTGTCAACAAAATTCTCAAAACCCTAATCAAGAAGAAACTTGAAAAGTCAAAAGGCGCTTGGGTGGACGAACTTCCTACGGCACTATGGGCATACCGCACATCTTTCAGAACATCAACGGGACATACTCCTTTCTCTTTGGCATATGGATCGGAGGCAATGCTCCCAGTTGAGACTATTGTGCCTTCCCACCGTAGGATCCACTACAACCCAGAAGAAAACGAAGAACTCCTCCTCATGTCTTTGGATCTGATTGAGGAAAGGAGAAACGATGCAGCACTCAAAGCAGCAGCTCACAAACAAAAAGTGGCAGCACTATACAATTCCAAAGTCAAGCATCGCAGCTTACAAGAAGGAGATCTTGTCCTCAGGCGAATCTTTCCGCGCCCCGGGGCACTGGACCCCATCTGGGACGGACCATATGTAATTCACAAAGATCTCCACAACGGAGCTTACATTTTGTCAACAGTGGACGGAGAGGTGTTCCAGAGGGCATGGAACATCCGACACCTCCGTCGATACTTTTCTTAACTTGTACTGCCCATGTGAAGTGAATTAACAAAGAGAATCAGTGGACGTAGGCATTTTCGTGCCGAACCACTTTAAAAAATCTTGTCTCTTTTTAACTTGTTCCTTTATGTCTTGGCTACTTGTTAAGTTTTATCCCTTTCTGTTGAACAAAATCCTATGGCATCTCCACTCAAGACGCACCGCGGCCTCATCTAGACTAGGCCTAACAGGTACGCCACGATTCTATGCACTCGCCAATGAGACTCTTTTGCTCCAGCATCCCTCTGCTGCGGGTTAACTCATTGCGCGCCTGCCCTCAAAGCCAACTGTAATGAGCCGATTATAAGTCATCATAAAGGCCGACTATAGCCGATGGCAGCTCATTACGGCGTTCGGCTCGTCGGTAACCGTGAACCTACTTTAAGCCCCAACATAAGGTGTGGCCAGCCAGGGGTAGTTCACGGCCAACGGCACCCACGCTAGCCGGCCACGGTAAATCGAATAATACCCACGATTACGGACCATAACGATTCGGGTAGTTACCGTGCGCGATCTCGGCTCCGATGTGTCTTAAGTGCGGCTGTGGTAAAAAAGAAAACTCCCCGCGGAGGCGTAAGATGGGTGACAAATGTCTCCAAGACCCACAGCTAGGGAAAGTGACTACAAAACCCGTTTGCCACGAACTTAAGCACATCGACGGCCTTCCGTGACTGGAAGTTTTACTTTTACTATATTTCCATTTCATTTAAATATTTTTCTCCTATCCTGTGTAACAAACTCTAAAGTACAGGAAACCAAAGAGGAAGCATTCACTCATGAGGCTCTAAGCCTGCGTACTGGGTGGCAGGGCGCTCAGCTATACCCGTAAACAGTTACACAAGACACTCAAAGCTACCGCCTGCGAAGAAAACATAAAGGGCGGTACTCTCTTCTCTTGTACATAAATGCGTAACTATAGCTTATTCATACAATGACATTGCAAAACGTGAAGTTATATTTCAAGCAAAAACTTAACATCAAACACAACTAGAATCACAGGCATATACATAATTATACTTCTCACACGGCACATAAAGATAGCAACAACATTTAAACATGACAAAATCAGCTTATATTATAAGATCACGCGAAGTTATTCTTTGCAAATAATTTTATTACAGTTGCATATCAAAGACTAACATGAACAGTGATAAAAAAAAAAAAGAAACAAAAAGATGGCAGATGCATCCACACTCCATCACCAACTCCCCTAGCCTACTTAGCCGCAGGATCGGAGCCCCCAGCATGTGGATCTGAAGTCCCACCTGTCCAGATCAGAAGAGGAATTCATTAAACGAACGATCAAGTTATGAAAACACGAAAAGAAAAGAAAGGGAAAAGAATAACTCACCAGCATCCGCCGCTTGATCCTCATCATCCAACTGCACGCCCGCTTCCTCTGCAGCGAGTAGCCGCATCCCCTCCTTCACCGCCGCTTGCTCCTCCTTTGAGAACTGAGCAGTAACCGCACTCAAGTTGAAAGCCTCTCCGCCTTCCTTACCCGCATTCACCCTGGCCTCCTCTAAAGCCTGGAGATACACCTTGGCCATGACCCGAGGGTAATCGTCCATCCAAGACAAGCCGCCCTCCTTCCAAGTGTGGAAGTACATATCCTGCAACATCTCATCCATCATCCCCTCGTTTTCCTCAAACTCCCTCACCCGGGCCTCGGAAGCTTGCAACTTGGTGATGGCGACGTCCCTCTCTGATTGGTATCTCAAGCAGTCAGCCTGGAGTGACCTCCTCATTTCCTCTTCCTTCAACTTGAGGGACCTCCTCATCTCCTCCATCTCCTCCTTCAACTCGGCCTGAGCCATCTCCGCAGCCTCGAGCCTCCCTGACAACTCCTCTACCCGCTCGAGATCCGCATTTCGAACCTCATCCACCGTTGCGATAGCTATGTTAATCCGTTCCCTGCAAGCGACCTCCATCTTCCGTAATTCCGCCCTACTGGCCTTCTCCATGGTCTCTTTCAGACGCTTGGAGGCTTCCTCATGCTGGGAAATCTGGATGGCTTGGTCGGCGAGTTGCTTGGCCTGATCGGCAACCTTTAACCTCAACCGAATGTTAGCACTCCCGATCTCTTCCCCGGCCTTGACCAACTTAGCATGATGCTCCATTAACTTCTTGGTCTCTGCGGCCACCCGGTCGATATTAGCCTTGGCCTCATCCCCCATGGTGACTACCCGTGTAGTAAGTAAATCAAGATCTAAAGATTTGGCCTCGTCCAGCACTCTTACCATGGGGTTGCGGGGAAGTAGGTGCTCGCCCGTGGTCTCATCGAATGAAATGTCCCGAAAACTTGGGTCTAAATCAGGATGGCCGGCAAAAGGGTCACGAGGCACGGGGCGAGGCACATCGGGACGCCTTATATGAATGACAGTAGAACTCTTGGAAGGAGGAGGAGGGGGGCAGGGCTCCGTGCTCTCCTCCGTAGTATCACGAAGAGGCTGAGTAGGGGGAGACAGAGTAGGAAGCTGCGAAGCAGAAGAAGACTCAAATAAGGAACGGCTCCGCTTCCTTTTCTGAATGCCCTCTTCGATGACCCCAAGAAGAGGGCGGTACTTGACTACGTCCCCAGTGCGATCAGTAGAAGGTTTCGCGGAAGCTCTCCTCGACCTAAATTGTTCAAGGCGGTGTCGAACACCCGACGTTTTACCCGCCTGGCCTGCCCCTGGAATAAAGAACAAGTGTTACGAACATACAATAATCCGCAATTCAAAAAATGTGCTAAGTTAAAAAGAAAGAAAAGTGAGGAGACACATCTGTTATACAAACCCGGCGGAGGAGTGGGATACTGCAATAAGTCCTGGATCTCATTCCAGGATGGAAGTGAACCGTAAAAAATTTCTAAGTCCTTATCGAAAATAGAATCGGCAGAAGACAAAAGTTCACCTTGCATCGCCGGAATCACCCTAGCTGAGGAACCCTTAGAGGATGGGTCAGTGCCAGCCACAGCTTTGCCGGTTTCCTTTGCCTTCTCCGTTCCCTTCTCCGTTTCCGACTCTCCCTCCGACTCCCCGAAGGCCCGACGGAGAGCCTCATCCAGTTCGAGGTCTTGTTCAGAGGTTAGAGCAGCAACACCACTACCACCTTGACCGTCGCCATCTCCTCCACCCTCCGACCCTTCTCCAACTTCGCCTCCTTCCTCCTCTTCTACACCTTCCTCCTCCGGGACAGTCGGGCAAGTACTTGGAGAAGGGCCATCGGACTTCTTCAGTTTCTTCCCCCCAACCGCAGGACGCGCTGCGAAAGGCTCCCTCTTACCGCTCTTTACCGTAGCCCCCTCCTTAGCTTTAGCAGCCCTCTCCTCAGCCGTATCCCTTTGCTTAACCACGGACTGGCGCGGTAAGATCAAATTATACTCCAAGAGAGTTGCGTTCCTGATCAAGAAAGAGGCCGACCGGTCCCGTGCCGGAATAGCCTTTAGTTCAGCAGCCATTCGCACTAAGGAATCGTCCTCCACGACTGCAATACCACCTGTCGCTAGCCAGAAATAGAAGCATGTCAGAAAAAACACTACAGTCAAAACGCATGAAAAATATAAATGAAATCAATCTTACAGCCGGAAGTGAAAAGGCGGAAAGAAACAGCATCGTCCTTGACGAAGAACCACTCCTTCTTGAACATGGTGAACTTGGAATACAAGTCCAGAACTGGTTTGAAGGGTACGGCCGCCTCCAGACTAATATACGGAGACCCCTTCTTATAGCCTCTCAGGTTGTACAAGTATCGGATTTCCCGGTTAGAAGGAGGACGCCCGTACCTCCTCTGGAAGATGACAAAGAGGCTCACCAGGATAGCATATGAGTTAGGCTGAAGCTGGAAGGGAGCCACCTTCAAATATGTGGTGAAGCTTACTATCCAAGCGTTGATAGGAGGAATGGCCCCACACATGCAATGATATCGGCTATAGGCAAAATACCCCTCGGGAGGGTTGTACGGCATGACACCAGCCTCCGGCAGCAACATAAGCGCTCTGTCAATCCCGAAGGAACGGGATATGACATCAAGTTGCTCCTCTTTCAGAGAGCTAGGATAGCAATCAGGAGGAGAGACAAGAAGCTCCTGGGGACCATACCCATCGACTAGTGACCTCGGAGCAGGTCCGTGCTGTGCTGGATCTGGCTGAGCTGGGGGCACGGCAGAAGTTTCTCCGCTATCCCTGGATTTCTTCTTGCCCGATCGAGTTTCAACTTTGCGAGACATTTATCTGCATACACAAAAGTAAAAAGCATGATGTTAGAACGACAGTATAAACAAACAAGCATACATAAGTCCGGAGTTCCACTCAAAGTCCAGACACAAAGTTCGTTCGGCACTGGAGGTTCAAGACCATTCGGCACTAGGGTCTTACGTTCATTCGGCAGTACAAGTTCATTCGGCAATGGGATCTGACTTCCATTCGGCAATGGAATCTGAGGTTCATTCGGCAAAGCAAAGCTTCCGTGCCCATTCGGCATAAGCCCATCCGGTTATAGAGTTCATTCGGTAAAAGAGTATATACCTGGTTCGGCGAATATTTGATTCGGCAAATAGTTGGTTCGGTGGGCTTTTGATTCGGCTTCCTCTTGTTCGGTAGAGAAAAACTAAGGGGGGTGTAGCCTCTATATATAGGCGAGCTCTGGAATACCGGACGAGAACCTACTGCCGGACCAACCCCATGCCGGACGAGAACCTATCACCGGACCAACAACAACCGGACCAACAACAACCGGACCAACTATGTACCGAATGAAACCTTCCATACCCAACCAACCTCCAAACGAATAAGAATATATGCCTACTCGAAACCGAATGAAACTGTCTCTACCAGCAGAAGCCAGAAACAGGGGGCATGTAGGGCGCCTCACTCAGATAAGTCCCGAACCCCAGATCTTACTAATAAAATAAAGAATATGATAACAATGGATAAGTCGTGAATCTCTCACTAACATGGGTTAATCGTTCACACGTGCACGCGACCACGAACGGTCCATAAGCATGCTCTGAATGGCTATTAACCCTATCACCGTGAGAATTTACACTTTGACATCCCTTTTTAAGCTCACCGGTTAAAAGGATCCTTGATTCTGATAATTATGAAATGGCTAAGCTACTTACACATGTACGGGGTTGCGAACGATCCCTAGGCATGCTCTGAGCTGGCAATAAACCATCTTCACAAACATAGACCGGGCATCGACGATGCCGAGCCCCTTCGGGACTCACTCTCTCGTCCTGAACGGCACAGTTCACTTCATCTCGAATATTTCGATCATGAACGGCCGTTATTCGAAATCACACTAAAACTGTAAATTCCTTTGCAGGACATTAACAGAATACGAACGTCCAATCGCTGGCGTTACAAAGCCAATCTTCCTGCCACAAGAAAAACAAAGCGCGACACATGCAAGCACGTGCCCCACTTTGGGGGGCAAATGTTGGGCGAATTTTCACCCAGAAGACCTCGAGACCAAGAAGCCACTGTTTCACCCGGGCTTGCAACCTCCACCTCGTTCGATGAACACAAGGCTCGGTACAAGCATGGAAGTCAATCCGGCATTCCCATTCGGCAGAGTTACGTCCGGCCTCTCCCTGTTATGCCGGACCAGAATCCATTCGGCAAAGCCCAACCATTGGTCCATTCGGCAAAAGCAAGGCATAAGGCATTTCCATCCGGCACATCCCATTCGGTAGCCGGACCATACCCCACCGAACCAACCATCACCCCACTACCGAACCAACTCCACGGCCGGACCAAACAAGTACCGAACCACCTCACTGCCGGTCCACCTCCACACTCATTACCACCGGTCCACACTTATTGCCGGACCACGCCTACCACCGGACCAAACTCCATGCCGAATGACCTCCGCCGAACCAGGTGATTACCATTCCAGATTGCTTCAGCCCGGGCCCACCAGCAGTTATATACTTCCAAGACCCCTGCCCCCTACCTCATTCTATAAATAGAGGGGCAGGGGTACAACAATGGCAGACAAGTTTGAGAGCTCAAGCAAGGAAGGAACTTTCAAACTACTTTCATACACTTGTATACAACGCATTGTACTTGTAACCTGAAAGAAAGAAGATAATAACATATAAAGTGGACGTAGGCACATTCTGGCTGAACCACTATAAATCTGTGTGTCTTTTACATTTCAGCCCCTACTTTTCTCATATTTACATACTCATCTAAAATCATTGAAAATCACATATAATCAACTAAATAATACGACTTGGAGGTGTTTGTCCATTTTTTGTGCAAACAATAATATCTTCCCATAAAATTTTGCGACCATCTTCTTCATTATATGCACAAATAACTGTGCACACAACACTTATATTATTTGCATTATGAAGTATACAGGAAATGTATTGATCAGTAGTATGAAGAACAATAGTAGTCCATAGAGATGAGTCCCACATAATAGTAATTCGACTTTTCCGATCATCAGAGATATTGTGAGACATTTTCCATTTTTTTATCAATTTTATTCATAAAATTGTCGACTGAGCTAAGAGAGAGCTTGTTTTCCAGAATACCAATAAAGGAAAATTTATTCGTTTTAATAATATTTATAATTTCTACCTGCTTATAGAGGGCATTCATCCCCTAATATTCCAAATGAGGAATTCCATTAACAACTAATATTAGGAGAGCTACTTTCTTCCATAGGGGTAGTTTTCCCCGTGATCTTTACTTTTTTGGATTTTTTATTTTTATATTTTATTTGGTTAACAAGATTCGACCATGCAGGATTATCCACTACATCGGAATTCAAAGAAGCTTTGAATTCAAAAGGCACTTCCTCTGATCTAGTTTTGCGAGATGGTTTAGTTCTAGTGATGGACGATGATTCTAAAATCTCTGACCCAGTTTGTAGACCTGCAGAGGGGTTATCCAAAATGGTAGAAGCATTTTCTTTGGGAGGAGGAGCAGAAGAAATAGGATCTGTAGTCAAATTGAGGGAATTTGTATAATTAGAGTCATGCAGAATGTTCAAACTATCAGACATGTTATAATCTTCTGTAATGTTAAGATTCACGCAATCTTTAGTCGACTGGACTGTCTGATTATTAACCAGTCCATTTCGGTTTATTTCTGAATTCTTACCATTTGTCTCTGATTTGTCATTTTATTCTGTACTGATCCAGTATAAATCTGCAGAAGATTCTGATTAGTAGTTTCTAAGTTTGTGAAATGATTACATTAAAAGCACAATTATTCGAAGAATTTTCATTAGAATCAATAATCATTTCTGTGTCTGCGTTAGCCATGTTACTATTCACTTTGGGTAGCCACACTTTGTTGAATTGGCAATGATTTTCTGAGTGTCCAAAGCTCGAACAATTAGAGCATACACTAGGTTTCCATTCGTAAATAACTTCTTGCCATGTCAGCTCGTCTTTATCATTTAAGATAGGAAGTTTGCTGGGAAATTCAAAGTTATTATCAGTTTCAATGAGGACTCTTGCAAAAGCTATTTTGATTATTCCTTCAGTAAACTTGTCAAGTCTGATAGGAGTTCCGAGCACAGAGGCAATACGACTAATCCCCTCTTCTGTCCAGAAATCAAGTGGCAGGTTGGGGAGGCGAATCCAGATCCGAATAGAATTAAGTAGTTCTTTGTTGAGTTGCATTCCTGGGTGCCATCTTTTCATCATCAACAACTTCTTGTTATAATAGTATGGTCCACCCTCTAGAACATTCAGACAATCTTGTTCTTTACTGAATTTAATCACATAAAATCCATTTTCCATTGAAAAAATAGAGAACTCCTCCACTGGCTTCCAAACTCTAGTAATATACTCTTTGAAATATGGATAATACGGCTTAGGTCCAACCACATATACAACAATAGCTTTACTCCATTGTTTTCTAGCATCCAGGATAACTTCAGAGGACATTTTTGCGCACTTTAATGAATTGACTTCTCGGGGATGGTAAAATTTCAGTGGAACAGACATAGGTATTTTGTTTCCTTTGACAATCTCATTCCACGCTTTACTAATTGGAGAGGCAAAGTTCCATTTAGGAGGGTTTTGTTTGGTATTCACTGGGTACTTCTGGGAAAACGATTCAGGAGGGATTGGGTTCTGTTTCTGGATCGGAGGGGAACGATGATTGTTTGGAGGAAGAGAACGTTCTGAGAGAAACGCTTCCTTGGAACGACGATTGATGGGGCTCGGCTTGGGTTGTCGCTTCCATTTACGCGAGAGCACGGGGGTGAATCCATCATCATCGATGGGGGACACTCGATCCGATTCGCATGGTTCAAAGCCGGGAGGGTGATCTGAAGGATAGGGCGGCGGATCAGGGGGTGGAGATGCCTGCTTACTAATCGAGTTGGATGCGAACATGTCAAACACTAGAAGCGAAGATTGAAACAAACGGAGAAGGAGAGGAAAATCAGGAGCAACGCCAAAAACCTTCAGGAGCAATGGCAAAAGCCTTCGATCGCTAGTACGGGGGTGGCGGCCACTAGGATTTTCTAATTACAAGTTGTTAAAAATACGTTTACTACAACTTTCAGGAAAAACCAATTGTTAAAAACCCTTTATTACAACTGTAAGTAAATTCCAGTTAGTGAAAACCCTTTATTACAACTATCGTTTTACACCAGTTGTAACTAATAGTTATAATAGGGTCATTTTCTTATAGTAATCCCGCATCACTCAAAATACATGTATACATTCATCCATTCAAACATACATGCATTTAAACATATGACAAACATCATCAAATCAAGCATAACATATCATTCAAACATTACAACATATACCTAGACCACACATATAAGCTAATATCATTCAAACACTTGTTCAAAACCATGTAAAACCATTAAAATATTTTTTAAACTCGTGTTTTGATCAAGTCAAAAATCAAAAGTTTGTTCTGTATGTTGAAAAGTCAATCCAACACATATTAAACATATATTACAACTTGTATGAGTAAAATAATCCACCAACCAAATGATGATAAAATCACAAAATAGCTCCAATCAAATGCTTGTTTTCTTCCCTTTGATGCATTAATTTTCGATCGAAAGTTTATTGGGACGCTGTTGACGAGTTTTCAAGCTTGAATGCTAATTTTAGAGGGTTGAGGATAATAAACTGTAAAAACATCAAAACGGGATTTAAATCATAGACATATGAACTCTAGTCGAACATTGGATGCTCCTCTAAGAAAATAAATCCGTTTGTACAACACATTTAACCTATTCACTTCACAACAAACACTAATTAATTTTCTCTCACAATTAATTATTCTTAACTAAGCTTTAATGCTCACATCTGTATTAATTACTTATCATGCCATCTAATTAATTATATTAAAGCAATATCTTCAACGCGATTAAAAGTGTATAAAGTTACAATGGTTGGATGATGATGATGATAAGAACGCATAATATGATAGTTTAATAAGAACATGATGGGTATAGGTTTGTAGGTGCAAAATTACATAAACATTGTAGGTGAACGACAAGTGTACAAATATTTAGACGAGCGTTACGGCACGCGCTTCACGCATGATGGTGGCACGTGCTTCGCACATGAATTGTTTTCTACAAATTATATATGTTTATCACATTCAAGATAAAATGATTTATTGAAATATTTAATCATATTTTTGCATTGAAATCATTTTTGTTAGTTTAAATTTATTTCTAAGCTGCAACGTCTATTTTTTTTAAGTTTGAATTTTTATTTATATTATTAATTAATAATTTATTGTTGGATCCTATTTTTAGGTGATATTAAATTTTGATAGTATTTGTAGATGAATGTTTTAAATTTGTAAAAAAAAATTATTTTTTTGATCTTATTTTTAAGTGATATTAAGATTAAATAACATTTGTATACAGAAATTTTGAATTTGTAAAAAAAATTAATTGTTAGATCCTATTTTCAAGTGATATTAAGATTTGGTGTTAGGGGCATTTTTGGTAGTTCACGTTGACACCAAAAAAGCGTGGCACCACATGTATTACAACTATTATTAAAGATATAGTTGTCAAATTCATTAGCAACATTAATGAAATAAGGGATGTAAATGATCATATATGTTTTCATGAGGAATTAGTTAATCACGTTTGGCAAATGTATGGAAACTATGGCAAAATGTTCTTATTTTTCACACTATAAATCAAATATTTTAATTTCTTGTTTTGAAATGTTAAAACATTGTAATGCATCTATCATCAACTGCAATGATTTCGTTTATTATTAATGTAATATATATGGGTGTGTGTAGTGTTTAAGTCTTAAATTTAACTAATTTATCAAAGATAAAAGCTAACGAGACAATGGTTTGAAATTTTGACGGAATGCCTGAATTTCGATCGTTTTGGTTTTATTCTGCCTTTGGCTGGAACATAATTTGTTCTCAAATTCACTGTTGTTGATCGATGTAAGGAAAAATGTCCGTTTTAGTTAATTACCTACACCGTAAATAACGACATCCAACAACAAGAAAAACGAAAGAATTGAGCGTCTAGCAAGACTTTTTGGGTGTATTTGCTTGCAACAACAAAAAATTTAAAGAAGAAATCAAGCTTGAAGTATGAAACATCGAGCATAAGGAGAAAAAAAGGGGTAAATGGGGAGAAGGAGAAATCGAGTATTATGAAGCCGACAATGTGTTGAGAACGATAATCATAGGGTTACACTAAAGTATAAAATTTACATAGGGCCTTCCTTGTTGCTCTTTGTTTTATTTATTTATGCTTTGCTTTATTTATTTATGCTTGAACGAATTTCATATTAGAAATTTAGAGAGAGTATAACCAACTTTGACCATGTTAAATTATGATTACAGTTTTATAAATTTATAACGTTCATTGGCATGCTGATTTACAAAATGGTTTCACAATGCTACAAAATCCATTTAAATCATAATTTAAGCAGAATATTCAAAATACATGCAAAATGGAACCAAAATTTTAAAATGACAATTAATCTCAACTGTTTGATTTTTCTTCAATTTCAAACCCAAATGTAAATGCAAACACAACGAGATTTGACGATAAATAGCATGTTTTTATTTGAGTCTCAATAGTTGCAACTTTAACTGTAGTTATACACAACGGCTCTTTAATGGCTCTCGTTCTCTAAGCGATAGCGATTTTTCTTCTCTTCGCCATCTGTTTTACTTTTCTCTTAGCTGCTTATCTCCTTCTCTCTTGTGATTTCTGAGGTTGTCATTGGGTGGAAATGTTGTCGTCCTCGTGCGACGCTGAGGAATTTGTGCTTACTGGTTCTTTTATTAGATCTTGCCCGCCGTTCGAGGCTATCGGCGATGCCCTCTTGGCAGTTGTGGCCGGACCTATCTCTCTGATTTTTACTGGACCGAAATCGGTGGAGATTAGGGTTTTTAGCTTGTCCGATTTTGGGGCTATTGTCAGATCTCGGTATTTTTGGGTTGTATTCTGCTTCTTGGAGGTGCTACCGGTCTCTGATACCGGTTTGCAGTGTCGCCCTCCTCCCATGTTCTGTTTGCCGCTGATTGGCGATGTGCGGGAGGTGGTGGACCTTGCTTGTGACGACGAATCGGCGTTGAATAGGGATTTCACCACCCAATTCGAACCATCGTTGTCCTTTGCTGCCGTGTCTGGGTTGGTGCCGTATGGGGAGATCTCTCTGGTGGTGGGTTCCGTGTGTTGTGGCTCGGTCATTGACTATGATGGAGTGGACGATAGGGATTTTACCACCCTTTTCGTTCCATCTATCTCGTTCTCCTTCGATGGTGCTTATCTTTCTGATGTTGATGAGTTTCTGATGTTGGAAACGGTTGGTAGTGATTTTGGTTTTGGGTCGGTTTCAGTCGCCGGAGGGGATTTCACTACCCCTCTGGTTGAGGATGCGGCGGTGCCCTTTCATGCATATCTTGCAGTGGATAGTGGTTCTTTGGTCTGTTCTGATGTTTTGGGTATGGTTAATTTTGATGTTTCGGTCGGGGATTCTGTTTGCTGTGCTTTCGTCGGTGTTTTGGGAGTGGGTTTGTTAATATTAGTTGATGGGGCTGTGGTCTCCTCCAGATGGGTGGTGGCTTGTTTACACTGTGCTCCTTCCTTGGTGATTCGTTCATTTGGGGTTGTGAGGCGCAGGGTGGAGGTGGTTGGTGGTGCCTTTGGTGTTGGTTCGGTTTTTTATTTGGATTGGTCGACCCCATCTTCCTCGGTGGGGTCCCCCTTTCTGGTTGGTGGGAGGGGGTGCGAGCTATTTGTGTCCGGTTTTGATGGTGGCCCTTTCTTTTTGGCGCTGCTATCTTTTGGTGCTTTGCACGGTCAGGTGAGTTTCTCGTTGGTGTTCTTCCTCTTTTTCGTTTCTTTTGGTTATGTGATTCTTTATCGGGCATTGCCTTATGGGTTGTTCCTTGAGTTTTTGAGCCTTGACTCGCTTCGGAGAGTGCTCCCTGACACGGGTTGTATAGCGTTGGTTATTGACGTGCCAGGTCCCTTTGGCATTGTTTTCTCCGTTTGGAGCGGACAGTGTGGTTCTCTTTGTTGGTTTTTTGCTATTAGCCATAGCGAAGTCTGGTCAGTGTCGTTTATGGCTTCGTTTCGTCCGTCTGTTCTTTCTGTTCTGGTTGATCCCCATTGGTCTCCGCGGATTTATTATTCTGCCTGGATCGATTGGCTTTGGCGGTGTTCCATTTCTGATCGCATAGTGTACCCTGTTGCGGTCCACTATGCGGACAGCATGGAATATTACCAGTCATTTGCGATTCAAGCAGATGATAGATCTGTTAGAGCCACAGTGCGAACCTCTCCCGTTTCGCGGGGCAGTCTCATTAGTGACTGTCCGGAATGGGTTCGGTTCCTACAGGATCGTGGGTTGCGTATTATTAGCTCCCCTACATATCTCCGTTCTCCTTCTTCCGTCTCGGTTTCTTCGGTGTCTCCTTCTCCTTGTTGCTCCTCCCGTTGCTCTCTTCCTTCGTCTTCTTGCGCTTTTTCGATTGATATTCCCTTGCTTAGTGTAGCCGAAATCGCGTTGATTAACGAGCGGCTATCTCGTCTTACCGAGAACTCGGCTCCTTCCAGATCCTATTCTTCTTCTTCTGTCTCGAAGGAGAATATTGGCGCTTCCTCGTTATCCGAGTCTAGGCGTCAGCCTCTTCGTCGATCGTCTAGACGTCGGTCGCGTGGTGCGTCCTCCTTTCCCCGGACTATCCGTACTCGCTCTATAGCGGCGATTGAGTAGATTGACCGTTCTACTCTGTCATCCTTGTATCGTTCCTGATTTGCGGCTGATTTGTTTTCTTTGGTCTGTCCTTTTCGGTCTGTTATTTTTTGGCCCTCATGTCGAATTTTCTTTTTTGGAACATTCGTGGCATCGGTAACGAAGCGTCCGCTGCTAGACTTAGGCGGATTGTCCAGAAGCATTCCATTGGCTTGGTGGCTCTTTTAGAACCCCTTTTGGATTCTGGAGAGATTTCCAACGCTGTTCTGTCGCTTGGTTTTGGCGGTGCTGTGTCTAATTGCTCGGGTAAGATCTGGATTCTTTGGTCTAAAGATTTCGCTGTTCGGCCGGTTTTTGACTCGTCCCAACTGTTATCTGTCTTTGGTTCATCTTCCGTTTTTCCACAACCGTTCATATTTTCGGCGGTCTATGCCAAGTGTGACCGGTTTGAGAGATTATCTCTTTGGGATGACATTTTATCTCTTGAAGCCCTTGGTTGCTCGCTTTCGGTGGTGGGGGGCGATTTCAATGTTGTCGCTAGCCAGGCTGAGAAGGACGGAGGGTTGGCCGTCAATAGGCACTCGGTCTCTGATTTCAATTCTTTCATAGTGAGTTCTGGGTTATCTGAAATACCCTTCGTTGGATCAGCCTTTACTTGGTCTAATAATCAGGTTGGACCGAATCGGATTCTATCCAGGTTGGATAGGGTTTTTGGGTCTACTGATTGGTTGCTTCTCCCCTTTTCCTTCTCCGTTTCTCATCTCCACCGCTCCTGCTCTGATCATGCGCCGTTGGTTTTAAGGTGCGCTTCGCGGTCCTTGTCAGGGCCTTCTTCTTTTCGTTTCCTTAGTATGTGGAGCTCCCACCACAGTTTTTTGCAGGTGGTGGAGGAATCGTGGTCCGCTCCCATATTGGCTGCTCCGATGCTAGCCTTCTCTCGGAAACTTCGTCGTCTTAAGTCTTGCCTTAAGTCTTACCTTAAGTCTTGGAATTCCCTTGTTTTCCGGAACATCTTCGACCGCGTGCGTGCGGCTGAAGAATCCCTGATTATTGCCGAATCTATGTTCGACGAGAATCCATCAGCCGAAAACAAGGAATTTTGGGCTGTCGCCCAACTCGCTTTTTCTTCGGAGCTCCGCATTGAAAACTCCTACCTCCGTCAGAAGGCGAGGATCAAGTGGGTGGTCGATGGTGATGCTAACTCCAAGTTCTTCCATTCCTCAATCCGCAAGAAAGCTAATTTGCTTTCAATTCGTGAGATTCTGAGACCGGACCATTCTATGGCTTCGACTCCATCTGAAGTTGTAGAGGTTTTAGTTTCTCATTTCCAATCTTATTTGGGATCTCCTTCGGTGTTGGACCTGACTTCGGACATCCTGTCCTTTATTCCCCGTCTTGTTTCAGCTGAAGGTAGTGCCGGATTAGCTTTACCGCCTTCTCCTGAGGAGATTCGTGCCAGTGTGTTTGCACTCAGCAAGGAGAGTGCCAGTGGGTCGGACGGTTTTAATGGTTCTTTCTTTCGTTGTACCTGGCACATCATCCAGTCGGATCTCTGCTTGGCTATTCAACATTTTTTTTCTGGTGCCGATCTTCCCGTTAGCTGGTCTTCCACTAACTTGATCCTCATACCTAAGTGTGATCATCCGAGGTTGTGCTCGGAATTCCGTCCGATCAGTCTGTGTAACTTCGCGAATAAAGTCATTTCTAAGGTCCTGGCCATTCGTTTGGCTCCGTACCTTGATCGTATTATTTCTTCCTCGCAGGCTGGTTTTGTTAAAGGTCGTTTGATCACTGATAACGTCCTTTTAGCCCAAGAACTCGTTTCTCAGATTGACCGAAAGGTCAGGGGTTCTAACGTTATTTTCAAACTTGATATGGAAAAGGCCTATGATCGTATGTCATGGTTCTTCATCATCAAGGTTCTTCGTGCCTTCGGTTTTCCTGAAACTCTCATCGACTTAGTTTGGAGGCTCATTTCCAACTGCTGGTTTTCTGTTATCGTTAACGGATCTGCCAATGGTTTTTTCAAGGCTGGTAGAGGTATCCGGCAGGGTGATCCTCTATCCCCTTCTCTTTTCGTTATTGCGGCCGAAGCTTTCATTCGTGGCATTCACTCATTGACGGTTTTTGGTCAAATTCAGCGCTTTGGCATTCCGAGTGGATGTCCGCTTGTATCTTCTCTGTCTTTCGCATATGATATTGTCATTTTCTCTAACGGTAGTCGTTCTTCTGTTCGGCGTCTTCTTCGTTTCATTCGATTGTACGAAAGATGTTCGGGACAACTTGTCAATTCGGCTAAGAGTTGCTTCGTTCACGCAAAGGACATGGGTCCTTTGAGAGTTTCGTGGGTCGAGTCTTTTTCTGGGTTCTGGGCTGCTTCCCTCCCTCTTCCTTACCTGGGCATTGTTCTATACAGAGGGAGGAAACTTAACGCCCTTTTCGATCCCCTCTCGGACAAGGTTAGGGGGTGGATTATCCGGTGGAATGCATCTCTCCTGTCCCAAGCTGGTAGATTGGTGCTTATCCAATCGGTTTTGTGCTCTTTGGGTGTTCATATTTTCGCCGCTATGACCCCAACTTCTTCTTTCTTTCGTTCATTCCGTTCGTTGGCTTCTTCTTTCTTCTGGGGTTCTAAGGGTGACGATCGTCGTCATCATTGGGTGTCTTGGGATGTTATCTGCCGGCCTAAGTGTGAGGGTAGGTTAGGGTTGCGTAATCCGAAGGACATCTGCTTGGCTTTCGCTTGCAAGTTGTGGTATAGGTTTGGGGCTAACGAATCCTTATGGTCGCAATTTCTTCATGCTAAGTACCGGAGACTGGCTGATTCTGGATTCTCCGGTACTCCTTCCTTCGCGAGTGAGACTTGGAAGCATATGCAATCGGTCAAAGTGTTTGTTGATTCTCATGACGGCCTCTCCGGATGGGATGGTGGTCCGTTCTCTATTCGGAGGGCTTGGTCCTCTTCTAGAATCCCATCGCCCGTTCTTCCCTTTTCTTCTTTCATTTGGGACGTCCGTATCCCTTCTAAAGTATCTCTTCTGCTGTGGCGTTCCTTCCATAATGGACTCTCAGTTGATGAAAACCTTCAACGGATCGGCATTCCTTTTGTCTCTCGTTGCAGATGCTGCGGTAACGGGGAGACGGAATCGGTGAATCATCTGCTTTTCATCGGATGGTGTGCCAGGTCTTGCTGGAACTACTTCGGGAATTTAGTGGGGTTACGTGGTTCCATCAACTCTTCTTTTGATTTGCTGTCCACTTGGTGGTGTCGTCGTGCTGGTCGTTCCCTTCGTTCTATTGTTTTTCGTTTGATTCCTTGTCTGATTTGCTGGCACATTTGGTGTGTCCGGAATAAGGCAATTTTTGACGAAACTCCTATGGACCCTCTATCTGTTATTCGGAAGGTTCGAGATGATGTTTACTTGGCTTTCCGGGGCCGTCCATTCCGAGGTTCTGTCAACTTTCGTTCTGGTCGCCTAGTGAATTTGTTATCAATCACCTGTTCTAGCTCTTCTATTAGACAAGGTATCGGTTGATTGCCTATCCGGAGACTGGTGGTTACGACTGTCCAGTCTCCTTCTTAGCCTCCTCTCCCCCCCCCCTCTTTTTTTCTCATGTTTAGGTTATTGCTTGCAGGTAGAGGCTTTATAGGGTATGTGATTCTCAGTCCGTTCTTTGTTTGGAGCTTGCTTAGAGTTTTCTGTTTCTGCTTTTCGGGTTTCGGTCTTTCTGGTGATGGGTTGTTGTCTGTTGTTTTCTTCTAGTTCTTCTATCGGTCTTTTTGGTAGATCGCTATCTATTTTTCGGTGGTATTCATACATCGGAATCGGGCGGTGGCTTTGCCGGAGCTCGATTTTGATATTGGTCGGAGTGGGGGTTTTTGGACTTATTCGGGATTGCTTTGCGCCTGCTGGGAGACCTCCTTCTGGATCTTTTTGTTAGTGGTTTTTTGTATTCCTCTTTTGGTTATTTCTGTGATCCGATCATGTATTCTCTCGTCTTTGTTCTTTTACGGTTACCTGTCAGGCTTGTTGACAGCTTTTGGTGTTGTTTAGTTATACATATTTTCTTTTAAAAAAAAAAAAGTGAAATATTGATATATATATATATATATATATATATATATATATATATATACGTAAGTGAATATGTAGCATCTGTATATACTCGTACTATGTGTTGAAGTAGATTTCAATTTTAATATTATATATATAAAGTCTTCAATAAAAAAAAAAAAAAAATAAAAAAAAATAAAAACTTTAACTGTAGTGCAAGTCTTGCAAACAACCGTTTTGGACAACCGATCTGGTTTGGTCAATGGTTTCTCGATGGTAAATGGTTCGATATTTTATTTATTAAGAAAATATTGTATGCTAATCTTTGAGATTCAAATTGTTGTCTAGTGGCTACTTCACTTCTTGTTTTTTGGGGCAATCTAGCATAATGCAGTATTTTTGGCTGGGGCAACGTTATGGTTGGCTGGCTCTAAGTTGCAGGTCATTGATTTAAATCTTTGCTAAATAACTCATACATACATGTGTATGTATGTATAGCATTAACTTTCATAACAAACAATACGTTTATAATATAGATATCTCCCACTAGGAGGGCTCTAACAACATTGAAGCTTAAACAGTATTATCACACATCAAAGGTTCCTTTTAGGTAGCTAACTAGAGACTGTACACAGCTACCGAGGCAATGTTGACGAACGTCATTGTTTATTAAACTCGATCACAACACGTGATGCTTTGAGATAAATAATGTACCCAATTGGAGCATCAAATTGTATATCAACCTTGTGCATGAAGGAAGGAAGAAGAAAAATGAATAAATACAGCTGGGCAGCTGTTTAATCTCATTACTTTAATGGGCATATGCAGCGCAGTTCCTATTTCTATGATTAGGACTTCGCAGTCTGAACCTATTCATATTTCCATTGCTTCCCTACCACATATACATATTAACAATTAATAAACGCATCCCTTACTAACACTATTTAATTTTCCTTTTTTTTTCCTTTTCTTCTTTAATTCCATTCTGTGTATAAAAGTGACCTACAGACAAAGACGTCACATAAATGCTAACGGTATTATGGATTTCTTTCGGGTTTCCCGCCAACTTGTTTTTTTTTTCCTTTAATATTTTTCTTTAATAGTATCTAATCATATAGAAATTGAAATATTTTTATAATATATTTACCATAAACGTTATATTTGTAATATTCGTAGTACTGGTAGGATTTATATAGGATTTTGAGGTTTTATAATTTTGTAATGCTGCCTACAATTTAAATGTCAAACTCGTATCTGAATAAATGATAGGGATTGGAGAGAAAAAATGAGTGAGGCAAGTAAATAAGGTCCCCCTATAATTAGGACAGCCTTTATCTTTAAAGACTCATCCCCCACCTGGATTATAGGTATGCACCCACTTTAGAAGACCCCCCCTATTCTCATTTGTCTCTTTCATTTTTTTATGTAGTTTCCTTTATTTTCCTAGATGCTTGATCCTGTACATTAATTAGTTTTGTGTACTCAAGTACATAATCATAATGAAATTGTGTGCGCTTTTGTATTTTTTTTACATTTTCAATTCAACATGCTTAAGCTTTGCTTAGTAGTTTAAGACCAAAAATCCTGGTTTGCAGAAATTGTGAAGTGAATTTTTAGTGTTCTTTTATCTGGTAAATAATCCACAAGCATTCTATAAATAGATCAGTATTTGGCAAATTTATTTCAAATATATCTGATTTTAATTGGCCACGGTAGGTTTAATGCATATATCATATATATATATATATATATATATATATATATATATATATATATATATATATATATTAATGAAACTAAAATACCATAATTAATTTACTAAACTATTATCATAAGTAAAGCAGTTGTTCTTTTCGCTTGATTCTAGAAATATATATTTTGAGGACTAAGTAATTAATTATTAACCAATTTTTACCCTTATCACAAGAAAGTAGAATATAGTGCATTCTTCATTTCGAGGTACAAGCTTAACAAAATCTGAAGCTAAAACAAAGAATTATGCTAGTTAAGTGAGAATCAATACAGTCATAGATTCCAGCCACTAAACACTCAAAAATGAAGTTGATAATTAAGAACATTCTTTACTAATAATCTAAATATTCATGAATCAATTGAATGTTTAAAAAAACAAGACATGGAATATGAAGTTCAAGGATATAGATCAGTTTGATCACAGTCGATCTAATTGTGTGACTTGCATACATCATTGAAACTGGAAAGATTAACCAGTGTATATCAACATAGATACACCAACTAATTTAGATGACAGTTTTGAGATAACATGATTTCCACCCTATTCAATTTTCAAAAGGAAAAAAACTTTTTTAAATCAAAGAAATGGAATATTATTGTTTCACAAGCATGCTGGAGCTAAAATCATAAATAAATTAAGGTTGATACAAAGAAAAGCACAGATAAAAATCATGTGCTACCAAATTAATTGCATCTCTTAATTTTACTTACACTTGTCGAACCTAATTAACTTCAGTCAATAAACATTGCACCTTTTTTTTTCCATCAATTAAGCATTACTTTCAATTTTTTCCAAGACTAAACCTCTCAATTAATGCTATATATAATCATCAATTATATCAAAGAAAAAGAAGAAGAAGAAGAAAAACCTACATTTTGATCACATTTCAAGATCCAATGATGGTTCATCCTTTGGGTCCTCTTTCTCCTCCTCAAGAGGCAAAGTCAAAGCCAAAGCCGAAGAAGAAGAAGACGTAGACTCTTCTACCCTCATTGGCAAGTCGAAATCCACCCCAAAAAGCCTTACCCTCCTACCCACAATATTATTACTAGGTACCACAACCGGCACCGAGTCAAGCACTATGGGCCTCTCCAAAGTCCCATCTACCCTACCCAAGGGCCGTGGGTCCACTATCGGTGTCCTAAACACAAGAAATTGTTCACCGCCGCCGCCGCCAACATTGTACAAGTAATTACTTCTAGGCACCACTGATCTCCTGAAGGACAACATCGGGTAGGACACATGCCTAGGCAAAGAGGCGCTACGCACCACCTCAGGCCTTCTCCTCCAATCGATGAAAAGGCGCTCTTTGTCCTGGACCGCCCTACCAAAGGACACGGTGTCCCCCGCGTTGAGGCGCTTCTCCTTCACGAACCTGCTCCACCCCTTGGTCATGACGTAGCTCTGGCTGCTGTTCCAGTAGGAGTATCTGAAGCGCCACTGCTTCCCGAGCCTGTCCTCAAAGTTTAAAAGCAGCCCTTTTTCATTGGTAGATGTATCTAAAGGAAAGCATCTCTCTGCATGCTGTTTAGGGATTACTAACCGGTTTAGTTTGCCTACGTCGCTCGGGGTCACGATTTTGTCGAAAAGATGCTCTTTTTCGATGTTTTGGGAAGAAGATAGTGGTGGAGTTTCAATGGGTTGAATTGGAGATGAAGAAGATGGAGTAGTTATTGGGTTAGTGGTTGATTGTGAAAAGTCCATGAAATGAGTAGAAGAAGAATAATGGGTTTTGTTCTAAGTGTTGAACATGAAAATGTAGGGGAAATGAAGGGGTTTTTTGGTTCAACTTGACAATTAATATGTACATGAGCAAGTAGTAGTGTTGTTTTATTAGAATGATGGAGTGCTGCCCTAGCTTGAAGAAGTTTCCAAGAACAAGTCTCTAAAGGAAAAAAAGGTGAGAGCAATTGGAATGGAATAGTGACTATGTACGGATCTGATCCACATATATACACGCGCGCGCGCATATATCACACACATACTTTTGTCTTAACAATGTGGTTTAGCCGATGGATAGTCTGATCAAGAGGTAATGTGTGAGTTTGTCACATCTTGCATTTGGAGATTAGTTTATAATTCTCGATATAATCCTAATATAGGTTAGGCTTAGTTGTTTGTCCCATTGGAAATAAAGAAATGAAAAGAATTCAAACCTTGAGAAACTACTAATATAAATACTTGTTAGGACAATGTGTGTGAAAGGATTAAAATAATATTCAGAGAGAGCTATATAATTTGAACATATAAACCTGTTGATGACTTGATGTACTATAAACTATTTAATACGACGGACCGATATGGTAAAATGTATAAAATATTTGCTCCGGGTGTTAATTAATTTGTGTGCTGGTATCAGGCTTTTTTATTATTATAATTATTAATTGGATATCATGAACCTGGGGTTTTTCATAAGATAGTTATTTTAGTTTGCATATGGGTGCGAATCTTGATTCAGTTCACCTCATAATCTCTTCTTTTCTCCCTCCCTCTTTTAATGAATTTTATTTTAAAAAAATAAAAATCATGTAGTCAAGGTGTATTTTATAGCGAGATCATTTATTCAAGATCCAAATCACTAGAAAGCATTAAAAAATATTGTAGCGCAATTGATTGTGCACAGCAGTCTTTATTATCTATTAAATAATACTAAAACAGAAGAATGCTCTTTTATTAATTTTAAGAATTTTCTCATTTTTCTCCTAATACTGGCTAAATATTTATTTTTCTTTCAATTTAAATTATTATTACAAATTTCTACTAATTACGTCAATTATCATTTTACATTCAAATATTAGTATTTAATAATTTCTACAATTATTCACAAAAAACTTACATTCCGGTCCATGTATTTAAATTAACTAAGTGTTTAAATTTTGAATTTTTAAAATAATTCCAATTAATTAATAATCATTTCGGTCAAGCAAGTCCTAACCGATGATAATTCATTGTGTTATATACTACACATATATTGACAAAAAGTGTAGAAATAATATTCCATTCAATCCATATTACTGAAAATTTCTATAATTACTACAAAATTATCTTTAGTTCTCTTATATTATTCCAATTCAAGTTTAGATAAATTTATTTCCTTCTAAAATTGATACTTAATTGCAAAGAAGAATATACAACATAAAAACTTTCTAAAGTTTTATTTTATTAAAAACAAACATATTCTAAAACATGTATTGTTATAAACATATTCAACGTTTTTTTTCTTTGTCATATCGGTAAATTAAGCAAATTCTTTATCATTAATAAAAATTTATTATTGTTAAGAATGATATTAAATTAATTATATGTGATGAATAATGTATTTTATGAATTGAGAAACAATGAATATTTTCAATTATTACGTTCTATGAAGTGCTACGTATAATCGTAATTTACGTTAAATAAAGGATAAGATATACAATATTTTAAGTTGAAATTCTTTTTTGATATTTTATTGTCATTTTGAGACAAGTATTAATTATTTTGCAAAAGTTCTTATTATAAACTAAAATATTATGGTACGAAACAATGATTTAAAAACTTGGTTATAAATTTTATATAATTAAACAATATGATTTGTAATGTTTCTGTTAATCAACATTTCATTTAGTTGTCAAATAAATATTTTGTATCACTTGTATAATATAAAATACTTATTTTGATGTTGATATTAACTGCAAGAGCTTCAAATACATAAAATTACGCTGATTCATTTAAGTAATATTTGAAATTCAATCTATATATCATTTATCTTTTAAACTAATATACTAAAAACTAAATGTTAAGCTCAAAATTTATGTATGTATATAAATATTCATTTGTTGGAATTTATGAAATATTAATTTGAAACTAACTAAGAATATTATAAAATTGATATCTACGTCATTATTATATACAAAAGGATAGTTTAATTTTATTTTTTACAAATATGAAAATCATAACTAACATGACAAAGATTACATACTTAAAGTCAATAAGTTTATTACATAACTCAATTGTTTTAACAAATTTATTCATAATAAATTCAATTCTTTAAAAACATTTATACAATTATTTTTCTAAAACATATCATGTGCAACATACGGGTTACACACCAGTATAATTATATAGCAGGCGAATTCGTACTTATCACAACTTTCTCTTTTTTATTTCTCTCGTGGTATTTTATTTCAAAATATTTTTATATAATTCATTATTTTTAAATTTGTTCATCGTTCTATTAATTCACATCAACCATATAACATCAAAATTCTCATCTTTTATAATGTTTAAAGATAAATTCTTTTACTCGATTATATGCTACATTTTGTATTTAAATCCTTACATTTAAGTTAATTAAATATCCTAGTTTAACTTATTTAAAATAAACTCTATTAACAACTATTCATTGTTTTATCTATTAAGTAGATCACAAATGTAATTTTAATATGTATATCATGTTTATTTTATATAATTCATGAACTTTAAATATATTCACTATTCTATTAATTCACGCTAATCATATTACATTCAAATACTCATCTTTGATAATTTCTAAATTCAAATTGTTTTATTCAATTATCTACAATATTTTACATTTAAACACTTACATTAAGTTAATTAAATATCATAATTATACTATTCAAACTAAGCTCAACTAACTCTATTCATTATTATTTTCTATTAATTAAATCACAAAAAATAATGATTTTAGGATGTATATCATATCTATATTAACGAAAAATGGATTATTTTTATACATATTCAATTATAAGAATATATGACTCGCATAATTAATTACATACATAAGCGTTGAAAACAACTTTTAATTTATATTTTAAACAGTTTAAAAAAACTTTAATTTATCTTTTTTTTAATCTCGGCTAACCATCTACTAAATAAATAATAGTACAGTAGAGAACTTCCAACCCTCTCATAAGTTTAGAAGTTTTCTCACCTCTTAATTCTCTTCTAATATTATTTTATAAATTATGTCAATTGTCATTTGTATGATTATAAACGATGTTTATTAATTCTTTTCATGGTTTAACACTCAAATATCTACATCTACATTTTTATAATATCAACAACAAAAAGTTCTCTTTGATTTGAACTTATTATTTTGCATTTAAGTTCATATATTTAAATTAATTTTGAGAAAAATGTGTGATCCTCAGTTCATATAATTAAATTAAATAATTTAATAATTAAATATAAACTATTTAAATAAATTCAAGCAACTAATAATTATTACTTTTCTAATAAATTTTAAAAGCTGTCAATTTGAACATGTACGCTACATTCTTATTAATAAAATGGTAAAATCAAATTTGTGTTCAAATATAGAAATACATAGTTCACTTAACAAATGTTATATACATAAACAATGATAAAAAAAATTTGATTTATAATTGATAAGATAACATATTTATTATATACTTTATAATTGATAAGATAACATATCTATCATATACTATGTAAATAATTCTTTTTTTATCAATGTATATGAATACAGTGTTTTTACAATTTTACCATCTACAACGCATGGGTTGCATACTTGTTTATTTAACATAAAAACAAATCCTGAAATGGAGTTGTACGCCTCCAAACATTTTTGGCTATATTATAGCCAAATCTAAAAACATAATGGTTTAATGGGAAGCTCCACAAAAAATTCAAACTAAAATCACATTGATAGAGCTAAGGGTCTGTCTTATGACCAATTATGTAATTGAATTATATACTTTAACTCATATACACAAATGTTGTTCGAAATAATATTATTATTTTTATTTTTATTGTAATGGTCCGATTTTTCGATGCCCGAAAATCGACATCAATACGTTCATTGTATCTAATGCTGAACAATCGAATGCCGAAAAACCGAACCATTAGGGGCTACAGAAGAAGGAGGTAGAAGAAGAAATAAAAACAATATCAAAATCTCACGATCGCAGCGGAACAATATATAATAAATAAATGACTAATCTTTAAACAAAAGAACTATATCTATTTATACTTTACATCATCAAAGTACAACAAAATCTATAGCACACAACTGGACATTTATATTAATATGTCCTCACAAAACTGACTATGCAGTTAATCAGGCAAAACGGAGTATACATCAAATACATGTGATACGTCTCGCCATCCAGCTCGTCTCTTGAGCTCTACAGCATCCTTTCCTGTATTCTATAATACTCGGTATGACCCGAGCATTATAGTTAAATAATACCTGAGTCGGTCTGGAAAACCAGCGTGAGAATACACACTTAATTGGATTATTAAAGTTTTCAAAATCCTTTGAAATCAAAGGTATGTCGTAAGACCACGCCGCAAATAAACATGTCGGGTTTTTATTTTACGATAACCAAAATATTTCTTATCAAGTCCTCTGATATTATAATAGCGTCTAATACAAAACTTATTCAAATAGCTGAAATTATTACATTCATTAAATTCCAGCAATACTAGGTTCTATAAACCAAACCGTAAAGACACGTAGGGAGAATGGATTTCCATCAATGGCAGAGCTATTGGGGTACCGCCTGTCATAGTATGTGGTCTAGATCACCGTACCAAGGATCCACCCTGATCCCTTGCATCACAAGACCGGAGCTACCCCTTACTGGATAGTCCGAATAAGATCACCCCGCGGTTGGGATCAGCAACCTCTCACACAGCCGAAATAAAGGGACCTCTAGACAGGGATGACCTTACCCTAATTGGTTGCTAGCCACTTAGCCTTGCGTGCACCTCCCCTGTTTTAGCCATTCCTGGTTGATGAGGCTCGAGGCTATGCGTTACCTTTTTAGTACACACTCACTTAGAATTCTCATCATCCTCCTAACGATGTTCTGATAGCATTCATCCATATAAGTCCGTTCTGGGTCCGAACGGAACTGAAGGTACTACTTCTACTATATCCATTTTGGATTCACCCTCAGGATTAGTAGCGATTAGCCCTTGTACTTCACTGCTCCATCTTCGACTCCAAGCTCTTGTCTTCCTCACGAAAACGTTCAAACCGGATCGAAGTGGTTTTCGAAAAATTAATCTCGATCCCGGTCTCTTCGAAACAATCAGCGCATTGACCAATACTGAAAGTCGGTTATATAACTATCAAATAACATCCATAAAAAAAACATCAGGCATTAACAATTTTCCAAATTATTTATTAATTTCAAAATATCTTTGCAAGATATATTTCCACTCTTCAACTTTTTTGAAAAATAGTTTTCAAATCACTTTTCTCTCCCGGAAGAAAATTCCCACCAAATTGTTTTATTTCCATTGAAAATCGCCAAGCCTTAATATTTTAGATTTTAAAAAAAATTAAATCACTTTATCCAAAAATATATATTTTTTAAAATATTTAAAAATAAAAACTACTAAAAACATTTAATTTAAAATACTAGTTATGAAAATTTTATAATAATTTCTCATAAAAAACTTAAGCCAAAATTAATTTTGAAATAAAAGTTATTCTATAAGGTATAAATATTAAATAATTATCTTTTAAATCATAATACTACTTAAACCTTTAAAATGATTACTACTACAATTAATTTAAATAAATATTTACTTTAAAATTATAAAACAATTTAATAAATTTCGCTAAAACATTCTTTTATAACCACTTTAAAACTCTAACTTATACTTGGAAATCTTTTTCGAAATATACTCGGCTTTTCAGGGAAATACACTTTCCTTCTCACACCTTTAAAAATAAACCACTATTTATTTGTAACAAATCACCCTTTCCTTTTAAATTCCTATCCTGAATTTATACTTCTAGATTATCCACTGATATCTTATTTACTTTATAAACCCAGTTTATAAATTCCATAGTCTCATTTTCCTTTTAAAACACCGTTTCAAACACTTAATAAATTTCCAATCGATTTCCAAAAATTTGCTCCATTAAAAAAAATTCATTACTTACTCAATTTTTATTTCAAAACTCATTAATTTCATATTTACTTCTATATTTATGATTTAAAAATCTTATTTTAAACTGAAAATACCAATTTTATACCGTTTCCAAAATTCTTCTTTATCTTTCCCAAACTAGTTTAACCCTTGAATTTTAAAAACAAATCCTTTATTCCTTTAAATAATATCACTAAGCTTAAAAATTCATTTATTATCATTATTCAAAAATCTCTTTTCCCATACCGAAATTTATTTACTAGAATTTAAAAATCAACTTTATTCCTTCCCAATTCCATTCTTTAAATTTATCCAAATTAGCTAAAACTATTTCACTTGAAAATTCTCTTTTTATTTCTCTTCAAAACCTAACACTATATTTTTGATAACTTAAAATTCCAAAATATACTTAACCAAACATAGCATTCATAATTTCAATTACTAATCTAATTTATCATAGATTATCAATAACTCACATCACAGAATATGAAAACAAATTCCAATATTTTGAGGAATCCAGTTGGATCCCTCCAACCTGTTTTTCCTTGCATCCACAGATGTTAGCACAATATAATAATACCAATTCCACTTCGAGGTGGAATATCACGCTATACGAGGTCATCCGCTATTATCGGGGCGCATAGGGTCTCATCCGCTATATAATGCGGTAAATCAATCACTCTAATATATATATATATATATAATATCACCTCCAGACAGAAAATACATCATCAATTCCAGCAATTCAACCAATAATTAAAATTTAACTATTTAAATTTTAAAAGGTAATCCAAATGAGTGAGATTAACTCACCTTTGATTTTTTTTGTTTTGCAATCCATTTTCATTTCGACTATTTTCCCCACGATTGGACCTTGTGAAAACATTAGACGATATTTGTTAATATTCGAATAAATCGAACAATTAAATTCCCATTTGATAAATTTAATTAACCAATGATTTATTTTGAAATAATAAGTAAATTTTAAACTAATTTCCTTTTAAAAAAAATATTTTTAGCAACTAAAATAATTAAATAAGTTTATTAAACAAGTCTATCTCCATAATATATTATTTTAAAAATAAACTAGTAAATGAAAATAGGTATATATGTATATTTATTTTTCCTTTGAAAACACACATATATATACATATACATACATACATACATATATATATGTTTATAGAAATAATTTGTAGATTCAAAAATCCGGTTTTTATGAGCTCTTCAATATTTGAAATTCTTATATACCTTTTTCTTTTCAACATCTTTCTGTATAAATTTTCTCTGTTTATCTATATATATTTAAAGTAAAATGGGTGTGTGTGTGTGTGTGTGTATTCATACTCATGTTATATATATTTTTTCTCTTTACTGTTAATGGCTGATGAACTAAATAAATAATTAATTAATTAAATTAAAGTTTTCACTAAATCTTAAAATTTAAAACATTGAATTAAAAGAAAACAGTTAATACCTTACTACACAGGTTTCCACCCCCAAAAACCCAAGCCTCGACCACCGGCCACCGCTGCTCCTCTGCATACGTTGAATCCCACTAACTCTGTAAACCTAGAATGAATGATTCATCATTATTACCTTCCGCTTCATCTTTATCGGAACTAAAATCAGAAGTGGCAAGAAATGTGGCAGCGACGAGGGCACCAGAAGCATCTACGTATCTCTGTTCATCATCAAGACTACTTCCATACTCGCTTGTATAGACCATGAGTCTAACGCCACTGATTTGTCACCATTAGCTATGAGATCAGAGGAAATGAGCTTCCGCTATGCAACTCCGATGAAGTCGCGATTCGAACAGGATGAATGATCTGAGGGTAGGTTCAATTTTGAATTCAAGAGGAAAAGGGAGTAGGAAATACGCGATTTCCATTTGTTCTACCATTTTTTTTAACCGAACTGAAATTAAAAAGAGGAAGGAAACTCGGTTGTTATTTCGAACAATAGGCTTGTATTATTTTTTAATAGAGGAGACGCGTGTTTCACGAAGAAGAACACGTGTTCTCAGGGTGGACAAGTGGCTAGGGTATAAAGTTTTGATGTTTAAATTAATTGACTAGTCAAATTATTTAAATTTTAAATTTAAATCGTCTCAAAAATACAACTTAAATTTTCGAACTCCTATCGAGGTGTGCCGCTAGGCGTTTATAATGTTATACCCCTATTCTGAATGCAATGGAAAAGGTTTCAAGTCCTAATTCGATTGTATGGAGAAGATAGCCTTTTGAACCCAGTTATTATATTGAATTTCCAATATAGATTTCAGCGCGCTTATATATCATATGCTCACACAAAAAATCCAAACATTACGAAATTTGAAATTCGATAATAATACACTATTACGGGTCTAATGGAACTGGTTTTGTTGAATTCTAAGACTGTGCCTCGGAAGGCAATTTTAAATGTCGATTTAAACTATATATTTTTAAAACTGAACAAATTGCTTTTAAATTCGATTTTAAAAGTTCTATTACCTTCATATTGTTAATACAAATTTTATAAGCCTTTAAACTATTCTTAATAAGCTTAAAACTCCAGATTTAATATTTTACCCAACTTCCAATTATTGAATCCAATAATTTAATTATCCTACATAATAGTGATTTTGAAATTCACGTTAAACTAACGTTCAAATATTCAAAATCAATTAAATATCTCAATTTCAAATATCTAAAAATCTCGGGTCGTCGCATTCCTCCCCCCTTAAAAGAATTTCGTCCTCGAAATTACTAGTTAAGAGGAATGGCCCATAACCCGTTAACTATTTCCCAATCCAATAGTTTCAACAACTTACCAACCATCTTTTATTACAAACACACTATCATTCTTGCAAATTTCCCAAACCCCTTCTTAGATTTCAATCAATATTACTTACTTCAACAATTCAATTTAAATTTAAAACCAAATTTAAATTATCAAAAATTTTCTAACTCCCTAAATTTTTGAAATTTTTTGACAGCGTCTCCTTTGCGTGGCTACATCGGTACGGCTACAAAATGCCTCTACGGGCCCCCAGATTTCAAAAGAAAACAAAAGGCCAAGTAGCTGGATCAGAAAATCATCAAATTTCATATATAAATTTAAATACATGTTTCTATGTTGGCCAATTCAATTTTATCTTCAGAAACCAAAAACATCCATTTATCTTTGCCTTTAGATACCTGTACTTATCTACCAATAGTGTTTATTAGTACAGTCAAATTTATTTTACTCATCTCTTTACAAAATTTCAATATTCATTTCATTCATGCCCGTACGATGTCTGTATATCATCAGTACGCAATAACAAAACTGATCGCTCACTCGATCACACAATTTCACTTCCGAACTAGTATCGTCCACCTGACTTTCTAGTGCGGACTCAGATCTAGTTTCTTGATTAGAAATCGTCATTCTCCTTGCATAGCCATAAACTATGATAGAGAATTTCTAAAATCAATCAAAAATCCATATCCAGAGTTCGCTGTCGAAAATCGAGTGAAAAATCCCAACTCGGATCGGTATAATTATCTCGAAATTCTATGCTCGAATTCTGGATTGAATCGCTATGCAAATAAAATAATATACGTACATCCTACGTATTTTGCCCAATTTATTATTAGCTATAACAATTCTCTTTTATTCACATTTATACAATTCTCTTTTATTCACATTTATTTTTATTTTCCATCACTTATTCACAATTATCACTTTTATTAAATCTCTATTCAAATATTAACATAGCATTTCTTTCAATACCAATTTTAATTGAGGATTTCACCTTTCTTTTTCTTAAGTTTATTATAAATATTCTATACAGTTTAATATTTATTTTTACTTCATCACTTAAGCTTTCACATCTATCTTCATTTAGTTTAAATTTTCAACTACATTCTTAATTCAATTTTATCTTCAATTCTTAATTTATTTCCAAATCAAATTAAACATTGAATTCTATTCACCTTATCTCAAACCCATTTCTTTAATTAGTTCCACTTACTAATTTATTTTTAAATTCAATGGCTTTTATTTCCAAATTTTAATTATTTTTACTCTACTTTGACTTAATTCCACAACTTCACTTTACTTACACTTTAAATTAGTTTGTTCAATTCACAAATTTATTTCAACTAATAGATTTTTATTTCAATAACCATTTCATTTAGTTTATTTAGATTTTTCCTCAAAATTCACCTTTACTTAACTTAATTCAGTTAAATTCCAATTCAATTCTAAATTTAAACTTCTATAAGTTTTCCAACTTATTTACACTCCATTCATTTACTTCATCTAATAGCCTTACTTTTCTAACTTATTTCGTTTTCAAACTTGTTTTAATTTAGCTCTTCTTCAAGTTAAATTTCATACTAACTATTTCAAATTTTATAAGTTTCCAAACTTATTTATACTCCATAACGATTTAAACCAACTCTAGAGTCTTTAACAATCACTTACGTATTTCAAAATTCATTTTTGAAATCAATTATATCCAAAATCCTTGGATATCAAATTATATCTTGAATTTTAAAATCAAACCCAGTTTTGCAAACAACTCCGATTTAAAACATTTTGGTAGCAATTCCTCCTTTGGAAACTCGAAAATGAATCTCGGTGATGTTGCAGTCATCACCGAAATTATTTTCCAACGACCAAAGAGAGTTCGGTGCTTTTATCCCTTCAAAAACATTTCAAATATTTTTAAATTCCAAATCTCACCGGATTTAAAATCCAAATCAAAATATTTGTCAAATACTATCACCATTATTCCTCCAAAACCTTTGAAAACCATTTCCAAATCCTTTCAATTCAAATTCAAACATTACTGTGGAATTTTTTATTTCAATTTTTATTTATAAATCACATTTATAATTTACATTTCAAATTCCATTCTATTAATGAATTTATTTCCTTAACCTTTTGATTATTATCTTAACTTCTTATTCAGTTTCCACATAACAATGATAATATTTTTATATTATCATTTTCTAGCAACCAAGCAACCATATATAACTATAATAATTTACGGAAAATTATTTCTTTGATATACAAAAATAATTTAGGTAAAATTATTTCACTTATCCCTTTTTAAAACAATACTATGTCGGTTTATCGTGTTTAAGAGTTTAGAAACCCATGTGGATGACACGGCGTCCTACATATCGACCAGAATCGATAAGTCAACACAGTATAAAAACAATTTTTATATTCACCAACAAATACCCGCTCATATTTGTTAACACACTTAAACTCATCCTAGAGTACTTCGGACTCTATTTCTAAAGAGTTATCCCCACCAGAGCCAAGGTTCTCGCTTAACCTTCAGCTCTGATACCAAGTGTAACGACTTGATTTTTCGATGCCCGAAAATCAACATCAATACGTTCACTATATCTAATGCCGAACAATCAAATGCCTAAAAACCGAACCATTAGGGGCTAAAGAAGAAGGAGGTAGAAGAAGAAATAAAAATAATATCAGAATCTCACAATCGTAGCGAAACAATATATAATAGATAAATGACTATTCTTTAAACAAAAGAACTATGTCTATTTATACTTTACATCATCAGAGTACAACAAAATTTATAGCACACAATTGGACAGTTATATTTAACTGTCCTCACAAAACTGACTATGCAATTAATCAGACACAGCGGAGTATACATCAAATACATTTGATATGTCTCGCCATCCAGCTCGTCTCCTGAGCTCTATAGCATCCTTTCTTGTGTTTTGTAATACTCGGTCTGACCTGAGCATTATAGTTAAATAATACCCGAGTCACTCTGGAAAACTAGCGTGAGAATACACACTCAATTGGATTATTTAAGTTTTCAAAATCCTTTGAAATCAAAGGTATCTCGTAAGACTACACTGCAAATAAACATGTCGGGTTTTTACCTTACGATAACCAAAACATTTCTTATCAAATCCTTTAATATTATAATAGTGTCTATATACAAATACTTATTCAAACAGCCGAAGTTGTTACATTCATTAAATTCCAGAATACAAGTATCTACAAATAGAACCGTAAAGGCACATAGGGAGAATGAATTTCCATTAATGGAAGGGCTACTGGGGTACCGCCCATCACAGTACGTGGTCTAGATCACCGTACCGAGGATCCACCCTGATCCCCTGCATCATAAGACCGAAGCTACCCCTTACTGGATAGTCCGGATAAGATTACACCACGGTTGGGATCATCAATCGCCCACACAGCCGAAATAAAGGGACCTCTAGACAGGGATAACCTTACCTTAATTGGTTGCTTGCCACTTAGACTTGCGTGAACCTCCCATGTTTTATCCATTCCCGGTTGATGAGGCTCGAGGCTCTACGTTACCTTTTTAGCACACATTCACATAGAATGCTCATCCTCCTACTAACAATTTTCTAATAGCATTCATACATAGAAGTCTATTCCGGTTCCGAACGAAATCGAAGGCACTACTCCTACTACATCCATTTTAGAATCACCCTCAGGATTAGTAGCGATTAGCCCTTGCACTTCACTGCTCCATCTCCGACTCCAAACTCTTGTCTTCCTCACGAAAAGTTCAAACTGGATCGAAGTGGTTTTCAGGAAATTAATCCCAATCCCGATCTCTTCGAAACAATCAGCGCATTGGCCAATACTGATAGTCGGTTATTAAACTATCAAATAACATCCATAAATAACCATCAGGCACTAATAATTTTCCAAATTAACTTTTTCAAAAAATAGTTTTCAAATCACTTTTCTCTCCTGGAAGAAAGTTCCCACCCAATTGTTTTATTTCCACAGAAAATCACCAAGCCTTAATATTTTAGATTTTTAAAATAATTTATATCAATTTATCTAAATATATATATATATATATATATTAAAACATTTAAAAATAAAAAATACTTAAAACATTTAATTTAAAATACTAGTTATGAAAATTTATAATAATTTCTCATATAAAACTTAAGCCAAAACTAATTTTGAAATAAAAGTTATTCTGTAAGGTATAAATTTTAAATAATTATCTTTTAAATCATAATACCAGTTAAACCTTTAATATAATTACTACTATAATTAATTTAAATAAATATTTACTTTAAAATTCTAAAACAATTTAAAATAAATAAATCTCTCCAAAACATTCTTTTATAACCACTTTAAAACTCTAACTTATACTTGGAAATCTTTTTCGAAAATATACTCGGCTTTTCAGGGAAATACACTTTCCTTCTCATGCCTTTAAAAATAAACCACTATTTATTTGTAACAAATCACCATTTCCTTTTAAATTGCCATCCTGAATTTATACTTCCAGATTATCCACTGATATCTTATTTCACTTTATAAACCCAGTTTATAAATTCCACACTCTCATTTTCCTTTTAAAACACCGTTTCAAACACTTAATAAATTTCCAATTGATTTCCAAAATTTACTCCATTTAAAAAAAAAATCTTTACTTACTCAATTTTTATTTCAAAACTCATTAATTTCATATTTACTTCTATTTTATGATTTAAAATTCTTATTTTAAACTGAAAATACCAATTTTATACTTTTCCCAAAATTCTTCTTTATCTTTCCCAAACTATTTTAACCCTTGAATTTCAAAAACAAATCCTTTATTCCTTTAAATAATATCACTAAGCTTAAAAATTCATTTATTATCATTATTCAAAAATCTCTTTTCCCATATCGGAATTTATTTACTAAAATTTAAAAATCAACTTTATTCCTTCCCAATTCCGTTCTTTAAATTTATCCAAATTAGCTAAAATTATTTCACTTGAAAATTCTCTTTTTATTTCTCTTTAAAACCTAACCCTATATTTTTGATAACTTAAAATTCCAAAATATACTCAACCAAACATAGCATTCGATAATTTCAATTACCAATATAATCTATCACAGATTATCAATAAATCACATCACAGAATATGAAAACAAATTCCAATATTTAGAGGAATCCAATTGGATCCCTCTAACCTGTTTTTCCCTACATCCACAGATGTTAGCACAATATAATAATACCAATTCCACTTCAAGGTGGAATATCACGGTATATGGAGTCATCCGCTATTATGTGGGGGCACATAGGGTCTCATCCGCTATATAATGCGGAAAATCAATCACTCCAATATATATATATAATATCACCTCTAGACAGATAATACATCATCAATTCAAGCAATTATAATATAACTATTTAAATTTTAAAAGGTAATCCAAATGAGTGAGATTAACTCAAATTTGATTTTTTTTTGTTTTGCAATCCATTTCCATTTCAACTATTTTCTCCACGATTGGACTTTGTAAAAACATTAGATGATATTTATTAATATTCGAATAAATCGAACAATTAAATTCCATTTGATAAATTTAATTAACCAATGATTTATTTTGAACTATTAAGTAAATTTTAAACTAATTTCCTTTTTAAAAAATATTATTAGCAACTAAAATAATTAAATAAGTTTATTAAACAAGTCTATCTCCATAATATATTATTTTAAAAATAAACTAGTAAATGAAAATAGGTATATATGTATATTTATTTTTCCTTTGAAAACACACACACACGCATATATATGTTTATAGAAATAATTTATAGATTCAAAAATCCAGTTTTTATAAACGCTTCAATATTTAAAATTCTTTTATACCTTTTTCTTTTCAACATATTTCTCTATAAATTTTCTATGTTTATCTATATATATTTAAGTAAAATAGGTGTATGTGTATATATATATATATATTCGTACTTATGTTATATATTTTTTTCTCTTTACTGTTAATGTCGGATGAACTAAATAAATAAACAATAAATTAAATTAAAGTTTTCACTAAATCTTAAATTTTAAGACATTGCATTAAAAGTAAACAGTTAATACCTTGCTGCTCAGGTCTCCCTTCCCAAAACCCTAGCCTCAACCACCGACCACTGCTGCTCCTCTGTATATGTTGAATCCCAGTAACTCTGCATACCTAGCATGGATGATTCATCATTATTACCTTCCGCTTCATCTTTATCGGAACTGGAATCAAAAGCAGCATGAAATTTGGCAGCGACGAGGGCATCAGAAGCATCTACGTATCTCTGTTCATCGTCAAGAGTACTTCCATACTCGCTTGTATAGACCACGAGTCTGCCGCCACTGATCTGTCGTCATCGGCTACGAGATAGAGGAGATGAGCTTTCGCTGTGCAACTCCGATGAAGTCACCATTCGAACAGGATGAATGATCTGAGGGGAGGTTCAATTTTGAATTCGAAAGGAAATGAGAGGAGGAAATACGCAATTTCCATTTGTTCGGCCATTTTTTTTAACCGAACTGAAATTAGAAAGAGGAAGGAAACTCGGTTGTTATTTCGAACGATAAGCTTGTATTATTTTTTAATAGGGGAGACGCGTGTTTCAGGAAGAAGAATACGTGTTCTCAGGGTGGATAAGTGGCTAGGGTATAAAGTTTTGATGTTTAAATTAATTGACTAGTCAAATTATTTAAATTTTAAATTTAAATCGTCTCGAAAATGCAGCTTAAATTTTCGAGCTCCTATCGATATGTGCCGCTAGGCGTTTATAATGTTATACCCCTATTTCGAACGCAATGGAAAAGGTTTCGAGTCCTAATTCGGTCGTATGGAGAAGATAGCTTTTTGGACCTAGTTATTATATTGAATTTTCGATATAGATTTTAGCGCGTTTATATATCGTATGCTCACACAGCAAATCCAAACATTACAAAATTGAAATTCGATAATAATACATTATTACGGATCCAATGGAACTGGTTTTTTTGAATTCCAAGATTGTGCCTCGGAAGGCTATTTTAAATGTCGATTTAAACTATATATTTTTAAAACTGAACAAACTGCTTTTAAATTCGATTTTAAAAGTTCTGTTACCTTCAGTATTGTTAATACAAATTTTTAAGCCTTTAAACTATTCTTAACAAGCTTAAAGCTCTATATTTAATATTTTATCCAACTTCCAATTATTAAATCCAATAATTTTATTATCCTAAATAATAGTGATATTTGAAATTCACGTTAAACTAACATTCAAATATTTAATATCAATTAAATATCCCAATTTCAAATATGTAAAAATCTCGGGTCGTCACATTCCTCCCCCCTTAAAAGAATTTTGTCATTGAAATTACTAGTTAAAAGGAATGGTCCATAACCCGTTAACTATTTCCCAATCCAAATAGTTTCAACAACTTACCAACCATCTTTTATTACAGACACACTGTCATTCTTACTAACTTCCCAAACCCATTCATAGATTTCAATCAATATTACTTACTTCAACAATTCAAATTTAAATTTAAATTTAAAACAAAATTTAAATTATCAAAATTTTCTCAACATTTTTCTAACTCCCTAAATTTTCAAAAAAATTTGACAGCGTCTCCTTTGCGCGGCTAGATCGGTACGACTACAAAATGGCTCTACGGGCCCCAGATTTCAAAAGAAAACAAAAAAGCCAAGTAGCTCGATCAGAAAATCATCAAATTTTATATAGAATTCTAAACACATACCTCTATGTTGGCCAATTCAATTTTATCTTTAGAAACCAAAAACATCCATTTATCCTTTGCCTTTAGATACCTATACTTATCTACCTATAGTGTTTAATAGTACAGTCAAATTTATTTTACTCACCTCTTTACAAAATTTCAATATTCATTTCATTCAAGCCCGTACGATGTCCGTATATCATCCATACGCAATACCAAATCCGATCGCTCACTCCATCACACGATTTCACTTCCGAACTAGTACCGTCCACCTGACTTCCTAGTGCGGACTCAGATCTGATTTCTTGATCAAAAATCGTCATTCTCCTTGCATAGCCGCAAACTATGATAGAGAATTTCTAGAATCATCAAAAATCCATATCCAGAGTTCGCCGTCGAAAATCGAGTGAAAAATCCCAACTCGGATCGGTATAATTATCTCAAAATTCTATGCTCGAATTCTGGATCGAATAGCTATGCAAATAAAATAATATACGTACATCCTACGTATTTTGCCCCAGTTGATTATTAGTAATATCAATTCTCTTTTATTCACATTTATTTTTATTTTCCATCACTTATTCACAATTATCACTTTTATTAAATCTCTATTCAAATATTAACTTAGCATCTCTTTCAATACCAATTTTACTTAAGGATTTCACCTTTCTTTTTCTTAAGTTTATTACAAATATTCTATACAGTTTAATATTTATTTTTACTGCATTACTTAAGCTTTCACATCTATTTTCATTTAATTTAAATTTTCAACTCCATTCCGAATTCAATTTTATCTTCAATTCTTAATTTATTTCCAAATCAAATTAAATATTGAATAAAATTCACCTTATCTCGAACCCATTTCTTCAATTAGTTCCACTTTCTAATTTATTTTTAAATTCAATGGATTTCATTTCCAAACTTTAATTATTTTTAGTCTACTTTGACTTAATTCCACAACTTCACTTTACTTACACTATAAATTAGTTTGTTCAATTCACAAATTTATTTCAACTAATATATTTTTATTTCAATAACCGTTTCATTTAGTTTATTTAGACTTTTCCTCAAAATTCACCTTTACTAAACTTAATAGTTAAATTCCAATTCAATTCTAAATGTAAACTTCTATAAGTTTTCCAACTTATTTACAATCCATTCATTAATCTTTTTAATTTACTTCATCTAATAGGCTTACTTTTCTAACTTATTTCGTTTTCAAACTTGTTTTAATTTAGCTTTTCTTCAAGTTAAATTTCATACTAACCATTTCAAATTTTATAAGTTTCCAAAATTATTTATACTCCATAAAGATTTAAACAACCTCCAGAGTCTTTAACAATCACTTACGTATTTCTAAAATCATTTTTGAAATCAATTATATTTAAATCCTTGGATATCAAATTATATCTTGAATTTTAAAATCAAACCCATTTTTGCAAACAACTCCAATTTAAAACATTTTGGTAGCAATTCCTCCTTTGGAAACTCGAAAATGAATCTCGATGATGCTGCAGCCATCACCGAAATTATTTTCCAACGACCGAAGAGAATTCGGTGCTTTTATCCCTTCAAAACATTTCAAATATTTCTAAATTTCAAATCTAAATCGAAATATTTCTCAAATACTATCACCATTATTCCTCCAAAACCTTTGAAAACCAATTCCAAATCCTTTTAATTCATATTTAAACGTTACTCTGGAATTTTTTTATTTCAATTTTTATTTATGAATCACATTTATAATTTACATTTCAAATTCCATTCTATTAATGAATTTATTTCCTTAACCTTTTGATTATTATCTTAACTTCTTATTCAATTTCCACATAACAACGATAATATTTTAATATTATCATTTCCTAGCAACCAAGCAACCATATATAACTATAATAATTTACGGCAAATTATTTCTTTTATATACAAAAATAATTTGGGTAAAATTATTTCATTTACCCCATTTTAAAACAATACCGTGTCGGTTTATCGTGTTTAAGAGTTTAGAAACCCTGTGGATGACATGACGTCCCACATATTCGACCATAATCGATAAGTCAACACAGTATAAAAACGATTTTTATATTCACCAACAAATACGCGCTCATATCTATTAATACACTTAAACTCATTCTAGAGACCTTCGTACTCTATTTCTAATGAGTAATCCCCACTAGAGCCAAGGTTCACGCTTAACCTTCAGCTCTGATACCAAGTGTAACGATCTGATTTTTCGACGCTCGAAAGACGACATCAATAAGTTCACTGTATATAATGTCAAACAATCGAATGCCGGAAAACCGAACCATTAGGGGCTAAAGAAGAAGGAGGTAGAAGAAGAAATAGAAACAATATTAGAATCTCACAATCGCAGCAGAATAATATATAATAGATAAATGACTAATCTTTAAATAAAAGAACTATATTTGTTTATATATTACATCATCAGAGAATAACAAAATCTATAGCACACAACTGGACAGTTATATTAACCTGTCCACACAAAACTGACTATGAAGTTAATTAGACACAGCAGAGCATACATCAAATGCATGTGATACGTCTCGCCATCCAGCTCGTCTTCTGAGCTCCACGGCATCCTTTCCTGTATTCTATAATACTCAGCCTGACCCGAGCATTACAGTTAAATAATACCTGAGTCGGTCTGAAAAACCAGCGTGAGAAAACACACTCAATTGGATTATTAAAGTTTTCAAGATCCTTTGAAATCAAAGGTATCTCGTAAAACCACACCACATATAAACATGTCGGGCTTTTACCTTACGATAACCAAAACATTTCTTATCAAATCCTATGATATTATAATAGTGTCGATATACAAATACTTATTCAAATAGCCGAAATATTACATTCATTAAATTCCAGCAATACTAGGTTCTACAAACAAAATCGTAAAGGCACGTAGGGAGAATGGATTTGCATCAATGGCAGGGCTACTGAGGTACCGCCCGTCACAGTACGTGGTCTAGATCACCGTACCAAAGATCCACCATGATCCCCTGCATCACAAGACCGGAGCTACCCCTTACTGGATAGTCCGGATAAGTTCATCCCGCGTTTGGGATCAGCAATCGCCCACACAGCCGAAATAAAGGGACCTCTAGATAGGGATGACCTTACCCTAATTGGTTGCTAGCCACTTAGCCTTGCATGAACCTCCCATGTTTTAGGCATTCCCGATTGATGAGGCTCGAGGCTATGCATTAACTTTTTAGCACACATTCATTTAGAATGCTCATCGTCCTCCTGACAATGTTCTGATAGCATTCATCCATACAAGTCTGTTCCAGTTCCGAACGGAACCGAAGGCACTACTCCTACTACATCCATTTTAGAATCACCCTCAGGATTTATAGCGATTAGCCCTTGCACTTCACTGCTCCATCTTCGACTCCAAGCTATTGTCTTCCTCATGAAAACGTTCAAACCGGATCGAAGTGGTTTTCGGAAAATTAATCCTGATCTCGGTCTCTTCGAAACAATCAGCGCATTGGCCAATACTGATAGTCGGTTATTTAACTATCAAATAACATCCATAAACAACCATCAGGCATTAATATTTTCTAAATTATTTATTAATTTTAAAATATCTTCGCAAGATATATTTCCACTCTTCAACTTTTTTGAAAAATAGTTTTCAAATCACTTTTCTCTCATGGAAGAAAATTCCCACCCAATTGTTTTGTTTCCACAGAAAATCACCAAGCCTTAATATTTTAGATTTTTAAAATAATTTAAATCACTTTATCCAAAAATATATATATTTTTAAAACATTTAAAAATAAAAAGTACTTAAAACATTTAATTTAAAATACTAGTTATGAAAATTTATAATAATTTCTCATATAAAACTTAAGCCAAAACTAATTCTGAAATAAAAGTTATTCTAAAAGGTATAAATATTAAATAATTATCTTTTAAATCATAATACTAGTTAAACCTTTAAAATAATTACTACTATAATTAATTTAAATAAATATTTACTTTAAAATTCTAAAATAATTTAAAATAAATAAATTTCTCCAAAACATTCTTTTATAACCACTTTAAAACTCTAACTTATACTTGAAAATCTTTTTCGAAAATATACTCGGCTTTTTAGGGAAATACACTTTCCTTCCCACACCTTTAAAAATAAACCTCTATTTATTTGTAACAAATCACCCTTTCCTTTTAAATTCCCATCGTGAATTTATACTTCCAGATTACCACTGATATCTTGTTTCACTTTATAATCCCAGTTTATAAATTCCATAGTCTCATTTTCCTTTTAAAACACCGTTTCAAACATTTAACAAATTTCCAATCGATTTCGAGAATTTACTCCATTTAAAAAAATTCTTTACTTACCTATTATTTCAAAACTCATTAATTTCAGATTTACTTCTATATTTATGATTTAAATTTTTTATTTTAAACTGAAAATATCAATTTTATACTTTTCTCAAAATTCTTTATCTTTCCCAAACTATTTTAACCCTTGAATTTTAAAAACAAATCCTTTATTCCTTTAAATAATATCACTAAGCTTAAAAATTCATTTATTATCATTATTCAAAAACCACTTTTCCCATATCGGAATTTATTTACTAGAATTTAAAAATCAACTTTATTCTTTCCCAATTCTGTTCTTTAAATTATCCAAATTAGCTAAATTATTTCACTTGAAAATTCTCTTTTTATTTCTCTTCAAAACCTAACCCTATATTTTTGATAACTTAAAATTCCAAAATATACTCAACCAAACATAGCATTCGATAATTTCAATTACCAATATAACCTATCACATATTATTAATAAATCACATCACAAAATATGAAAAAAAATTCCAATATTTTAAGGAATCCAGTTGGATCCCTCCAACCTATTTTTCCCTACATCCACAGATGATAGCACAATATAATAATACCAATTCCACTTCGAGGTGGAACATTGTGGTATACGGGGTCATTCACTATTATGCGGGGCGCATAGGGTCTCATCCGCTATAGAATGCGAGAAATCAATCACTCCAATATATATACTACTATATATAATATCATATCCAGACAGATAATACATCATCAATTCAAGCAATTCTACCAATAATTAATTTAACTTCTTAAATTTTAAAAGGTAATCCAAATGAGTGAGATTAACTCCCTTTGATTTTTTTTGTTTTGCCATCCATTTCCATTTCAACTATTTTCTCCACGATTGGACCTTGTAAAAACATTAGTTGATATTTATTAATATTCGAATGAATCGAACAATTTAATTCCCATTCGATAAATTTAATTAATCAATGATTTATTTTGAACTAATAAGTAAATTTTAAACTAATTTCTTTTAAAAAAATATTTTTAGCAACTAAAATAATTAAATAAGTTTATTAAACAAGTCTATCTCCATAATATATAATTTTAAAAATAAACTAGTAAATGAAAATAGGTATATATGTATATTTATTTTTCCTTTGAAACTATATATATATATGTTTATAAAAATAATTTATAGATTCAAAAATCTAGTTTTTATAAACTCTTCGATATTTAAAATTCTTATATACCTTTTTCTTTTCAACATCTTTCTGTATAAATTTTCTCTATTTATCATATATATTTAAAGTAAAATAGGTATATGTAAATATATATATATATATATATATATATATATATATATATATATTCATACTTATGTTATATATATATTTTTTCTCTTTACTGTCAATGTCTGATAAACTAAATAAATAAACAATAAATTAAATTAAAGTTTTCACTAAATCTTACATTTTAAAACATTGAATTAAAAGCAAACAGTTAATACCTTACTATTCATCAAAACCCTAGCCTCGACCACCAGCCATCGCGGCTCCTCTGCATATGTTGAATCCTAGTAACTCTGCAAACCCAGCATGGATGATTCATCATTATTACCTTCCGCTTCATCTTTATCGGAACTGAAATCAGAAGAAGCACGAAAATTGGCAGCGATGAGGGCATCAGAAGCATTTACGTATCTCTGTTCATCATGAAGAGTACTTCCACACTCGCTTATATAAACCACGAGTCCACCGCCACTGATCTGTCGTCATCGGCTACGAAATCGAAGGAGATGAGCTTCCGCTATGCAATTCCGATGAACCCGCGATTCGAACATGATGAATGGTCTGAGGGGAGGTTCGATTTTGAATTCGAGAGGAAATGCGTGATTTCCATTCATTCGGCAATTTTTTAACCTAATTGAAATTAGAAAGAGGAAGGAAACTCGGTCGTTATTTCGAACGATAGGCTTATATTATTTTTTAATAGGGGAGATGCGTGTTTCACGAAGAAGAACACGTGTTCTCATGGTAGACAATTGGCTAGGGTATAAAGTTTTGATGTTTAAATTAATTGACCAGTTAAATTATTTAAATTTTAAATTTAAATTGTCTCGAAAATGCAACTTAAATTTTCGAACTCCAATCGATGCGTGCCGCTAGGCTTTTATAATGTTATACCCCTATTCCGAATGCAATTGAAAAGGTTTCGAGTCCTAATTCGATTGTATGGAGAAGATAGCATTTTGGATCCAATTATTATATTGAATTTCCGATCGTATGCTCACACAACAACTCCAATCACTATGAAATTTAAAACCCGATAATAATACATTATTACGGATCCAATGGAACTAGTTTTGTCGAATCTTGAGACTGTGCCTCGGAAGGCTATTTTTAAATGTCGATTTAAAATATTTATTTTTAAAATTGAACAAACTGCTTTTAAATTCGATTTTAAAAGTTCTATTACCTTCATTATTGTTAATACAAATTTTATAAGCCTTTAAACTATTCTTAACAAGCTTAAAACTCCAGATTTAATATTTTATCCAACTTCTAACTATTGAATCCAATAATTTAATTATCCCAAATAATAGTGATGTTTGAAATTCACGTTAAACTAACATTCAAATATTTAAAATCAATTAAATATCCTAATTTCAAATATCGAAAAATCTCGGGTCGTCACATTTATTTATTTTTTATATGTTTTAAATGAATATATATATATATATCTACTACTAATAAAGAAAATTCATTGAATTAATTTACTCGGCGTCGTTTTGAAATTCCGAAAATTCCCTTGCTTTCCGTTTACAATAATATAAATAGCCCGTGTGCGAAGCACGAGCCAATTCTAGTATATATATAAAAGTAATGTTAAGAGTACTTTATAGCATATAACTAGAAATCCATAAGACAAAGTATTTAGTAGATTGCAACCATGAAAAGGTCTGTAACTATGAGTATAGAACATATGAATAGATGCTTACCTTAAAAAAATTCCTAGTTATGGTGATTTACTCATGAACGTTGCGGACACCAATGGTTTACAAACATGTAATTGGTTGGAATACTTGCAAGACTACTCGTCGAGAGTTCTCTATAAGCTCATATATGTGTGCGCGCGCATGCGCACGTGTATTTGTATATATGTTACATAGAAGTTCGTACGTGATGATGTGTCTGTAGTAGTTCCGAGACCTGAGAGCCTCCATTTTGATTATAGTTAATCACAGAACATACTAATTATGTTACAATCATAGTTAAGTACAACAGGTTAAGACACATGAAGTGAAATATTGCTCAATTGGGAATTCATCTACTTTGATTCAAAAGGTTAGCATGGCTACAATTGGAGTTAAATGATAAATGATAAATGTTATCTGATTAAACCAAGTGAATTCGAACGTTGAGTTTGCCATTAAACACATACATTACCAGACTATTAGCCATTGGTCGAACTATAGATGACTAAAGTTATATGTTGGCAAAAGAATAAATTTTGCTTAAGGGTGTGATTTAAAATGATTAGAACGGGACTTTATCTAGATGATCAAGAAGCGAATGAACTTGTGTCCGCTACGATACTTCAACCATAAGAGTTACACAATTATGACTCTTTGAATTCGTCTAATGTTACTTCAATGAAACAATCTATAAATCACATACATTATTATTATGGAGATGCTTGGTATACATATAATGGTTATACATACATACATACATACATACATATATATCGATTTATTGTTTGAGCTTATTTTTATTTTATAAAATATATAGGTAGAATAGTTATACCTATTTATTTAATTAAACAGTTTCTAAATAAGTCATTAATATATACTTTTAAAGGCTACAAATTTTAAATATATATTTATTATATATTTCCTAAGCAATAATAGGTGTAATATGCATCAAAAATGCTTGGAAGCATATCTGGATAAGTCTCATATTATATGAGATATTTGTGCAAAAAGGATAACATCATCCTATTCGTTTTCACTATAGACCTAAGGGGTCGTTGATCATTATACTTAAGTTCTCTATCTTCTCCATTAAATTACCTTTACCCTGAACTTGCAATTCATTACTGGAGTTGAGAAGGAGTTCTACAAAGTTCATTAGACAATCTGATGTGGACAACCTCGGCTTGATTATCAATGCTAAAGTCCTATATAATGTTATTCAATATACCTTTTTAAATATATTTGGTTATATGATAAAAATATTTCTTATTTTAATACATATGTGTGTCTCTCTCTCTCTCTCTCTCTCTCTATATATATATATATATATATATATATATATATATATATATATATTAGTAATGATTTTAGTTTTATATTAATATTGTTAGTCAAAAGATGGCCTTACACCTCTTAGAGAGTGCGTAGAACCAATAATTAGGAATGTAATCATCGATGGTGTTTGTATGTGGATTAATAAAGCTTTTAATAGATCGCATGAGCTCTGTCTAAAATGGTCTCGAGTCATAAAACAATGTAAATAGAAAAATAAATTGAATGAGAGGAACACATAATGACTTTGTAGTGGTTCGGCTATGCCTATGACCACTTTAGATGATTCTTATTAACATATCATGATTTTATAGGGGGAATACAATGGCTTAAACTCAAAATTATAAAGAAAATGAGTTAAAATCCAATATAGTCTCCACTATAGTGAAAAAGAATCCACCCCTTTCTATAAGGTGATAATGTTATGTTTATGGTTGTAGTTGAGGCTGAAGCAAGCCCCAATTCGTCCATTATATCTATAAATATTTGGTAGAGGAAGGATAGATACGATCTTCAAAGCTAGGCTGAATGATGGGTAAACATTGACTCAACTCATATGTATGTATTCTTTTGATCGGTACCGATCCATTCCCATCGGCCAATACTGATTGACTAATTTTGTAATATGTTAATGGTAACTTTTGCTAATCAATCCAGACTGCCTTGTAGCATTGTTCTCTAACCCTAAATTCCTTCTATATTGTGAGTCATTACCAATCCATGGATGAATTGGTATCAATCGATGTCTTCTCTTCCATATACATTGCTTGTTGGTTGATTGATTTCTAGCTATTCTCGGTCCATTCTGGATTAGGGATTATGGTAAATCTGGGTTTAGTTTTTTAATTCGATTATGTTTTTAAATGCCCATCGATATGACCTTACCTCAATCTTTCTATTTTGGCACTTAGACAATTTGGTTGCATGCATTGTACTGTAATTCAGTGCCAATGATCTTAAGACCTTTGTTGCATATCAAGCGCAACTTCTCTCGGGAAAAATCCTGTCAAGAAGATAAATTATTTCCTATACACATTACTTTGCGTTTTAAACTAATTTTAACATAAATTATTTGTTATTAATTAGATTATACACATTGTTTTATCGTGTGTTTTATTAATTCATTCCATACCTGAAAACTTTGTTTATCCATGCTTTGTTTCTTGTTACATGTACAAGTTAGCATGCATTTTAAATTTTGCATCACTATACCATATGTAGCATACACACACACACACACACACACACACACACACATATTTAAGACGCCGTTTCCCACTAGTCAATGTCCAGTCTCTAATTGTTGGCACATGCCAATATCCACTAGATACTGCAACTTAACTGAACCAAGGTAAATATTTTATGGCATTTATACAAATTATATATTTAATGTAAATCATACTTATACGACGCGTCTCGTTATAAATATGTGTTTAGTCTACAAACCACCAAATATGGCTTTCACACATGATCATCAAGGATTGCTACTATGGCTGCCTTGCCAGCTTCCTTTTCTCTTGTTGCAACATATGACACTATGCCCACTTTTAATTCAATCACCTTTCTTGTGACTGCTTCACACTCCATGTTAGCTTTTGAAGGAGCAGGGACAATGGAAAGTGGATGAAATAGGTAAATTTCAAAAAGAATTCCTATTTTGAATCTATTGGTCCTATGAGATGTATAAGACATGGGATCTAATCTATACCATCTACGACGTAATAAATATCAAAATGAGACTGGGTAATTACCTTATGATGTAGCTGAAAATTCACATCTTGAATGAAGAATTCTCCTTGGATCTTCAAGATCCATACCTAATAATATCAAGAGATGGATGAACCACTTATGCTTTATTTTTATTTGATGTTTACATTTGATTTAGAGTTGATGAAATTTTGGAAATTTTCATTTTGTTTTTTGTCATGAAAGTTAAGGACGAGAGAAGAGAAAAGTGAAAGAAATATGAATTAGTGTTTTTTTTAATTAAACGATCGAAACCTTTCTCATTCTTTTAAATAAAATTTCCATAATCAATTATGTCAATTTTCTCTCTCATCCCATGGTATGGATGAAATTACTGGCTATCAAATGACATAAAATTTCCACAAACCCTTCATACATTTATATTTTATTTAAATCCGTTTAAAATTATATCAATATTGTATATCGATGCGCACAAATATAACTATTATAAACGCACTCAAACAATTACAAATAACTCCAAAACATTACGTAAATTAAATAATAATAAATATTTTTTAAATATTAATAACATTTTATAAATTAGTTAAGTTATATGGTTTTTGAAGAATTCATCGTTACAATTGTACGACTCAAAGATGTAAATTCGGTCAGCGATTGGCACCGAACAATTCGAATGTTAATGTTAACACATCACCTTAGCTAGTGGTGTCACGGTCTAGCTTAAATCATTGCTTACACATCATTTTGGTATAATCCAATTTTACTATTATAAGTGGTACTTGGTAATAACGATTATTTACACCTATTCTCTTCGTCAAAACTATATCACTTTAAGACATATGGAATTTGGTTTTGGTAAAAATTCCAATATCATCCACATTCAACTTAATTAGTCCAAACACAATATCCTTTGTTCAATAATAACATTATTATTAACTGTACTCCTCTGGCTGAAGACTTAACTTTGAGTTGACTATAGTTGACCATGATACTAACTTCATATAACCGAGTAGACAAATTCTCTATTAAATAGTGTTTCACTTCCAATGCTTCGACTCAGATCCAACTAAAATCGCTCGATAGATCGTCATTCCATGATTTAACTATAATCAAAGTGGAGCGTCCATATTGAAGTTTCATAGTATTCTCAAGTTGAGGAAACCGAGTAACATTGTCGCTTTGAGATTGTCTATTTGACCTTAGTTACATTAACCAACTAAAAACTCCTCGAGCAAGTCATTCCATGTTATCTAATAAATATCAGTATATAACCCCTTGATGCGCTCAAGAAGCACAAGAAATGCACTGCCCAATATTTAGAGAGCATTACGTACTCTATTCTCAACGGATGAATCCATATTCTTTCACAAAAAATCTTGACTAGGATTACATAAAATAATATGTTATTTTGAATATGATAATATTCTCATGATTTCAACATATTGTAATTACTATCACGTAACTATTATTTAAGACTTTCTATTTAATAAATTTTAAATTATTTATGTAATTAATTATTTATATATCAAAAATTATATTATAGAAATCATACACCTTTATTATGAACAAGATTGGTTATCGAGTTAGATATATATAACAAATTATATAATTTTTCAAGGACATACCCTGATTCTATCAATCTCATACTTGCACTTAGGATCAATTATGAAATCTTATTCCCATTCCTTTAACCAATTTCCTCAAAACTAATCGGGAAACTTACTTAGTGAATGGGTATGGTATTTTGTTTTAATACCAACTCTATCATTGACTATCCTCGATGTTGATAAATTATTTTTATCATGTGGAACCCTTCGAAGTATATTTTCGATTTTCAATGAGATTTATGTCCATTTACGAACAGTATTACAACATTGTTATCATATAAAAATATCATGGGATTCTCAACATTTGAAATAAACCCTAGCTTAATTATAAATTTATGTATTTATTTATACTTCTTATATTGTAGCGCTATTCACAACGATGCACTTAGTCTTTGGTTGAATCATCCACTACTTATGAAGTTTGAGTTTGTTCACTCTTTCATAAGGAGTTCGTTGTTTCTATAAAATATTATCTAATATTTCATTAATACTTAAGAATACTCTAAATTATTATTTAATATCTTAATTTGGATTTGATACTTGCCATATATATCAAATTCAAAAGCAAAATGTAATGCTATAGACAATACAACATGTACGATAATTCCTACTGCCAATGCATAAGAAATCCATCTTACATGCTCCATATTAAAATTTTAATTCAGTGTCTATGTATATGTTTTGGAACAACAACATCTTTTTATACTAATTATAAAATATGTCAATTTAAAATTCAATATCAAGAATTAAACAACCTAATAAAATGATCATAGCACGAGTACATCATTAACAATCATAAGTTCATTCTTTACTTATTTTTTTGAAATATTGCAATAACTTTATATGCTTTCTTGCAGACATGCACTACATCTGCATTTTGAGTAAAAGTCAGACATTTGAGTTCTGTATCAAAATACTTGCTTAATTCTAATGCTACATAAACGATACATTTGTACAGTTCTTGGATCCTTATCCAATAACTCACAAAATCGGAATCGATCCACTAACTTCAAGCACTTTGGTTATTAAGCGCAAATTTCATATTCTAAATCATTATTTAGAATTCTTGTTTCAATATACGTATATCAAAATTCAAAATCATATCGAACAATAATTTTGTGAGAAAAATATGTACTAACTTAAGTATGTTAAATGATGAATCTGTTACATTAATTTCGATAACTGAAATTTACGATTTTATTCTACCAACATAGCTTACCATATTTCAACTCAATTTATCTTCTTTTGGGAGATATTTTTATGTTCGATGGATCATATCTCTTTTGATACAACTGTTAAAATCATATTTTGATAATGTAATTGTAATCCATTCTAGATATATCGCATCATGCCATATAGAAGAGTAAACACTCTTAATAGCTTATTGACAACAGAGAAAAATCTTTTCTCGATATCGATTAGAAAATCATAGTTTCTTTAATATGTGAGAGCCCTTATTAGACATTATAATTAGTTGTTACCATTTAGGCTTGATCAATTTCCTTTCATCCGTTGTAATGAATTTTTTCTTTGGATTGGATCTAGATCGATTTTACTACCAATAATTTCTTAAAGAAATTCCCTCGTCATGAAGTTGGTGTTTCTTGAAACGATAATTGTTTCTCGATGCAGCGAAATATACATTCATAAACATTTTATGAGTTGCTTATATATATGATTTGGTTTTTAAGCTTATGAAAATTAGTTTCATAACATAAACCAGTCATCAATATTGATCGGTATTAAACTTATTTGGAGAGGCATACACAAGATCCCTCACGAACAAATATTACGTGATGTCCGACTCATAACCTGCCAACCCCTTAATCTAGGGGTTGTTTCATTAATTCTTATCTTAAATTATTTTTTAGAGTTTGTTTTGGATGAAATCAAATTTAACCTTATGTATATGTTCTTAAGTACACGTCCTCAAAGAACTCAACTTTACTCATCATCAATCTTACTTTGTCCAACAAAATCCGATTACTCCTTATTGATATATCATTATTACCATAGGGAGGACTGACTTTTGAGATTGGATCTTATTCCTTTTTAGGTACAATTGGGACTCCTTTCCAACACACTCACATATTCGATCAAATCAAATCATTTTATTTTATTTTGCACATCATATTATTTACTTCAAATTATATTTCATGAACTTGTCATATACATATATCTGATACACATATTAAAGTTTGCGATAATTCATTCGCGAATTTAATAAAGTATGTGGAACTGTTTGATATTGTTAGATGTATGATTACATATTTCCATATGTATCAATCCTTAAAGTTCACCAACTCTTATGTCGCTACTACTAAATGGGTATTTTGTTCTTAATCACCTAATATACAATTCACTAGCATCACTTGATCCATAATTATATGATTAAGGAATTATTTCTCAAAATCGTGACTTACTCCATATTCCATAATAAACTTTCACATGCTTCTGTATTTTCTAGTGAATCATTTTGTTATGGCATCAAATATCATTATTATAGTTCAATCTTATAACGAACATGTATAATATTCATATTGAAATAAAACTATATCTATTTTTGGTTGAACATTATTACATCATAAATAATATTTGGTATATTTTTCAAAATAATCTTTCGTAACTTGATGCATTAACTAAAATTATTAATGGTATGCTCCTATTACTTCCCTCATTATTATAATAGCTTGTGAAATATGAAACTCTATTCAACCACTTATTATGGATTTCATTTCATACACCGTAATTAGTATACAACCAAAAGCTTTAGATCAAATATCCTGAACTTAAATAAATTACTTTTGTAAAGATAATTTTCTATATGAAAATACATTTGGAATAGAAGTCACATTTGTCTTTCCATATTAAATATCTTTTAGTATTTTATACAATTATCGTTTTCAATATCTCTTCACGATGCATAAGTGCCCATTTATTTTCTTTATCTCACCCGTGTCTTAAATTTTATCGCCACTCTTGTACATCATTTTTTCTTTCAAAACAATCAAACCATTAAAAAGAAAACCCTTACTATAAGGCTGTAACGAACTCTTTACAAAAAGGCATTTTGTTATCCTCAACATTTAAGAATATCAAACAAGTTACACTTTACATAAACCGATCAAACTAACATTTCAGTAATTGAATTCTTAGATCCATTTTGTAGCTCTTTGTCTAACGATGCATCTAACACAACAAGGTCCTTGTTGTTGATTTTATTGAATACATGATCTTAAATTATAGTTTAATTGCCTATTTTGGATGAAATAATATCATCAAAGTTTCATACATTACGAATCACGACTATTTATCAAATATCGTTTATATGTGATTAAATACAGGTCAAATATCAATAATCTTGTATTGTTTAAAATTTCAAAATTCAGATAAGACCGTACATAGTCTTGGGCAAATAAACATCTAAGTGAACAAGGTATTTATATATTTAATAGTTGTATAAACTAATTTTTACGGGGATCTTAAAGTGTGAGCATGCCAAAAGATTTATCGATAAGTACATATTTATATTTATTTTTCCAATATTGATTCTGTTCGATTATATATTTCAATTGATAAGCATTTTATCAGTTATATTAGCTGCACATTTATCGAAGTAGATTATTTTTAGTTGCTACATAGCAAATATTCTTACAATATTAATGAGGTTAAATGTTATCATTTAATTTTTCTAATAAGGCAGCTCGTAGACTTTTATGTTTCTCAAAACCCTAAGTGAAAACATAGAAATCTTTCGATTCCTCTATTGTATGTTAAGACTCACTTGCCTTAGGACTTTGACCTAAATGATGATCAACAAACCATAGGCCGACAAGCGATGGATTATATTTTATCGATTATATCATATAAATTACCAACCCATGGTCTTTTTCCTTATTGAATGAACTGAATCGGGTTGTTGCGGTTTAAATGGGTGAATTCAAAAAAAATCATTTGTTGATCTTTATTGAGTCTGCGAAGTCTAATTGGTTTTTAGATCCACCTAACTTTTTTAAATAAAATCTTTATTTTATTTTATTTGTCTATAAAATATTTAATTTAATTTAAATTTAATTATAATCTCATAAGTATATCAAATACACATGCATGTATTAAGTGCATGTGCAACATATGTATGGTCCACATGGTTAAAGTGTACGTTGATAGGTGTTGGGATTTATACCGCAACGGATGCATTCGTCCCCTTATATGCATATTATTGTCCAAAAATATTTAAATATATATATATAATATTATTTAAATTTTAAATTTTTTAATAAAACAAATAATTTTGGCAAAGTCAATAATTTTGAAATTTAAAATTCTATTCAAAATATCTAGTTTTCTTACTTGATAAAACGGTTTAAAAACAAATCTAGATCAATAAATCTAAAATGAAATACACACACACATATATATATAATACATTAAAAATTAAATAAAATTATCATAATATATCTAAATACACAGGATTAAAGAAATAATTTTTTTATAATTATTTATTTTAATATATGTTTGTTTATTATGTTACGCTAAAACAATTATAAAATATGAATTATATATATATATATATATATATATATGTCAAATTAATGCCTTTCGATCTACATTTTTTAAAATTTTCATATAATTTTTTTTAGAAAATTTAAATGTTAATTCATGGTATATATGTATGTGTGTGTATGTATTCATCAAATCATATTATCATCATGACAGATTGTATTTTATATTTATAAATAAAATGAAATGTTTTAAAAAAAATTGTCCAAATACAGAAATAATGTTCAAAATAATTTAAAATGTTTGTATATATATATACATATATTCATATATATATATATATATATATATATATATATATATATATATATATACAAAAAAGTTATATTTATACTAAAAATCAGTTTAAATTAGCTAAAATTTGTTTCAATGTTATATTATATATATATATATATATTGAAACAAATATTTCGAATATTATTATAATAAATCGTTTTTCTTTTATATTATTCATTTAAAATAAAAATGTATTACAAAGGCAATGAAACTATCAGATCTATGTATGTACATAATTGTAAAACACTTTATTAATATAAGGAGAACAACTGTGCATTTAAATTTGTTTGAACATTATAATGGATCTATATAAACATGATACAAAATATCATTGAAAAATTAAATAAATTATACCCTAGAGATGAGGCCAAAGGAATGCACGTTACTCTAAAAGACTCCTTAGATCTATTAGATATTCACCTTCCTTACAAGAGATAAGCGTACAAGCACATAATCAATTATATTTAACTAAATGGAGTTAAAAGGAGCATGGAGATAAGTAGGAATGGATTTGGTGCTTATGGCCATAACAAACAAAGAGAGGTGCAAAAGATTAAACTAAAAACTAGAGCATTAATTTTGTTTTTATAAGGAGAGTTTGGTCAAAATATCTAGCATAAAAATCACCCATACTAAGTCAACATTTGGCCCTCTCTCCTCTTTATTTGGCCAGCCATATTAAGGCCCCTAAATGGATCTAAAACCCTCCAAAACCATTAGTAAATTATATTTATTTAAATCTGATTTAAATTCTTATCAATATCATATATCGATACATACATATACAATGTTTATATAGTGGATGTTTGTTTCAAGGACTAAATTGTTTTCTTTTTTTATTTCAAAGGATAACCAACTTCCATTGTACACATCAAGGACAACTTTCAAGTTTCAATTGGATAAGATCCAAATATTTTAAATCAGAACACATATCGACATTTCACAAAATATAAAGATTAATAACGAATTTTTTTTTGTGAATGTGTGAAAAAAGAATGTAACAAATAATATATCAATTACGAAAACCTTTTTTGTGAAAGTATGAAAAAACAATGTTATAAATAATTAATATTAATTACAAAAATGTTGTGAATGTAAGAAAAAATAATATAGAAAAAACAACAGGAAAGCTAAATGTATGTAGCTTTATTATTTACAATTATCTTTTTCAAAACCTAAATGAGGATAGCTTTTCAAACTGTTTAATTCCATATTTTAAGCGATATAATATACGTTATTTTTTAAGCCATATAGCTATATTCGTTTAGCTATTGAGTTGTTCAGATTTATTTTTCATGCTAACATTAATCGAATTAAAAAATTAAATTAATTTTTTCTTGCAATTTCGAGTGTCCTTCTTTATATTTTATTAATTTAGTGAAATAAGCAATTAAAATGAACTTAAGGCTTACACAATTTAATGTAGTCTCCGTCCTTGATCTAAATATTAAATTTTGTTGTCCTTGGATCTAATTTTTGCCTAAAATGCATCCTTACAACTTAATACCCATTTTATATATGCACCAAATGAATTACTAATATCATCCCAAATTATTCTAGAGGCAACACCATTTTACTAAACACACCCCATAAAATAAATATAATAATAATTAATATTTCACAAATATCGATTAATTTAGTCAATTTATAACTATTATAAATCAATTAAATCAAGCGATGTTTCGAAAACTAAATAGATTGGGTTGTGCGACTCATGTAACAACCTGCACCTTAAAGGACCCGAATTTCGACTAGACATAAGAAACTATAGTCAATTAGTACGGATCATTGGTTTTGGTAACCCATAATAAACATAAGCATATCAAAGAGCGATTAATATAAACTCACCATGGAATTGAAAAATATAAAATAGAACATACGTACTGAGTAAGGCTACTATCTTGAAGTTAATATTATTCCTTGCGTGTCTTATAGCGTCGAGCATGAATAAGAAGAGTTCTCCATCTACCATTCCTATCGTGCTCCAGCAATCCGTCCTTTTACATCAATCCCATGGGTTGTAATGAGGATAGGGTGAGAACAACATTTCGGTGATTGGAAAATTACATACTTTACCCATACCATTAATTTATGTCGATTGATTTCCATATATGTGTTATGCCTAGTCATTACTACAAATCTATTTAAAATTATGTGCACATACGATATACCTAGCCTAATCCTCTCCAAGGTGTAATAAATATTCACTATCCAAAACCCCGGCCACTCGATACTTTTTTAATATGGAAGAGGCGTACCCAATGGCCATTTACACCTCGATCCCCGAAGAGGGTCCTCTGCAACATAAATGCTAGTCAATCGGTTCTAGCTACAGTAACCGATGACCCTTATATACAGATCTATAATTTATAATCTAATTATCGTACTACTAACGCACCTTAAAAACTCATCAAAGGGTTAACTAGCCACCTCCAATAAACAAATTTCCGTCTAACCATCTACTTTGAGGTTGTTGCATCTTTTATATGGATTCGACACTGGTAGGAAGCAAAATCCATTGAGGTATAACCAAGTCTTTGCTACCGCTCCCTTGGGACCATTGGTGGTCATAGCCTATATGTCAGGCCTATTACTAAATACCCATACAAAATACCGACATAGCCCGCCGAGCTTCCACAACTGTCATTTCATTTAGACTAACCTAAGTAAGTCAAGGAAAAATGCCCTTTTCGATTACTTAATACCTCCTATTGGAAATGAAGTAGACCTCATTTCCTTAAATATATTAGGTCATTTAATTCTTTAAATCCAAGGTGAACCCTTGGTATATTTTTCCCTTACTTACTCGCAACACATATCCCTTTCCCTCAAGTCTTATGGTTAGAGATGTCTTACATCAGTAGTAAGTATACACAACTGGTGGTAGCCTCTAGTTGAAGGGCGGAATTCTGTTGTGTAATTCTACTGATCTTGCATTCCAACCCACTAAACCAAATCAAACACCCAAAGCCTAATTGTTTGAGGCCCACTAATTCATGCTCGTTCTAAACATATAATTGAAGCTATATAATTTCCTACTATTAAAATTATATTGCTTTTTACATATAATTAATAGTATAAATACTTACTTGTTCGCTATGTAATTATTCCTATTTTATACATTTAAGCTTTGGTTTCCTAAAATCCTTCTAACGTCTAACAATGTCCCTTATCCGTAGTAATTGGTCATTAATGTCAAAATTGGATAATCTCTAATGATATTTATTTACTCATTTCAAAATCCATTTATTATGCTTATTCAATTTCCCCATAAATGTCATATTAAATTTCTCTAACCAATCCTCGATTCCTTTAACTCCAATTAACTAAAAATTTATTGCCCATTAAATTTGTAGTAGTTGTCCACAAATTTTGGAATTACCGTTCCTTCCTTTTTCAGCCTCTTAGTCCTATAATTATTATGTTATTAATAACTAATACAAATATCATTGTAAATTATGCTACACACAAACACACACACACATATATATAGTCATTAATTATGATTATGCGTATATATATATTTCCTATTTTTAACTATTAATTACTAAACTAGAATATTCCTTTCCACATTTTAATTTACAAAAGTCGTCCTTCTAAAAAGGATTACTGTTATAACTTCCCATAAATCACCCAAAATTTAAGCTTTTGCTTTGTTTGAAATTATAAGAAATTATCTCTTTTCTTTTATTGAATTAGACAGTGTAAACTATGGAAAAGAATATCCATAGTTACACATCTCTTTCTTATTCGTATATTCCTTGTCAATTGGAACCACGTGCTTTTTATAATAAATAATTTATGGAAATTACATGAAATTATATATAATTAAATTATACTCCACTCCGGATAAATTAAAATATAGAAATTCACATTCCAAGTCAACTACGGCAACCAAATTTGCAATCCAATTATAGATTTGGAATAAACTCTACCACATTACAAACATTCTTTAATAATAATTATTTGGGACAGATTTTCAAATTTCGAAATTAGCTTTTACATACTATTCACATTCTAATTAACTATTTTATAGAATATGTGCTCAATAGTCATATATATTTGTTTTAAGCCTACAACTCGTCAGATCTTATACATGCATAATAGTTAAATAAAATTCAACGATATAAATTTCAGTGCTATAAATAAAAAAATTTAATTTCCAACTCACCTTTCTAGCTTTTCAAATCTCTCAAATTTGAATCCATTCCGTTACTTGACTCCTTTTCTATTCTAACCCAAAAGAATATGTATAACAATGTATATACATACTTGTAGAACTACATATCTGAGAAAAGTTTGGGGTTAAGGGGAATATAGATTTGTAATAATTGAAAATGCCTTTTTTTCCGCAACATTGATTCGCTTCTTCTCTTTTTCTCTTTAATTTTCCATCCTTCTCTAATTTACACATATATATATATATATATAATATTTTATAATTAATAGAAATAGTGGATAAGGGAAAATGGCAGAACTTTGTTATTTGGATCAAAAAGCATGAGAAGAGAAGTGAGGGGTTAGACCAATATTTAGAGGCACTCAAATCAACCATAACTGTTAGATCAAAAATTTAAATACCGGTCGTTTGGCTAATGTTCAACCCCTAACTGTCACCCCCAACTGGTCGATGGCCCCCATATAAGTGATTGAATATCGACGGTCTACAGACCCAAGTAAGGGGCTCAACCTGAGGTCCCACATTTATTATTATTTATTTTCTATTTTGTTATTTTAATTATTTTTTCTCCGAAAACTTCAAACTCTAATAATTTCTTCGTTTGAGCCATGATCGTGAAACTCCAAATATGAAAGGTTCTTAAAAGATCAACTCAAACGCAATGGTGCAAGTTTCATGGCGAAATTCCGCCATTTGCTCAAATTTCATTTTTGGAGTCTTATTAACTCGTTAATTTTACGTCGTGTTACATTCTCCCCCCTTAAAAAAAATTCATCCCTGAAATTCCTCAAGGGTTGAATCTTGTAACACAGCACCCAATCAATCTAAGCTATCCAACCAATTAGTATACAACCAATAATACAATCAAACGTGTACAAGTACATAATACATCACAACATATAAGACGTGCACGCAAAATGACTCTATATAGGTGCCTCATATATGAATGCATTCTTTTAAAAACATTTTGAAAATATGATGCAAAAAACCTATATGTGCTGGCAGTCCTGTATTTATGCAAGTTTTCAAAAATCAAATACCATTTTTCACACAAACAATTCCACACTCCCATGAGTAGAAGCATGGTTCAACCAATTTTGCATCTCATCCCTACCATCCAAAACCTAATACACAATTTCTAACATCCAAAAATTTGATAATCAGTTTTCTGAATATATTCTTTTATGCTAGAAAAGGAATTTAGATGTTTATAATTTCACCGTTATTTTGGATACCTATTCCATTGTACCTTGGACCCTTCTCTTGTTCCTCCAAAATTTTCCAACTTTTCCAAGTACAATTTGCATGAGGTGGTTTATTTTTAGATGCTAAAATGTAATTATCCTAAGCGCAAGTTTTTAGTTTACTATCAACAAGGTATGGAAATAGAAATTTCAAAGCTAAAACATTATTTTTCCTTGTTATAATCTATGTTTAGTTTCTTTCATCCTTATTAGACAGTAAAATTCATATTCATTAACATGTCGATCCGCCCTACATTGAGCTTGTAGCCCTAAAAAATTGAAAGTTTCTTATTTTCCGTCCAAATCCTTTTCCTTTTCCAATCAAACTTGCAAAATAGTTTGAGAAACCCATTTCCCAAAGCATTTAAATATCATTTTTTTCTAAAGCACTTAAACAAAATTTTCCAAAAACATATTAACTCAACTTCTCAAAAGCATTTAAACCAAAATTTTCAAAAGCATTTGAACATAATTTTTCAAAACATTTTCCACTCTATCCTTAAAATAATTCAAGCCACGTCTTAACGTGATCGGGACTTACTCTATGATTTAATGCATACGATCGACCCTATTATTGTCCAGTTAATCTTAGATTTGGGGAACCTTTTCCTTTATTCTAAAACAATAAACTACCTACAAATGTATTTATAAATTTTAGATTTTAAGAAATAGGGATACTGACCCGTAATTTCGCAACAACCCTTCTCTAGCCTCCTCTCGCTAAAATTTATTTTGCCTAAAATTCTAAATTTTTTAGGATTAAAGCATTTTTTAATTCTAGTAGCTAACTTAATTAGCTAATTTATTTATAAACTTTCAGTCTTACCTATATTTTATCATTAGATAGTGTCCTTATGACTCCTTGTTTACACTATTTCATAATATGTTTATATAATGGTCAAAGCTTATTCAAACCATCAACATAGTAATAAAACTGGAACATATCTCATACATATCATATGCTTTTCCACTAACTAAAGGAGACAATTAGTTATTATAACTCAAACAGAAAAATTTGTTGGAGCTGCTATTCATCATCAACTTATGTTAATGATGTTGTGGCATTAACACTCCTTACTATATTAAGATGGATATTTCTAGTATGCCATTCAACTAAAATCCATATGCCTTAACTTACCTCCTTGGCTCATAATAAATTAGGTCCATCCATTACTTAATTTATTACACCCGACTGTGGGATGAATTGTGCATTTCTACACTGTAGTGGGCAAGAAGTATAAACTATGTACATTTGAAATAACTCTTTGGAAAATTAGCTTGGTAAAATAATTTTACTACCACCTATCTTGCATTCTCTAACCTTGAGTTAACCAACATCCTTTATGTGGGTTTGAAATCTAATTACTCATTTCTCTAACCGTACTACTATCTTCTCTAAATCAAATCTCTTGACAGTATCCTCAAACTTTGGTATTTATTTACTTTTTCCTTGACCTTTTATGTAAGTATACCCTAGGACTCGAAAAATTATAGTTTGAAACCATTCCCCATTCCTTTGAGGGTTCTTTCCATGGTTTTACACATTTCTAATGAAATATTCAAAGTTCATACCACCATTCCTTGTATTCAACGGAGATTCCTTGTTGCTTCCCTATGAGTATCTACAGCTATTTTGTTCCTAGACTAAACATTTACCCCATCTTACCTATGCAGTGATCCCTATCTATACCACTAATGTTAAACTCAAAATTTTCTTACTTTTGTAAACAAAATCTTCCCGGTAATTCCTTTGAAAAACCCATTCAAAAATGTTTCAAGGGATTTGCAGAAACCTTTTATCAGATCTTTTAACATGGGTTAGACTTAGAAACTGACTTTAATTGTTCTTTCTTTTGGACTTCCTACTCCTCCTTAACTCTTCTTCGTCAAAAATATAGTTATCTTCTAATGGTGATTAATGTACATCCTCTTGTAGAAACTATCCCCACTCCTATTATACCTTAATTTTGGATGCGTGCAACATATAGTTTCTTACTTTCCATTTGTCTAGATGAAATATGCATCTTCAATCGGCAATCCATCAAAATCCACAATCACAAGGCAGCTTACGCCCAACAAAGGAGTCAAGTACCATCCAGCCTTTAAGATTCTTCTATATGTTGTGTTTATGATCTTCTTGGTCAACACCTTCGGTACGGTCTACACATGAGATAATCAGGGTAGGTGTATAATTTTAATTCTATTTATTGGCCCAGCTCATAGTTACCTTATCCATCCTTTTAGAATATGGTTGTAACTACTTCTATAGTTGGAATTTATAGAATTTGGCATAAAATATATATATATATATATATATAATGATAGCTAAAAATATAAATATGTTCACTCAATGTATCCTAATTCCAATGATAGACTAACCTAAGATCTGATACCAAATGAAACAACCTGCAACTTAATGGTCTGAATTTTGACTAAATCAAAATTCAAGTCCATTAGGGTACGGATCGTTGGTTTTGGTAACTTATAATAAACACTCAAAGAGCGATCAATATAAACTCACTGTGGAAATGAAAAATATATAATAGAACATCTGTACTGACTAAGACTACTACCTTGGAATCAATATTTTTCCTGGTATATCTAATGCCTCATCAGCGCCAAGCATGAATGAGAAGATATCCATCTACCATTCCCATCTTGCTCTAGCAACTTGTCCTCCTAAATCAGTCATGTTGGTTGTAATGAGGAGTGGGGTCAGAACAACATTCTAGTGATTGGTAAATTACACGCTTTACCCATACCACTAATTTATGCTAAATGATTTCCATTTAAGTGTTATGTTTAGTGATTACTAGTAGTCTATTTAACCTTATATGCACGTACGATATACCTAACTTAACCTTCTACAAGGTATAACCATAAATGTTCACTAACCAAACCCCGACCACTTAATACTTCTTTAATAGGGAAGAGGCAGACCCAATGGCCATTTATATCTCAATCCCCAAAGCGGGCCCTCTTCAATGCAAACACTTGTCAATCGGTTCTAGCTACAATAACTAATAACCCCTATTTACTGCTCTATAATTTATAATTCAATTTTCGTACTACTAACGCATCTTAAAGACTCATCTAAGGGTTAATTAGCCCACCTTCGATAAATAAAATTCCGTCTAACTATATACTTTGAGGTTTGTACATCTTCCACATGGATTCTACACTAGAAGAAAGCGAAATCCGTCAAGGCATAACCCAAGTCTTTGCTACCACTTGCTAGGGACCACTGGTAGTCATAACATATATGCAAGACTTACTACTAAACACAGGTATATAATACTAACGTAGCCGTCTGACCTTCCACAATTGACATCCCGTTTGGACCAACCTAAGTAAGTCATGAGAAAATGCCCCTTTAGATTACTTAATACCTCCTATTGGAAATGAAGCAGACCCCATTTTTTTAAAAGTACTAGGCCATTTAATACTTCAAATCCAAGGAGATCCCTTAGTATATTTTTTCCTCACCTTTTCGCAATGCACATGCCTCTTCCATGGTTCCTATGATTGGAGATGTCTCATATTAGTGGTAAGTATACACAACTACTAGTATCCTCTAGGTGAAGAGAAGAATTTTATTGTGTAACTCTACTAATCTCGCATCCCAACCCACTAAACCAAACCAAACTCCCAAAGCCAAAGTGTTAGCTAGGCCTACTAATTCACACTCATTATAAACATATAATTGAAGCTATATAATTTCCTACTATGAAAATTATATTTCCTTCTACATATATTTAGTCGTATTAATACTTACTTGTTAGCCACATGATTATTCCTATTTTATACACTTAAGTTTTGGTTTCCTCATTTCCTTCTTATGTCTAATATAGGTCAATTGTCTAGAATAAAGAAACTAGTCCGTAATAATTGGTCATTAATGTCAAAATTGGATAATCTCTAATGATATTTATTTACCCATTTCAAAATCTGCTTAATATGCCTATTCACTTTCCCCATAAATGCCCATTAAATTCTCTAACTAGTTCTCATTTAAATCATTTAACTCTTTATTAACTATGAATTTATTACCCATTAAACTTGTAGTTATTGTCCATGAATTTTGTAATTATTATTCCTTTCTTTTTCAACCTCCTAACCCTATAATAATTATGTTATAATAACGAATAAGAATATTTTCATAAATTACGCTACTTATATATATTTTTATTATTAATCATTAGGTATGGTTATGCGTGCGTGTGTGTATACACTATTAATTACTACACTAGTATATTCCTTTCTACTTTTAATTTATAAGAGCCATCCATCCAAAAACGATTGCCGTTATAACTTCCTATAAGTCATCAAAAAAATGAATCTTTTAGTCTATTTGAAATTATAAGGCATTATCACTTTTTTTAATTGAATTTGACAGTGTAAATACGAAGAATAATATCCATACTGTACATTTCTCTTTCCTTTTTGGTATTCGGATGACACACTTTTTATAATTAGATAATTTAAGGAAATTATATGGAAATAGATATAATTAAAATATACCCCACTACAAATAAATTAAAATATAAAAATTCACATTCCAAGTCAACTATGGCAACCTAATTTACAACCCAATTATAGATCTGAAATAAACTCTACCACTTTACAAACATTCTTTAATAATAATAATTACTTGGGACTAATTTTAAAATTTCCAGATTAGGTTGTACAGACCATTCTTATTCCAATTAACTAATTTATAGAATATGTAGGCGATAACCCTTTATATTTGTTTTAAGCCTACAACTCATCAGATCTTTTTCATGCAAAATAGTTAAATAAAATTTAATGATAAATTTCAATGTTATTAATAAATTATATAATTTATCACTCACCTTTCTAGCTTTTCAAATCTCCCAAATCTGAATGCATTCCTTTACTTAACTCATTTTCAGTTCTAACCAAAAGAATTTCTATACAGGGTAAATAGATACTATAGGAATTACAGATCTGAGAAGGGATTTTTGGTTAAGGAGAAAATATGTTTATAATAATTATAATTACCCTTTCTTCCGCTATATTGATTTGCTTCTTCTCTTCTTCTCTTTTATTTCTACCTTTCTCCAATACATACATATATATATATATATATATATATATATAATATTATAATTAATAGAAGTAGTGGATAAGGTATAATGGCAGAGATTCGCTGCTTGGATTAGAAAATATGAGAAGACAAGTGAGGGGTTAGGCCTGTATTTATAGGCGTTTGAATCAATTATGACAGTTAGATTGAAATAATTAAATCCGAATTGTTTGTCTAAGGTCAACTCACATACGGGGTGTTACAATTCACACGTGTGAGTTTACCTAATGACTAATATTTAAACAATATAAATACTAATGTTCACACGTCACTTCAACCAGTGATGTGATAGTTTGACTTAATTTATTGCACATAAATCTCATTGGTAAAATCTAGTTCTACAATTTAAGCCGTACCTTTTATTAATGATTATTTACAGTGATTTTCATTATCAACACTATATCACTTTAGGGCTTAAAAAATTTGGTTTTGGTTAAAATTCTAATATCATCCACATTCAGCTTGGTTAGTCCATAAAAAAGTCCTTGGTTCAATAATAACATTTATTATCAATTATACTACTCCGGCCAGATATTTTGACTTTGAGTTGACTACAGTTGACTGTGATACTAATCTCATACATATGAGCATGTTCTCTATTGAATAGTGTTTCACTTTCAACGCCTCAACTCATACCCAATTATAGTCATTGATAAACACCGAGTCACAATTTAACTATCAAAGTGGAGTGTCTACGTTAAAGTTCAAAAGTAATCTCAAACCAAGAGAACTGTGTTATATTGTTCCCACAAGATTTCCTTTTAGACTTAGTTGTTATTAACCAACAGAAAACCCTCGGATGAGTCATTCCATAATTATCTAATAGTTATCAGCAGTAAACCCTTAGTTCCTGCAGTAGCCAAAATTAATATAATACCCAACATTTAGAGAGCATTACATACTCTGATCTTAACTATTGTATTGATATCCTTTCTCGAAACATCTTGACCAGGAATATTTAAAATAAAACATTATATTATATCGTGATTAATTATTCATGATTGTAACTATTTGCAACTAAAATCATTAAACATTTCATTTAAGGATTTTATTATTTATATACCTATAATTAGTCACCTAATTAATTATATCACTATATAATAAAATATGTAATAGAAATCAAATACCTTATAAGAACAAGATGGGTTATAGAATCAATTATATGTAACAAATTACATAATTGCCTCTAGGCATATCCTTGACTCGTTCAGTCTCTCACTTGCACTTAGGATCAATCATAAATCTTATTCCTTTACTATTAATCTGTTTTCTTAAAGCTAATCAATATAGTCCATTAGTGAATGGGTATGTTATGTTGTTTTAATTATCTACTTTGTCAATCAATGCCTCTAATGCTGATAAAATATCTTTATCATGTAGAACTTTTTTCGAAGCATATTTCTTAAATATAGTGAGCTATAGATTCTTTCATGAACTAAATCATGACATTGTTATTGCCCAACAATGTTATAAGATTCTTAACATTTGAAATCACTCCTAGCTTAGTTATAAATTTGTGCATATATATATACGTTGCTTCTATCACGGTGCTTTTTAAGGTGATGTACTTTAGTCTTTTGGTCGAATCACCCACTACTTATTGTTTGGAACATTTCCAATATAAAATTTTAACGTAACATTAAACATGATTCTAGGATTGATATATATGCTCTATATCACTTATGAAGTTTGAATTCAAGGACTCCTTTATAAAGAATTCATTATTTCTATAAACAACTCTAGTATTTCATAAATACTCAAGAACATTGAAAACTACCATATAGCAATCTTAATTTGGATTTGATACTTTCTTAATATACCAATTACAGAAGCAGCAAAATGTGATATTGAAGATTACATAACATCTATGATAAGTTCTATTGCTAGTTCATAAGGAATCCAGCTTATATGCTCCATATTAAACACTTCAATATGGTATCTTTGTGCATGTATGGAACCATCTCAACATTTTTTTAGATGATTATAAAAGTTGTCAATTTCAAATCCAATATCGAGAATTAAACAATTAAACTAAAATGCTTATAACATGAGTACATCGTTAATAATCATAAGTTTGTGTTTGACCTATAGTTATATATATATATATATATATATATATATATATATCAGTACCTTTATAGTTCTTTCTTACAAAAAATGCTTCCTCTGCATTTTGATCAAAAATCAAACTATTTGATAATTCCATCAAAATATTTATTCGACTCTGATGCTTATCGAATGCTACTTTTATATCAGTCTTTAAATCATATCTGAAACCCACAAAGTCGGTATCACTTCTACTGATTTCATGGCACTTTGGTTTTTATGCGCAAATAGACTACTCTAAATCATCATTTAGAAGTATATATTTTAACACATGTATCAAGATTCAAAATTATACCGATCAATAATTTTGTGAGTAAAATCTGAATTAACTTATGCACGCTGGATAACGAACCTATTATGCTAATTTCAACAATTGAAATTTATGATGCTATTTTTATCAACATTGCTCACTATACTCCAATTATATTCATCTTCTTTTTGAAAACGCATTTGCGGTTGATGGATCATATCCTTCGGGTACAACTATCAAAATTATATTTTAATATTGTACTTGGAATCTATTTTGGTTTTGTGTATTACATCATATGGAAAAGTCAATATTTCCATTAGCTTTATTGATAACCAAGGAAAAACTATTCTCGATATTGATAAGAAACTCATAGTTTCTCTTTAATGTGCGAGAATTCTTATTATAACGTGTCATGTCCATTTAGGTATAGTTAACTTCACTTCATCCCTTGTAATTTGTTTATATTTAGATCATATCCAAAACCATTTCACTACCAATAATTTCAATAAGAAATTATTTCATTACAAAGTTGGTGTTTCTCGAAACAACATTTGTTTCACAGTGCAACAGAATAGGTATTCATAAACATTTTGTGAATTACCTGTATATATATGTATAAAACTGATTTAGTTTTTAGTTTCTGAATAACATAATTAACTCATCCAATATTGATCGGTGCGAAATTCCTTTGGGGTGGTCCATATAAGATCCCTCATGAACAATTATTACATGCAGTCTTTCTACACGCATAACACGTCAACTCCTTGACCAAGGATATGTAGGGGTTTTGTAAATATCTTACCTAGTCTCATAAATTATGCTTGTTGATGAAATTAATTTTAACTTCATATAATCACTCTTAAGTACACGACTTTACAGAAAGAAGTTAACTCAATTTTACTCATTATCAATCGTATCTTGTTCAATAAAGTTCGATTACTTCTCATCGACACATCATTATGTATCATAGGGAGTAGTGAATTTTCGAATTCAATTTTATTTATTTTAGGTACACTTGGAACTCCCTTCCAATACACTCACCTATTCAATCAAATCAAATTGCTTAATTTTCTTTTGCACGTCATGATATTTAATTCTTTTTTATATTTTAAATAACATAAATATACTACATGTATCAAATACACATGTTCATGTTTGCAATAATTCATCGATGGATTTAACAAAGTATGTAGAACTATTTTGGTATAATTGGACTTACGATTACATACATATATATGCATTAATCCTAAGAGTTTGCCAACTCTTATATCTCTCTCATTTAGTGGGTGCTTAGCCCTTAATCATTTGAGAGACAACTCACCAGTACCATGTGATTCATAATCATATAATTAAAGAATTATTTCTAAAAACTATGGCTTAGTCGATAACTTCAAAATAGTCGTAATTTTTTTAGATACTTTTGTATTTTCTAAAGCATAATTTTTGTTATAAAAACAAATATCATCGTTATAGTTTAATCTTTTAATTAATATTCACAATATTCACATTGAAATAAAACTATGTCAATTTTCAATCAATACCGAAACTATTTATTATTTCATAAATAGTATCAAATTTCTTGTTCCATGTTAAATATCCTTTAGTATTTTATACAATTCTCATTTTCAATGTTACTTCATGAAGCAGAACTGACCATTCACCCTCCTTATTCCAACCGTGCTTAACTCACATTCGCTTTCATTTTAAATGATCGAACCATTTAAAAGGAAATCCTTACTACAAGACCATAACGAACTCTTTACAAAAATGCATTAGATGATCCTTAACATTTAAGGATATCGAATAAGTTTTATTTTACATAAACTGATCAAACTAACATTTCAATGATCGAGTTTCAAGGTGTATATTATAGCTCTTGATCCAATGCAACATTTGACGCAACAAGGTCCTTATTATAATTGTAATCAATCATATTGAATACATGATCTGACATTATGGTTTACTTGCTTATTTCAAATGAACTGATTTCATCGAAGTTTCGTATATTGCAGACTGTGACCGTTCACATATAACATGTATATGTGATTGAATATGAGTCAAATATCTATATTTTTGCATTATATTAGAGTTTAAAACTCATAGAAAACAGTACGCAGTCTTTGGAAAATAAACATGTCAGTGATAAAGTTACGAATGTATTTAGTAGTCGTATAATTTGGCACTTGCATGGGTCTTAGAATGACAACATGCAGAATGATTTATTGTTAAGTATATTTTATATTTCTATGTCAACCTTAATTCAGTTTATTTGTATATTTTAACTGATAAACATTTTATTATTTATACTAATTGCATAAATTCATGAAAGCAGATTATTTTAATTTATGTACAATAGATATTCTTATATTATTAGTAAGGTTAAATACATTTATTTCACTAGATTCTTATATTTCTCAACGCCTAACAGAAATATAGAAGTCTTTCGAGTTCTCTGGTGAGTGTTAGGACTTGCTTCCGTTGGAATTCTGACCTTGAGGAATATCAACAAATCATAGGCTCGTAAGTAATGAATAACACGTTATAGGTTGTATCATAAACAACTCCTAATCAACGGTTTTTTTCCTAATCTCATTTTGACTTAAGGAATATCAATAAATCTAAAGAGATTATTCACTCCTACCTACCGTTTCACGACAGCCTAAGTATAAATTCACGTACTATGAGGAATATCAACAAAAACACGCATATATCTTACCCCATCAGTTTGAAATATGAATAGTACTACAGATAACATGTAACAATCCGCCTTTCATACTTCGAAAGATGAACCTTTGAGGTAAAGAAAAGAGAGATAAAAAAAACTTCACAATCATAATATCTCACAACCGAATGAAACAACATATATTAATCAACATAAGATTTTATATAGATACTGCCATACTAGTACATCAGAGTTATAACAGTACAAGATTCCAAACTGGAATAGTTATAGCTACCTGTCCTTACATCACTAATACAAAATACGTACATATATATGCAGCGGAATAAGATAGTAGCTATCCAACGTTGAAGCCACCTACTTTAAGCTCCTCCAAAATCCATTCGTGAGAAACCATGATCACTTGGCTGCTCATACATATTTGAGTACCAAGAGTTTTAGGGAAGAAAATAAAACTCTAGTTCAGACACGGGTCTGGTGCGAGTAAAGCATAAGTTTTTAACTTTATAAACAAAAACAGAAAAAACCTTCAAAACAAAAGCATCTCGTAAGATCACGCCGCATATAAACACGGTCAGATTTTTGCCTTACGATAACCAAAAAAATTCAGTCATTTAATAATAATGTCTAAGTTTAAAATAAATATTTAATGTAGCTGAAATGCTTGCATCTCACATTTCAGTAGTTGGGCACAACTAAGTCCGTAAAGGCATGTATTGGAAAATGGATTCCAATAGTGACAAGGCACTGGTGCTCCACCTACCTTAGTGCATCTCTAGATAAAATACATCGAGAGCCTCACATGAACTCCCTGCGAGTCAAGACCGGCCCTACCCCTTGTTGGATAGCGTCGAGTGTATCATTACCTCGGTTGTGATCAGTAACCTAAATGGGCCTCGAGCATACATAATCTACGATATCGATCTAGATTGGGTGATGACCATACCCTAATGGTAGTGAACCACATAGCCTTGAATCATATCCCTTTTTCTTTGGGCAGACCATCTTGGAATGCTAACACTACGCTCCAAACAACTAATGCAATGCTAACATTCATCCATAAAAGTTGTTCCGGAATCGAACAAACATTCAACATTTACTATTTTCCATTTTGGAATCACCCTCAGGAAGAATAGTATATCTCCATAGCATACTTCCTAACAATCTATCGCAAGCGTTATTAGTTTGGGGTAGTCCGAATAAATTATACTTATACGAAACTGGGGTCTCCAAACTAAGCGATAATTTTCGAATAACTCAATTCTGATTTTTTGGAAGCATGTAACCAGTATTCAAGTCCTCACCGGGGAACTCTAATATACACAACATACTTCTTAAGTTAAAAAAATAAAGTTATAAATAGCGGACAATCCGCTACTTAGGGTAATTATACAGAGTTTACATATGGATAACCATATACTTGATTTAAACATGACACATTAACTTTGATTTCGTATTTGTTTGAAGTTACTTAAGGGTAATCGATAAAGAAATCCCTTGATTTAAAACATTTTCGAAAAAGAAAAACAGTTTTAAACAAAACAGATATTTTAGAAACCAAGCGATTTAAACCTCTATTTATTAATTAAATAATAAATTAAACCTTTATTAAATAATAATTAAATATTAATTAAGTCTTAATTAAAATCTTAATTAAATTTAACTTAGTCGGTAAATAATTAATAATTAACTCTCTTGTAAATAATTAATCAATTATTGATTAATCTTAAATAAATACTTAAATATTAAATAAATCCCTAATTAATAATTAAATAAAAATTAACTTTAATTATTTAACTCGTTATAGTTGACTTACATAGTTAACACTTAGGTACTAATTACATATGCTAATTAATGATTAAGTACTAATTACCTTAATTAATTAATTAATCATTTATTAAATGAATAATTAATTAAATAATAAATAACTTTCAATTACTTAACATACATTAGAAAAAACCTTTATAAAATATACTTAAGTAAAACTCTTATAGATTTGAAAAACTAGTTCGTTTTACAAACTGCTTCCATAACGACTATCTATACAACTCGTAATTTTAAAACTTGAAGTTGGGCTTTTTCTAAATCTTTTAAAGTTCAACTCTTGGAAACTTTACCACTTCATAAATCATAAAGATTTGTTGTTGAAATCAAACATGTTTAACTTAAATATATTTTTAAATTTAAAACCCAAGTTCAAAGTTCTTGTACAAGGGATTACATGTCGCTTAAACGAGCAAAGGTGCTAACTTTCTTAGCATACGTTATGTATTCAAACCATAACATTAATATTCACATCAAAACCACTAACATGAGCAAAGATCTTAACTTTATAACTAATATAAACATTAAACTTCAATTTAGGTCTAATTTCAAATCATATCGCATAAGCACATAAAATTTATAAGCAAACATCACTATAATTCAAGCACTTATGCATTCATACAAATCAACAATTATTTTCACCCAAACACACATCATATATACAATAAATTAAACAATGATATATGTTTTAAAATCTTAGTAAAAAGGTGAGAACTTGTATATGAGCTAAGTCTTCGCTTTAATTTGGAAAAATGAGATTTTTGGAAGGTTCAAGGGGACTAAAGAGTTCGGCTTACGGGTATATGGGTTCGGCCTAAGGTGGTTAAGGGTGGGTATGTGCTTGTTTTGTGGATGAGAGGTTTTTAAATGAGGAAAGAAAGCTTTAAACAAGAATTTAGAAGTTTAAAAGTGGATGAACTAAACTTTTTAGGCTTTTAGAAATATTTAGAAAGCCATTAAAGTGTATACGAAAGCTTGGAAGAGAATTTAGAAAAGTAGAAATGGATTTAGAAAATGAGGAAAAAGGGTATGAAAGGGGTTTATATACTAGTGTAAAAGTTAAATTACAAAAATAGCGTAAGAGTACATACCCTCCACTAGATTTTTGCCACATCATCCTTTACATTTATTTAAGTTAATGTGTATATGTATAAATATAATTATCATGTTTAGTCACATCACTTTCATTAAATATATATATAATTATTATGTATAGTCACATCACTTTCTTGTGTGTGTGTCTATATATAAATTTAATTATTAATTAACTAAGATGTGACAAGAGATAATTATGGTTAATGATTACAAATCTAAGATGTGACAATACTAAATATATATATATATGTATATATATATATATATAATGTTTATTATTTTTAAAACTATGTCTTATCACATCACTTACTAATCCAAATTAATATAAGATAATTTATTTCTTAGTGTGTTATTATTTAGTTAATTAACTCTTATATATATGTACATATAGTGCACAAAAACGAACAACTTTTCCGACAACTTTTCGGTATTGAAAGGTCGAAATTTCGAAAAACGTTTTTTGGTGACATCTTCTATTTTTCTACGAACTATTTTTTTTTAAACTAATTTTTTTTGTAAAAAATTTTTAAAAACTATTTCAACAATATTAGTTATTATTTAAAAGAGTTTTAATCTGAGTTATAAAATTCATCAATTAATCATTAAAAATATATATAAATGTCTATAATTAAAGAAATTAAATCCTGGGTCGTTACACTCTCCCTTCTTAAAAGAATTTCGTCCCAAAATTATCAAACAAAAGCTAACTCATAACAACTCTAGAGGTCATGTATTATATATCATGAAACCCTTACGAAGGTCCTACACTAAACATCCATAACATAAAAATGCATATGCTATATATACAAACAATGGCTATCCTAACATTAGTTCTGGATAGGCTTCACTCATATGATCCACCGTCTCCCAAGTACAATCTCAAGGATCCTCGCTCCACTGAATCTTTACTAACTTCACCACTTTATTGTGCAATATCTTCTCATCCTGATCTACAATATGAATTGGATGTCTAATGACTGTCAGGTTCGGTCCTATCTCCAAATCCTCTTGAGCCGACAGCTCCATAATCAATGATGGGTCATGAACATACTTTCTCAAATGAGACATGTGGAAAATATTACAGACCCTCGATAATGTTTTTGGTAATTAACCCTATAGGCGAGTGGTCCAATCCTTTCAATAATCTTAAAAGGTCCAATATACTTGGGTGCCTGCTTTCCAGCCCTTCCAAATCGAACAACTCCTCTGATTGGGGTGATCTTTCTAAATACAGAGTCTCTGACTTCAAATTCCAAACCTCTTCTCTTTTATCATCATAATTCTTTTGGCGATCCTGGACTTCCTTCATCCTTCTTTTTATCATCGCAATCTTTTCAGTAGCTTCTCGAATCATGTCCGGCCAAATTACTAGCGGATCTCTAGTCTTAACCCAACATGCCGGCGACTTACAAGGATGTCAATAGAGAGCTTCGTAGGGTGCCATGCCAATGCTCGCTTGATAGCTATTATTGTAGGAGAATTCCACTAAATGAAAATGATCTTCCCATGATCCTCCAAAATCCAAAATACATGCCCTCAAAAGATATTTTAGAATCCGATTCACTCTCTCTTTTTGTCCATCTGTTCGGGGGTGACATGATGTGCTCAAGCTTAGCTTTGTTTCTAAAGCTACTTGCAATGCTTCCTAAAACTGACTAGTAAATATTGGATCTCGATCACTTACTATACTTATTGGGACTCCATGAAATCTTACTATCTCTCTTATGAACATTTCTGTTAAAGAAGCTGTAGTTCTTGTCGACTTTACCGGAATAAAATGAGCACTCTTCATTAGCCGATTTACGACGACCCACACACCTTCATTTCCTTTTCTAGTTCTGGGTAACCCATCGATAAAATCCATTGATATCATTTCCTGTTTCCAATTTGGGATTTCCAAAGGTTGAAGTAAACCAGCCGTCTTTTGATGATATCTTTTATCTGCTGACAGATCGGACATCGACTGACATAGATTGAAATATCTTTCTTCATCCCGAGCCACCAAAACACTCGCTTCATGTCTTTGTACATCTTATTAATTCCAGGGTGGATACTTTACTTAGACCTATGGCATTCTTTTAAAACTTCTTGTCTAAGCCATCTATATCAGGAACGCATAATCTTCCATTCATCCTTAAAGTTCCATGGTTATCAATCTCAAAACTAGAACTTTGGCCCTTCTCAATGCCTTGAATAAATTCCAATAGAAGACTATCTTCCCTTTTTTTTCATGCAATTCTTCCGACGAGAGTCCGAGTGACTTCCAAAAGGGCCCAAACTGCATTCCTGCTTAGACCGTCTGCCACCACATTTGCTTTCCCTGGCATATAGTAAATATCCAAATCGTAAGACGCAAGGAATTCTAGCTATCGCTGCTACCACAAGTTCATGTCCTTCTAAGTGAAAAGGTACTTCAGGGATTTGTGATCCGTGAAGAGCTCAAATTTTTCACATATTCAAATAAGGAAATTACTTCTACAATCCTAAAAGATCGGCAATAAACTAAAGAGGAATAGAAGGATTCTTACCCAGCAAGTAGTGCCTCCACATCTTCAATGCAAATACTACGACTAACTGTTCCAAGTCATGTGTTGCATAATTCTTCTTGTGAGGCTTTAACTGTCTACTTGCATAGGATATGACCATGCCATGCTGCATCGGCACTGCATCCAACCCAACTCTATTAGCATCGGTATAAACAATCAACCCCTCTCCTCCATCTATAATAGCTAAAACCGAGGCACTGGTCAACCTTTCTTTTAACTTAAGGAATGCTTCTTCACACTATGAAGTCCACTCAAATTTAACATCCTTTTTCGTCAGCTTGGATATACGACAGGTGATCTTAGAGTAATCCTTTATGAACTTCCTATAATAACCCGCCATCTCTAAAAAGCTTCTAACTTCTATAGGAGTTTGGGGTCTTTTGAAGTCTTGCACAGCAGCCACCTTAGTCGGGTCAACTGAAATGCTATCTCCCGATACAACATGACCTAGGTATCTTACTTCTGATTGCTAAAAGTGGTACTTAGAAAACTTAGCCTTAGCCTTTAAAACGTTTGTCCTTAACATTTCTAACACTAGTTCCAAATGGAGTTTATGCTCTTCTTCATTCTTAGAATAAATAAGGAAGTCATCAATGAAAACCAACACGAACTTATTTAGAACATCCATAAAAACTCGATTCATAAGATCAACGAAAAATGCAGGTGCATTGATTATCCCAAAAGGCATAACCAACCATTCAATGAAAAGGTCCGGCCCTCTAAAAGTAGTTAAGGGTATGCTACCCTCTACTACCCTTAACTGGTGGAAATCTGTAGCGAGGTCCAATTTAGAAAATATTCTAGCCCCATTAAGTTGGTCAAATATATCATCTATTCGGGGTAACAGATATTTATTCTGAATTGTCTGCTTATTCAACTCCCCATAGTCCACACACAATCTTAAAGAACCATCGGACTTAGCCACAAAAACTATTATCGATGACCAACTCGAATGACTCGGTCAAATCAACCCTCTTCTTAACAAATCATTGGCTTGAATTATTTTCTCCTGCTTCTCTCTCAGGGCCATTCTACGTAAGGGTTGAGTAATAGGTTTCGCATCGGGAACTAGATCAATACGAAATTCAATTTCCCAATGGGGAGGAAAACTGCTAATCGGCTCAAAAATATCCAGGAAATCTTTAACTACTAATATAGACTTTAGCTCTTCTCAGGATGGTTCTAAGGAATAAAAGAAACTATTCATACGATTATCTAGGACGTCACACGATATCCTTTCTGATACCCTACCGGTCTTGGCTTTCAACACTATACTCCGATTAACATAGTCAAGGATAGCATTATACTTAGCTAGCAAACCCATTCCAAGAAAACATAAAAACCTTTATAATCAAGCACAAACATGTTCCATGGGAAATGATGGGTAGGGTAGGAAATTTGTACATTCTTACAAATTAAACATAGACTGGTTGTACCGCCAATGGGATCTGACACATAGATATGGGTTTCTACAAATTTCGGGATGAATTCTATTCTATCTACCAATTCTTTAGAGATGAAACTATGAGAATCTCTAGTGTCAAACGAAGCTCTAATAAAAATGCTATTAATAAGAAAAGTACCTTCCAAGACTCCCTTCCCTTTAACATCTTCAAAGGCTGAAGTCTCGTCCTTAATAGCATAGACCTTAATCTGCTGACCCTTCTTCAGTAGTGGGAATTCCTTAACCATGTGTCCAGGTTGATGCCAACTATAGAAAAGCGTCTTCTGGACCATTGGAAGGATAGCCTTCGCCTACTGACAGTATGTTGAAATATGCCCATTTTTATTGCAATTGAAACAAACAACATCTTTATATTTGTTTCCCTGATCTCCTCTAACTAGTTCTCCCTTACCCTGCTTCCTTTTCCGGTTTGGGTTAAACTTCCTTTTATTTGGATTAACGGCACCGCCACTAGATGCTACTGCTGATGGCTTCTTCTTCAAAAGCACTTCATATCTCAGGGCCATGTCTACTAGATCCACGAATGATTCCTTAATATGAGCGGTCATCATTATATGAAACTCTTCCCGCATACCCAATACGAACATCTCATTCTTCTTTAGCGGGGTATCAATAAGTCCAGGGCTGAAATGAGATATCTCATTAAACTTCATCTTATATTCAGCCATCGATGTGTCCCCTTGCTTGAGATCCATGAAACATCTATATAATCGAGTTTTCCGACAGCTGGCATGAATTGGTCTTCAAATTCTTCTTTGAACCTATCCTATGAGAACTCATTTTCTGGAACATTTGCAGTGACAGAATCTCACCATGCAGCTGCACCCTCTTACAACTGACATGATGCCAAGAACCGTTTTTTATCATCGGAAATGTCCAAGCCTTTGAAAATCTTCTCAAATGACCGTAGCCAAGCTTGTACTTCAATGATAGATTCGGTACCCATGAAAGGTTTTCCTCCTACATTTGTGAAGTCCTTGCACAAAGTTGCAAAGTTTACTCGAGGTCGTACTGGAGCTACAGCCTCAACAGCTATTCCACCCCTTCTAATATTCAGGATTCTTCCATTTATGGTTGTTGTACTACCGTTTCCTCTTCCTTGTCCCCTTCTTGAACTCATTCTCACTATCTGAATAAAGTAAAATATCTTTAGGATACTTAGACGAGATAAATTTTTAAGGAAGGGTAAACCTACCAAAGCTGATCTAACTAACAGGAATATATATGTATATGAATAAAATTTACAAATACGAGCTCTCGAAGTCGACCCCAACCCAAAGCCTAGGTGTTCACTCAACCTAAGCTCTGATACCATATGTAACGATCCACCTTTCACACTTTGAAAGATGAACCGTTGGGGTAAGAAAAGAGAGATAAGAAGAAACTTCACAATCATAGAATCTGACAACGGAATGAAACAACATATATTAATCAACATAAGATTTTATATAGATACTGCTATACTAGCACACCAGAATCATAACAGTACAAGGTTCCAAACATGGACAGTTATAACTACATGTCCTTACATCACTAATACAAAATACATACATATATATGTAGTGGAATAAGATAGTAGCTAGCAAACGTTGAATCCATCTGCTCCAAGCTCTTACAAAATACATCCGTGAGAAACTTGGATCACTTGGCTACTCATATAAATTTGAATATCCAAGAGTTTTAGGGAAGGAAATAAAACTCTGGGTCAGACATTGGTCTGGTGTGAGTAAATCATAAGTTTTAGGGAAGGAAATACTTGCATCTTATATTTCAGTAGTTGGGCACAACTAAGTCCGTAAAGGCACGCACTAGAAAATGGATTCCCATAATGAAAAGGCACCGAGGTACCACCTACCACAGTGCATCTTTAGATAAAATACACTGAGAGCCTCACATGGACTCCCTATGAGTCAAGACCGGCCTAGCCCCTTATTGGATAGCGCCAAGTATGTCATCACCTTGGTTGTGATCAACAACCTAAATAGGCCCTGAGCATACATAGTCTATAATATCGACCTGGATTGAGTGATGACCATACCCTAATGGTACCGAACCACATAGCCTTGAAGCATATCCCTTGATTTTAGTCATTTCCTGATACTAAGGCTTGAGGTTACGATTACCTTTTCTTTGGGTAGACAAACATACATACAAATCAACAATTATTTTCACCCAAACACACATCTTATATACAATAAATTAAACAATGATATATGTTTTAAAATATTAGTAAAAAGGTGAGAACTTTATTCACCAAAAGTTGACCAAATCAAGGCAACTTCCTCTCGAGCTTGTATATGAGCTAAGTCTTCGCTTTAATTTAGAAAAATGAAATTTTTGGAAGGTTCAAGGGGATAAAAGAGTTTAGCTTAGGGGAATATGGGATCGGCCTAAGGTGGTTAAGAGTGGGTATGTGCTTGTTTTGTGAAGGAGAGCTGTTGAAACGAGGAAAGAAAGCTTTAGACAATAATTTAGAAGTTTAAAATTGGATGTACTAAACTTTTTAGGCTTTTAGAAATATTTAGAAAGCCATTAAAGTGTATATGAAAGCTTGGAAGAGAATTTAGAAAAGTAGAAATGGATTTAGCAAATGAGGAAAATTGATAGGAAAGGGGTTTATATACTAGTGTAAAATTTAAATTAAAAAAATAGCCTAAGAGTACATACCCTCTAATAGTTTTTGCCGCATCGTCCTTTACATTTATTTAAGCTAATATGTATATATATAGTTATTATGTTTAGTCACATCACATTCTTTATATATATATATAATTATTATGTATAGTTACATCACTTCTTTATATATATAATTATTTTGTATAGCCACATCACTTTCTTATATATATATATATATATATATATATATATATATATATATATATATATTATGTACAGTCACATCACTTACAAATCTAAGATGTGACAAGAGATAATTATGGTTAATGATTATTAATCTAAGATGTGACAATAATTAATATATTTATTTATATACAAGTTTAATTATTAGTTAACTAAGATGTGACAGGAGATAATTATGGTTAATGATTACAAATCTAAGATGTAACAATACTTAATATATGTATTTATATAATATGTTTATTATTTTTAAAACTATGTCTTGTCACATCACTTACAAATCCAAATTAATTGGAGATAATTTATTTCTTAGTGTATTATTGTCTGGTTAATTAACTTTTTTGTATATGTACATATAGTGCACAATGATGAACAATGTTCCCGACAACTTTTTGGTGTCGAAAGGTCAAAATTTCGGAAAACGTTCTTCGGTCGCATGTTCTATTTTTCTACAAACTATTTTATTTTAAACTAATTATTTTTGTAAACGAATTTTAAAAATATTTCAACATCATTAGTTATTATTTAAAAGAGTTTTAATTTAAGTTATAAAATTCATCAATTAATTATTAAAAATATGTATAAACGTCTATATCAACAACTAAAGAATACGTAAGTAATCTATTAATATATAAATGATAGAATACGATATGTATATTAGAGTTTCGTAGTCTTTAATATATATTTATTTGAATGATATTTACTAGTAATATGTTTATTACGAAATACCCCCATGATTCAAGTGTTAGAAACATCGAATATCATGACATTCGTAATATATGTATGTCTTTATTCCTTAAATCTAATTTAGGTTTCTTAAAGTTCCATTTTATTCAACTAAAATTTTAATTTATTTTCAATTTTATTAATAAAATAATATTTAATTAATTTAATTAATTATTGAGTTAACACAATAATTAATTCAATTTTATTTATTTTAAACATTTTAAAATTGAATATACGTATATACTAAAACATTTATAGTAATATACTTATATCACTATATATGTATATTATTTGTTAATTAATGATTAATTAATTAAAAATAATTAATTTTGAAATTTTTTTGGGCAAAGCAGCTGGCTTTATAGTGGGCCATGTCACTGTATATAAATAAGGATAAGGTGTTCTGCACATGCATAGAACAACTGTATATGGTTTTATAGTGGCCATACCACTTAAACTACAAAACAGGTGAGAAGCTAAAAATAACTTTGCAACTATAAAATGTCTAGACTAAACTGCTAATGACTAAATAAAATATCCTATTGTCCTGAACTGACATCGTCATCGGAGGCTGGGCCAATAACATCAGATAATACCAATGCAAGCGATGGATCAAAAGACCTAGATAGCAAAGAATACAGATAATTCTTGTCCCAAGATGCATCCAAAAATAAAAATAACAGATTACGGTAACCTTCAGATCCAGAAGAAGACAAAGAAAGCCCTTCCCCCATTACCTGATAATATAGTGCCCGGCTCTCACCACCCTCACCAACATACAAATAGAATTGTTTTAATTCCGGATTGTACCTCATTTCCGTTTCTGTGTGAATCCTTGCTCATTCAACTTCATCCCAGTAAATATCCCCATCATCAGAGGAAGAATCATCTTCCAATACAGTGTCAATAGGAGTAGCTTTGACTTCAGGAATTACAGGAGGAATTAAGATTGGTGGAGAGTCCAATAGAGAGGGATCACAAGATTTAGGAACCCATTTCAATACCGATTTTGGAAGAGGAATCTTGACAGGAGGGGATTACAAGTGTACAACTATACACGCATCCAACGAATGACCAAAAGATTACACGCTATTCAAATTTCGGGTTTCCATTTATACTGAACATCAACTTCCACTTCATTATCTTTATTTAGTCCTACTTTAATCTTTGAAGGCAAATCTGGTGTTGGCGTAATCTCAATCAACACTCTAGCATATGTAAGACTCCTATGAGCTTCAGTATTGGAATCAAAACATTTTAGATCACCAATCAGACAAGCTAACTAGTTAGTACCTATCAAAGGTTGCAGTACAGAAGGGATGTGCATGATGGTTGCCCAAACAGGAATAGATAAGATTTTTTCTCTCGTTTTATAAACTCGAAGACTCCATGGAGTAACAATAAATGGTTTACCATCAATTAGTAATGGGCTTGACTCTAGTGCTCTCAATTTATCTTGCATATTTCCAAATTTGAAATAAAACATAGAATTGAAGTGTTGTACGTGAAGACTACCTCTGAGTTTCCAAATGCATTTACAAGTGTCACAAACAACCATTTACAATGCCGCAATATCCAAAAAAAATCCCACTAAATAATAAGACCAAATTTTAACTCCCTCATGTACAACTTCAATCGGTGGAATGAAAACATCGTCTATCACTTTAGATTTGAAGGACCTAGGAGTATAAATTCCAGCATTTTTGTGAAGGGATTTGAATGAAGAAGACCACTGAGTCTAGGCAGGCAAAGCGTTACCAGGTAGATGATCATCCAACTGTCCAACATGACCACACTTCTTCAACATACTATTATTTGCTTCAGTAGAAACTGCCTTCAACAAATTAATGCCAGAAATCAGATTGGCATCTTGCCTAGAAGCCATATTAGATTGCATTACCAAATTACTAACACCAGAACCGAGCTTATCCTCAAGACCAGAAGATTGAGCTACAGCCGCAGTAGCATTAGACAAACCCTCTAACTCAGCTGAAGACATGGTATGCATATAATCTACTATCAATATCCCATCTCTAGGGTGAAATAAATCATCGCGGTCAGGTGGAATACACGAAACAAGTACAGAAGCAGGAAGTTGGCTAGAAGCAAGTCATAGATTTGAGCTTCATGCGAATTACAATTCTCCATGATAATCCTATCACCAACACAAGGGGCGACGGTTGCTTCCAAAATTGACACATGACCACAATTCGACACTATAGGATGATCAACACCACAACCAATTGTGCAATCAACACTGTCCTAATTGCCAACAGAATTTACCTTAAACAAAATAGGCAATGATGGAGTAACGCTAGATATACATGATAGTGGGCCTTTAGACAGCAAGTTCTAGACTAAGTCAGCAGCGAGACAAGACAGAGGGTTATGCGTACAAATGACCGCATCAACATTAGGCAAATCAGTAGACTAGCATGTAGGCGTCACTGGATTGAGCGCACAGATAGGAATTGAAGGAGGTACTGCGGTGTTGGGAAGCGAAACAGAGAATATGCGGCCAGATTTGGTATGCGAAGAAGATCCATACGATGCAACAAAACACGATTTCTTTTTACGATTCTTGGTCATCAAATCAGCGACGAGGCGAAAGAGGAAAGAGCCGATCTGAAGGTCGCCGAGAGATTCGAAAATTTATTATTTACCTTAAATGTTAAGGATAAATAAACATACATACATATACGTATGTATGTGTATGTGTGTGTTTTAATTCAACTAAGTAACTTCTAGTTATTATCTATTTTGTCAATCCAATTAATTACAATAAAATTTTGAAAATAATTAATCAATTTTTGAAACAATTTTAAAATTTATTTTATAACATTAATAAAATTTATGTTATATTTTAAAGTAGATTTTCAAAACTAGCTTAGGCTAAAATTCAATTTGGACCTTTATACCGGGGATAACTTTTGGGTTACTTTATCCTTCAGGCTAGATCAGTAGCCAAGTAGTGCACAGTGCTTGATTACCCAAACCCAACCTTAGATATTACCTTTCTAGATAACCTAATAAGTCAGCCTAAATATTACTAATTTAGATGATATATGTAATTAGGCTCTTGTAACATTGTATGAACTCAGTGGGTCATAGTGGGTTTAACGGGTGAATTTTTTTAAAATTCCATTTTTAGGTTTTTTTTATAAAAGAGTGGTCCTCTTATGGGAATAGCACTCACAGTATTATTAAATAAAAGTCAAAATCCATTCAAAAGTTTGGTGGGATTAAGTTATTACAACCATGTAAGGTCATCACTTTAATGATCACCAGAATGAAAATGAAGCAAAATAATTAGAAATGTAACCGTACAACCTATTGAATTGATAAAAACAACAATGGAAGTAAGAATTGCAAATGAGTTTATGACAATAGTGGAATTGATGCTTCATCAAAAGTAACCATTGTTGTTGATGCAAGTTGCTGCATTGTAGTTGCTACATGATGAGGTGTATCAAATAGTCTAAGATAGAGAAACACTACAAACTTGGGAATGGACATGTAGGAGAACTACTAACATGGCCTGGACATGAAACTATGGCTAGAAATAAAGTAAGGGGCTTGCATGAAGTAGGGGACATGAAACTAGATCTACAAATGAACTGCGAGCATAGCCTGGACAGAGAATCGCTTCAGGCTAGCAAATGAAGTAAGGGACATGTAATTGCAAGCATGGCCTGGACACCATGTACGGCGGCTTGCGTTAAGTAGGGTGTTGTACTGCTATAGTGAAGCAAGCATGTTGGGGTGAAACCAATGGTTGGAAAAGGATATTTGAGGCATGCGTGTGATGGCGGTTGGATGGTAGAAAGTTACAGACTTGCATGAGCTTTAGGCACGTGAATTGATACAATTCGAAAATGAACTTATTGTTGGATGAGACAATGCTATTTTTAAATCTTTATTAGGCATATGAAATCTAACTGATTTTCAAATCCAGTGTAAAGTATTTTAAATAAATAATTTATTTTATTTTTCATAAAAGATTTAATTTAATTCATATTTAATTATAATCTTACCAGTATGTCAAATATACTTATATGTCTTAAGTGCACATGAAACATATATATGGTGTACATGGTTAATGTGTACGACTATAGGTGTTGGGATTTACACCGCAACAGACACATTTGTCCTTTTATATGCACCATGCTATCTAAAACAATTTATATATATATAATGTTATTCAAATTTAATTTTTTCAATAAACCAAATCATTTTGATATAGTCAATAATTTAGAAATTCAAAATTCTTTTCAAAATATCTAATTTGTTTACTTGGTAAATAGTTGAAAACAGATCTAAATCTGTTAATCTAAAGTGTTATATATATATAATATACTAAAACGTAAAATAAAATTACCAAAATATATTTAAATATATAGGATTTACAAAAATAAACTTTTAATGATAATTTTATTAATATTTGTTTATTCATTTACTTTATGTTGAAAAGGATATAAAATATGAATAATACATATTATGCATTTTATAAATTAAATGCCTTTTGGCTAAAATTTCTTTTCTTTTTGAAATTTCCTAACAATAATTTTATAAAATTAAAATGTTAATTTATATATATACATGTTGGAACAGGATCAACTTGCAATGGAAGTTATGGGTGGGTTTCAATTTTTTTATCGTATTGGATTTTTATAGAGCCTATGAAGTCTAATACATTTAGAACGTTTCTAATTTAGTTTAAATAAAATCATGTACTTTATTTAAATTTATAATTTGTAGTTTGAAATTAAGTTGATTTTGGTTTTACTGTGTGTGTGTGCATGCATGTATATGCGTGTCTAACACGGTAATCCATGCAAAGTATAACATGCCTATATATATAAGCTGGGATTTATATGCAATAGACACGTTAACTCATTTTATATGTATTGCATGCTATCAAAATGTGCACGTACATATAGTTATAAATTCTAAATAATTATATGCATGTATGTATATATATATGTATATGTATACATATACATATAAAAGTAAATATATATAAATATGTTCCATTATTAAAATATTATAGACAAATATATTTATGTAAACTATATGTTATATTGTAAGTAACAATTAAGATATATATACACATACATACACACAAACACACACACACACACACACACACACATATATATGATAAAAATTGTGAATTAGAATAAAATATTTATTTAATTTTATATGTGTATATATATATGCATATCTAGTTAATATAATAATTAATAGTAAATTAATTTATAATATAATATATATAAACATATATATATATATATAAATATAAATATGAGTACAAACATATATTATACATAATGGCTTTTTTCAATTCGAAAATATCATAGATTCAAAGTTAATCCGATTTCAATATTTTATTACGATATATCATGAATTAATAATTAGTTTCCTTCCTTATTAATTAATACAAGATAATCATTTAATAAAAATCCAAACTTTCAGTTTCCTAAAATCTAGGATCATATTTTAGGTGTCACCAAAAATTTCCATAATTATAGAAATTAAAATAATATTTTTAGTTAAATAATTAATGTGCAGACAAAGTTAAACTAATTTTTAAAAATAAAAAATAAAGCTGAAAATTAAAGTTTTCCATGAACCTCTAATATCATGAATTAATTTTAAAACTATAAAATTGAATTCCGAAAAGACATTTTATTTTATAAAAATTTATCAAATATTCAATAAATATTGATAATAAATATATATTAATACAACGATAACGAAATATAATTAGGTTCCATTTCCATAAGAGAGGCTGTGGTTTTTACATTGGCTCGCCAAGCCTAATAAATATATATTAATAATATAAAATATTATTTTCAATACTCGCAATTCATGATAAATTTAAACATGTATAAGAAAATTTTGGATCAATTTTATATAGCGTGTGTAAACATATATGGATTAATACAAATTGTACATGAGTACTAACACACAAATTAATATTGATATAAATATAACCTAATATAAAATAAAACAAAAAAATTGTTCAGCTTCTTATATCAAATTAAAACAAAGTTATGAATATAAACATTAAATTTTATGCACATAGCCAATCTCCATTGTGGTAAAAACATTACTTATAAAAATCTCACCTAACTAATGCAATAACAATTATATATAAATATCTACAGGCATATATGATCAATAGATTATAAAACATGATAATCTATTTTAATATCTATGTAAATTAATGATACCAACTACAGAAGCCCTCAAGTCCACATCAAAATGGTGAATTCTCTTTGTCCAATTGTTTCTTGATCCATCAGATTGCTAGTCTGGAATCAACGACCTTCCACTATCGAATAGTTTTGTTTTAACTTAAATTTGATTTGAGAATTTTGGGGATAGATGGAGCTTTGTTTTGGATGGTAATGGCTGCCATGATTTAAAAGACGGAGGAGGCTCAAAATCTCTCATTTAGGTTAGGGTTAGAGAGGCCTTTTATAGCGTTTAAGATAGAGAAAAGAGGATCTTGTCTTTCCTTTTCCTTTCCTAATTTCCTCCATCTATTTTAAACCCTAATTGCCTGCATTTTTAGCCATCCCTATCACACAACTGTAGCCAAAAATCTCTTCCAAATTTATTAATCATTACCCCATTTAAGCCCAAATAAATATGGAAATTAAATCTAATTTATTTCTTACCAATCTCTCATATTGAGTGGCATATTTATAACTGTTATAAATATATATACACACCATATTTGTTTCTCAAATCATATTCGAATTTCGTAATTAATATTTCATAAATAGTAATTAAGTTATAACAATTATAAACTAATTAAATTATTTGGCCTAATGAGAATTCAACAATTTGGTTGTGTGACTCTTAGTCGTAAATTTGATCAGCGATCAACATCAAACTATTCAAATGTTAACGTTCAAACGTCATATAATGGAGTGACATTATGGCCAAAGTTTATCGCCTAATCTGCTTTGGTAAAATCCAATTTTAGTTTAATAAGTGTTACCCAGTTGCGATGTTTATTTTGACCAATTCTCTTCGTCAAACCATATCATTTTAGACTTATGGAATTTGGTAATGGTCAAAATTTCAATATCGTCCGTATTCAACTCTATAGTCCAACATAAAGTCCTTGGTTCAATAATAACAATTATTATTAGCCAAAATGCTTTGGCCAGAGACTTTGACTTTGAGTTGACTGTGATAATAACCCCATATAACCAAGGAGAGGAATCTTCTCTTGAATAGTGTTTTACTTCCAATACCTCCACTCACCACAACTATAATCACTAAATGAACGTCATGCCATGACTATAATCAAAGCAAAGCTTTCATATTGAAAATCCATAGTATTCTTAAGTCGAGAGAACTGTGTAAATCAATCACATTGATATTTTCTATTTGACCTTTGTTATATTTACCAACAGAAAACTATCGAGCGAGTCGTTCCGTAGTTATCCAATAACTATCAGTACGCAACCTCTAGCTGCCCCCATCAGCCATGAGTAATATACTGTCTGAAGATCGTTACTCCAGTATCAACAGATACATTGATATCAAGTCTCAAAATATCTTGACCAGAAATATTTAAAATGATATATTTAATTTTATTGTGATTAATTACTCACAGTTCCAACACTTTGTAAGTATTATCACAAAACACACCATTTACGGATTTTCTATTAAATATACTTTTAACTAAATTAATTAATATAACCACATTACATCAAGTATATAATAGAAATAAAACACATTTATTTCGAATAAGATCGATCGTAACAAATTACATAATTTCCCTTAGGGCATACCCGTAACTCTATCAATCTCCCACTTGCATTTGGGAATAACTATAGAATCTTATTCCTACTTCTCCAATCCGTTTTCTCAAAACCAATTGGGTCAGTCCCTCTATGAGTGGGTATGCTATTATGTTACGATTATCTAATCTGTCAATCAACTTTCTCCGACGGTGATAAACTTTTTTATCATGTGAAACAATTCTGTAATGACCCAGAATATCACTATTTGAATTTGTGAATGTTCAAATAATTTAAAATATTAAAATTATAGATTTTATAATTAAATAAAGATCTTTTAAATAATAAATAATAATGGTGAAATAGTTTTAATTTTTTTTTACAAAAATATTTAGTTTGAAGAAAAGTCGAAAATGTAACCGGAATTCTTTTTTTGAATTTTCAACTTCTCGTCGATTAAAAGTTATCGGAAACGTTTTGAACTCTATAGTATGAAAATACACATACATTTACAAATATGTTAGGTTACATTTTGATATACACACACTTAATCATGTGTAGAAGTGATATAACACTTTATGGGAAATAAAATATAAAATTAAAAGGGTGCTTAGACATGAAAAGACATTAGGTGAAACATTAGAAAACATAAGTACAATGGGGTATTAATGCATGTTGGGTCATGGTGGCTAGAGGGGATAACAATTTCATGTGAAATGACATATGGAAGATGGATCATGATGATGTAGAAAGTGAGTTATGGAGGGCATGGTACATGGGTGTTTTTGTTATCTAACAAATCCCCTTTGTATATAATCAAAATTCCTAATGTAATTCACATTTTCCATTTCATTCTTAGTTTCCAAAATTCCTGCAAGTTCCCTAAACTACTTCCATGGCTTCCATAGAAATTCTAAAAGTTAAGAATCTAGGTTTCATTCACATCTAAAATTCTTAAAAACTTTTTTTAAGCCTCCTCTTTCATTCGAAAACCTTTGATTATCAAAACAAGTCCACACTGCCCCTTTAACACTGTAGCCGAACAGTTTTGCTACTAGGCCAAACCCATTTCCCCTTCAAGCATCCAAAAACTCCATTTATCCAAGTTTAATACAAATCTAGGTCGTACCCTAAATTTAGTGGAAGATCGAGTCGAGTGTGTAAGCCTTTGGTAGCTTTGGTGAGTTAAAGCTCACCCATTTTATTAAAGTTTTTACCTATTCATAATGTATTATTGGTTGCAAAAATCATGTCTTGTTTGGATGAGATTGACATTGACTTATATGTAAATATATGTGTTTGGATGTTTGTGGTATGGACTTGAAAATGGGAAACTTAAGTTAAGTTAGTTAGTAATCCAAACTCTTGCTATATGTGATGATGATATGATTATATGTTGTGTTCATGAATCACTTCAAAAAAAAGTATTTTTGTTTGCGCACAAAAAATGCTACCAAAACTTACGGTAGCGTTTTAATGAATGCCACGATAAACTCACCACAAAAATCCTTTTATTGTAGCGTTTCTCAAACGCATATATAAATATTTTTGTGGCATTTTAAAAATGCCACCAAAAGGCTTTTTGGTGCTAATATAGAGTTTCCAACTATACCCCTGCTTTACGGTTGCTTTTACTAACGCGACTACATGTATTTCTATAGCGTTTTTGAAACGCCGTTAACAGTTATTGATTATTTTAGAGCATTTTTCCATGCTATTATTCCCTGTTCATGGTCTATTTTGTTCCTATTATATCAATCAATAATCATTCATATAATCACCATATTCAAACAATTAAAAAATACATTATCCATACTAGTATATGCCCGTGTTTCGCACATGGGCTGTTTGTGTTATTGTATACGTTGATATTTTGTTTGAGTGCAAATATGTAAACGAAAAGCAAGGGCTTTTTTGGAATTTCAAAAAGACATCGAGTAAATTAGTTCAACGAATTTTCTTTATTAATAGTAGAGATAATCAAATAAGATATTCATAACCATTCTGATACAATAGTTTTTTGACAAAATGACCAAACTCACATATAATAACCATTCGTATACAAATTTACATGCCTAGTACTAATAAATGTTATACCTAACTAGTGCTAACAAAATGCTTGATTACTCATAATTCTTTATTGCATGCACAAGTGAAAGCTAGCACCATAAAAGTCCAACCTTGCTCTCTTCAAAAGTCCAATGCCATAAAAGTTCCATCCTTGCTCTCTTTGAAAATCCAATGTCTGCATAAGTGATAGCACAACATATAGTCAGACAATTATGTTAATTCATAGAACTTCAAATCTAAAATCAAACATCTACAACATTGTACAAGTATATCATACTATTATTTATAAAATTTAGTTAACTTATACTTAGCTAATTTTATAAAACTTGTTTAATTTTAACAAAACTTGGTTAATGTTTATTAATTTGGTTACTTAGCTAATTTATTATTATTATTATTATTTAGCAAAACCAGCCGGTTCTATAGTGGACCGTCCACTTTTTATTAGGGACATAATAAAACAGTAAGATACAGGAGTAAGGTAGAAACATCTTAACTACTAATAAAAAGAAAATACAGCACAAGATTGTGACAGATGTGCCACAGCTACTAAAAATAACCTAACGGCTAGGTCTCTTCAGAAGAGGAAGAAGCACCATCTTCTGCGATTACCTGGGCAGATACTTTAGGAGCAAACCCAATAATACGTGCAAAGGGGCGAAATAGCATAGCAAGACACGGGTCGTAAACCATAATATCAGGAGAATATATAAAAGACCGGCCCCAAAATAATAATAATAATAATAATTAAAACTCGGTTAACTTAATTATATTATTGTTGTTGTTGTTGTTGTTGTTGTTATAAACTTAGTTAATTTTTATAAACTTAGTTAATTTTTATTAACTCGGTTAGTTTTTATTAACTCAGTTAATTCATCGTCGTCGTCCTTATTATTATTATTTATAAAACTTTGTTAAATTAGTTATATTATTATTATTTATAAAATTTAGTCAACTTAAACTTATTTAATTTTATAAAACATAGTTTAAATTTAACAAAACTTAGTTAATTTCATTAACTTGGTTAACTTAGTTAATTTATTATTATTATTAAAACTCGGTTAACTTAATTATATTATTATTATAAACTTAGTTCATTCATCATCGTCATCGTCATCATTAATGAACTTTGTTAAATTAGTTATAGTATTATTATTTATAAAATTTAGTTAATTTAAACTGGGTTAATTTTATAAAACTTGTTTAACTATACCAAAACTTGTTAATTTTTACTAACTTGGTTAACTTAGTTAATTTATTATTATTATTATAAACTTAGTTAATTCATTATCATTATCATCATTATTATTGATAAAACTTACCAAACAATAAAAGTAAACTAATTCATCAAAATCTACATAAAGAATCACTATAAGGAATTCACATGATCTATCATGACCGTCCATTCAATCCGTATGATTTATAGTAGCCAATAATCAAATTCCATTATAAATGTAAACTAAACGATCTGAACAAGCACTTAGCATACAATAAAGAACTTGTAGAAAAATAAAAAAAACATACCTATGATTAAAGTGAGCAGTATTAGGCAAGGAAATCCTCAAATCAGATCCCTTGCTAAAACCAAAAGCCGATGGACGTAGAGCAGCTAATGCAACAATTTTCTCAGCACCAGCAATCGCTACCCTCCGTTGGATCTTACCATGCTGTTTGGAATGAACGGTGGATGCTGACAATAAAATGAGATGCAAATATATAAACATATACAGAGAAATATTGCATCTTTATTGCAAGCTACATAAGCAACACCCACGTAATAAAAAACAATATCACATAATGAATCAAGCATTTAAAGAATATGAACTTGAACTAACAGTCGGAGTTGAATTTCCATTATTTTTTTAGTACTTTCTACTATCATCCTTAAATACTGTAATCAAATACATCTTAAGTGCAAAGAATTTAATCATACTTGGTATCAAGCAAAGAATCGCGGATATTCCTATTCCTTTAATGATTAAAATGTACAGACACATCTTGAGAAATGATTCAAGTTAAATTACTCATTTACACTTTGATGTCATTATGGTCTAAAATTTGAAATCCCCATGAAATATATTGATTTACTAATGACAAAAGAAATAGTCAACTTTCAAACTAGTAACTAACGTAGGGGAAAGATACATTACTTTAACTTAACCAAACTCATCTTTAAAATGTGACTAATTAAGAACTCTTACTCCAGCAATCTAAAGAATTCTCAAAACTAACTTAGAAATCACTTTCCTTGCTGATAGATGAGGTTATAACTAAGGATAACATGCTAATGATAATTAAAATGAACAAACACATTAGAAAAACTTATATCTTCTATGTTGATTCAATAGACAAGCAACTTCTTCCTTTCTTTATGGCTATAACTCTCATCTATTCCATTGCCTTGTCTTCTTCGATATTGTTCCATTGCTTTCATTTGTTGTAAAAGTCTAGGTTGCGCATGTTGGTTGTGCACCGCTTTAATTTGTTTGGTCTTACAAGTGCTCTATTTCCTAGTCATTCAACTTGTGAACCCTATGCATGTATCTCCTTATTCTTTTTGCATCTGCATTTCCCACAATAATCAAACTTGCCATTCACTTTGCATACTTCTGTTGTCCTTGTCGCACCAACCCATGATTGTTGTTCTATTGGATAGGCCATCAACACTCCTTAGATCGCCACTTGCCTTTATCATCATCACTAGTGTGAACCCGTGCTACGCACACGGATTGTCACAATAAGGTTGCATTGAGAATTGAAAAATACTATGTTATTTAACCTTGCAATAATTTGTTTCAATTGAAACATAAAATATTATTATTTGAAACTTAAATATTGTATACTACTCTATTAACTTAGCAAGTAACATAAATACACCAGCAAGTAAAGATGATCATATTTTTCTATAAACATGTAACGGGATGGAATAAAAGAAGCGCATTCTTGAATGAGTACAAATCATTTGTCAATAGATACAAATGTCGACCATGTAGGTGGAGATAAAAAATACATAAGTTAAAGTTGATAGCATTTTCACTTTATATTACAGACCAAAGATGTAGAGATGTTTCTATTGTACGCAGTATAATATAAGATTAGATAGTTTCTACTTTTCCTATCATGAAAGCATGGATTTGTTGAAAATATACTTCAGGCAGCATGGATTTGTTTCAGCCTTCTTTACTCCCTTCATGGAAAAAGAAACTCCTACCTGTGCATCAGTCCTAAAAAATTAAAAAAAATGGAATAAAACAATCTTAAAAACAACATGTATTTCTACATTCTGTGTATGATTATGCCAGTTAAAATAAATAATTTTTGAGGAATGCCATACTTATAACCCAGAATATTGATAATGGTAAATACAGAGCCTTCCCGGATAAAATTAGTGAGCACTTTTAAAATCAATTTGATACAAACAAAAGGTAGAAGTGTTTTGAAATATGGAGGGAGTGCCCGGAAACAAATAGGCATACTGTCCCCTCATGTGTGTGCTTGCACACATGCATATGTGTGTCTACTCTGTTTAGAAATTTTTTAATGGCAGTCGATATTTGTAATATTGCAATGGAAAAAAATCATTATATCCGAATTAGATATCGATATATTACGATGAGTGTAGGATAGATTGAAAAATAATAGTCCCTCCTACATTTAGAATTTTACCGTACAAAATTTGATCCTCATTGTACTTATGATTATATGTTCTCGGTCATTGTAGCAAAGTTCTTCAGAAAATGCCTAAATACTAAAAATTGCATTGGAGTTTAAAATGAATGTTGACTCACAATATTGCATAATACAATATTAATATTACTGGATTGTATGGTAATAGTTAATGAAGAGGAGAAGAACAACACATAATCTAGGTTTTGAAATTCGTATATAAAGCGTTAAATAAAAGCCTGAAGTAAAATCAAATACATGGTTTAACAAATCAGACCCACAATACAATCATATATAACAGGTATAAATTCATTGTTTCAACATATTCCACCCCTTTAATGTTGTATTTTCAATATGGTGTTTAGTAAAGAAAACCTATTCAATACGTATCAATGCAATCAGACGTTAGAATAACCCACATATAGATAATGTGGTTAGCCAGATGTCCATCGTTCTTGATTGGTGAAACCATTAATTTATTTTAAATCCCACTATTAAATTTTCAATTCCCAATCAAGCAGTAACTAAATACGAAAAACATCTAATCCTAATGCAAACATATAACGCCATATATATATATATATATATATATATATATGGTGTACGTAATATGACAAAGCTGCAATTTGATGGAGATAGCTATAAAGTAGTGTAATGAAGGAAAATTCCATAGCCTTAAAACATATTGTAATAACTATCTTGCATAAAAGGAATTCAGAGAAGGACATAGAGAAGATACATATTAGTATTTTAACTGGGAAATTTTATTTTATTTTGTTAAAGTTTACGATTGAAAGTACCTTTGACTTGCACTTGATGGCTGCAAATATGGGTCTGTAGAGAATGGTCTGCTGTTGAACTTATGTGAGCTAAGTATGTTAACTAAATCTTCGCTTATGTTGTATACACCTCTAATGGAATGGTTAATGCGAACAATTACCTTTTTAGATCGATGGATATGCCAATTTAATTAATATAATTCAAAGCTTTGTTTAACTTGTTGAATTTCTTTACCTTATTGATGTGGTTGCACATATTTTCGTTGTGGTAAGGTATGTTATTTTCCAATTTTTCTATTTTCTTTTCCGATTCCGTGTTTGTGAGTGAGTATTTCTAAGCCTATAAGACAATGTATAAAGGTTATATTGTAATCTAAGTAAACGCATGGCATGGGTCAGTGAAATTAATTGATGTGTATAGTGTACCTTTTGGAGCTTGTTCTCTCCATTACTCATTGTAGAAATCTTCTTTCATTCCGAGATCTTTGCAGTGCAGCTTGTAGTTCCTGAGGAGCCTGCAATTAAAAATGTGTTAAATTAATAGAAGGAAAGCGGTGACCTTTTACATGTAGATGTGATGTTTGGTAGTGGAACTATCCCAAAAAAACTACAATGAATAAAGACATAACTGGATGTGGGGAGACATGGACTTGGATTCGTTGAAACTCCAAAATAGAGTGGTCCGATATGATATTGTCATCTACCTATATATGAAGTTTTTGGTAGCAAAATTGGTAGGGGATGGTCAGTGTGATTGATTGATTATGGGACTAAATGGTGCTATTAACATGGGAAGTAGTTTCCTATCCATGTCTATCAATCTTATATGGTACTGTCTTTAGATTGCACTGGTGGGCAAGCAGGAGCAAGAAGGAGATAAATATTTAGCTAGATACAGAGTTGTTTCGTTAGTTTTTGTAAGCATTTTACCGTACGCATTCAATCACATATATATACATATAGATCTTTATGTATCTACTGTCATACCATACCTTAGCCTGTCTTTTGGAGTGCGTGTTGGTCACTCTGAAATGCTAGTTGTTAGTTGGATGATGTGTAATCCCACTTGCAACAATGAGTTTATCCCAGCATATTATTACTATATCCATTGCAAAAATAGTAAGCAATTAAAAAATATAATACTAACAACCAGCTTGATTTTGTTAGCAAATAGGTAATTGCGTGTGTGTTTTCAAACACAAATAAAAAAACGATTAAAATCAAGTTGTCAAAATATAAAAAATAAAATTACTACTACCGAGTACTAACATAAAGTTGTTGAAAAAAACAGCTAAACCTTTATAAACCTAATTATCTCCACCATTTTCTACTTAATTTTCAAACAATGCAGCTTGAAATGAATTATTATTTTATAAATTAATATATTCTAACATTAGTTATCATATCATGCCACTAAATGAGAATTTAAAAGATAGATTCAATGGCATAATCAGAAGAACCAATGGTCATAATCACAAAATAATTTGTCATTGCTTTGTGTTAGAAATTATTAATGCACTATCAATAAATATACTTAGTGACTACACCAGCAAAGGTAGTGATTTATAAACTCAATTTAATTCACCTTCTGAGTATGTCATTTGACATAAATTGATATGCTTCACAACATTAAACAGTGGCAACCCCATAATTTTCATTGAAGCAAATATGAATTGCGCATCATATTAAGAGGGAACCTTTGTCAATACAAATTTGATATTTTAATTATTAAGAGGGAACCTTTGTGTTTAATTATCATTCAACATCCATAATATATATCATAAACTCAGTAAAGGAACTAAATATATTAATGAATGCAACAATCATATAAAATATATTTTGACCGCTACATTTATACATTCAAACATTTAAGCAGTAACAAATGTAGGCATGCATGTACATATATTCCATTTCTAACATAAATAAAAAGAATGGTGTTGCAGAGAGAGTTTGGTGGGCATGCACTGAAGAGGTGCAACCATGAGCTGTACATCCAACACAACTGTAAACCGCCTCAAAGACAGCTCCAAAACCTTTTAAAGATAGCATAAAACATTATAAATTATTAAGACTGATGATATCCTACTTTCTGCGATATTTTACACAGTCCTCAATGCATTCCAAATGGGCCCAATGTTAGTTCATGCATGAATATACAAAACATAGCAATGAAAAATGAAAATATGTTTATATATAAGAACCATTACCAAATTTAAAGCTGCTACTGCCATTTACTTCAAGTTTACCGTGAAAGCAGTGAGTACTTACACGCTTGAAAACACATCTGTTTGTGACGTGCGGCAATTCACGCTTCATATTAAATGCATGCCTAATAAGCAAAATTTGGAAAACTGAAACAGGTATAGTTAAAGTTAAACATATCAAATAATTAAGTTCTGATATATGATAGAAATAACAGATGTATGCTAAACATGGTTTACAATGCTAATTGAGCTGAGTATCCAACTTTTCTAAGACCTGGCCTGATGCACTTATATACAAATTTGTTAGCATGATATTACTGGATTCCGTGTTGAGTATCCAACAGTAATATATCTCAATATACAAACTGATATTGTATGCAGTTCTAATATAGTTTACAGTTATCCACAAAATTTTCCAGAGCCTTATATTTATCATTGCTTAGGCTAGTAATTGAATAAATCAACTGCCAATGCAATTGCTTAGGCTAGTAATTGAATAAATCAACTGCCAATGTAATTGCTTAGGCTAGTAATCATTTAATATGGAGGACCTGAAAAAGAATTGCAGGTATCAACTATACATTTATCATTTAATATGAGGCACTCTTCAGCTCTCTGTTATTGCCTTGAACGTGCTATCTTCATATGGTATTTTTAAGATTAAGTCACACTTTGAACGGTTAACGGATCAACGGTTAACTGTTAAAATTAACCGTGGTTAACCGGTTAACCACGGTTAATTTTAACAGTTTCGGTCGGTAGACCATAACCGAAATTAACCGAAACCGGTTAACCGAACCGGTCCTTCTTTCACGGTTAACCAAAAATTTTAATAGATCGAATCGGTTAACCGACCGCATCCACCCCTACTGGGTACGAATGGAAAAAATAAATAACGCGACTGTTGATTTCATAAAAAACCAAGGGGATTTGTGCGCTCTTAAGCCTCGACATATGACTGCCCTCCTAAAATGGTGGGGAGAATTCCTATGGCAAATTTGACTTTTTCAGGCCAAATCAGCATTTCGTTGCCAATAAAATCAAGTATAGAATGCAAACTGTATATTAAGTCAGAAGAACTATAGCATACCATTCAAAGGGGCCGAGAGAACCTCAGGAAAATCAAATCGACTAAACTTCCCAGGCTTATTTGGCATGGAAAAAAATCATAGAATATTCTTTCCATTGTAATCGATTATTAATCCAAGATCTCCAAATAAATTTTTTAATATTAGGATAAGCTCTAACTACACATAATAATTTGATGATTGTGGATGGAGGAATGGTGTATGGTCTTTATACCTTATTCAGTTATATATAGAACTGAAATTTTGAATGATGTATTTTCTTTCAAACAAAAGTAGGTACTTACAGAAAATATGAAGTCCTGTCTCATACCAATCCCCATCCTTGTCTTTCCAAGCAGCAACCTGTTACACATACATTGTTTCATTATATACAAACTTTGTTACATATAAACTAATTTATGATCAAATATAAAAATATATTATGAAGACCTTTCCTCCTAAAACATCTCTAGCTTCCAATAATATAGGTGCATGTCCAGCATCAACTAAATATTTTGCAGTAAAATGTCCAACTAATCTCAAACATATATGATAAATTTATGCACCAATACATTAGAGCTACAAAAACTGGTTCATAAATGGAAAGTGCATAAATGAGTGTAATATTAAGTGTAAGGTTTGAAAATTACCATGGGTGCAATAATACTTCAACAATGTATCTTTTTGTGATTCTTTTACAGTTCACTTCTGGATAAATTAAGACGATGGCAGTATATTCATGAATATAAGTTGATTAACACATGGTTAGTTTCTTAATCAAATCTCATGTTATTTATCAGTTACATTATTTAGCATTGCTACATCAATTCAAAATTTCCTGCTACATTTTGTGTGAGTTCCCAATATAGTTAAGAAATGGGAAGTTTTAGAGGTGACGATGAAAGAATATTTCAGTTTGAAGCGATCCATTTAGCCACATTTCTCCAAACTCTATCACTCTACACAAATTAATTGAAGTAGAGATACTACCTTATGAAGGACATTTCAGTTAAACCAATTCCACTTACTTTGAGTTTGATGCTAAGCTGTGGAAGTTATCAAATCATTACCACCAAATTTTCTGAAGCAGGAATAATCAATCGTAATAAAATACATAAACCTCTAAAATACTTCACTTACACCAGCAATCAAAACTTTAAGCTTTTCCTGTGGTCGAGGACTTCCACAAAAAGAAGCAGACATTTTTGCAGCTTCCAAAAAATTAATTGCACTTTTCAAGTTTGGGCCTTAGGTAAGCCTTGCAAACTACTTTCACAAAATAAATAGGACAATTCAACAATATCATCGTTCTTGAACTAATAAATTTTTAAAAATAAAAATCAACATCAAAATTAAACAAAAACCTGCAAAGGTGTCAAATTTAATCTAGGTCTCATCCATGCATATGATGAAACTACATGCAGTTCAACTCCCATGTTTTCACTTGTACCAAACCCGTGCATTCTTTTATTCAAAAGACCCCTCAAAAAATTTATTCATTGTATTCCACCATTTGGATGTTGTACAGAAACCGATCTAATAACAGTCATAACTATATTTTACAGGTATAATAAACACAAAATTAGGTAAAAAATATATTCATGTCGTATACCTAGCTTATCACACTTCAAGACCTTTTCCCCTGTAATTATTAGAGTAGGGTTTCTATGAAAACTGACAGCTCCAAATTGGGCGACACGTAATTTTTCTCACATTTTGAAAATTTAGTTTTCCTACTTATTCAAGGTACCCACCACTTCTATCTAATGATAGCACCAACACATCCAAATACTTCTGAATCGCCGTAAAAACAATAAGCAAGTAGGAAAATCAAAACCTAAAAAAAAATATACCTTCAATCAAGTGAATATTCAGGTCTTGCGATACTGCGAGATGAGGAGATTTTAATGACCACAACGCTGCCGGCGATTGGATAATAAGGGTGGAAAAGGATGGAGAGGCGAAGGGGGTCGACCATGGTTCGAGCAAAGATTCGGAGTTGAAGGGGTTGGCTACGGCGGTAGAAGGGGAGGGCAACGTCGCCGGATGGGGAAAGAAACGAATTGGAAGGAGAACGTTAATATCTAAGGTCGAAGGATAACAAAGGAAGTGGAAAGCTGCGAACAAATAGAAACAAAATAAAAACGCGGCTCTTGATCTGCCAAAATAGCAAGGGGACCTGTTCTTGCTTCAAATCTAACTCACTAATAATAGTATAGTATAGATAACTTCGGACATCAGAAAGTATGCACTACATCATACATGCACATTCACCTATAGTAGCAGCCATCACTTCAGCAGCTAAGCACATCAGATTATCGATCTAGTCCAGGCATCAGCACCACTCTATCAAGTTCAATTCCATTTTGAGGCACTTTTAATTTGTTCTCGAATCAGTTAGCTTCGCAATAACAACAACTCGGTGTGGATCAATCCTTGCTTACTTTCTTGCATCTTTGATAGTCCAGTTATTTAAGTACAACTAGAAACTATGAACTACATTATAGATAAGAACCAAGGTTATTTAAATTTCATAAAAATGTAATTTTATAGAGAAGAATAAAATGTACACTATAAGTGTTAAATTATGTGAAGTGTGCCATATATGGCACAACAAATGAAATTTAATGTGTTTAGCCGACTAAAATTTAATAACATGATTTACTAGTTTATACGTATGTCACCTATTTTGCATTATCCATCGTATTAGTTGGTTACGTATCAAGACACAAAAGAAAATTAAACTCATATTTCACACATTCCATATCAATGTCATTCACATGCATACCTCTGGAACTAAACCCAGTTGTTACTTTAAGAAGTCCACTAAGATTTATATCCTTTACCATTCACCTATATAAAAAAATTATGGCTATGAGCTTGCATAACTTATTAATCAGATATTGGCAATGCATATACTGGAGAAAAGGAAACACACACACATACACATATGCATTCATACATACATAGAGAGCAGGAAAAAAACATATACTAGAAACTAAGATCATGTATCTCTACTACTAATAAAGAAAATTGGTTGAGCTAATTTACTCGGTGTCTTTTTGAAATTCCAAAAATGCCCTTTCTTTCCGTTTACATGTTTGCACTCAATCAAAATATCAACGTGTGCAATAATACAAACAACCGGTGTGCAAAGCACGGGCTCATACTAGTATACATAATAAATATGAATTAAGCTCTATACATGTAACAAATCAATATTTCGATGCCCTTGCGAGTCATGACCACACATAGTTAAATGGACCTCGGTCCACTTTCACGGTTTATATGTAATTTTCTACTTACAAATTTAATCCAAATACTAAATGCCAATGATGAACTAAAATTTAAATAGAAGAGCACTGAGTCTGAAAAAATATTCGTTCTTAGTAGTATAAATCAAATTGTTTCATCTTAAAATTCAATGTTAAATAAGTAACAATAAGAGAAAATATATCTAGGACTAAACTACAAGTTAGACTGAAAGAGAGACATAACCAGTATTAGAACTTACTTTCCAATATAAACCTATATTATCCAGAAAAAAAAAGCCATCCACATGGATTGAGACTTTTACACCTTTATGTCATGATTTTCAAATTGGTCCAAAATTCACAGTTTCAGATTGCACAACTAAGGAATACGGTAGGGTATGAATTAGGATTGAATATGGGGAAAAATAAGTCTCTTATTGATTTATAAACCACAATGATATAACTAACAACTGTAAAGGGAAAAGTAAAACAAATTATCATTCACTGTCATTTTCAAAGCACTTGAGCAATGATGATAAAAAATTATGTACAATAAAAGGGGTAAACACAATATATGCCCACACATCATGTAACAAATAAAAAATTGCTATATGTGAACAGAAATTTAAGTAACATCGCCAAACTAAAAGTTACCTATAATTCAAGTTCTTTAAGTACAGTGCCAGGACTAAAATTGGTTTTAGTTTCCAGGCAGGACTTCATCTTAATTGAGTATAGATGTCCCGGTAATACTGTGACTATAGAAGACTAACTTAAAATATTAGAAAGAAAAATGTGTAACAGCCCGTGAAATTTTAAAGGTTTTATTTATTAAATTAATTGGAATTTTGTGAAATTTTAAACAATAAAATTTTGAAATAAGAATTTAATATTTGAAATATGTATATTTTAATATAGCAGGAAGAATTTTTTTAATGAATAATATGGAAGTTTATTTTCTAGTGTAATTCTAATTCAATTTAAATCAGTTAATAATTGATGATAATAAATTTATTTCCAAACGTGAATATTTTTCTATAGAAAAATTTCTAAATCCTCTTCTGAGTGAGACGACATCTTTCGTTTTTCCAAATTCGGACTTCTTTAGCTCCGTCGATCTTATTTTTCTGTATTTTAGCTACATTTTCTGCTAGTGGAAATTTGAATTTTTATAATTCAATCGTACCACTGATATCTGCATACCGTTTTGATCGTCTCGTCGAGCGGATCTCTATAGTATATTTATTTCTGTGTTTTGAAGTCCGGTACACAGCGGAATCCATGAAACCGGTAACCGTATCGGTACCGGATCCGTGACCATTTGATTTCTTTTGCGTTTCAAAATTTAAACGCGCATCAATAAATTGCTTTATTATTTGTCAGCTAAATCAATGGGAGACCGTTGCTTATAAAATTGCTCATATTTAATTTGATACGTTTCATTTCTAATTGTTCTGCTTTTGTTTCATTTAAATTGGTTATATACTTTTTTTAAAATTAAGTAATAAATAATGTGTAAATAGCTATTTAACTATACGTTTTATTTGGTACGTTTTATATCCGTTTCTTATTTATTTGCTTGGCGTTATATAAATGGTACGTTATTTAATAAATTAATTCTTTAGTGTATATTTTATTAATTAAATAAAAATCAAATAAATTTAAATACATTACTTTTGGGCATACGTTTTAGATTATCTCTTGCCTTTAAAATACACCTCTTTGATTCCATACGTTAACTTTGCAAGTCAATCAGCCGTGCCTTTTTAAAAGGGAGAATTTAAAGTCGCCTTGCAAATTCACGTGTACAACTTTCATCTCACTCCACCTTCCATTTACTTCTCTTTATATAATAGGAATTGAATACTCAAATTCCTATAGCCGTTACAAAATTTTATCTCTTGCCATTTTTTTCGTTTCCATCTAATCAACGCAACTTCTCTAATAAATATAAACACGTACACAATACCCTACTGAATATCAATTGGCCTTCTTCTCTCACGTGAAGCTTACTCCTTAGGTAATGGCCGCATGCACTTGTTTTTTTTATTTTATTTTTTATTCTTGTATTCTCTTTTCTTTCCATTGTTACACTCCATCAAGCGCTCGACTTTTCACCACCACGACAGGCCTGCGCCCCTCCAACCACCCATCCTGACCTTCTTTCTTCCCTGCCTTCACACACAAGATTGGCCACCACCACTGCATCCAGCCTTTCAGCCTTGCTCCTCTCTTTTATTTAAAGGTATATATATCCATAAGTGTGTATAAATCTGTTATCTAATTTTTCTTAAATAGGTTTGCTGTTTTATATCTATAAGTTATAGTACGAACATTATAGTTATATATAAGTTGATTTTTAATGCGTACGTGTGTTTTAAAAATTAAAAATAATAATATAGGTAGGTATAAGTTTTATATGAGCCTGCAAATCTATTAGTTGCATTTTTTTATAAGTTTACTTAAGCTATAAAAATTGTATTAGCAGCATATAGTTATATAGTGAATGCATATATAGGCTTACAGCATAATATGAAAAGCTTACAGTATATTTTGTTATGCATATAGAATCAAGTATGTAAATCATATAACCTATTGTTTGTATAATAATATAAGTTAAATGTTAAGTAAAGTTGTTAACATGGGTTCAATCTGCTGTGTATATTCTAGCTTATTTACAAATATATTTGTTTAAAGTATCTGTTCGTGTTAGGCAGCATATCTGTAAGTATTATATAAAGTATATTATGTATATATGTTATTTTTCTATAAAAACGATGATTTTAGATATATATTTAATCTAATATGTGTTTAAAATTTTAAAATTTATACACAAATTATTTTAATATATAAACTATTTAAAGTATTTTAATACATGTACTATTTTCAACATCTAAACTGTTTAGGCGTTTTAAATGTAAACAATGATTTTTAACATTCGTCTTAAAAATTTAATATCGATTTCATGGGAAGAAAATATATATATCGTTGCATATGGATTTGCATTTGTCTGCATATATGTTGGGTCGGTTTTCAAACTTATATTAGTGTTAGCGTCTAAGATGGATTTAAGGAAAATTTAAGGAAATGTATGAATTGTATAAACATTGTATATTGAGTTTTGTTTAAATTAAAAAATTGGGACATGATATGGATTTGAAAATATATGTTTGAAATTATTTTAGAAACAAATAATAATATATAAAATGAAATAGTTCCGTTATATCAAAAATAATTCAATCATTCTCATCGATTTCCCATTATCAGCCTTGTCTATCGTGCATGTTTTCTACATCAAATCATATCCATTTAGCGTTGCTTTGGATTTACAAGCTCATTTCTGTGTCGAATCTCTCTAGCCTCGAAAGGTGAGAAATCACTCACGATAATGTTCTTATATTTATTAAATTTGATTTCAATTGAAACGACAATTGAAATATGCTGCTGTAGTTATTTAAATAGTTATTTATGTTATTATCTATAACTATTCACCTGTGGGTTATGACACCATATCCTGTTGTTTATATTATATTGTTATTGATGATATATGCATGTTGTTCTATTTTATATTATCAGTTATCACTCTGCAAGTTCCCTGTTAGTATATAATTCACTATGGGTTGAATGATACATACCCAAACGGACTTGAGAATAGAAGAAAATCGTTATGGGTTAAAGTGATAGACCCAAGCGATTTTCAATTGAATTTAATTTGGGATTGCGGGTCGAAGTGATATCTACCCGTGTATATTAAAATTATGGATTGAAATGATAAATGTCTGTATCATTTGACCATATGATAGAATCCTATATGCAGACACCGTTGGTCCATATATAAATATTTTAAAAATAATTTCTATGGTTTTGGAAAAGAATATGGTTTTTATTTAATATTGGTCCTTAAAATGTTATATATAAATGGTAACTTTATATATAGATTTAATAATAATATTAATTTAAATTTGATTGATTTAATATATATATAATATGGTTAAGTATTTATGTAAATCTATTTTTCAAATAGATTTTGTGATAAATTGAATAAGTAAGGTTGGGAAGATAAATTTGGGTTTATTTGAAATGGTATTTAATTAAGAATTTTATTTAATTAAATCGATTTGAAGTTAAATGTGAAATTTAAAGATATGATTATATAATTGGATTTTTGATTCATGTGATTTAATGAATGCTTCATGTTTCAATAAAATAAAGAAAATATTTAGAAAAATGTAATTTAAGGTTACTTAAATGATATTGAATCTAATGAGGGAATACTTCAAGACTAAATAATAATGAAGATAAACTAAATCTATATGAAATCGTTAAATTTAGTTTAAAATGTGGAATATTTAAAGTTTTGAAATATATTGAAATATAAATAGGTATTTTGTGATTCAAACCCGGATTTGAGATCGATAAAATTTGAAATGGTTATTTAGGAATTGAGTTGAATTTATAAATTGAGATGAGATTAAATTTGAAATTGGAATTTGAGTAGATTTGAATCGCAACTTTTAAAGTGATAAAATTTGGAAATATATATATATATATATATATATATATATATATATTTGAAATGAAATGATATTTTGGTATAAATTAATTTGAAATGACCACAGTGTTATAGTGTATACCTCTGCATTGTAGATAGTCCCACGGATCCTTAGAGGATGGTTATCCCAAACATCATTTGAGTTACTTGTATTTCAGTTGATATTTCACTTGAGTTGGATTTATTGATATAAGAATGTTAATCCTGACTCGAGTGTTTGTGTTTTGCTTTACGCTTGGGTCAGACTGAGTGACACAGCATTTGAGACTCACCTTTCGGAGTTTGGAGCTTCTTTTGGAATCCAACTATCGATTCAGCTTTCAGCTTTTCCAGTTGATTGGTTCAGAGAAGTCATCTGCTCATACTGGAGACTTCACTACATCTGAGATATTCTGTTGTATTTTATTTCTAACTCTGATGTTTATATAACAGCTTCATAAACTACTATTTATTTATTCCGCTGCGTATTATTGTACTACTCTGTATCTGTGATCTTGTGATTGATTTATTTTACTGCATATGTTACTTTTTCAAAAAATATAAATTAACAATCTGATATTTTGAGCAATTCAAGTCCGACATGTACGGATGCGAATGGTCCAAAATATCGGGTCGTTACAGTTGGTATCAGAGATTTGGCTCTAGGCAAACTTAGCATATATGGTAAATTTATTTACAGAATCACTTTCGTTCAAACTTGAATCTCTTCCTATTTGATTCGGTTTCCTTTGAATTTTGTAACATTCCCCTCGTTTCCAAATCCATTCTTGTCTTTCTCTATGCGTGTTTTCTAAATTCTGGAGTATCGCATAGCTCCGCTGAATGATTTGTAAAGGGATGAAACTCCATTACAATAGCATCAATTCACCAAAGATTTATATATCCTCGGTTTAGATGCTGCTATCTCTGGTTATGCCGAATTCTATATCTGGCGATCGAATGTCGATTTTCCTTGGAATTCCGCATCGATCATATTCCTAAAGTCACGGTTGACCCGGTTAAGGTCGCCCGCGATTTATATCCATCTTCTATTTTTAAATTTAGTTATCTCATATTCGTTTGAGCCAACCTTCGAATCAGAATTCTATTTGACTAAAGTCCCTCTAATTTGAATCTCTATCTTTGTTTGAAATCCATTCTGGAATCATCCTTTGAAAATCGGGTTTGTTTGCATTTTAGAAATTGTTTTATATACTAAAATTATTATTTTGATAACTATGATTTTATTCTATATATAAAAATTTTAAATTGATTTGAAAATTTGAGGATTTTATAAGAAATTTGATTTATATAAAAAATGATTTATAACTGAAGGGTTCCGAATTTGAAATTTGAGAAATTGAACTCTGGTATTTTGGAAATTAGTTTTAAGATTTTGAAAATATATAATAATATGATTTAAAGAATTTTTCGAATAAGAAATGTTCAAATGACTTTAAATGGGTTCCTATGATTTCGAAAAAATTTCGAAGAAGTTTTCAAGAAAATAGAAGTCCAGAATTCACTTATGTCGTTGGAAAATAATTTCGGTGATGAGTGCACGCATTCGACATTGATTTACGAGTTTCAAAGTGGAGGAGAGGCCACTTTAATAGCTTCGCTATGCGAGTGATTTTGTGAAACCAATTTTGATATCAAATTCCGGAGTATAATTTGATATTTTCGAAAGATATATGTATATATTTGAAACAATTTAAAGTGAGCCCGATGTTCAGTTCGCGAGTTTCGGATTTGATTTGGCATAACCCTATTTATTGAAATTGATTTACTGATTGGTTGTTGATTTCCAACTCTTGGATTTGAAATTTGATTTCTCCGACTATTTTAAATGTTCGAACACTTCCAAATCGAGGTTTAAATTTTCAAAGATAAGTAATTTCAAAAAGTATATAAGTTTAGTTTGTATGTTAAAGTATGAATTAATATGATTTAGATGAGTTTGAAACCATTTGGTTAAGTAAATGAATAAGACTATTTTGAATTATACTAATATGAAATGTTTTGAATAAAAATTTAGTTTTAAAGAATAGTTTTCAGAAAGGTAAATTGGATATTTCAAATAGAAATTAATTGTTCAAAGGTTTTAAAGGGATGGTTATAAACTTGGTAATCATTTGGGTATAATTGATTTTAGAAAATATTTGGTTTCGAAAATAGATTTGGAACTTAAAACCAGTATTTATATTATGATTTTGGAAATGAATTTGTTTGACGTAAATTATGTGATTTGGGAGCTAGGATTATTTTCTAAGCCTATTATTTTGGAAACTTTGAAACAGAAGATATTAAATTTGGAAGTAATAATTTGGTGAAATAGTATATGGCTTTGAAACTGATCAGATATTGAAACAAATTGAAATTGAGAACCTTATTTTACTAAATACTTGATTTGGGAGTTATCGAACTTATATAAAACTGATTTGTATAAGTATGAAGTTGATTCAAAAACTATTGATTTGGAAAGGTACTCAATTTGAAAAGTGAAATCTTATATTATCGAAGTTTATATAAGTATGATATTTGAAAGTGATTTGAAAAGGTACTATATGATACATATTTTCGAAGTAAAGATATGGAAAGTGCCTTCTGCTTGATATCCGATTTGTGGCCACGGCTTGGATTCACTCTATCGATATTATTCTTTCTGATTTTGGTTTTTCGGATGTGATACTCGAGTGTCCTACCGTGGCGTAACCCATGGTTTCTCTTTTCTTGGCGCGACTGCGTAGCGTAATTCGCCTGGCTGAGATGGCCCAGGGGTACGGATGTTTCCTGGAGGATTCAGGCGTAACCATTGTGTATCCTGTGATCTACGTAGGTCGTTTTAGTAGCGAAATCCGCAGGGCTGAGAAAGATTATGGATACATATGTTTTCTGGGGGGCTCAGGCATACCTTTGTGTATCTAAGGTCTACTAGTCATCATGACGAAATTCGCAGGGCTTAGAAACCTTACGGATACAGATGTTTCCTGGGGGATTCAGGCGTAACCTTTGTGTATCTACGATCCATGGTTGGACAAATGGTTTGGTTGATTTGTTTGGATTGTACTTTCCATATCTGTCTTTAAAAGTTTTTCAAGTATTTTCACTGGGTGTTGAAACAGGTATACTAAGCACTTGGAGAATTCTATCTTTGCGCCTGATCAATGCATGGCCAGAGTCTGCAAGAACGAGGATAAACTTGTTGAAACATCGAGTATAGAAGTATTTTCGAAAGGAAAATTGGTTTCGATATAAAAGTATTTTATTATAAAGGTATTGTATTATAAAAGTATTTCCAACAAAGAAATTTTGTATTAATATTTGGGATTGAAATTTTTATGGTTTGAATTAACTATTTGTGCCGATACTATTCTTTTGAATCTACCTTATCTGCTCAGCTTTATTTATTCATCTATATTCTGTTTTCCGAATCTACCTCATTTCCTTTTGAATATGTCCTTTTAAAATATTGTTTATTTATATACTTCATGGTTTAATAGAAAAAAAATTAGTGTTATAAATATTTTAGAAGTTGTTAATCAAATAAAACATATTTAAAGAAAATGATTATTGATCTATTAATAATAATTGAAAAGTATCTTGAGATAACATTTAATAAATTTATGAATTATGGATATAATAAATAGGTTTAACCAAACTGCTGAATATTGATTAATTTATAAATTGAAATTTATTTGGATAAATTAATTGTTTATCGTTGTCTTTCAATCTACTTTTCTGCTGGTTGTTTCTATCTCCCTACCTTCTTCCTTTTCGGGGACGAAAAGTTTTGAGTGAGGGAGAGTGTAACAGCCCGTGAAATTTTAAAGGTTTTATTGCAACGACCCGACTTTCTACTCCCAGAAAATCGCATCATCTATTAAAAAAGAAAGGGATAGAAGAAGAAGAGAAAGAAGAAACAACACTAGAATCTCAACAGCGGAATGAATAAATTAAATTAATAACATAAGTATTACATAATGTACAATACAATCAGAGATACGCAGCATACACATCACATATACTAGACAGTTATAAACATCTGTCTAGTATTTACAACTCAATACAACACAACACAGAGAACACACAGCGGAAACTATATATCTAACGCAGAAGCCTCTTGCTCCATTGCTCCTCCAATATTCGTCAAAGCCAACCAAAATCCCTTGGCTACTCGTAAAAATTTGAGTACCCAAGAGTTTAAGAAAACAAAGATAAACTTCGGGTCAGACATGGGTATGGTGTGAGTAACAAGTTAAGGTTGCTTAACTTAAAAAACCTTTTGAAAAGAAAGGTATCACGTAGGACTTCCCACACATAAACATGGAAAAGTTTTTACCTTACGCTAACCAAAACATTTGATAGGAAATCCAGTGATATTATAATAGTGTCTAGGGTTTTCAAGTAAATAAGAAATAGCCGAAATTGTTACATTTCTTAAATTCCAGCTACTAGCCATAAAAGTGGGTAATACAATCAAAACCGTTGGCACTTATTGGATTGTGGATTCCATACAATGGCAGGGCTACTAGGGTACCGCCCGTCACAGTACGTAGCCTAGATCACCGTACCGAGGAGTACGCCCGCTCCCCTGCAACACAAGGCCGGAACCATTCCTTACTGAACAGTCCCGAACAAGACAACCCCGCAGTTGTTTGCAACCAACTGCCCACACAGCTGAATATAAAGGGACTTCTAGACATGGGTAAATCTCGCTCTCCAGTGGGAGCTACCCACGAAGCCTTGCTGCACCTCCCCTGTTTTAGCCATTCCCGGTTGATGAGGCTTGAGGCTACGATTACCTTTAGAGAACACATCTCTTAGAATGCTCATCATCCACCTGACTATGTTTTGAAAGCATTCGATCCATACTAGTTCGTTTCGGGTTCGAACGAAACCGAAGGCATTATCTCATTACACTCATTTTGGAATCATCCTCAGAGTTAACGACGATAACCCTTGCACTCTGAATCTTCACCTTCACTTGAGATTCACGACCCATCGTTAATTTGGATCGATGTGGTTTTCGGATATCCAAATATGGAAACCCGATCCCGGTCTCATCGAAATCCAAAACGTGTCTTTTAGGTCTAAGTTGTTTTAAAGTTTAAAACAATTCAATTCAATATTATCTATATACACACAGATAGATAATTCTCAACATCACAATAGATAATCAATATTATCATCACAACAGATAATCTATATTATCTGCCCAAACAGATAATTCATATTATCAACTCAAATGCAACCATAGCATTCAAATCACACAACATCATTTATCTCATATCTGAGATCTCAATCATTCAGGGTAATCAGAATTAAACAACATTTCACAAGCAATGACTTATTCATCCATTCTATAACTAATTTAAAATGAATTCAATTAATTACTTCTTCCTTAATTAATTTAAATTTAATTACATCCATATAAATCTTGCTTTCATATTCCTTAATAAATTACAAATCAATTAATTAATTACCCTTAAATAAATTACCCTAATTAATCATCTTGATTAATTATTCTTTAATTACATTCAAGTAATTAACCTCCAATTAATTTCACAAATTAATTATTCCAAACCAAATTAAGTATTTAACCTATAATTACTTCATTAATTAATTAATTATAATTAATTACATTAATCCTTAATTAATTACATTAATTAATTCCTTCATTGATTAATTGTTCTTAATTAATCCATCCTTAATTACATCATTAAGTATTTAAATTAATGATCCCAAATTATTTATAATTACTCTATTAAATTAATTATCAATTATCTTATTTGATTAATCATTCTTGATTAATCACATTAAGTAATTACATTAAATTAATTACATCTATTTATTTTCTTCAAATAACTCAATTATCAGAACCCTAAATTAATTACACTAAGTAATTAATTATTAATTACTTACTTAAGTAATTAATTTGCATACAAATTACATATTAATTACACAAAGCAATTGAATTCCAAAACTCCTCCATTATCCAAGTATCCTTCAATTAAATTACATCAAGTAATTTATCTTCTTAATTACTTCACTAAGTAATTATTCATTTTTAATTACATTGGTAATTACTTCTCAAATCAACCAGTGATTAAATTAAATTAATTAAACTTAATTAATTAACTTAATTAATCAAAAATAAAATTAATTAATTACAATTAGTAATTAATTTCTTAATTACTTCCATTAAGTAATTATACTTAAATAATTCTCAAATGATTATCTTTAAATTAATTAATACAATTAATCATTAAAATTAATCACATTAATTAATTATAAAATAATACTACGTTAATGGCCTTCATCAACCAATAACAAAACTTTAATTACTTCTCTAAAGAAGTTAACTGAATTAATCAATATTAATTCTTAATTTACTTATAAAACTGATTAATTAATCTATAATTATTAAATTAATCAAGTGATAATTAAAAAATTAATTAATTATTAATTACTTGATTAATAAATTCAATTCATTAATTAAATTAAATCAAATCTTATTTAATTAATTGATTTCTAAATTACACTTTAATCAAGTTTAATTAACTTACCTAATCCTTTTAATAAATTAAATAAAACCCTTAATTATTTAATTAAGTAACCTAATTATTAATTAATTAAATTAAGTAAATAAAAATCTTAATTACCTTGATCAATTAAATTATCAAGTTCAAATCAACTTAATGATAATCATTAATTCTTATTAATGATTTAATTATCACTATCAAAGTAAATTAAAAATAATTTTACTTTTAAATTTCTCTAAATTCCATTTTAAACTAAAATTAAAATGAAATCAAATTTAAACTTAAACAAGGTTTAAATATTTAAAGTCTTCTTAAAAGGATTGCTCATCTCTTAAGGAAAATTTTAAAAATAGTTTTTAATCCATAACCAATTTAAATAATTTTAAATTATACTTTAAATATTCAAGTGATTTTGAAACATTTATATTCAAAAACTATTTTTATTTCCACTAGAATTTAAATCATGTTTTGAATTCAGATTTAAAAATTTAAAATTTAAAATCCTGTTTAAAATCACATTTCAGGTTTATAAAACACATATTATAAAATACTATAATATTAAAACTTGATTATAACATTAGAATTTTTAAACCTATTTCCTTTTTAAAACTTCCAGATTCAAATTTCAAATTTGAATTCAGGATTTCAAATCTAGATTTAACTTAATTTTAAATCTTGTTTTAAATTCCATTTCCAGATTTATAAATTACTTTATAAAATACTGTACAGGTTTATCTTTTAAATATTTCATTTCTGCACATTATTTATTTGAACATTGGAATTCAAATTCATTTGAATTCAAATTTAAACTTGCTTCAAATCTTAGTTCAAATCTTGCTCTGCTATTTATTTTTTTAAATTTAGTTTAATTTTTTTTTTAAACCTGAAACAGTCAGGTTACAGACAACAAAATCTGCAACTATATAAACTACCCGAGCTCAACACTCTTTTACTTCGAGTCATGAACCATCTATCTTCGGGTAAACCCTCAATTGACTCGAGTACTTACTCGAGTAAATTCTGCACTTTCCAAACTTAACAATACCCGACATTTTATGATCACCAGACCTATGAGCACCGTGCACATGCACGGTGGCTCTGACCTCCTCCAACCAACCCTGACAACGTCAACACACCAGAAAACACCCCTTGCAACATCATGATCCTCAAACATCTCCATTCACCCAAAAAATCAGAAAACAACTTTACTTCTTAAACCTGGAAACACGGTACACCCAGAACCCCACAACCCTGTCAACGACGAATTCACCTTCCTCCGACCATCGTTTAAGTCGAAACTTCAGCCACCACCTTGTTATGAACCCAGCTACAATATCCCAAAGTGGCTTCACACTCGTCAATCAGAGAAAGAAAACGATCCTAATTTCTAACATGTTCAAGAAATAGGGTTACATAACAAATTTGACCACCGCTGTCTCTATATCAATTTGATCACCATACAACTATTTTCCTTGATTCCCTGATCACCCATCTACCATCATACAAAAACATGAACCCCAAAATCCCCTGAATCATCAGAGACACTCCAAAACCCAATTTTGGGTCAAAACAGTAATGCACAGTCAAACCCCATTTAGAATTTATGATTTTACATTTAAAAATCATGAATTTGTCTAAGGTTTTGATTTTTATACCTGAAATGCTAAATTAACAAATTTGAATTTTAACAGTGACCTGATTTTTCCCCTCTAAACTTGATTCCCTGAGTAAATTACAGTTTCTATTTAAGTTAAACAAGTTTTTATAATTTAGTTCATAGCTTAAACAAACAATATTCACCTAAATCCTAAGTTTTAAATATTAATGTCAAAGAGGAATGATTTAAGTTGAAACCAGACTTGAATTTTAGAACAGAAATGTTCTACAGGTATTTCAAAATCTTCAGATAACTCACATCACAATTGTACAGAAATTTTCAACAAATATTCAAACACAACTTATTTAAAACATTATTTAAACAACCAGATTTTCCTTACAATTTTTTTAAAAAATGTTGCTCACCTTAAATCTGAAGAACATAGCAGTTTATAGATCTTGAAAAGCTTTGAATCCAGGTTGAAAATAAAATGCTTCAAACTACTGATTTGATGATGATAGGATTTTGGTTTGAACTTCCTTTGAAAATAGAATTGAGTTGCTGAAGCATGATACTTGAAAACAGAGATGAAAATGCTTTACATGCTTCAGGCTTTAAGAAATACAGGTTTTTCTTTTATGATTCCAGATTGAAGAATGCTTGCATTTGAAACTCCAACCAAAATTAGATGCATGCAGGTCATTTTTATTTACTAAGCTGATGATCAATTCCAGAGAAATGTAGTGATCTTCAGGTTGATTTATATATTTTTTTCTTTTGCAGGAACTTGATATGTATGGTTGTAAAGAAATGCAGTTGAAATTTTGAGGAGTGATTTAGATATGCAAACACTTGATTTCCAGAGATGAAATGCAGGTGATCAACAGATTGATTATATGCAGGAATTGATTTGAGGAATTTCATATTTAAGTGTAATGGTTTCTTCTTGTTTTCAACAAGCTTTTTGATTTTAAAAAGAGAATAAAGGAAAGTGAAAAAAATGTTTTAAAAGGCTGAAATAAATTTAATTAAAATAAAGCAAAGATTAAAATCAAATGACACTTGTCATTTATTTTGTTTTACAACTTAACGCATGTATTTAAGGTTACTAATATGTTAACACTTGTCTTTATTTAATTAAGTTATATTTTTAAATGTTTGTAAAGGGTTTCTTTAATTCATTTTATACTTATGTAATATATATATATATATATTACATAAATTTCCTATTAAAAGTAAATGTAAATAAAACAAATTATAAATTAAAACTTATACAAATATTTTAGAGAATCTATTAGTTTGAATTTCAAAATAAAATTCCAAATTCAAATTAATCCTTTGAATCCCAAATTAAAATCAATTTATTTAATTTAAAATGATAATACAATTTTCCTATTTTAATTCTTCTTTATATTTATGGGAAAATAATACATTTATTATTATGGCTTGAAAATAACAATTTAACAAATTTTATATGATTTATAAGAAGATTATAAATCACTTTTATTATCAAATGAATTTAAATCATATGCTATTTTATATTTTAAACTTATATAAAATATTCTCAAATCATATTTATCAAATAATATTTAAAAAGAAATAAAATCAACTTTTATTTAAATTTAAAACAAAAATTAGGCTAAGATAAATTTTAAACAATTACATTTATTTTAGTATTTATAAATCATATAGTTATTAATTTAAATGACTTTAAAAAACTTAAAATTAATTTAAAACATAATTTCCCAATTACTAAATATATTATTAGAATTTAAAAACAAAACTTTATTTATTTATTATATCCCAAAACAAAGATTATCTATGATATATATACAAATATATATATACATTATAATTTAAAACATTTATTTTAACTTTTAAAAGATAAAAATCACAAATTAAATATTTATTTAATCAAATTATTAAACCAAAACATATTTTATTAATCAATATTGTCAATATCAATTTATTTTTATATAAAAATTATTAAATTGATATTGTCAAAAATTCCGGGATATCACATTTATTTATTGAATTAATTGGAATTTTGTGAAATTTTGAAATAAGAATTTAATATTTGAAATACATATATTTTAACATAGCAGGTAGAAATTTTTTAATGAATAATATGGAAGTTTATTTTCTAGTGTAATTCTAATTCAATTTAAATCAGTTAATAATTTATGATATTAAATTTATTTCCAAACGTGAATATTTTTCTATAGAAAAATTTCCAAATCCTCTTCTGAGTGAGACGACATCTTTTGTATTTCCAAATTCGGACTTCTTTAGCTCTGTCGATCTTATTTTTCTGTGTTTTAGCTGCATTTCTCTACTAGTGGAAATTCGAATTTTTATAATTCAATCATACTACTGATACTGTATACCATTTTGATTGTCTCGTCGAGCGGACCCCTATGGTATATTAATTTCTATGTTTTGAAGTCCGGTACACAGCGGAATCCACGAAACCGATAACCATATTGGTACCGGATCCGTGACCATTTGATTTCTTTTGTGTTTCAAAATTTAAACGCGCATCAATGAATTGCTTTATTATTTATCAGCTAAATCAATGGGAGACCGTTGCTTATAAAATCAATTATTTAATTTGATGCGTTTCATTTCTAATTGTTCCGCTTTTGTTTCATTTAAATTGGTTATATACTTTTTTTTAAATTAAGTAATAAATAATGTGTAAATAGCTATTTAACTATACGTTTTATTTGGTACGTTTTATATCTGTTTCTTGTTTATTTATTTGGCGTTATATAAATGGTATGTTATTTACTAAATTAATTCTTTAGCGTATATTTTATTAATTAAATAAGAATCAAATAAATTTAAATACGTTACTTTTGGGCATACGTTTTAAATTATCTCTTGCCTTTAGAATACACCCATTTGCTTCCATACGTTAGCTTTGCAAGTCAATCAGCCGTGCCTTTTTAAAAGGGAGAATTTAAAGCTGCCTTGCAAATTCACGTGTAAAACTTTCATCTCACTCCACCTTCCATTTACTTCTCTTTATATAATAGGAATTAAATCCTCAAATTCCTATAGCCGTTACAAAATTTTATCTCTTGCCATTTTTTTTGTTTCCATCTACTCAACACAACTTCTCTAATAAATATAAACACGTACACAATACCCTACTGAATATCAATTGGCCTTCTTCTCTCGCGTCAAGTTTGCTCTTTAGGTAATGGCCGCATGCACTTGTTTTTTTATTTTCTTTTTTCTTCTTGTATTTTCTTTTGTTTCCATTGTTTCACTCCATCAAGTGCTCGACTCTTCACCACCACGACAGGCCTTCGCCCCTCCAACCACCCATCCTGACCTTCTTTCTTCCCTGCCTTCACACACAAGATTGGCCACCACCACTGCATCCAGCCTTTCGGCCTTGCTCCTCTCTTTTGTTTAAAGGTATATATATCCATATTTTATATAAATCCGTTATCTGATCATGCTTAAATATGTTTGCTATTTTATATCTATAAGTTATAGTACGAACAATATACTTATATATAAGTTGATTTTTAATGCGTACGTGTGTTTTAAAAATAAAAAATAATAAAAATAATAAAAATAAAATATAGGTAGGTATAAGTTTTATATGAGCCTGCAAATCTATTAGTTGCATTTTTTATAAGTTTACTTAAGCTATAAAAATTGTATTAGCAGCATATAGTTATATAGTGAATGCATATATAGGCTTACAGCATAATATGAAAAGCTTACAATATATTTTGTTATGCATATAGAATCAAGTATGTAAATCATATAACCTATTATTTGTGTAATAACATAAGTTAAGTGTTAAGTAAAGTTGTTAACATGGGTTCAATCTGCTGTGTATATTCTAGCTTATTTACAAATATATTTGTTTAAAGTATCTGTTCGTGTTAGGCAGCATATCTGTAAGTATTATATAAAGTATATTATGTATATATGTTATTTTTTTATAAAAACGATGATTTTAGATATATATTTAATTTAATATGTGTTTGAAATTTTAAAATTTATATACAAATTATTTTAATATATAAACTATTTAAAATATTTTAATACATGTACTATTTTCAACATTCAAACTGTTTAGGCGTTTTAAATGTAAATAATGATTTTTAACATTCGTCTTAAAAATTTAATATTGATTTCATGGAAAGATAATATATATATATCGTTGCATATGGATTTGTATTTGTCTGCATATATGTTGGGTCGGTTTTCAAACTTATATCAGTGTTAGCGTCTAAGATGGATTTAAGGAAATTTTAAGGAAATGTATGAATTGTATAAACATTGTATATTGAGTTTTGTTTAAATTAAAAATTTTGGGACATGATATGGATTTGAAAATATATGTTTGAAATTATTTTAGAAACAAATAATAATATATAAAATGAAATAGTTCCGTTATATCAAAACTAATTCAATCATTCTCATCGATTTCCCATTATCAGCCTTGTCCGTCGTGCCTGTTTTCTACATCAAATCATATCCATCTAGCGTTGCTTTGGATTTAGTAGCTCATTTCTGTGTCGAATCTCTCTAGCCTCGAAGTGAGCAATCACTCACGATTAACGTTTTTATATTTATTAAATTTGATTTCAATTGAAATGACAATTGAAATATGTTGTTGTAGTTATTTAAATTGTTATTTATGCTATTATCTGTAACTGTTAACCTGTGGGATATGACAACATATCCTGTTGTTTATATTATATTGTTATTGATGATATGTGCCTGTTGTTCTATTTTATATTATCAGTTATCACTCTACAAGTTCCCTGTTGGTATAGAATTCACTATGGTATGAAATGATACATACCCGAACAGACTTTAGAATAGGAAAAAATCGTTGTGGGTTGAAATGATAGACCCAAGCGATTTTTAATTGAATTTAATTTGGGATTGCGGGTCGAAGTGATATCTACTCATATATATTAAAATTACGGATTGAAATGATAAATGCCCGTATCATTTGACCATATGATAGAATCCTATATGCATACACCGTTGGTCCATATATAAATATTTTGAAAATAATTTCTATGGTTTTGGAAAGGAATATGGTTTTTATTTAGTATTGATCCTTAAAATATTATATATAAATGGTAATGTTATATATATATTTAATAATAATTTAATTTAAATTTGATTGATTTAACACATATAATATGGTTAAGTATTTATGTATATCTATTTTTCAAATAGATTTTGTGATAAATTGAATAAGTAAGGTTGGGAAGATAAATTTGGGTTTATTTGAAATGGTATTTAATTAAGATTTTTATTTAATTAAATCGATTTGAAGTTATTAAATGTGAAATTTCAAAATATGATTTTATAACTGGATTTTTGATTCATGTGATTTAATGAATGTTTCACGTTTCAATAAAATAAAGAAAATATTTAGAAAAATGTAATTTAAGGTTACTTAAATGATATTGAATCTAATGGGGGAATACTTCAAGACTAAATAATAATGAAGATAAACTAAATCAATATGAAATCGTTAAATTTAGTTTAAAATGTTGAATATTTAAAGTTTTGAAATATACTGAAATATAAATGGGTATTTTGTGATTCAAACCCGGATTTGAGATCGATAAAATTTGAAATGGTTATTTAGGAATTGAGTTGAATTTATAAATTGAGATGGGATTAAATTTGAAATTGGAATTTGAGTAGATTTGAAATGATATTTTGGTATAAATTAATTTGAAATGACTATGGTGTTATAGTGTATATCTCTGCATTGTAGATAATCCCAAGGATCTTTAGAGGGTGGTTATCCCAAACATCCTTTGAGTTACTTGTATTTCAGTTGATATTTCACTTGAGTTGGATTTATTCATATAAGAATGTTAATCCTGACTCGAGTGTTTTTGTTTTGCTTCACGTTCGGGTCAGACTGAGTGATACAGCATTTGAGACTCACCTTTTGGAGTTTGGAGCTTCGTTTGGAGATCCAACTATCAATTCAGCTTTCAGCTTTTCCAGTTGATTGGTTCAGAGAAATCATCTGCTCGTACTGGAGACTTTACTGCATCTAAGATTTCTGTTGTGTTTTATTTCTAACTCTGATGTTTATATAGTAGCTTCATGAACTACTATTTATTTATTCCGCTGCGTATTATTGTACTACTCAATATCTGTGATCTTGTGATTGATTTATTTTACTGCATATGCTGAGTTTTGCCAAATATAAATTAATAATATGATATTTTGAGCAATTCAAGTCTGACATGTACGGATGCGAATGGTCCAAAATATCGGGTCGTTACAAAATGCATATAAAACGTTGTAATCTGGATGGAATTAAGAAATTTTATATGGTTGAAGAGTAGATTTTATTTCATGTGCTTATGCTTATATGTACTTACACTTATATGTACTTATTTCTAATAATGCAAGTGTGTGCCATATTAACATGTAGTGTAGAACTTTCTACATGTAGAAGTTTCAGCATTGGCTTCAAAATTCTTTTTTGAGGGTTTCCACTTTTTATTGTGAAACACATTGGTTTTTCATTTTTGAGCTAATAAACATAGTATAATGCACAAAAAATGGATTATAATCTAAAGCAAGATCACATAATTTACTCCCCTGATTAAACATTCATATGTTTTCTTACTATCATCAGTGTATATGACAGTTGAGCATATTTGTGTGTATTAACATAGTGCTGTAACAAAACCTGAAATCATAAACGATGAAAAAATTAAGAAATTGCATTAAAAAGCATAAATAATAAAAAGCATTGCTTGAGAGTTTGAGTTTGACCAAAGAGAATTCAGCTCCGTATCAGTTTCTGCTTCCACGATGCCACACGGTAACCCATTTGTATCATTCCTCCATTCATCCTAAAGTAGAATTCATTATCGATATCATAATTAATAACTACATCCAACTCGCAAATACAAAGATTTAGCACATAAATAATCTAAATATAAATATAAAATGAGAAATTAACATACTTCGCAGCTTTGTCAGATGACCATGACTAATCCACGTCAACATCGCCAATATTTCCACCACTTTCCATCAGAGATAGCTATCGAAACCCTAGCTTCGGCCTATTAGGAGAAGTGGATCTCATAGGCATCGATGACTCCACTGTTGCCTTAAGGTTGATCGACGACCTCGAAACAAGTGTCAACGTCGAAGATCATGCACCCCTCTTTTTTGGTCTCAACATCGACGTCGGGTTTGACTTGAATTCATGGGATTTCAATTTTTTTTTTTGAAAAATAAGAATATTATGTTTTGGACCCGAGAAAAAAGACTTGAAGTGCTGGAGCGGGAAAGGTATAAAATTTCCCCGCCTAGTTAAATTTTGGTGCTTGGCCGCGTTTATTTATTAACTTTGCTTTTTTTTTATTGAATAATGGTTGCATTTAGCATTAATCGCCACCATTTTTTGCGATAAATAATTACTTTTCTTGTAATGAATATAGATTTGTGATTTTGCTTATGATGTGCTGAGCTATGAATGTTAGATTTTAAAATGGTTAGTTGCGACATCGAAATATTTTGGTAACTTTACTTTATAAAATTGGTTTTATAAATATTTAAAACCCTTACTTTTCTTTTCCAAAATCTTGTATTAAGTTATAAAAGTGGTTAGTACATGAAAGCTAAGAAATATAAAGTCATTTGATATAATAAACAAGTTTTGAAATTACGGGTCGTATAGCGATACTCGCTATAAATGCAGTTTATGGAAATTGAACTCTTTTTTTAATTTAAAAATGTTTTCACTTAAGTATCTTTTGAAAAATATCTTCAAAACTCTTTTTTTTTGGCAAGGCCGACGGTTTTATAGTGGACCGACCACTGTTTATTAGAAACGTAATAAAGTTGAAGTACAGGAGAAAGGTAGAGACACCTTTGCTACTATAGTAGGAAGAAATAAAAAGTACAGCACATGAGCGTGACAGACATGTCACAGCTACAGAAGTATATAACTAGACTAGTTCTCCTCCGCAGAGGAAGAATCACCAACACCCTCATCAACTCGGGTAGAATCCAGAGAACCACTCCCATGAAGACCAAAGAAGGGATGGAAAAGAAGAGCAAGAGAGGGATCATAACAGTCAACTTCAGAGGAGTAAATAAAAGATCGATCCCAGGCAGTATCAGCTAGTATTACGGAATTAATCACAGAAAACGTACTATCCATATCAAGGACCAAAGAGTCTCCAGAAATTCTGTAATACAGGCATCGAAGGTCCAACAGATCATCAGATACATATCGAAAGTAGGATTCATCAACAGGGTTGAATCTCATATCAGAAAGAAGGTCAACCCAACAATGCTCCGTCTCGGCCCAAACAACGTGAGGCTGAGAGAGAACCGGCTCAGCAGACAGAACAGAAGGAACAACAGCAGGAACTGGAGACGCAGGCTGCACTAAAGAAAGAGAAGGATCAGGGACAGTGGCAACCAGAGAGACTTTGGAAATCCATTTCCTAAGCGAAGGCCGTGGCCGTGGCAGGAACATATGTCAGGGACCCATCCATATCGAACACGAACATCCACCACGTGACCAATAGCTAGTTGAACAGGAATAGAGGAAGGAAGCGGCTTATGGGGAGTAATCTCAATCAGAGCCTTGGCGTATACAAGCTTATCTCGCGCAACAGTATTAGAGTCAAAACAAATCAATTTGCCAACATTGCATGCTAGCCAATTCAAACCACGCAGCGGTTGTAGAGCAGAAGGGATCTGAGAGAAATAAACTCAAACAGGGATAGATAAAACTTGTTCACGAGCACAAGCAACCGTCGGCGACCAGGGGGTAATAATGAAGGGCTGACCATCAAAGAAGGAAGGCTCAGACTCAAGAATACGGCTACGCTCCTTAGTGGAGGAGAACAAAAGATAGTACAATGAATCAACCAACTTAACTCGGAGTCCACCTTGAAGTCTCCAGGCCCTACGAAAAGCAGCAGCCACATCATGAAGACGATGTTTAGGGTCCAAAAAAATCCAACAACGTACCCAGCCCAAAAATCCATACCGGCTTGCATTACACAGGGGGGAGGGATCATAACTCCGTTTTCCTCAACTATTTTGAAATCAACTGGTTCATAAACACCCGCATTACGGGGCTTGGATGTAAATAGGGAAGACCATTTTCTCGGGACAGACGGGCTAGGGGCAGCAGGGCAACACTCCATATCACCAGATGCAGCAACAGGCAAGCTGACACAAGGTAATAAAACAGTGTTCACAGTGCCAACATTGTCAATGTCATTATGTCGAACAGTTGGAGTGCCGCAAACTGAACCAACTTTGTCACTAGCTAGCAAAGCCGTTGGAACCTCAGAACTAACCACACAGTCCATAACAATTGAATCTGCATCAACATTCACATTGGAACCTGACATTGGGATAAATTTAGTTGCACCTGGTATAGTCGAAGATGAATTCACAGCAGCTTGACCGATTGTTACCGCAAATGCATCACTCGAACACTGGAGGGAAGATGGAGCCACGTGGGACCGTTTGATAGCAGAGAGTGGAGGGAAATCTCGAGGCGAAAGGAGGTCAGGACGAGCGACAACTTCATCTGCCATAGATCTAAAGCAACGTCCAGAGCGTGTTGAGGAGGGGGAGGGGAGACGCTGAGGAAAGGAAGGGGAAGAGGACATGAATGGGGATGGAGAAAGGGAAGTCGCGAGAAGCCCTAAACGCAAAACTCATTTTAAGTACGAATAACTAATTATTATACTTTATTTATTTATTTAATGATTAATTAATTAATTTAATAAACGAGATTGGTACTTAATTAATTTAGTTAATAAAGGCAATTAGTACTTAATTATTGATTAAGCAAGTTATTTATAATTAGTTAAATTAATTAAAGATTAATAATTATTTAATAATTTGTTTAAGAATTAATTATTATTAAATTAATAATTAAAGCTTACTTATTCTTAAATTATTTTTTAAGAATTTTTTTAAATATTTAATTACTTGCTAATTAAGTTAATATTTAATTAAGACTTAATTAAGATTTAATTATTCTTTAATGAAGGTTTGATTTATTAACTAAGTTTTAATTAAAGATTAATTAATTAATTATTCGAGATCAAATAATTTCTAGTTATTATTTAAAATATTAAATTATTATTTAATAATTAATTAAAGAATAATTCTGATCTAATTGCTTATTTAAAGATTAACTATTAATAAATTATTTATTTAAGGATAATTACTATTTAACTATTGATTTAATAGTTAACTATTTTTTAATTATTATCAAAATAAAGACTTTAAAATGTTATTTAATTTTCAAATAAAGGTTTAAAAGTTTTAACTACTAAAGATCAGTTTGTTTTTAAAGCTACTCTCTTTTAAAAGAATAATTTTTAAATCCAAGGGATTTCTTTGTCGTTTACCCTTAAGTAACCTTAAATGAATATGAAACCCAAATGACATATGTTTAGCTGAAATAAATACCGTTCTGCTAATTAAATTATAGTCGACTCTATTAGCAGAATAAATCAACGTTCTGCTATAATTCACCTAATAGATTATGTTAGACCTCTATTAAGAAAAAATTAAATCTAGTTCTGCTATTATGGTAACTTAGACATTCATCTATATGGTTGTTTGATTGTTATTGTCTGATTCCCTTTACATATCTGCTTGTTATGTAAATACCATGTTATAACTAGAAAGTTAAACAGAATTAAATGAGAACCATTGTGGTCACTAAGCCTCTTTCTGATTTCGTGAAATCAATCATTTTAAATATATCTTTAATAAAGATTTTAAAGTAAAGTTACTATTTATTTATAATGCTTAAAGTTTATTCCATTTTAAAATATATCAAGGATAATTAAATGATTATTTTACTAAAGGTGTTTGAAGTTAATTTAATACTTTTAAATGATTGTTCAAAATCATTGTTTTGTTAATATGTTTGAAGATAATTAAATGATGGATGTTTTCAAATAATAACTGATTGTTTAAAGATGTTTTAAACAACCGTTTTGTTTAGCGAAGGAATTTTATTAAATGAGATTTATTAAAGGAGTTTTGTTTTTAAATAAGGAATATTTATAAGAAAGTTTTATAAATAGTTTTTAATATTGTAAAGGGAGTTTCACAAATAATTTTGGAAACTTATGAAGAAGTTTTATAAATGATTTTGGATATTTATAAAAGAAGTTTTATAAATAGTTTTAGAGATTTATAAAGAATTAGATAAACAGTTTTTATATTTATAAAAGAGTTTGAAATTTTACTTGAAGTTTTATAAAGAGTTTTATAAATAGGTTTGAAATTTAGATAAAGGAGATTTTATAAATGAAAGAGATTTATTAAAAGGGTTTACAGAAGTAAATTATAGAAGAATTTAAGATTTGGATTTACTTTATCTGACCTTCTTAATTCTGGTGATATAGACATTTGTTCCACACTTAACACCGAAGGAATAGTGTTCGAAGTTATCTTTATCTTCAATTTAGATAACATTTATTGACCCTTTTAATATGATTTTGAAAATAAGAATTCTTTCAAAAATGTTTTGTGAATATACTTATGCCAGTAAGATAACTATGAATATTTCAATAAATATTTTGAAAAGAGATTTAAAATAAATGAAAGATTCATTTTGAGGCTTAGTGGTTGTTATGGGTAATTAAAATTTTGAATTGTTGTTTGATTATTTGAGAGTTAGATCACCGACCATCAATCTTGACTTGTTTTGACTCAATAAGTATGACTGCATATTCAAGTTCCCCGGTGAGGACTCGAATACTTGTTGCATATTTCCAAAAAAGGGAATTGAGTTAGACAAAAATTATCACTTAGTTTGGAGACATGGGTTTTTCAGATTTATTCGAACCACTCCAAACTAATAACATTCATGACGAAGTATGCAGCTATACTTTTCTTTCTGAGGGTGATTCCAAAATGAAAGATAGTAAATTTTTAATGTTTGTTCGATCCCAGAACAACTTGTATGGACGAATGCTGGCATTGCATCTCTAGTTGGAGGGCAGTGTTAGCATCCAAGATGGTCTGCTAGTAGAAAAGGTAAAAGCGTAGCCTCTCAAACCTCACGTCCCAGTAATGGTTAAAAATGGTAGATGCGACAGGGCTATGTGGGTTGCACCCATTAGGGTATGGCCATCCTAAGATCTAGTTTTGATATCTCTATGTATTCTTCGGGGCCCATTTTTTGTTATTGAACTAGCCCTGGGTGATCATATTTGGTACTACCCTGTTCAGGGGTTGGCCGGTCTTGTATTGGCAAAGGTTGAAAGATTTTTGATCTTGCTATACATTTATCTAGAGGTGTATAGATTTTTAGAAGGCAGTCCCTTACCTTGTCATTCGATGGAAATCCATTCTCTAATAAGTGCCTTTGGTTTTTTGATTGTATACCAATTATTGTTGTCATGTACATGCATCATAGCTACTTGGTTATCAAATACTGTAAGCCCTAGATATTATTAAAATATCATTGGATTTTTATAGTAAAATATTTTGGTTATCGTAAGATAAAAACCCATCCGTGTTTATCCGTGATGAGGTATTACAAAATACATTTATTTCGATAAAGTTTATCAAATCTAGAAATCAAATGATTTGATTGATTTTATCACATTGGTTTTGCCAGACTAACCCAAGCGTTGTTTTCCTATAATGCCTGGGTCAGGCCAAGCATATTTTCCAGATTTAGCTAAATTCTTAGAGCTTTCAGGAGATGAGCTGGATTCTCCAAGACGTATTCACATATCTTATATTCTTCTGCTATTTAGTTTTTCTTGATGTCTATTTGTTGTATTTATCAAATTGTAAGGACAGTCTGTAATCACTTTCCAGCTAATAATAGGTTAACATACTTTGATGTTGTGTATAATACAAATGATTTCTTTTTGTAAGGACTTGTTAATATTATATATTACTCATCATGTTTTGTGAGATTCTATTTTGTCTTTTCTTTCTTTCATCCCAAATGACCTGTCTTTCAGACACTTAAATGATCGGCACATGAATTTCGAGAATTGTATTAAGTGTCATCTTTAGGTGTAAGAAAGGTTGATCATTACATTTAGTATTAGAGATTAGGTTGAGCGAACACCTGGGCTTTGGTGGCGTAAACTTATTTGAGACAGGGTAAGTGAGACCCTAGAATGCATCAGAGTGTATTATATATATGAGCATGTATTTGTTAGTGCTATAAAAATGTTTTATATTATGTTGATTTATCAGTTGAGTGGCTTATGAATTTTTGTCGATACAAAATGTACAGCTGTATCGATAGGGGTTTCTAAACACTTGAATAGGGTAAACGACATAATATTATTTTAAAATTGGTAAATGAAATAAGTTTACCTAGGAATATATTTTATATATAAAAAAAGACTGATTTCCAAAATTAATATAGTTATATTAATATGTTGAATAGTTCATAAGAAGTTTTCCTTGGTATAGTCACTTTGATATGTTACTATCTAGATTTGATAGTATTTAATTATTATTATTTAGTGTTTGAGCTTTGACTATTGTTTTATTATTTTTATTTTTCCATCTTGGGTTGGGTACATAGTATTTTTGGGAACATTGAAATGAATACCTTGTGAATTAAGTTTCACAATTTGACTATAAAGCGTGCGTTGATAATGTTGGGTTAAAATTGTGTTTTAATATAAGGTGTTTATTAAAAGTAATATTTCAGACAGTTTTATAAAAAATTGATTTTACAAATCAGGATTATAAAATATGCTTTTAAAATAAGGTGGATTATTTATCAAAAAAAAGATGGATTTTCGGAGAATTTAAATCCTTGTGGTTTTGATAAAATTTTCAAATGATTCTTGGAAAAATAGTATTACTAGAAAATATATTAAAGTATAAATATTTTGAAAGGGAATTTGAGAATAAGAATTTTCTTTGGATAGTCCGAGGAATGAGTCTTGATCAGTTTTGTGATGATCTGAACAATTTTCTAAGTGACGGTCGGGTGTTTGCTTAGGCGAATGTGATCGTGCACTTAGTAAATTATTTTATTTGTCATCGTACAATCGAACAAAGTTTGAATCTGATTGAATCCAAAGCAAGTGGAAGATAAATATTTCATTAATAACTATTTATTAAAAAAGTGTGTATATATATAGTATTATTTCAAAAGAGGATTTGAAAAGAAGAAGTATTTTTATGATTAACTAGTTCGAATGACTCAAAGTGACTAAAAATGGATAGGAGATGTGTTTGGATGGTAAACAATTCTCTTAAGTATCATCCTTCTTGGTGAATGGATATATGATACAATTTGGTAGTACCTAGTTCCTTGATATCATTTTTGAGTTACTCGGGTTAAATATATATATATATATATATATATATATATATTCTAAGGTTAAAAATAAAGTATCATTTCAAAATGTTTTTTTTGAAATAAAATCCGGGTATTCAGCTTCTAAATTTTCAAAATAATAAGGTATTTTGATTGAAGAATGGGTTAATACTTGCATATCAATTTGAGTTAAATTTGATATGAGGTTTAACAAACTTTGTTTATCTAAACCATCTATTTTGATTTTAACATCTAGGAAGTGAAAAATTATTTGATGTTATTAGGCCGGCTAATAAACATCTCTCCTTAGAGGTGTCTAAGAAAAAGTAGATTCTAGGAGGGAGTTTGGATATCACTATCCTACTCTTGTTAGCTACTTACTAGACTGAATGGGTAAAGATGTTATATTGGTCGACTCGATTATTAAGTCCTAAATTATTTTGGGCCTAAGTCCGAATAGTTAAAAGTAGGCAAAATTAAAAATCAGATGTTTTTTTATGCACTCTTTGGATGTAGGAGAGTATTATACAAGTTAATAAAGTAAAATGATTTTATAAAAGGTTTCATAAATAAAGTTGTGTCTTTAAAATGCTTGAATCTAAGTAGAAATTGTTGTGAAATGTTTTCATAAATATTTTATGGAGGGTAGAAAGTAGTTGGGCAGTAAGAAACAATAAGGTAAGTATGTAAGTTGTACATAAATCCTTCATTTTTTCACATAATTCTCGATCCAAGATTCGAGTACATGACTTAAGGTGTTTCACACCATTTAGAAGAAGGATTAATCAATCGATTTTGAAGGTGTACACTTGGTAAGGTTCTTAATATGGAACCAAAAGTTTTCTATCATAGTATATGGCTTAGGAGAATGAAGGCTTCTAATTAAGAAGCCTAATCGAGTCTGCACTTGGAAGTCGGGTGAGCGATACTAGTTCAGAAGTAAAGTTATGTATTTGAATAAATAATCAAATCAGATTTTGCACATGAATGATCTATATACATCATACGGATTGATGTATAATGTTATGTATTCCCAGTTGGTTTGTATTTTGGGTTCGGTTCTGGTAAAATTTCGAGGACGAAGTTCTTCTAAGGGGGAAAAAGTGTAACGACCCAGAATTTCACTTTCTGAATTTATGAATAATTAATTTATTTTAAAAATCAAAATAATAGATTTTATAACTAAAATAAAACTCTTTTAAAAAAAATATTGATGGTGAAATAGTTTAAAATTTTATTTACAAAATATTTAGTTTGAAGAAAAATCTAAAATGTGACTGGAATTCATTTTTTGAATTTTCGACTTTTCATTGGCCAAAAGTTATCGAAAACATTATGAACACTATAGTATAAATATACACAAACATTCACAAATAAGTTAGGTTTTGATACACACACACGCACATACTTAGACATGTATAAAAGTGATGTAACACTTCATGGAAAATAAAATGTAAAATTAAAAAGGTGTTTAGACATGAAAAGACATTAGGTGAAACATTAGAAAACATAAGCACAATGGGGTATTAATACATATTGGTTCTACGTGGCTAAAGGGGACAAGAATTCGTGTGAAATGACATATGGAAGATGGAGCATGACGATGTGGCAAGTGAGTTGTGGAGGGCATGGTGCAACGGGTGTTTTGGTAATTTAATAAATCCCCTTTGTATATAATCAAAATTCCTACTGTAATTCTCATTTTCCATTTCATTCCTACTTTCTAATATTCATACACGTTCTCTAAACTACTTCCATGGCTTCGATGACAATTCTAAAAGTTGAGAATCTTAGTTTCATTCACAACTAAAACTCTTAAAAACTTGTTTTAAGCCTCCTCCTTCCTTTCTAAAACCTTCTCTTATCAAAACAAGTCCACACTATCCCTTTTAACACCATGGCCGAACCCTTTTGCTACTAGGCCAAACCCATCTCTCCCTTCAAGCATTCAAATATATGTGTTTGGATGTTTATGGTATGGACTTGAAAAAAGAACACTTACGTTAAATTAGTTAGTAAGATAAACTCTTACTTGTTGTATGTGATGATGATATGATTATATGTTGTGCTCATGAATCTAGGTTTGTTATCTTGCTTATGATGTGCTAAGCTAAGAACAATGGAGTTTAAAATGGTTGGTTGTGACTTCGAGATCATTGGTAACTTTACTTTTTAGAATGGTTTTATAAAGATTTAAAACCCTTACTTTTGTTTTCCAAAATCTTGTATTAAGTTATAAAAGTGTTTAGTATATGAAAGCTAAGAATTTTAAAGTCATTTGTATAATAAGCAAGTTCTAAAATTACAGGTCGTATAGCGATAATCGCTATAAATCTAGTTTGTGAAAATTGAACTCTTTTTTGAATTTTTTTCACTTAAATATCTCTTGAAAAATGTTTTCAAACTTATTTTAAGTATGGATAAGTAATTATTATTTATTTATTTATAACTGATTATTAAATTAATAAGTTTAATAAAAGTGATTAATCAATCAATTAATTAAGCATAGTACTTAATCATTGGTTAATAAAGGAAATTAGTACTTAATTATAAAGTTAGTTATTTATAATTAGTTAATTGATTAAAGATTAATTATTATTTAATATTTTATTTAAGAAATGATTATTGTTAAATTAATAATTAAAGATTAATTATTATTAAATCATTATTTAAAAAAGGGTTTAAATATTTAATTAATTACCAATTAAGTTAAGATTTAATTACTGTTTAATGAATGTTTAATTTATTATTTAAGTTTTAATTAAGAATTAATTAATTAATTATTTAAGATTAAATAATATTTAATTATTATTAAAAAAATTAAATTATAATTCGGTAATTAATTATTGTTTAGTTATTTATTTAAAGGTTAACTATTATTAAATTATTTATTTAAGGATAATTATTATTTAATTATTTATTTAATAGCCAATTATTGTTTAACTATTAATTATTGTTTAATTATTAAATAATAAAGACTTTAAAATGTTATTTAGTTTTCAAATAAAGGTTTAAAAAGTTTTAACTACTTTATTTCTAAAGATCGGTTTGTTTTTAAAGCAAATCTCTTTTAAAAGAATAATTTTTAAATCCAGGGTATCGTTTACCCTTAAGTAACCACAAACGAATATGAAACCCAAATGACATCTATGTAGCAAAAATAACTAGTGTTCTGCTAATTAAATTATAGTTGACATCTGTTAGCAGAATAAATAACTGTTCTGCTATAATTTACCTAATAGATTATGTTTGACATCTATTAAGTAGAAATTAAATTTAGTTCTGCTATTATGGTAACTTGGATATTCACCTATATGGTTGATTAATTGTTATTGTCTGATTTCCTTTACATATTTGCTTGTTATGTAAATACCCATGTTATAACTAGAAAGCTAAACTGAATTAAATGAGAACCATTATGGTCATTAAGCCTCTTCCTGATTTCGTGAAATCAATCATTTTAAATATATCTTTAATAAAGGTTTTTAAGTAAAGATATTAGTTATTTTTAATGCTAAAAGTTTATTCTATTTTAAAATATTTAAAAGATAATTAAGCAATTATTTTATTAAAGATGTTTGAAGTTAATTTAATACTTTTTAAATGATTACTCAAAATCATTGTTTTGTTAATATGTTTAAAGATAATTGAATGAAGGATGTTTTTAAGTAGTAACTCGTTGTTTATAGATGTTTTAAATAATATTTTTTGTATAGCGAAGAAACTTTATTAAATGAGATTTATTAAAGGATTTTTGTTTTCAAATAACGAATATTTATAAAAAAAATTATAAATAGCTTTGGATATTTATAAAGGGAGATTTATAAATAATTTTTGAAATTTATAAAGAAGTTTTATAAAAGATTTTGGATATTTATAAAAGAAGTTTAATAAACTAATTTGGAGATTTATAGAGAATTATATAAATGGTTTTGATATTTAAAAAAGAGTTTGTAATTAACTTGGAATTTTATAAAGAGTTTTATAACTGGGTTTGAAATTGAAGTAAAGGACATTTCATAAATGAAAGAGATTTATTAAAAGGATTTATAGAGGTAAATTATAAAAGAATTTGGATTTGGATTTCCTTTAACCGACCTTCTTAATTCTAGTGGTATGGACATTCGTTCCACACTTAACACCGAAGAAATAGTGTTCGGGGTTATCTTTATCTACAATTCAAATAACATTTATTGATCCTTTTAATATGGTTTTGAAAATAAGAAATATTTCACCAATGTTTTGCGAATATACTTATGACATAGGATAAGTAAATGAATATTTCAATAAATATTTTCAAAAGAGATTCAAAGTAAATGAAAGATTTATTTTGAGGCTTAGTTGTTGCTATGGGTAATTAAATCTTTGAATTGTTATTGTTTGATTATTTGATGGTTAAATAAATGGCTATCAAATCTTGACCTATTTCACTCAGGAAGTATGATTGTATATTCAAGTTCCCCGGTGAGGACTGAATACTTGTTGCATACTTCCAAAAAACCAAAATTCAGTTAGCCGAAAATTATCGTTTAGTTTTGAGACAATGTTTTTTTAGAATTATCTGAACCACTCCAAACTAATAATGTTCTTGATGAGGTATGCTATGAAGCTATACTATTCTTCTTGAGGGTGATTCCAAAAAGGAAGATAGTAAATTTTGAATATTTGTTCGATCCCGGAACAACTTGTATGAATAAATATTGGCATTGCATCTCTGCCTGGGGGCAGGGTTAGCATTCCAAGATGGTCTGCTAGTAAGAAAGGTAAAAGCGTAACCTCTCAAACCTCACATCTCGGTAATGGTTAAAATAGGGTAGATGCGTCAGGGCTATATGGGTCGCACCCATTAGGGTATGATCATCCCGAGATCTAATTTTGGTATCTCAATGTAGCTTCAGGGCCCATTTTTGGTTGTTGATCACTACCAAAGGGTGATCATACTCGATACTACCCAGTTCATAGGTAGGTCTTATGTTGGCAGGGGTCGACAGGTTTTCGTTCTCACTATACATTTTATCTAGAGGTGTACAGATTTTCGGAAGGTAGTCCCTTACCTTACCATTCGATGGAAATCCATTCTCCAATAAGTGCCTTCGTTTTTTATTGTATACCAATTATTGCTGTCATGTACACACATTACAGCTACTTTGTTATTAAATACTTTAAACCCTAGGCATATTATAATATCACTAGATTTTTATAATAAAATGTTTTTGTTATCGTAAGGTACAAACTCATCCGTGTTTATGTGCAGTGAGGACTTATGAGATACATTTTATATGAAAAGATTTTCAAATGTTGAAACTAATATGATTTGATTGAATTTTCTCACGGTGGTTTTACCAGACTGACTTGGGCATTGTTTTCCTATACTGCTTGGGTCAGCCTGAGCATATTTTTCAGATTTAGCTGGATTCTTGAAGCTTTCAGAAGACGAGCTGGATTCTCCAAGACTTATTCACATATCTTATATTATTCTGTTGTGTAGTTGTTCTTGATGTCTGTTTGTTGTATTTATCAAATTGTAAGGACAGACGGTTATAACTGCTCAGCTGATAATTGGTTAATGTACTCTAATGTTGTGTATAATAAAGATGATTTCTTTTTGGACAAACTTATTCATATTATATATTACTCATCACGTTTTGTGAGACTATGTTTTGTCTTTTCTTTCTTTCACTCCAAACGACCTGCTTTTCGAACACTTAAATGATCGACACATGACTATCAAGGATGCATTAAGTGTTCTCTTTATATGAAAGAAAGGCAGATCATTACAAATTTAGAGTATGTCTCTCGACTTCTAGTAAGTTTTAAGTTCTATTACAAACTATATCGCGATATTGTTATCATATAACAATGTTATGAGATTCTCAACATTTAGAGTTAGCTCAGTTATAAATTCGTTCCCTTATATATTTATAACATTGCTTTTATTGTGGCGCCATTCAAGGCGATGTACTTAGCCTTTTTCATTGAATTAGCCACGGTCTTTCATTTGGAACATTTCCAACTTAAAGATTATGAACTTGAATTTGTGATTAACATATTATACTCAATATCACTTATGAAGTTTGAGTCCGAATATTCCTTCATAAGGAGTTTTTGTATCTATAATAATTCCCTAGTATTTCATAAATACGCGAGAGCACTTTAAACAACCATTTAGTCATATCAATTTGGATTTGATATTTGCTTCATGTATCAAATACACAAACAAATCATGGATAAGACAACATGTATGATAATTCCTATTGCTAGTGCATAAGGAAAGCATCTTAACAGAACTTGCATATTCAACGTAGAGAATTAAAACAACTAAGGTTGATTTTAACACAAGTACATTGTTAAAATTAACAACGTATTGTTTACTTATAGTTTAGAAATATCAATGTACCTTTCAACGTTCTTTCTTATGAACACGCGCTTCCTCTGCATTTTGATGGATAATCAACTATTTGATATTTCTATCAAAATATTTTTCAATTTTGATGCTTAGAAAACGATACTTTTTATCATTTTTTGGATCATTTTCAAAGACTCAAAAGCTCAATATTGCTCACACTGACCTCGAGGCATTTTTGGTTATTATGTACAAATAGTTTACTCTAAATCATAATTTAGAATTTTCTGTTTCACTACATATTTATCAAACATAAAGTCACACAAAGTGGTAATTTTTTGAGTAAATCCGAATTAACTTGAGCATGTTGAATACCAAATCTATCACGCAAATTTCAACAGTTGAAATTTGTGATATTATTCTTATCAACATTGCTCATTTAATCACAACCGCATTAGTCTTGCTCATAAAGACACAAACATGGCTAATGGTTCACATCCCTTTGGTTACGACTACCAAAATCATATTTTGATAGCGTACTTGCAATTGTTTCAGATTTCCGCATCATACCATATCATAGAGTCAACACTCTTCATGGTTTAATTAAACAACCGAGGATTATATATTTTCAACATTGATAAGAAAATCATAGTTTGTCTTCAATGTGCGAGAATACTTATTAGATACTCTAACGCGATGTGTTCATTTAGGTTAGACAATTTCATTTTATTTCATATAATCAGTTCTATCTATGGATTGTATCTAATTCCATTTTACTACAATAATTCCTTAAAGATTCGCAATGAAGTTGGTATTTCTTGAAATAACAATTGTTTCCCAATGCAATAGAATAGGCATTCATAAAAAAATTATGAATTTCTTTATTTATAAAACTGATTTGGTTATATTTTACAAAACTTATGTTCAAAACATAAATATGTCATCTAATGATAGTCTTTCCCAACCTAACAACTCCTTGACCTAGGATATGTTGGAGTTTCTTATAAGCCCTTATCTTGTGTGATTTTGTAAACTGCTATTTGGATGAGATAATATTAATCTTGTGTACTACTCTTATGTATATGACCTTATAGAAAGAAACTAACTCATCTTCACTCACAATTAATCGTACATTGTCAACAATGTTCAATTATTCCTTATCAATGCATCATTATGTATCACATGAAGGAGTAACATTTGAGATTGAATCTTTATTCATTTTTAGGTACATCTGGGAATTTTTCCAATATACTCACTCATTCGATCAAATCAAAACATTTCTCTTGCATGTTATATTATTTTCTTTCATTTAATACTCTCTAAATTTAGTAGACATACATATGTATCATATACACATGTCCCCGATGATAAGTCATCGGTGAATGTGACGAAGTACATGGAATTATTTTGGATTAATAGACTTATGATTGCATATATCTATATGTATCATTCCAAAGAGTTCGTCAACTCTTGTGATGCTCTTAATGAATGGATGCATAGCTCTTAATTATTTGAGATATAATTATCCACCATTATATGATTCATAATCATATAATAAAATTATTTCTCAAAATACCGCTTAGTCTATAATTCCAAAATAACTATAAATAATATTAGATACTTCTGTATTTTCCATTGCATCACTTTTGTTATGAAAATAAATACCATCTTATAGTTTTATTTCATGAAGAATATTCATAATATTCATATTAAAACAGAGCTATGTTTAATTTTTAGTCGATACTGAAAAATAGTCATTATTTCATAAATAATGTTCGGTATGTTTTACAAGAATAATTTTCGTAATTTGATGCAATCAAAAAGTGCTATATGGCATGCTCCCACTATTTCTATCTTGCTATAATATCGTACTAAATCTGGAGGTGCATCATTCACTTAGTATAGATTTAATTATTTCTATAGTACAATTAGTTTACCACGGAGAGTTCTTTGGTCAAATATCTTGAATTTAAGGAAATAAATCTCATAGAAAACAATTTTCTATACGAAACTACCTTTTGAAGTAGAAATCATATTTCTTACTCCAATGTTAAGTTTCGATTACTATTGTTACAATACTCAGTCCCATTGTTTCTTTATGAAGCACAAGTGTCTATTCACTCTCTTCATTCCAACTATACCTTAAATCACACCTACTCTTGTACATTTTTTTTATAAATGGTCGAACCATTCAAAAGAAAACCTTACAACAATATCATAATGAATTCTTTACAAAGATGCATTTGATCATCCTAACATTTAAGGACATCAAATATCATGCAACTTATGTAAAATTGTCAAACTAACATTTTAGCGATGAATTCTAAGATTTACATGGTAGTTTTGGTCTATTGTTACATTTAACATGATAAAATCCTTTTATAATTAATGAAATTGAATGCTCGATCTCGTACTAAGGTTCATTTGGTTTTTCGAATGAACTAATTTCATCGAAATATTGTACATTACAAAATTTGACCATTTACCATATAACATTTATATGCGATTGTATATGGATCAAATATCCATACTCATATATTGCTTTTAGAGTTTGAAACTCATAAAATACAATACATGGTCTTGACCAATTTACGAATGTATTGAGTAGTTGTAAAATCAGGTGCTTGAATGGGTATTGAAACATTAACATGCAAGAAGCATTTATTAGTAAGTACATGTTATATTTCTATTTATCAATCTTTGATTCAATCATTTGTATATCTTAATTGATAAATGTTTTATCAGTTGTATTAAATGCATAGATTTATCATTGTAGATTATTATAACATTATATAGCATATTTTCTTACAATATTAGAAAGGTCAAATGTTATCATTTCATTTTTCTAATAAGGCTCCCACTAGGCATTTATGTTTCATCAAACCTTAAGCAAAGCGCACAAGTCTTTCGACTTCACAAGTGGGTGTTAGGACTCCTTCATCTTGACATTCCAGCTTTGAGTTTTCTCAACAAGTCATAACTCCACTCCTTATCGGTTGTATTACATACAACTCCTAACCCATGGCTCCTAATTCTAATCTCATTGCTAGGTATTAGAAGATGGCAGGGATTAGATGCAGAATTGGTTGAACCAGACTCCTATTCGTAGAGGTGTGGAAAATTGTTATGTGAAAGCAAAGATTTTTTATTTTTGAAAAATCTACATACAAATAGAATCACTAGTATATAGGTTGTTTGCACCATATTTTCAAAATTATTTTAAAGAATCCATTCATACAGAAGGTGCCGATTTAGTATTATTCTGCATATATATCATATGTATTGTGATATACTCTGCAGTGGTACATGACTGGTTGTAAAAAACAATGGTTTCACACTAATTGGTTGGTTAGCTTAGAATAGTTGCGCGTTATCTTATGTGATTCAACCATTGAGGAATTTTAGGGAAGAAATTCTTTTAAGGTGGGAAGAATGTAACATCCTATAAATCGAACGATAATTTATTAATTAGAATTAATAAATAATTATTAAAGCCTAAAAATTGAATTTTTACAAGCGTCATAATTTGGCTATGAAACTTTCACCATTGTGTTCGTAGCGATTTTCTGATAAGTTTTCATATATAAAGTTTTAAGATCGGAGATCGGACAATAAAATTATTAATTAATGATAAACGAATACATAATGACTAAGTAATGTTAACGCTAATTAGACGAAATTAAATCAGTTTAATTAGGAAATAAAGTGCATAAAAATCTACAACTAACATATAAAGGCAACCGATCGATCGACGGTACATTAGCGGCTGCTAATAAGCCTAGGCCAAACGGTCCGCATTTAATATAATCTAATCCGACGGCTAGAATTGACCCGAATCCCTATAAATAAGGCCTAGCCCCTCACTTCTCTTCTTGTATTTTTCGAACAAACAATGAAGCATTGCCGTTTCTTTTCTCCATAAATTCTAAAAATAGTATAAACTATAAACTATATATAATTAAAGAAGAGCGAAAAACTATAGAGAAGAATAATAGGGTCAAATCGATTCGCCAAAGCCAAAGGTATTGTAAATTATAAATCCAAATCTATATTCCTTTCAAATCTCTTCTCGGATATATAAATCTAATAAATATGTATATCATTTTTTATACATATTTTGGCAGAAGGAGATGGAGTCAATCAGGCATAAGAGATTTAGAACTGGAGATTTAAAAGCTTAGAGGTAAGTGCAAATATATATATTTTTATACAATATTTGATTTATATCATTGTGAATCTGTTCCCCTTATGCCTAAATGTAAATATAGAGTTGTAGGCTTATACACACACACACACACACAATGAATTTGAAAACCATGCCTACATATTCTGTGAATTGTTAACTTTGATTATATGTTGCGAATATGCTTAAAAGTTGTAAGGTGATTCGTTAATAAGATTCTATGTAAATTACAGGTATGAATGTTATATGTTATCAAATACGAATTGAAGGCTGTATGAATTGAATTGGAATTTAAGTAATATTTGAATTCTTTAGAATGAAGTATCCTGCAATGTAAATCTCTATAAATTATCCAATTTTATAACTATATATGAAGGTGTATGTTTAAAATAACAAGCAATATGACTAAAAGAAAGAGATGTAGAAAATAGGAGTGTATATCATATTTCGTAACGTCTATTCAATAATAACAGAAAAGATAAATCCTTCACAAACATAACATAGATCCTCATTTAGGTAATTTATCGAAAACTATAGTGTTAACATATATATTTTAAAGGTGTAGTTCTAATGAAATAAAATATAGAATTCCCTAAGTGTAAAATCATAAGTATTATAAATAGAAGTAATAATAATAAATATGTTGTTAAATTAATATACGTGTTTTAAGATAAGTTAAAAAATAAAAAAATAGCGATAAAACAGTAATAAGACAATAGGATAAGGAATTGGGAAAGTTATAGTAATTAAAGAATGGTAGCGATTAGTCAAAAATGAACAATAAAATATATCTAATTTTATTAATTGGAAATCAAGCAGTTAATGGATCTCAAAGATATTCACAATTGTAAGTTGGATTATTTCCCATTCGTCTCTAGTGCGTGACTTAGCATAACTTAACACCCAAGGTTTATAAACGTACCCCGAACCCCATTTTAATATCAAAATGTAATACCTTTAATACCTCACGTACACATATCATGCTGATTGTATATAATTATCACATAACAAAAAAACAACGATGCCTACCAATGCTTGTATTAAAAATATAGCATAGTCTCTTAGATCCAAATCATCATCTAACATATGTATATACTACTAGAAGTCAATATTTAAATTAAACTAGTTAGTATATTATGTATAATCTTACTCGTTGTTAGCTATGCTCTCCATAAATTAGCCATCTTGAACCTAAACTTTTGTCACCTGATTAACCCATAAAGTTACCGACAAGCATTAATAAGACAAAAAATTGTCATAAATGAAGTCCTAGTATGAGATCATGCTCAAACATCAGTGTGGACAAATAAATACATATAAACATATACTCATAATATCACACCTAAACCATGCTTGTAAGATATCTATATTGGTTAGCATAACAATAGTAACCATGTAACAATGAGACTTGAATATAATTATTCACTCACCTATCACTACAACAATTACCGATGCCAAAAAGGCAATTGTCGGACATCAGTGAATTACTTAATGATGCCATGCTGACGCCGCATATGACATTAGTATAAATATTGTCAGAATTAGTTTTTCAACACCGCGAAGATGCCTCATGCGGTACTCTTATCGACGTCATACAAACAACATTTGCCGATGTCCTAATGCCAATGCCATTGCGACATCTTTCCGACTACATTTTAAATTATGTAAATTGGAACCGCCGACAGCATTTCAATGCCCTTTCAATGCCAAAGCGGAGCCAAATGAAAATGTAAATAATGAATTTTTCAGCGCTTACTAGACATCGTGCCAATGATTTTTCTGAAACATATTTGTAGCATTTCTTTTGCGTTTTTCACCTCAATCACGCATTCAATTATACATAATATATAATCACCCCAACATAATATATTAATATCACGAATTCATGTATCATATCACATACATCCAAACTCACATACCAAACTATATTACCCAACATTGTAATATCGTAAATATTACTTGATATTATAACATAACATAACATAACATACCACTAAACCATATAAACACAAATGTCAACGATCATACAAATCCTTACAACCAACACAAATGTCTACATGCATATATACAAATACTACTATTGGTGTCAAAATTGACCACCAACACCCAATTGTGAAAGCACCAATATCTAATCACATATCACAGATAATATTCAATGTGAAGAACATAATATGAAGAATAAACAAAATTCAAAAGAAAACAAGTAAAGAGTGACAAGATTTATAGTGGTTCAACTAAATCCAACCTACGTCCGCTCCAGAACAATCCTTTTTATTATACTAAAGTTTGATTACAATTACAATCCAAAATTTCAGAAAAAAATGGCAGAGTGTCGCCTAGGTAGAAGATGAAGGCCCTCTTTTCTGGAGACGTGCCGTTGTATTTATAGGTGAAATTTCGGCATCAGGGCATTCTCATCCATACGGGCCCACCATAATGATCGGTGTGCCCAATTCGTCCATAAATAATGATTGGCCTTATCACTGCCAATCGTTCTACCTTTATCCAAATCAACGTCCATCGTCTCAGTAAGGTCCTTCATGTCGATCCCTCCCTTTCCATATTGCTACGCTGATCAGTCTTCTTCCAATATTCTATACCCATCCATCCTCCACGAAGATACGCCGACCCTTCCTAATCCCGAAGATATGTTGATCCTTCCTGATATAGCCTAGAAAGTACACTGATCCTTCTAGCTTTATAGGTGCATACCGATCCATAGTATTCCTTAAATATGCCGCTCCCTAGTGCCTCGGGATGCTATGCCAATCCATACTCGCTCGTACACAATCCTTAGCCTACATCATAACATGCCGATCCCGTTAGCACCAGAGACATACACCGAACCCCCCATATCCTAAATGCTATATCAATCCAAGCTTTGCCAATCAATGTTATGCCAATCCAAACTATGTCGATCCTTCCTTTGTCGATCCAAACTATGCCAATCCTTTCCTATGCCAATCCACGTTATGCTAATCTATTCTATGCCGATCCATACTACGCCGATCCAAGTTATGTCGATCCTTCCTTCTCAAGCATATATTCATATTTCAAGCACCCTGCATCGTTTATCTACCAACTTTGTTTAATCCTAGCTCCATGTTATTATCTGTAGTTGACTTCCAGACCTCACAATCATCACCTTGCACTCATCGGCCTCAACAATTGTGAAGTCTGTTGGGTTAAATCTGCATGTGTACGGCCTTACCAAAAGGCGGGTTAACATTTTTCCCTCCAAAACATGCCTTGCAATAGGAAGGCGTGTTTTGAATTGTCTTAAATCCAAAATCCTAAGTTTGTAATCCATTAATTGCCATTTTTTCCAATCCATTACTAGTCCAATTCCTTGATCTCTCCGGATCATTTGCGAAATACACAACTATTCTGAGTCGATATCCAATTCTAAATCCATTCCAAATCATTAACAAATCCACGATCTCTCCGGATCGTTCTATCCAAACCTATAACTGCTTTGGGCCCATATCCAAATCCTTAGACCTCTCCGGGTCGTTTTGTCCAAATCCGGGACTACTCTGGGTCCATATCCAAATCCTTAGACCCTTCTAGGTCATTTTATCCAAATCCGGGACCATTTTGGGCCAAATCCAAATCCACGGACCTCTTCAGGTCCTCGTAGAGCACAATCCGTACTCGATGACCTGAGTAGGCTGATCATGTCGCTCTCCTATGAAGCAGCATACCCCTTCCTAGGTATATTCCATACCCGACAATCTGTTATGTTCTATTCTCCAGCCTCGACTCTTCGGTCGAGGGCTTAATCCATGAGGTATCCTACTCCAGCCTCGATCCCCGGTCGAGGACTTAATCCGTTGGGTATCCTACTCCAGCCTCAATTCCCAATCGAGGACTTAATCTGTGGGTATCCTACTCCAGCCTCGACTCTTCGATCGAGGACTTATCGATGTTCCAATCCATCCTATCGCTCTTCGACGAAGGGACTCGTAACTCGTGGTATTGCCCCGTCTCTCTAGTCGGAGCCATAACTGTGACCTGTGTTATTTATTACATTAGTACAGACTCAATAATTCCAAAGTCCACTCGGTAAAATATAAAATAAAAGTCCGTACAACCGAAAAACTAAATAACCATAGTACCAGAAAAAGCAGAGTTCATAGTAAATAGGAAAAACAAAATTTCACAGACCCGAACACTACGGTTCATCGCCATCTCAAAGCATGCCTAGGGACTGTCCTCAATCTCGTACATGTGTAAGTGACTTAGCCATATTACTATGGGGTTTATTACTTATTCAATGCCATAAATCTAATCAATTAATGATAAGTTGACGATGATGCCTCGATCTAGTGCCATCTTCATTCGAGGTGGGCGATGGCTACTCCTATTCCACCACCACAGCCCGAGTCCTTTTATATTGTTGTAACTGACCACTACTCATATGTTCCTCAATGATATCCTTCAAATTCATGTAGTCATTTGTAGTGTTCCCATCGAGCTCATGGAATAGGCAATGCTTTCCCAATTCCTGCTCGTATTCGAAGGGTTTCCTTTTCGCCGGCCTTCGATATTGAAGGTGTCCTCGAGTATCCAAATAAATCCTTTCCAAAGGTTCGGTCAAATCTATGTAAGAAGAGAATTTCGGCCCTCTTCATTGCCTTTTTGACATATCACTGCCATCATTCATTTTCCGTTTACCTTTATCATTCTTGTTTACATCTCCTGATGATCGTCCACTTTGCATAGCATTCACCTCTGATTTGTTTGCTCGTACGTCTTCCTATCGTAGGAATCTTTCTACTTCATGGTAAAACTCCCCTAGATCCATAGGTGGATCCCATGCTAGTGAATCCTTGAATTTCGTCCCATCAACAATTCTAGATAAAACCGCCATCAAAACCATGGATGGATCTGGACGATCCACCGATGCCATCGTAGCATTAAACCGTGTTAAAAAACTCCTTAGGGACTCTCCAGTCCTCTGTTTCAATGTTTCCAAACTCATCACGTTTTTGGGTCTCGAGATGTGAACCCTAAACTGCCTCATAAACCCTTCAATCAATTTCGTCCATGTGCTTATAGAGCCGCTTTTCAACTGTCTGAACCATAATGCAACTATATCTTTCAAATACAAAGGAAAACATCGTGCCATGGCTTCCTCTGACGCCCCCAAGTACTTCCATATGTCTTATGTATCTTGTCAGATGAACAGTGGGATCTGTTTTTCCATCATATGTCTCAAGCGTGGGTAGTTTGAATTCCGGTGGATTTCTAGCTTGCTTGATCGTAGAGCGAAGGGGCTCCTATTCACATCTTCCATATCCCTATTAACCAATCCTCCTCTCGTAGCCCATCTGAATACTTCTGCCAGCTTGTCGTTGTCATCAACTGCTAATCTTCATCCATTGTCTCCGACCTGCCTCCCGAGTCCACAAGGGAATCTTGAAATCTGCTCTTCTAGACGAGCATCCATATTCCGTTCAGTGCCAAACTGCACAGAAGCGCCTGATACCCTGCTTGGAATCGAGCTAACATGACCTAGGGGAATGCCCCGGAGTGCAGAACGATCGGCACCGATCGTAATTTAACGATCGACTATAGTTTCGCCGATCATTCCTAGTTGGTCAGGGGCTGCTCCCGGCGGTTCCATTCCATCCTGCATCCTGTTTGCTCCATTTCCTTGATTCTGATTCTGGACTTCCTCAACTCCTGCTACTCCAAATCTGTGATCCATATTTCCTTGATTTTTGCACTCCAGCTTGTCTAATTTATCGAAGTAGGTTCTGTATCATTTCCTCCTGTCTCTTTAGCATCCTTTCCCGCATGGCATCCATCTCGTCCCTGGTAATAAAGATTGAGGTTTGACTAGCTCCTGAGGAAACCTCCCAACTCCCTTCATGATGGCTCATATTTGTTCTCTGTCTCCTTATTGATTGCCTAGCCATTGCTTCCTATATCTAAGTATTCAAGCCTCTAAATCTGAAATCCTAGCTTCCAAATCTACGAGTGCAAGTCCTCTCAATGAAAGAACCAAAATGTTGGTGTCAAAATTGACCACCAACACCCAGTTATATGAAAGCATCAATATCCAATCATAGATCACAGATAGTATTCAATGTGGAGAACATAATATGAAGAATAAAAAAATTCAAAAGAAAGCAAGTAAACAGAGAAAAGATTTATAGTGGTTCGGCTAACTTTGGCCTACGTCTACTCCAGAATAACCCCTTTTATTATACTGAAGTTTGATCACAGTTACAATCCAGAATTCTAGAATAAAAGTGGCAGAGTGTCGCCTAAGTAGAAGATGAAGAGAAACGTAATGAAAGCCCCTTTTCTGAAGCTATGCCTGCTGTATTTATAGGTGAAACTTTGGCTATAGGGCCTTCTCATCTATATGGGCCTACAAAAACAATCGGTGTGTCCAATTCATCCATAAATAACGATTGGCCTTATCACTACCAATCATTCTTCCTTCATCCAAATCAACATCGATCGTCTCAGGAGGGTCCTTCATGTCGATCCTTCCCTTTCCATGTTGTTATGCCGATTCGTCTTCTTCCAATATCCTATATCGACCCATCCTCCACGAAGATACACCGACCCTTTTTGATCCATGAAGATATGCCGATCCTTCCTGATGTAGCCTGGAAAGTACACCGATCCTTCTAGATTTATAGGTGTATATTGATCTATCTTGCTTAAAGTGTTAAGTCGATCCATAGTGTTCCTTAAATACATGCCACTCCCTAGTGCCTCGGTATGCTATGCCTATCCATACGCATTCGTACACAATCCTTAGCCTACATCATAATATGTCGATCCCTTTAGCGCCAGAGACATATGTTGAACCCCCATATCCTAAATGCTATACCGATCCAAACTTTGCCAATCCATGCTATGCCAATCCAAACTATGCTGATCCTTCCTATGCCGATCCAAACTATGCAATTCCTTTCCTATGTCGATTTATACTATGCCAATCCAATCTATGTTGATCCATACTACACCGATCCATATTATGCCGATCCAAGTTATGTCGATCCTTCCTTCTCAAGCATATATTTATATTTCAAGCACCCTGCATCATTTATCTACCGGCTATGTTTAATTCTAGCTCTATGTTATTATCTGAAGTTGACTTCCGGACCTCACATCCATTACCCTGCATACATCGACCTCGACAATTATGAAGTCTGTTTGGTTAAATCTGCTTGTGTACGGTCTTACCAAAAGGCGGGTTAACAACTACCAACACAAATGTCTAAAAAGATCCTAATCAACAATACTATCACCATCACAATGCAAATCAAATATCTAAACAATACCAACACAAATACTATCACAGTCATAATACAAACCAAACCAAATTAATTGTCCTCCATCATAATGCAAACCAAACCAAATGAGCTATTCTCCATCACAATACAAACCTAACCAAATGATTGTCCTCCATCACCATTACAATACAAACCAAACATCCAAATAATATCATCATAATACAAACCAAATGTCCAAACAATACCAACACAAATACTACCTACCTGGCCAAACCCGGCTCGCCATCAGCATCCATAGTAGAAATGTCCTCATCTAGAAAGCATCGCAAAAATGCATCTGTAAGTAATTTGAGCTTCTTCTCTAACCTATTGACGTGTGACTTCAAACATCGATTTTTTTGTTCTACTCTAGTGCTAAATGTAATAGCTCTATCTAATGATGATATCTATATTTTAACCAAATTTATTTGTTAATAATAAGCAATATTTTATTCCAACTATTGTATTTGTTAATATAAAATTTTAAAATCTGTATTAACTATATATTTATTTAATTAATTAAGTGATTTAACTTATATGTTCATTTAATTTATTACATGATCTAAAACAAGATATTTTAACTCGAACCAACTCATGTATAATTTTTGATATAAAATCTACAATTTTACTTAATTATATATATAAATATAATTTATTGAGTGATTTAACTTATACAAACATACTTTTGTTTAATTTATTGAAATAAAGTTTATATTTTTACTCAATTATATATACATTTGCTTAGTTGGGTGAATTAACCTATTTGTTCAGTTAATTTTTATGCGATTTAAGAAAATCTATATTTTAACTCGAATAAACTCTTGTTTAATTTACTAAAAAGAAATTAATAATTTAACTTAATCGTATATTTAGGAGCTTTTGATTTTAATTTTCAAGATTAGTGCAACAGTGAAAATGGAAATGAAGCATTTATGGTGGTCCAATGGAGTGTAACATTTAATGTGGCATGGTTTTCAGCCATTTTGAATTTGGTGTGACCTAGTGCGATAACCATAGTAAACTTGTAAGGAACTGACTGTTGTTTTAACATCGTATGGTGGTGATTATACTAAGAATTCATATAAAATACATGCATATACATATGGTTTTTTGAATTTAAAACCAATGTATATATACAATTAGTGTACTATACGTATATATGTATATGGTTTTGTGTGTGTAGATACGTATATATACACTTAATGTAATATGTATATAACGAATGTCTAAGTTATTACATACTCTCAGACTATTGTCGTAGTTAGGCATAATCCATCCTTTTTGCAATAGCTCTAGTGATTGTGTGGAATATATAAGTTCTCTTGTTATCTCCACACCTTGACTTTGAAGCCTCTCAATCCTAGCCCTATATTTTTCCTATTTTACATTTTACATATTCATTAGAATTTTATACATGTGTATTTATTTAAATATTATGCAATTGAAGTTTTATGGATAATATACTGCAAACTCGATGGAAACATCATCGACCCAATTACTAGCGATGGACCTATCCAATGGCTCGATCTTGTAACTCCTACAATAGAATTGCCAAGATGTTGGCTCACTTTTTTGCTCTTCATATTGAAATTTGAATTAAGTACACTATTATATAAGTCTATTTTCATTTATTTAAAATGTTAATTAAATTTAACGTACAAATACATATCAGATCATTACCATGATCTGCGTATAATCTGGAGCTACTGGTACACAATATAGGATTTCTATTTCTGCTTTCAGCAGTAGAATTTCTATTCCTACTTTCGGCATTCTTTTTTGATATTGTCTTGAATTCCTTCGTTTCCCAATGCTGCAAGAATCACTCGTATATCTCCTAAGCAAGGGCTGGATGCTTCTTGCCATGATTACACATACCATACGTCCACTCATGGTATTCTTTGGATGTCTCTTCGTGAACGCCCTCTTTCCAAGACAATTTCCTTTGTAAAAGAAAATTGAATATATAATGAACAAAATGATATACATATTTATATAGTATGTTGTATAGTAAAATTATTTTTCTATAAATTCTTCGAACACAGTTTTCTTCTCTTCGTTAGGAATATCACCAAAAATGGGCTAGAATATCATGATCCATGTAAGCAAGCAATCAAGCAATCACAAAGGGCATCAGATTTGATATCATTGCAGAAATCATACCTAGACACACATGCGTGCATGCACATGCGCACGCATATGCACATATGTATGTGTATATATGAATGTATGAATATTAAATTAGTACATTATTGTATACATGTGTGTATCTATATGTGTGTGTAAGTGTCTATGTGCATGTATGTGTATTTGTGTGTGACTGTAAACATATGAATGTATGAATATTAAATTAATAAATTATTATATATGTGTGTGTATCTATGTGTGTGTAAGTGTCCATGTACATGTATGTGTATTTGTTTGTGATTGTATATGCATGGATGTATATATGTGTGTTTGAGTGTATATGTGTGTGTAAGTGAATATGTATGTGCGTATACATATGTATGTGTATGTGTATGTGAGTGTATGTGTGTATGTAATTACTCACCCTGATCCTCGCTCTCTTAGGAAAACATTTAGTGGGTTGATGGAGCTAGGAGAGTCCATCTCAAACATATGAGTTGTGGATCGGTACCAGCAATTTGAATGAACGGTGACATCATATGTGTGACAGCGTCATTCTCTAATGAGTAGGAACCACCTTGACCTAATGGTGAGCCAACATTACCTAATGATGAGCCACCATGGCTGTGTTGGCATCGACTAGACATATTTATTATATTAATACATATACAGACATATAAAATATAATAAAGAGTAATAAATCAATCTTCATATTATATATACAAATCGCTTGATTATCAACCAACTATAATATAAAGATGATGATATGGATGCATATAATCTAACATACGATCATCTCCAACTAAATCAATGTGTGTAGCCCGAAATAAAAAATTGTATATTTATTTGGCATGACAAACGGAGAAAAATGAAAATAATATGCTTACATAAATATAGAATTTCAATAAATTATACATAAGCTACCAATTGTCAACATCATTATCAATATCGTCATTTACAATATCATCATCATATTCACGTTCATTTACTCGATGTCATCATCATCATCATCAACCGTGAAATTTTCATCTAACTAAACTTTGTCGTATACTTCGTCGTTAAGTGGTCCTACATCATCGGCATCTTTTGTTATTTAGAGTATTTTGTTGTCCTCCGGATCATTTTGGTATGGCAAACCATCGGTTATGATCATATTCCCATTGAATGGGCATCTAAATTTTTCTAATGACAACCCATTAGTCATCATTGTTGTTGTTCATGTTAGGATAAGACTATAATAAACTTGTGTTACTTGCATCGCTAGCACAAATGGACCATTTCCTTTATATCACCTTTTATGATTTACCTCAACAAGAGGATATCTTTATGTATACGACATACTCCAACATCAGGAGTAGTATCAAACCAATCGCATTTGAATAAAAATGTTTTAGGCTCTATTATTACAATATAAGAGAGTTCAATTATTTCATGTGACACTCCATAGTAATCTTGTAAATCATCACCATGTTCATTGCCTTTAACACATACCCCACTATTGTAAGTTATTTTATCGGCTCCAAACTCCTTTATGTGAAATTTAAAGCCATTTACGTACAAGGTTGGTCATTTTCTCTGTTTCATTATTGAAAAAACGCAAGAGTTTTATAATAAATATTACTGATTTCATTATCAACAATTTATTGCATTAAAATAATGCACATTAATATACATAATAATTAAACTGTTTCATACTAAGTTTATTTAACAATTATATATGCTTACATATTTCTGAAACCAAGCCTTAAATCCTTTACTAAGTTGAACACTTAGATTTTGTTGCTCAAATTGACTATTAAAAAACTGATATTGTTAAGATAAACATAATTATGCTATATAACATGGTATTGAGAGTAAATAAAATAATATTGTGTTACCTAATAAGATTTGATAATTCTTCACAAATAAGAAGAATTATTTTTCTAGCTTAGACAAACTCTTTAAATGTTTGAAAACTTCCATCCTTCAATATACCAGAAGGATGTCCATGTTTTTGAAAAATGGAAAGAAATGTCATATGACTCATCCAACCCATCATCGTTACATGGAGCAGTGTTAGAATTCAGCTTAAAATAGTCTTCAAAATAATGACTGAAAATTTTAGATGTTCCATCAAATATGTATGCTAAACATATTGAACCTTCAATGCATGCTTTTTTATTTCACCGTTTTTTAAGGTGACTTGGTTAGCTTCATATCAAAATGTTATCAATTACATATTTACTATGTTGATTTCGAAAAAGAAGATATAACTCCAGATTGTATTTTACATACCTCTCAAAAGGATATATCCATCTGTATTGCGTCGGTCCTCACATTAAAGCTTCAGTCTGTAGATGCACGGGTAGTTGTTCCATGCAGTTGAATACTCTCGGAGGAAATATTCTCTCAAATTTACATAATAATTTAGGTATATCCATCTCCAGATTTTTCTAATTACTTTTATTAAGCGTGGTTGAGCACAGCTCTCTATAAAACAAACTAGGTTGAATAATAGGTATCCAAACCTTCGATGGCAAAAAATCCTTAATTCTATCGGGACATGACAATTGTAACTCTTCATACTCAACGGTTGAAGATCCTTCGTATCGACTAATCTTCTCATGTTCGAAGCAACTCCATCCGAAAACCTTAAATTTTGAACCCACTCTAATAGTTTTTGTCGAAGCTTATTTTCTAACTCATAACAAGCAAGGCATTTGAAATTTGATCATTTTCTATAAATTTTAAGCTTGGGGTGGTTATATTATAAAGCGATATAATTTATTAGCTTCAAATCTCTCGAACACTTTTTCATCGTTATGCATTATGTATATACTATGTCGAAGTTTATGGTTTTCCCAATATGGAACTCCCATAATTTACTTTGTTTACACAGATTGTCATGTTCGTCTTACTAGGAATTTTGGACTATTTTCATATCTCGTGTATTTTGGGATAATCTTGCACAAAATCATAAACTTCTTCACTACTCAAAATGGACATGGCTCCAAAGTAATAGTTGTATTTTATCTAAAAAAATTTATCAAATCTAAAGTGATGGCTTACATGTAAAAAGCGACGATGTCGATCCCACCAACATTGTTTGCCACCATTTGTAAGTCCGTATGATTATATCCAGTGCATGCAAACATGACAAACAAACTTTCTGTAAGTACTTCATCCAAAAAGCATCTCATAAGCAGGAAAATCGCTTATCAAAAGAAGCACACAATCTAAAGTTCATTTTATTTGAGACATCATACGTAACAATACCCTTTGTCTAGAACTTTTTTAACTGATCAACCAAAAGTTGCAAGTACACGTCTATTCCTTTTTAGATTTTTAGGTCCAAGAACAATTACAGTTAGAAACATATATGGATTCTTCATACACATCCAAAGAGAAAGATTGTATGGTGTTAGAATAACTTTCCACGTTGAGTAAGGCCAACGAATGAAGCAATTGAGGCAAAACCATCTGTACACAAACAAAGTCTAACATCATGTGATTCTTTAGAAAAATCAGGATATATCCTATGGAAATGTTTTCAAACTTCATCATATGAAAGATGACATAAAACTCCTTCATCTCAGTTTCGTTCACCATGTCATGTATGTGTTCCGTCATAGTAGTAGATGCATTTAACGTTTGTAACCTGGGTGTAATCAGAAAATAATGCATTCTATTGAAAAGTATGCTTTTACCACTAGCTTTCATCGATTTATATCTAGGTTATTTACAGAATATAAATAACGCCAAATATTTATCTTTCTTCTAATAAATCATGCATCCACCTAGATATGTGTCAATTTTTTTCATAAAGTAATCCAAAGACAGAGACCTCTTTCTTAAATAAGTATTAATCCTCTACCAACACATTGTCAAGTAGAAGTATTTCTTTACAAAAGCTAAGAATGACATTCGTTAGGTTTTTAGATGCATTGTATTCAGATTTTATAGCAATTAACTTAGATATCATTGACAAGTGTGTTGTTTTACAACCTTCATAGAGTGGTCATTTTGATGCGTCTAACAAGTTGGAAAAACAATTCACTTCCGAGTCAAGATCTTCCTCCAAATATGGTTCTTCGGTCCACATACTCGAACCAATAGCATCATGAACCATTTTAGCATTCTATTTTACAGATGTATATTATCTTCAATAACGGGTTCATCGCAATTCACATCCATATTTACAGTTTTCTCTTGTACAATGCAATATTCTTCTCCTGAGATACCCATACAAGATAGACAGCTATAAAACCATATTGGTGTAAATGTAATATCAAGGTATAATAATACCCTATAAGTTTCAAGTAATGACATTTCAAACATGGACATCAGACTTCTTTTATATCTGTTTTATTACAAGATGTCACTTTCATAATGCATTCGCGTTATTTCTGAAGTGCAACGAAATCATTCCACCGCACGTACCTCTCTTGTATATCCAACTTCGATCTTTCATAGTCCATCTTCTATATTCTACACATAAACAAAATTTACATTATTTTCACAGATAATATTATCAATTCAAATAACATTATTATTTTAAATAACACTATTAATTTTATTAATAATTTAAATAAAATTATTAAATTTATTATTATTTTAAACAACATTATTAATTCAAATACCATTATTAATTTAAATAACATTATTATTTTTATAAATAATTGAAATAACATTATTAATTTTGTTATTAGTTAAAATAACAGTATTAATTTTATTATTATTTAAAGTAACATTATTAATTTTTTTTAATTTAAATAACAATATTAATTTTATTATTAGTTAAAATAACATTATCAATTTTATTATTATGTTAAATAACATTATTAATTTTAGTATTACGTACTTTCAATAATTTTATTAATGCATTCGATAACATTTATAATTTATTATCAGTTTCAGTAACATTATAAATTTATTATAAACAATGAAATACACAAATAATTTCAAAGGTATATAATCTAGGGATTTCTACACACTTTTTTAAATACCTAGCCATTTTACTTCCCACTGTAAATGCAATTGTATTTATGTTTTGCAATTTATTTCAAATTGAACAATTGACGAAATTTAGATAAAAGTTCCACTTATTCCCCATACACTACGCTAAAGAGCGTACATGGAAAATAAGAAGGAAGTGCCGTCCAAATATCAGTAACCATTTTATTTGAAATATTGATTTAATAAAAATAAATATCATTATATTTATAACTTGTCCAATACCGGGACAAATCTGACAAATAACGTATCAAATGAAGATCGATTTCCGTTTTATTTAAAAAAAGAAATATCTATATAATAACCATATACAATACTTGTCAGATGTGGCCAAATTAAACATTTACAGGATTTCATAAATACCATCATATTAATGACAATAAATTGTTGTACAATTTAAAAACAATGCCAACGATATCATATATCATATACGAATTATTATACCAATGAATCTATGTTAACGATCACATATGATCACATACCAACGAATATAAAACAAAAAATATATACCGTATATGAAGCAAATCAAATCATAAAGTTGCATAGAAAATGAATGAAAGCAACAAATCATACCAATGGAGCTTTAAGCGATGACTAGGTGGAAGGATTTGCGGCTTACGCTTGCGGCGATCGACGATGTGGCAGCTTGGGCTTGCGACAATCGAAGAAGTGGTCGATTGGGGATTTATAGCTAGGGATTGGGCTTGGGTTTGGGATTTGTGGCGACATCAGGGAAGGAGTAGGCGGCAGCGTTCAAAGTCAAGGGAAAAGGAGGGAGAAAGCTTGGGATTTACTGTGGGGGATTTGCAGCTAGGGGTTGGCTTAGGCTTGGGATTTCAAGTAGCATCGAGGGATGAGGAGGGAGTGGGCTTACGGCGATCGACGAGGTTAGGTTTATGCAGCTTAAGCTTGGGCTAGGGATATGCAGCATCCAATATCGAGGGAGGAGGAGGCGGACATCGAGGGAGGAGCAAGTGGCTGCAGCATATGAAATCTTTTTTTTTGTTACTGGAAAGTGGTAAAGAAGAGGACGTCAATCGGGGTATTATAGTTGGGATCGGCGTCGAACAAATGCTCCTTCGACCATTATATAGGTATTGAAAGGGCATCGTATTTTTTCATGGATTTGTATACACTAATATAATTCTGACGCCCTATCAATGCCTTATTTAATTGTGTTGGAATGATGTCGATGAAATTAGGAAGGTAAATGTTGCATTTTCTAGTAGTGTATCCATGGTTCTCCGCAACCATAACTATAGCCCATAGCTCATGCCTTGTCAAGGTTCATTTAACCTATACTCATTTGGTTTTCCATCCCAAAGTCTACTGATAACACCTATTTCATAACTCCTTCCTAAGATCCACCGACCATAAACTTTCCCTAAGGTCCCTTTGAATTTATAACACTAGGTTACTCCCTCCTAAGGTCCATTGATAACACCTATACCAAGTGGCTCCCTTCTATAATCCACCGTGCACAAATACTCCCTAAGGTCCCCTTGACTTAATAACACTGGATTACTCCTTCCCAAGGTCCCTAGACCACAAACCAAAGGGATTACTCCCTCCATAAGGTACTTCGACATACTTACACTTTTTTGTTTCTCCATTGGGTGACTCCCTTTCCTAAGGTCCTTTGATTATAAATCATGGAGGTATCGTCCATGAACATTGCACTAACATTTTAATGTTAATGAGCTCTCCCATTTGTCCAACCCAATAAGTAGATCCCTCATCATTCCAAAGGTTGTTATGCCTACCAATGACCTACCTCCCTTTATTACTAAGAATCACCTTGAGGAACTCTTATTCCTCATTCTTGCTCATCTCTCTAGCTTACCTACATTGTTGTATATAAAGTACCATTTCAAAAAAAAAACTTCTACAAGCCATGTTTAAGAATTTCGTTCCACTACTTGCTTACACTCCACCCATCTTCACTCTTATTAATTTATCGCCTTCCCCGCACTTCTAAATTGACTCTTTTTGCTCATTTTTTAGGCTCATTTTTGAGAAAAATCTTTATGTCTACTTTCTCAACTTGTGAAGAACTCTTTTTCATATACAAACTATTCCCAAGTATCAGAGCTTCAGTAAGAGAAGAGAACAATCATCCGTTCCAAACAAGATTTTCTACCCTACCAATGCTTGCTCTCACACTACGTCCTTATATTGGACACTTATCTAGAGCAAAGAACAATAATTTATCTCGAATAAGAGCACTAAAAAATAGTAGATTTCTCCTATACCTTTGAGCGCTACTCTCTCTAAAGCTCGGTCCCTTGAGTTTAATCCCACTCGAGTAAACAGCTCGTTTCACCCAAACACACCACTCAATCATACAAGTATTCGAGTAACACCTTTTGAGTACTTCCCTTATCAATTGCTTTAACTAAATCTTTTACTCATTCAAAATTCATTGCTTCACCATCAAGCACATGCTCGAGTAACCTCCTTGTGTTACCTTCAAGCATGCCTTATACAACATATTTCCATAAAGCAACTCTTTTGCTACCCGTTAAGATCAAGCTTGGTCGACAACTACTCATTTTTATCCTCTAATCCACTACACAAAGCTTCCTACTTTGTTCCTTTCAAACCAAGCACACTCAAAATTCGTCTAACTCAAGTTTCACCATTCGTATGCACTAACATGCTCGTTATACCTAATATACTCCACCGAGAACTTTACTTAACCAACCTACAAGCACGTACATTGTTCCTTTCAAACCAAGCACACTCAAAATTAGTCTAACTCAAGTTTTCACCATTCGTATGCACTAACATGCTTGTTCTACCTAACATACTCCACCGAGCACTTTACTTAACCAACCTACAAGTATGTACATTGTTCAAGCATTACTATTTGAATATTATTAGTCCAAAGCTCACTGGGCATACTTCCATGGAAATATCGAACATGACATCCACTTGTAACCACAACATTTTCATCACCACTATCTTGTACCATGGATAACATTATCGACATTATGAAGATCAATTAATGTTAGATCACCCCTTCTAGTTTAGTCTTACTATTATTCATTATCCCAATGACCTCCGTCGAAATTCCAACATCTAATTAACACCAATTTGCCTCAAGATTACATTAAATCATTCATAGTTCCTCCCAATTCAATTACCACTCCTGAGGGGTTTCAACACCAAAATTCTTCCAAACATAAACACACACAAATTTATAAACCATAAATCAAAATCTCATATTAAAGCCCTAAAAAACACCATCGAATCCTCCATAATTCCTCATCAAATCCAATATCATCCAAATCACTATTAAATCATTAGTATCAAATATAATATCATACTAACACCTTAATTCTTGGGTAGCTTTTTTGAGTTAGGAACTACTTACCAAAATTCAATAATAGCCACCGAGCCAATCTTGATTCACACTCAATCTCCTGTCAACACCAAATTCATTGATTTGTTTTATGATCTTTTTCCTTTTGAATGTTGGAAAACTCTCGCTTCAAGGCAATTTAACGAAATCCTCCTTAGAATCTTGCATCGACCACCATCAATTTTCTCTTTTAAATTTGAGAACGCAAATAAATAAGTAGAAGAAGAAATAAATATTTACAAAGGGTGGAAGGCTCCAACCTTTGGTTTCATAATTCAAATTTCATTTTCCCACAATTCTAAGAAATTTGAACATTATTGCATTGTCATAATAATTCTACTGCCTTAGGCCTTGTACCATGTCCTTGCCTTCAAATTTGACTTGTATCGACTAGTGTGATCAATTTTGTGCTTCTACCAATGTGGTTGGTTCAGTTGGTTAGTAGTTTAGACACGAGGTTAAAAGTCACAAGTTCGATCACCGAGATCGACACTTGTTGGCATTGATGAACCATGTTTCAAAAATATTATTATATTCGCTTTCCTAAGCACAGGTTTATGCATCACGCCTACGTGAAGATCGAGTACTCGTAAACCTATGTAAATCATCATTTTGCCATTTGTTTAAAATGCATGTTGCTACAATAAAACTAAAGAATGTAGTCAAAAGAATATAATGACATAAATGGTATAATAATGGTTGATATGATCCATCATAAGTAATAAAAAATTGATTAGAAGATAAAATGCTTTTCGACGTGTTAGAAGCATGGAAACATTTTGCAATGATTGTACCCACACAAAGATGTCTTTCTTGCTATGAAAAAATGGAATACTTATACATTTTGAAAAAGGGAAAATTTTCATTCTAGGCTCAAGATGAAAAAACTTTTTCGAATTTAGGCCTTATTCCAAACTTATTATGAAAATAGATATATTTTTTTTTTTCATTTTTAAGTTATTTTGCACTTGCGCATTCTGAAAATGCGAAATAATAAATTTTTGATTTGGCATTTTTGGAATGTCCATGTGCAAAAATCTTTATGAAAAACAATGCATGTTTTCATTTTGAACGATGTCTAAACTTGAAATAAGATTTTTCTTCCCTTTTTTTTTTTTTTTTTTTAGTGTCTGGAGTGAAAATTTGTCCGTTTTTTTTTTAAAAAAATATTAAAAAGGTTACCATCATGTTGTTTCAAGTTTTATAAGGATAACGGTGGAAAGAATTTAAAACTTGAATAATAATACATACAGTGTTATTTGCAAAATTATTATATGAACTCAAATTCATCAAATTGTATCTTAATTAATGGACATTGGTGAAGTCATGTTAACACGGGATTTGACTTTGACCTTCCGAGTTGGTCATGGTCCTTGCATCAAATAAGTACTACTTTACGCTCACACAGACGCTAAACATTCATGTTCAACTCACCAAAACACTACACATACTATTAATTATAAATTAGCAAATAAGTTAGCAGTGTTATTAAGATTTGGCTCTCACACTCTTAATCAACATTTTCTTGATTCATCCTTTCTTAATCACAAACAGTCGTTTGTAAGTGTTTAGGTTTAAATTTTTCATAAATTATATGAAATGAAAAAAAAGCCCTAAATCTCCACTTGCATATATACAAAGTTGCCTTGCCTCTTGATGACCTCCAAAAAAACTCAATTAATTACCAAACAACTTGCGGTATATTTTATTCACAACTGTGCTGTTAAAAAAACATGTATGAACCAATATTATATTTGGTATTAACATCTGCGACATATTCCAATACACATAAATACAATATAATCAATATATATATTACTTCCCATATATAGCTAGAGGATGAACCTACCTATTGTTATTTTATGTTTACCTAAGACTCTCTCTTTTTTCATTTGATTCCTCCTGCAATTTTCAACTATAATTGTAATGATGATTCAAACTAACACCTGCATTCTGCAACTTGTTAGTTATATATCCAACATGTTACTTTTCAGAAGACAGCTTTATATATAATTGCTAGCATAATAGCATTGCTAAACTAGAAAGCTATGTATGTATTATTATATCTCTGGTATGCATATTATAAGTAAGTTCATATTTTGATTCATAACATAATAACATGCTTTATTAATGACAATGATGGTATATATGGAGCCATGACGTAGAAAAAATGGAGAAGAAAAGAAAAGGAGGGTATATAAGACAATGGCAGTGTGTACTAGGCATGAAAATGCAGGAAACAATTACTGGTTTAATTCTTGTGTCTGTCTCAGTCTGAAAAACCGTTGATCTTTTGCTGTTCTGTCCCTTTCTAACTGTCCTTTTTGGTTCCTATAAACAGTTACTAGGTAGCACATTTTGAGAGAAGTTTTATCATACATTGTTTGGTTTATTTGAATATTTGAAAAGGATGCAGAAAGTTTCAAGAAATGGGAACATGTATAGCTGTATTTTGGCTGCTGTTCTTTTCATTCCAGTTTTACTGCTTTTGTGTAATCTTTATTTTTTACTTTAGAGTAAATGCAATCACAAAGGGAGAAAGAAATTTAAGAAAACGCAACAGCTTTGTTCATAGACAGAAGTACTGCACATAGCAGTTCTACAGTAGACTACAAACTGATATTTATTATCCCAGCATACATAAATTCATAAAGTCAATAGATACAGAAGTTAAATTCACATTTGATGGAAAGAGAGAATAGAATAGGCCATTACTAAATAAATAAATAATTCTTGGGCTGTAGTTAGATGTTATAAAGAAATCATGAGCTTTTTCCAGCATACCAATTGGCCCAGTTTTGAATACAGAAATTGCCATATAATAACTGTATTTTCTTCTTCCTTTCTTGGAACATTTTTACACTAAATCACCTAGGGAAGTACAAAAAAAAAAAGAAACAAAAATGGTAAAAATTATCAAAATAATAGAACTTCACATTTAATTTTTTTTTTATGGGAATAATAAAAGTGGAAATTAGAATCCGTCCCTTTTTTCAAGCTTAATATCCGAAAGCCCTTCTCTAATGCAAGTTTCAAGAAAACATCTCTGTCGATATTTGCAGTGAATATGTGCATTTTAAATTTGCAAACATTTACGGTGTATGATGCAAATATTTACAGTATAACATGCGCCTTTTCGATGAAAACTTTGACTGTGGTTTTTCGTAAAACTTGTTCTTGACAGAAGACGAAAGTGAATTTTAAATTTTTTCAAGGATGTTTGAAAAAAGGTCCCATAATAAAATTATGGACTTTCCTATGTAACATACAAATGGTAAGATCTACTACTTGGTCATTTTCTTATAAATTTTTCTCATTTTCACGTACTATTTTTCTTCTTCATCCTGTTGGTTTAATATTTAGATTTTTTATTTTAAAAATAATGTTAAAGATAATGGATGAGAATTCATATATATAGATATATATATATATATATATATATATATATATATATATATATATATAACCTTCACCATCTCCAACATTTTCTGTCTATTATGTGTTTCACTTAACATTTGAATTTTGCACTTTTGAGTAAGGCTATTTGACTTTGAATTAGGAAGAACAGGTTCTTAGGAATGATATAGGTCCCACGCTTGGACAACGGAAAGACTCTCGTTTCAACATTTGGGGTTTTCTTTTACAATCGACGTAAAGAGATTTATGTTAAAAATAAAAAATACATAACTTCTACATGAGAGTGTTTAAAATCCCAATTTTGGAGAATTTAACTCATAGTTTTCTCGTACAAGTTGAAATTTGTTTCTTTTTTATTGTAGAATTTGGTTAAAAACCGTAAATTTGTTTTTTTTGTCGTAAATTTATAGTTATTCAATTTGGAAGCTTGTTTTTAATTGTAAATCAGTTAAAATTTATTATTTGGTATATTTAGGTACATCAAAATATTTAAAAATAAGTCAAAAATATTTTTTAAATAAAAAAAATAAGTCATTGACTACTAGCTCAACTGTCAAGATTCCTACATCGTGGTTCTAAAAGATCCTGGTTTCCATCCCCTAGACAACATGTACGCTCTGACTAAATTAAGTGTCACTCTAGTTGTCAAAAAAATATTTAAAAATAATTACGTATATTTATGAAGTATTAATATTTGTTTATTAATAATTATTTATTATTAATCAATCAGTAATAATTAACGATTATTAATTATTTATGCAATTAAAACTTTTAGTTGTTCTATAGCAGTGAATGTGACAGTGAGGATATAGCTAGAAATAGCGAAGAAGACCCAAAAGGCTGTATTGAGATAAAATCCAATGTTCAAAATGCATTTATCATCGTTCTCACATTGTTAATGTAAGAAAAAAAAACATTATTTACTTCAATGCAACAAAATTCAAGAATACAAAATCCATAAAAGCCTAGATCCATACGGTAACTAGAAATAATGTTCTAAGTCATGTTGAATGATTTGGCCTTCAGGTTGTCATATACCCTTACTTTCTTGAATTGGTTTAAACGAAAACTGGTTAAAAATAATAATAATGAGACTAATAAAGATAATGCTAAAATTGATTTTAGCAAGCTTAGCGGATAAAGGAGAGGATATAAACGGCTCTGTTATTTAATCGTAATAAATTTTAGAAGTGTAGCGTGAAAGAATGCTAAGCGTTTTAGTTGGGATTTAGCAGAAGTTCAATTGCATAGCTAATTACAACTAATTAGTTCGTTGAATTGACGTTCTTATAGAGAAAAATCTATCGAAGTTAAGTTTGAATGTAAGTTAACCAGAACTTCAAACTTAACTCTGATCGCTTCTTTTGTCCGAGAATACCAATTCAACGAACTCTAGCGTTCAAACTCTAATGTTCGTCAAATAAAATTAGAGAATGCATCCTTAATGGAAGGATAGATAGAAGAGAAGAGAAACAGTGACGATAGATGGCAGTAAACGAGGAAAATCAGAGATGAACTTGAAAATCCATGAGATTTAAAATGAAAAACAGTAAAGGCCAAGGAAATAAATATGCGGTATGTTTTCTTTCCTTTTTTTTTTTTTTTGAATTTTATTTCCCAATTCTTTTGTAAAGCTAGTGTAAAAATGATTATGTCATCATATTGTTCATCAGAAGAATTATAACTTCAACAGTGTAAAAATTTATTCCGTGCATCAAGTACAAACTTGGAAGAATTTATATGCTTAATGTTAGAAAACTTTACAGAACATATTTCAAAAATACAGGAAAGGCCGTAGCATTCTATTTCTGAAAGTGGATTCTCCTTTGCATGAATCCAGTCCTCATTGAGTTGCACAGACGAGCACTCAAACACAAATTGCAGGTTTAACCAATTATATCCCTATATGTGCTTTTGATCTTTTCCAGAAAAGCATCTCTGAACAAAAAAAATTGTCAATATTTCAAGTTCATTCTTGTAAGATAAAAGGAAAAGAAAAAAAAGATAAGAAAAGAAAAAAGATACTTGATTTACCTGTCAGGCTTGAAAATCAGGTTACGATATGCAAACCACTGTATATAAAGAGTTGCAGAGCAAAGTTAGAAACTATCAGCGCATATAAAAACACTAACATGACATGAACCAAAGGAATTATGAATTACTTGATACACACACATATACTAGTTTCAAAGCAACTGGATAATCTAATCACTTATTTAGTTATAAAAGATATGCAGAAATATACCCCAGTATATCCAATTCCTACAAGTTCAAGAACACCAGGAATCAAAGGAAGCCTGTCAATTGCCTGCAGGAACATGCATCATCACATTATTTCAAGGATATCACTTAAGATGTATAATAGCATTCATGTAAGGTATTATAATCATAATGTAGTTTTGCATTCATGTTATGTATAAATTATAGGCACAATAGTTACCGAAATCACTCCAGTCGAGCCCACAAGTGCAATGGTTCCAGCTACTCCAAGAGATGCCACTGCATACTTATCTTCAACCTTGTCCCACTGTTTATCAAAAAAATTCAACTGATATGTGTTAGGACACTTGAAATTGCTACTTATAAGTAGTTAAAACTACTTTTAAGTATCTTATTTCAATTCTAATGTTTGACAACTTCTTATACGAAGCCTACAAAAGTTGCTTCTAGGTAGAAATATGAGAAGCAACAATCAATTGCTTATGACTTATAAATTATTTTGTTTACTTTAACTTAAAAGTCAAATTACATTCAAACACTTCTATTTGTAAGTTACCATTTAAAACTAGTTAGAAGTTGCCATTCACGATTCATTTTAAGGAGTTTCAAAATAAGCTGTTGCCAGACTCTTAGCACAAAATTCAAGGATATACAAACTTTGAATAATCTCGGCATATATGGTTGCCAAATTCAGAAGAGAAAAAAAAAAAGGACTGACAGCTTCTTGAATAGTTTTGAAAACCTCCGGAAGTTCAGTAGTAACTTCAGTCGATGACTCTGTTGCTACTTGAGCAGGAGTCTCCACTACAACTTCTGCTGTTGTCTCTCCTGTGCTCACCTTGGTAACAAAATTACTTGCAATTCTTCGACCTAATAAGTTGAAGTTACTAGTGTACATAAGCAACTTTGTCATTAAGTTAATATTTTAGGTAACTCCTAATGGAGTATGTACTGGTACAATAAACACTCTTCTGTGTTAGTGTTAAGAAGAAGAAGAAGATGAAGAATCTAAAAGTATAGAAAGCTTACAGAAAGCAGTGGTCTTCCAGTTAGATTCACGAGAGATAGAACAGGTGTGAACATTTGCTGTAGACACCAGTGCTCTTCCATCAATTGTTAAAGAAGGAGAAGACAAGGAGCAGGAGGCAACAGCAGCAGAAGCAGCCATGGTTTATGATATTGAATCAAAAGATACTGCTATGTGGTGTTTAGTTTGGTGCCAAAAGAAGAAAAAGAAGGTACTATTGAATTTTGTGACCACATACTGAGACTGGGCATACATAATCTAGATAGTGCTGACTTGTATGAATGAGAAGGAAAGGATACAAGTCATATGTCTCTATGTTTGAAAGAGCCCAGGGTAGTTTTTTCTTCCTTTCTTATCTCTTATATTCTATTGTGTTTAGAGAAACGCATGTAAAAGGATTAACTTCTTTCAAATTCAATTGACACAAAGCAACATACTTAGTTAAGAGTTTTTGTTGCTTTAGCGGAAGTCATGTCCAATAAATATATAGATGTCGACAAGATACCCGATTGTCATACGATACCTACATCGAATAGCATGAAATTTAATATGGCACAGCATTCTTTGAGAAATACTTGACCTTTATACTTTATGATGTTGGAGTTATTGTCAAATGACGGTGCAATAATTAGAATGAGCCATGTGAGAATTAGTTGAATCAATCAAATAATTTGATTAGGTTCAGCTATATACAATACATTAATTAATGTGACTCTCATCTCTAATAAAAACCAATATGTCACCTACGTGTACTCTTTAAGATAGCTTTTATAATTGTTGCTCAACTGTTTTCTCTCTGTAAGCTATGTAAGCTAACCAACAGCAAGATTTTAGCAGTGGGAAACCTGAACCAAATCTTCCAGGTTCATATTTAACATATTATATATAGAGAGAGCTTGTAAGAAATCAAGAAGAAAAGAAATGGAGATTGCAAGGCAAAGATCATTATCGAGCTTATCTAAATCAAGAGCAATGCAAGTACTTGAAAAAGCGCGAAACAAAAGAGTTATAGCAAGGGGAAGCGATGGCGGAGTTCAAGTGAAATTCGTAATAAGTAAAATAGAACTGAAGAAAACACTAGGCATGCCAAATGCTGCAGAAATGGAAAATTTTATGCATGTCTTAAAAAGAAAACATGGTCGGAGGTGGAAGCCGGAACTTCAAAGCATACCTGAAGATAGTTAAAGGGGTCATCGAGTTTTTCATATTGGTTTCCTACCATTTTTTCTGATTTTATTCATTTCATTTTCAGTTTAATTGTTATTCTTTTGTATTGTTCTGCACTTGATTGTTCAGGAATAATTTATATCGATATAGAATTTAGTTTATAGTTTAGCTCTTCTCCTTCAGATAATTGATATATCGATACTGATAATTTCCTGTTTTTATGATATACTCATTTCCCAAAGCTTTACATTATAGATGAACAAACTGTTTTATGTATCAGTTCCATGCAATATCTGAAAATCATTTTCCAATTCAATTTTTTCAGCTACTGAATATATACTAAGACCCACCAATTTATTTGAATCATAAGATTTTTAATCTAAAAAACCAGTTCATAGATCAAATTTAACATTTCCTTAAGTTTCTAAAGGGCACAAATCAACATTTGGCAACACTAACCAAGGTGCAATTGAAACTGAACTCATTATTCATGATAATATACAATTAGAGGAAATAATGAAGCTATGCAAGGGTTATGTGTTGAATATTTCATGTTCATTAAGCTATACATAGTCAAAGTTTTACATTCCACTCCAACAAATTGTTGTAAGATATGTAATCATCTAAAAAGTATAATGATAAGGATCCTACTTTGTTTACCTTGATAACACTTAAATTTTACCAATAGTCACCGCAAGAGCAAACTCCATCTTCGAAATGATGATAAAACTTCGAATTTCCAACAACAATTTCCCTCTTCGAAAACCTTGATATCGACTTAACCGCCTCATGACATGGCCTGCAAATCCTAACATTCTTCTTAACAAGAACCACCCTCCCAATCTCAGATGAAATCAACCCATAAGCAACCGCAAGTCTCACGCTATGTCTACTACAATTAATGAACTTACTAGTCCCTCTTCTCTCCTCTTTACACAAAATTCTCAACACTTCATGAATCACGTAGCTTTCGTTATGAGATCTATCTCCATTAATGAACTTACTAGTCTTGCTTCCAAGCTCTACTATGCTTTCACCAATAGCCTGTTTCAGTCCTTGTTCTTCCATTAGTGTTCTTACTTTATTTACTTCTTCGAATCTATTCAGATCTGCATACATGTTGGATAACAAAACGTAGCATCCGGTGTTATCATGTTCGATTTCGAATATTTTCCTAGCTGCAAATTCTGCTACCTCTATGTCATTGTTGTTTTTGCTCGCAGTCAGCAATGCCCCCCATATCATCCGAGTGGGCTTCAATGGCATTTTCTCTATGAACTCGACCGCTTTCTTAAGGTCTCCAGCCCGGCCCAGTAGGTCCACCATGCATTTATAATGTTCCATCCGCAGCACTAGTTTATACTCCTTTTGCATTAGCTCAAAATGAGCCCAGCCTTCCTCGACTAAACCTGATGCACTGCACGCAGAGAGCAAGGACACAAATGTAATTTCATCGGGTTGTAAACCTGATTCCATCATTTTCAAAAATAGTTCTAAAGCAGGTTTACCAAGTCCATGAATCCCATAAGCCATTATGATCGAATTCCATAAGGCTACATCATTCTTGAGTTGCATTCTATCGAATACGTTAATGGCATTTTGCAAATCTCCACATTTTGCATACATGTTGACTAAAGAATTGTTTGCAAAGGCATTCATTTCATACCCTGATTTTATGGCAAAGCAATGAATCTGCTTTCCCTGCCTTAGACTTTTAAGCTCCGCGTAAGCAGGTATGATACTAGCAATGGTAAACTCATCTGGCTGTAAATAGTCATTCTCCAGCAATTTCAAGAAAATTTCCAATGCTTTTGTATTTTGATTATAAGCAGTGATCAAAGTATTCCATGTCACCAAGCTCTTGTCAACCATATGATCAAATATCAACTCTGCTGATATCACATCATCGCATTTGGCGTACACATCGATCAACCCTGTTTCGAGAACTGTATGTGGGATCAACCCTCTTCTAAATGCTGCTCCATGAACTTCTTTTACATACATTTTGTTCTGTAATTCTGCACATGCTGGTAAAAAATTCACCAGAGTTATGCTATCTATATCTATGCTACGTTCTTGCATCTGTTTCAACTTAACAAGTGCTTTACAAGGATTTTTATTTAGAGTGTAACCATGTATTATGACATTATAAGCAACTGTATTCATAGATTCATCAAATAATTTCTCTGCGTAATCCATGTTCCCACATTTAGAGTACATATCAAGAAGGCAAACTATAACTTTGATACTCAACTCATGTCCTTTCCTTATCAAGCTGCAGTGAATTTCCTTGCCAAGCTTCAATGACATGAGTGAAGAACATGCTTCTAGAATGCTCATCAAAGTGAACTTATCAGGTTCGAATTCTTCTAGCATGTTCTTGAACCAAAACAGAGCCTCGAATTCCTCACTGTTATATACATAACAATCTATCATCGAATTCCAAGAAACCACATCTCTGGTACTCATTTCATTAAAAACTTGTTCAGCTGAATCGATCAAACCCATTCTGGAGTACATAACAATAAGAGAGTTGCATATGTATAAATCTTTATCTAACCCAATCTTAAGCAATTTGCCATGCACTTCCAAACCCAGATCGTAATATGACAGTGCAATGCACGATTTGATTACGAATGTGAAGGTGAAATAATCTTCACGTACACCGGAAGTTAGCATATTTAGGAAGAATTTGATTGCTTCTTCGTGAAGTTCGCAGTTGGTGTAGCCTCTGATCATGGTGTTCCAAATGAAGGTGTCCGGTTTCTTCGTCGAATGAAATAAATTTAGGGCATGATTGATTTGATTCGAGGTTGTCAAAGATAAGAGCTTTCGGGCGATGATGGAGTTGTTATTTGATTTGAGGTTTGCTTGCTTTGGAGTGGTGGAGTTCGTGAAGAGGGTGTGGGGAATGGCTTTTGCCATTGTTGGGTTTTGAGTTAAAAGCAAGTAGGTACGTGACAGTGGGGAATGGATGAAAAGATAAGGTCCAGAGGATTTGAATTTTAAGGGACCATATGTTCACACCGTTCTGGCAATTATACTGATTTTTTGCGAGTATATGCATGCACGCAATTGATAAAGGAAAGGTTAACTATTTTAAGTGAATATTTTAAACTTACAGTGATACTTGGACTTTTATGCAAACATTTACATTAAAAACTGTAAATATCAAGCGCCTCTAATTTAGACAAAGTAAAACGACATTAACAGCAGTTGCCAGAATATTTCTTCCACTACCACAGTTGCAAGTTGAATGGAGACATTATTTCAATATTAGAAGTCTGATAACAAGAACACCCTCAGTTACTGATGCATGTGATATATTATTGCCAGGGAATTTAAATTACAAATTCAAAATGCCTTTATAATGTATTGTAAAGACCGAGAAAAGATAAATGGAAAACAATAGTCTGTGTTCGTATTACAATTCCACAAAAGTAAAAGATATCCATCTCTATTTTTCCAAACTTCATTTTTATTTCTTGTGTAAAAACAGGCCTCGTTAACGTAGAGATGTGAACTGAAATGTAGTTGACTCAGCCCATTTATTCTGGATACCAGCCCCGATGTGATTAATTCTTGGCGTTAATCAGATTTCTGATTACAAATGGTAAAATTCCTCCATGATTGTAGTATTCAAGCTCCACCTGTAACATATTTCAAACGCAAATGTCAAAAATTTGAAAATTAAAACGTTAACAGGAATACTGACTCTATGTTATTTTAACACAGAAAATTAGCAGTTAATTATATGTAGTAACAATACTTGTGAATACAATTCCGTTTTGAAGGTACCTCGGTATCGAAGCGGACAGTGCACATGAAGGACTTTCCATTGTCAGTGACAACTTCAACATCTTGACCAGGCTTGATTTCACTTACATTAGCAGGGAGGTTGATTGTGTACCTCTCATGGCCGGTTAAGCCTAAGGCGTCAGCATCTTCACCGGATTTGAAGCATAAGGGTACTATTCCCATGCCAACAAGATTGCTTCGGTGGATTCTTTCGAAACTCTTGGCAATTACAGCTTTCACTCCCTATAGGAAAAAAACATGTACTAACAATGTTACCCCAAAATAATAGCCGTCAAGAAACATTATGCCAAAAGTGGTGGTTACAGTGTCATAGGTGACAAAATAGCATGCTTCTCGAGGTTTTGTCGATAGTTTATGAATACATCTTTCTAAACCAACATGGACAACCACCAATATAAAAAACTAGTGGAAATCAGTACCCTTATTTTCAAACTTGTTCCACTTCTGCCCCCTTCTCCAAAAACAAGTTTCATGAAACGCTCGTTTGACTATTTTCAGCAAAAAAATGCAGTTTTTAGTGCAAATATTTGCGGAAGAAAATTAAATATTTGCAATGAAAACTGAAAACTTTCAATGAAATAATTACAAGGGTATTTCAAGGTGTTTCGCGAGTATATTTCGAAACTTTATGACAAAACTTCCAAAAAATACTTGTTTTTCTTTTTATAGCATATCGAAGGGAATTTTTTTAACTATGAGCTTCCAACTTAGTACTCCAATACCGAGACATTGCTTATTTACTTGTAAGGGTGTACTAAAAAGAGGAATGATAAACACAACCTCTTTCTTCAAATTTAATTATAAGTACATCCATTTCATTTTTACAACTAATTGAATGGGAATGGGAATGGTAATTGTGAGTGTACTCGTCACTTTTCTATATAAGTAGAGCTTCCGACCCGTTTTCTATTGTAAGCTTTTGCATATTGGCATTGTCATTTGTGAACAATCACACTACCCAAAAGGCTGACCTATTACCCTACATGGATATAGTGTGTATCTAGCAAAAAAAACACTACAACCATACCAATAGCATTGGACCCTTGGCAGCCCAATCACGAGAACTACCGCTTCCATACTCCGCACCAGCCAAGATGATTGTGTCATGCCCTTCACTTTTGTATTTCTGTTCACAAAGCAAAACCAAGAACATAAACCCAAGTAGTAAGCAAGAACAACATAAGTTTTCCAAACAAATTATTAATTACCATGGCAGCATCGAACACAGACAGCTTCTCCCCAGAAGGAACATGAATCGTTTTAGGCCCAACTTCCCCTTTCAATAACTTATTCACAAGCCTAATATTAGCAAATGTCCCCCTAGCCATAACCTCATCATTACCGCGACGGCTGCCATAAGAGTTAAAGTCTCTCCTATCGACTCCACGCTCCATCAGATACTTGGCAGCAGGGCTGTCCTTGTGGATGCTGCCAGCTGGCGAGATGTGGTCGGTCGTGATGCTGTCACCGAAGTTGAGAAGACAGTAGGCGTTTTTCACTGGATGTGGGCCAGGTGGGGACATGGTCATGCCCTTGAAGTAGGGCGGCTCATGGATGTAGGTAGAGGTAGGGTCCCACGAGTAGAGACTTGTTGATGGCACCGATAGTTGGTTCCACATGGGATTCCCTTTGGTGATCGATTCGTATGTGCCCCTAAACATGTCTGGAAGCACACTAGATTGTACGACCTAAAAAATAACAAGGTAAGAAGCGTTCATGTGTATGTCAATGACAAGTACCAAGTAACAATTGAGAAGAAAAAAGCTGGTCCATGCTTTTATACGTGTGTGTATGTATGTACGTACAAAGTGAAGATGGGCGAAGAGAGTAAAATGAGTATCAAAATCAATTTTAATTTTTTCTGTTAGTTGCCATTGAAGGAAGAAGAATCCACGTTTTCACAAGCTTAAACTCAGATTAAAATAATTCAAATTTAGTTTTGATTAAAAGTTTGAAATTTACAAATTATGATTAGAATCCCAATTTGAAAATCTTGTTACATAGCATTTAAAATTTACTAAAGCAGTAAGACAAGTAGTAGCTTACATCTGCTATTTCTTCATTAGTTGGCCAAATTTCCCTGAAGTAAACATCCTTGCCATCTTTGGAGGTTCCTATCGGCTCTTTCTCAAAATCAATGTTTACCTGAGAGATTAAAAGGTGTGGTACTTAAGATGTGTAATTATTGAGTAACAGGTAACAATTTGCAGTTATATAACCAGAAAATACATTAAAAAGATGTAAATAAGAAAAATCATTCGTGTTTGCTTACAGTGCCAGCAAGAGCATAAGCTACAACAAGTGGAGGGGAAGCCAGATAATTTGCTCGTGTTAATGGATGCACACGGCCCTCAAAGTTTCTATTTCCAGACAGTACGGCAGCAGCTACAATGTCTGAATAATCACAAGAAATTTCAGCCTTACACCACAGTATGCACATTTGTGTTTATGACTTTGGTATTTACTTCGCGGTAAGTTTAAACCACGTGCAATTACGGTATTGCTTGGCAGAATTTTTCAATAACCTTAATTTTTATAATGAATTAGTAGCAATGTTACCATTCTCTGAGATAGCAGCTGACACTGATTCATCAAGATCCCCAGAATTTCCAATGCAGGTTGTGCATCCATAGCCAACAATGTGAAAACCAAGCTTATTCAAATATGGTTGCAGACCACTGCAAGAATGCATCCAGGCTGACAAGTTAATTTAAGGTACTCAATGTGGAATGTCTACCAAATCTGATAAAGTGCAACAGTGAACTGACTGTATTATTACCTCTTGTCTAAGTACTTCTTGACTACCCCAGAACCTGGAGCAAGACTTGTTTTGATCCAAGGCTTGACCTGATACAAAATATATAATGGTATTGGTAACAAATAGGAATACACTATAACAGTCACCGAGATAGCCATAGATTACATCTTTGTAGCAAGCAAAGGATGTGCTACCTTTTTCATATTTACAAAAATGTATTTAAAAGCACTGTCCACAATTTTTGAAGTATATCTACTGAATAAATATGAGATATATTAATTATTCTTGGAAAAACAAAATTGAGGTTGCAATACTAAACAACTAGTTGGTTAAGTAGCTTTGCTGAAAAAGACAATAATAAAAACATCACGCTGTCCACTCATCAACATTTATTTCCTGAGTACTGCATTTAAATTTTGATATTCACTCAAAAGGGAATGGTCCAAATGTAATATGATGAGGAAAAGGACACTAATACTACCTCAAGACCAAGCTCACAAGCCTTCTTTGCAACCAATGCAGCTCCAAGCATTACACTGGGATTTGAAGTATTAGTGCAACTAGTGATTGCAGCAATGACAACATCGCCATGTCTTAACTGAGCAGATTTCCCATGGAAGTTGAAATCTACAACTTTACTTTGAGCTTCTTTGGGAACAGCAAACCCCTAAATCACATAGCAATATATTATATAAATAGTACTACGGTGTTATTAAGTATTAAACTTGCATAATAATAAAACTGAAAAATAACGTTGTCGCACCTTGAATCCTACTTTGTTGTCTAAACAAGCATGCCAGTCAGCTTTCATTTCCCTTAGGGCAATTCTGTCATGAGGTCTAAACCAAAGAAGGAATATTTAATGGCACAGATTATATATAGGCTGTAATCATGACATACAAAAGGATGGTAAACCATTACCTTTTAGGTCCAGAAAGGCATGGTTCGACATCCTCCAAATTCAACTCCAAATAGGATGAATATGCCCTTTCTATTTGGGGCTGAGATTAACATTGAAAATAACATTAAGACAAATAGTTAACATAGCAAGGCTAATAAAAACAGTCCCATGAAATTGTACTGGTATTGAAAAAGAATCACCTGATTGTAGTCCACAAACATATTATTAGCACGTAAATAGGACTCTATCATAGACACCTGCATGGTTATTTATATTAAGTACATGTCTCATCAACCATATACTAATTGAAGTTGTTTATAGTGATAATAAATGCATGCTCACGGTTTCATCACTTCTACCAGTGAGCTTTAGGTACTTCAATGTAACGTGATCGACTGGGAAAAATCCCATGGTCGCTCCATATTCAGGAGACATGTTTGCAATGGTGGCACGGTCTGCTAGAGATAGCTCACTCATCCCTTCTCCTGTATATGCAATGAAGGAGGCATCATGGTAATTGTTTAAACAACCAAAAAACATGAATTAATACCAGAACAATAACTAGTTTAAATTTAAATTTCATACCGTAGAATTCGACGAACTTTCCAACAACGCCATGTTTTCGGAGAATCTGTGTAACTGTCAAAACTAAATCTGTGGCAGTAACTCCATTTTTCAGTTTTCCTTGTAATTTGAATCCAACTACTCCAGGCAACACCATACTCATAGGCTATAAGAAAGATGGAACTGTTAGAAGAAAAAATTATTTGGAGAAGAATTATCAAGGGACGGCTACAAACGCTAAATGTAAATCTTCAAGAGCATGAATAATTGTAAAAAGTTTCTACTCGAACCAATTTCTGTAGCTGTTAGCAAACATAGACCGCATTTTAAAAATTGTTTGGAACTTTATGCTAGTCTTTTACAATTCAGTTCTTCAGCTGTCTTTTCTTTTTCTTTCAGGTATATAAACGTGCAAGTCCGAATTATTCCAATACAAAAATGTTTGGATGTTATAATCAACTGAACCGATACAAGAAGAAGAAAAAATTATGTTGCCACAACTAGCACTTGCACCCGTGTGTTTCTGTATGGGCTCAACGAGCCTTTGCACACATACATTTTTTTTCCTTCCAAAAGCCAAAGCGAGAATCAAATGACTGAGATATAAAAAACTATCCTATCTATATATGCAAATAGTTTGAACAGTACTTATTTTTGCTAATAGTTACAAAAATTGGTATAAATAGAAGTTTTATGTCTAATAAATCAGTGAAAAAGTCCAGAAGCATAGAGGGGTTTATCATTACGGGGAAACATCAAAATTCAAGTAAGAAAGAATAGTATCACGTAGAGTAAGAGAAGTGTAGAGAAAATTAATACAAATACCTGACCAAGCATTGCAGCTTCTGCTTCAATTCCACCCACTCCCCAGCCAGCAACGCCTAACCCATCAATCATAGTTGTGTGCGAGTCTGTACCAACCACACTGTCAGGGTAAAGCAGCCCTTCATTGTTAAAAACAACTTTTCCCAGGTATTCAAGATTAACCTGCAACCAACAACTTGTTATTTTTTTCTGTGCAAATCATCTGTAAAATTGTTATTTTGATTTTGACTGAAGTGATTTTGCTATTAAAAAATCGACTAGAGTGAAACAATTACCTGGTGGACAATACCAGATCCTGGTGGAACAACAAGCATGTTACGGAATGCACTAGCTCCCCATTTCAAAAATCCAAATCTCTCCTTGTTGCGTCTGAATTCAAGTTCCATGTTAGTTTGAACTGCATTTTCTGATCTTGCTACATCCACTTGAACTGAGTGGTCGATAACTAGATCCACAGGAACCTGCAAACCATTTTTCATTCATTTCCATTGTAATATATATAATATAACATCCATCTCATGCTAAAGGACATTATTTTCTTCTAGAAGTACATAGAAGAAAAATATTGTTACTTACAGATTCCTTTTAGAGAAATACATCATTGGTGCATACAACTGTACAAGTGGATAACTGAATATGTAATTATTTTCAATCTTCTTTTAAGATCCAAATAACCAAGTGTACGCTTGTAAAATTGAGTAAGTATGCACTCTACCCACCACACATTTTGCTGCTATCAAATTATTTGTAGCTTTTTGTTAATATTAAATTATAGATAACATCAATAGCCAAAAACTAGGGAGGAATTTTTGTCAAATTCTAGCTAATAGGAATAAGAGCAGTAAGATTTTAAGATTGCTGTACTTCCTATTACTTCTATGTACAAAGTAGAGATAAGAATTTGATAGTAGATTCATGCCAAACATTAAAGTACATGGAAAGAAATTTGTTGGTATTCTTGCAAGTTTTTTGTTACTCATGCATTTATTCATTGGCCCAGATTCTAAATAACCGACCAATGGATTAATTTTATTTGAATCGCCACCAAGATTGTTCATGGCATCTCGCATGACAGCAAGATCAACAACTGCTGGAACTCCTGTGAAATCCTATTAACAAAAAAAAAAAAAATTAAATCAAAAATAGTTGGGATTTTCATCAAACAAAAAGAAGTTATCTGAGGCATTTTTGGGTCAGTATCAAACAACAGGATTAATACAATTAAGCAATCATCAGCAGAAATAAATATTACCAGTAATATGTCTAGTTTTGTACACTTTCAAGGGACATTCATAAGACTGAATGTTTGAAAGAAATATCATTTTAGGATGTTCCAAACACTCTTATTTAACGGTTATTGATTATGTGCATAATAACATATAAGTATTTATTTGTACTTATGACCACTACTGAATTCCGACAACTTTTCAACATAATATAGGAATAATCAAATCTTTTTATACTTCGAATGATATTGGATATGACAAGACTGAATTCACAGTAAATTGGCCATCTCTACATCCTTTCAATTGCAAAGAATCTTCATCAATATCTATGAATAACAAGTAGTCAAATCCATTATCCAAATATAGCCACCGATCGCCTTCTGCTATATTTGTTTATATTTTATTATAGCAACTATCTTCAATTGTTTGGAAAATTGAAAATAAGAGGAATATTATTTCCCGCTATTTCTTTCGCTTTTCTTTTTATTTAAAAATAAAAATAAAGAAGTGTATCAGTGGTAATAGGAAAGAAAGGACTGTACTTATCACTACTAATATCACTCTAAATCTAGCAAATCCTTTCAAGGAATAAAATTGCTACTAATATCACTCTAAATCTAGCAATTCTTTCACGGAATAAAATTACTACTAATATCACTCTAAAAATAAAACTGCATTACTTAGGACTTGAATTCATAAATAACACTCGAAAGGATCAAATACATGTCAAAAGAATATATTATGATTTCACTTGAAAACTTATTGATGATTAATTGATCAAACTGTTAACAGATTGAATTAGACTTATTTCATGACCGACCAATTTAGTGAACATATTAACAAACCCATACTGCAAGGGATTAATAGATTGAAGTCAAACCAAAGCACATTTAACTACTGTACATTCATGTCGAATTCATATCGAATATGGGTTCCAGCCAGTTAACAAGTTTGGACAAAAAAAAAATGTCCTTTGATCTAATTGTATCAACAAGCATGGTGTTTTGCTTCTCCATAACATTTGTCAAAATGGTTCCATTCAAATCTATGAAATCGTGTAGACTACACATAGATCAACTGTTCAGATCTATGAAATCATGTAGACTTAGATCAGCTAAGCACATCATCCATAAAAAAAGAAAATGAAATCAATTGTTCTGTTGAGCTTAAATTACAAAGAATTGAAGCATACAGTCTGCAATCACAATACAACAATACAAATCTTATCATACCTGAAGCAAAACTCGAGCAGGCTTGAACTGAATTTCAACTTGCTTTGGCGCGGTATTCTCCCAATCTAAAATCTTCTCGACATCCTCCTGCTTCACTTGAAATCCATCACAGTTTCTGATCGCCGATTCAAGCAGTATCCTTATTGAATAAGGAAGACGATCTACTCACAAATTTATACACAATCAAAATCATGGGTCAATAATGAGAAGAAGAAAAAAACGAAAGTTGAAAATAAAAAAAATCAAAGAAGCTCACCAACTCTCGGATCATTAAGAGCCGGCAAGCTATAGTACATCCCAAACTCTCCACCTCCAGGCTTCGAAAGCTTAGTAAATATGCTCTTGTATACATTCTCAGCTGCTACCACAAAGAATCAAACGATCAAAAAAAAGAAAGAAAAAAAAATCAGAAAATGACCGATCATGAGATAACGTACCCATTGTGAAAAAGTGGAGGCAGCACAAGGAGAAGAAGGATCGAAAGATTCAGCGGTGGATCTAGGGTTATAGAGCAAGCGAGATGGAAAAGAAGTAAAAACAGAGACGAAATTGATGAAGCATTTATACAACTTGCTTAATAGAATTAGCTGTCAAATTTGTCATCTAACGGAAATTTAGTAAAAAGTATGAAATTAATTGATTTTTTTATAGATTATAAGGTGGGCATGACGGGTGGTGGGCACAAGCGTGGTGAAATTGGATGTAATTTTACATGTAACCCAAAAAGAGAGAGAATAGCAAAACATTTAACAAAGTTTAACTACATTCATCTTTTTTCTAGAAGGCAACGAACTGAGTTTCTAGAAGGTGATGAATAGAAACGTGTATCCTAGAACAATCCTTTTTATAGGATGGCCCTTTGCGTCATTCAAGATTATGCATAGGCGTATATTTGATCATATACGATGATGAATGTATGTATATTTATATATTTGAAGATAACGCTTGTTGGTTGGGAAAAGAACTGCTACTTTTGTCCCCTTGCTTTTTGTATATTATACATGTGTGCAAGTTGCTATAGTGGCATTGGCCAATGTCACCATATCAAATTCAATGTAAGTTAAGCTTTAGATGAATTTGTTAGATCATTACAATTCATATCTTTCCAAGTTATCCATGAGGGTGCCAAAGTGTCAAAAATTATAAACTGATGATGACTCTAAAAATGAAAGAAAAAAAAAAGATTACAATTCATAATGCATATGTATTGAAAAAGGACATGGAAAATATTTATGAACGTATTTGTTGTTATCTCATTTTCAAGACTAAAAGAACCAGGTTTTGCATGAAAACTTGACGAGGTATGCACCGTACCCTTTACGCATGCTCCAAGTAGGTTCGAATGAATATGGATAGTCTGTGTAGATCGAATCTTTGACCTCGTCGATAGAAGCCGATACGTTCAACCAGCCCCACTATTCATAATCGATAGATAGTGTCAATGATGATTTAATCATGTAATTTTCTAATAAGTGATAAAAAAATATAACAGTTGCGAAAATCTTTCTCAATATCTTGTATCATTCAAGTCACAAATAAATAATTTAAATAAAGAATAATATGCAAATACACAAAACAATGGTGATACCATTTTCAAATATTTGAACTGTTAGATTTTGGTGATACAGTATTCCATATTTAAGTAGATCTTGGAGATATCCAAGTCTTTGTGAAACTATGACTCAAATTCATTGTCTATTTTTATACATTTGGTAGATTTTGGAGTGTGATTAATTACACCTTTTAAAGATTTTGTGTATTTGGTAGATGATGCAGTCCAGCCTGATGTCGTCTTAGGTCGCGAGCAACCTAACGAGCTGTTAAGTCGCGTGCGACCTAACGGAGTGAAGAGTGACGAGATAAGAGGAAAGAAAGATACAGTACTGAGTTATGAAGCGAGTCATGCTAGGCGAAGCGAGCCACGACCTAAGGATGGTAACGAGTTATGCTTACGTCGCTCCAGCGACCTACCGGGTCAAGCAACTAATTGTATCGACCAATTTATCTTAGGTCATTCTCACATACCGTTTCCTATAGATCGCGAGAAGTTAAGTCGCGTCGCCTAGGTCGTTTCATTCCTTAGGTCGTAAAGTTTAAGTCGCAAAGCTCCAATTAGGTCGTTCTTTATGTCGTTCCATGTCAAGTCGTTTGGTTGTATTTTCCTTAAGTCGTTTGGCCTGTTGTATAGTTAAATCAAGAGGTATGTTGAAGGTCATGTAACGACCTAGTGTTGTATTTTCTTTGTTTGAGTCGTTAAGTCGTAGGTCGACTTATATTAAGTCGTTAAGTCGCATACGACCTATGGAGTCATGAGTTGTATTTGCCTATAAATAGGCGGGTGTTGGTTCATTTGGGGTTGTTGAATTTTGAATAAATTTTGATTTGTGCTTTGTGCCTCCATTAAAATTGGTAGTTGAGTGTAATCTCATATCTCCACCTTCGGTATTCGAGTGCACTCGAATCAACAATCGTTGAAGCCAATTCACGGTATCAAGTGCGCTTGATCAACGTTTGAAGAATTGTAGATCTTCTCTCACGGTATCGTGCGCGATCAACGTGTCGAAGATAGCTAGAATTCGGTATCTTTTGGAGATCAACGAATTTGGGCATTCGGTATCTTTCAATCCATCGATTTACATTGCTTCATCTAATCGTTCTTCGATTAGTTTGACACGAAATCTTCATTTCGTCGCCAATCGTTTATTTCCGCCGCATCAGTTTGGTATCAAAGCTTGACTTAGCCAATCATAGCTAAGCCGAGTCTTGGAGCCAAAGAGAAGTGTTTGTTCAAAGCCGAGTCAAGCTAGTTCAAGTTTGTGGAAGATTTGTTCAAGTGTAGATCCAAGCTAAGTCAAGGCCGAGCTAGTTGAAGTATAGATCCGAGATAAGTGAAGTTGTGTTTGCTGAGAATTTGTTGAAGATTCAATCATGCCTCCGAGAAGAGCTAATAGTCATCAAAATGTTGAAGATTTGTATAAGCGAGAAGATGCTGAACAAATGGAACAACGCATTAGCAATAAATTCAATGAGAAGTTAGATGAAGGTATTGGGAGGTTGGAGAAATTGATGATAGATATGAATCAAAGGAGAAGGTCGCCAATCTCGAACCATTGAGGAAACAGAGTTTCGCCATCGGTTACGGAAGCGAGGAGGGTGTCGCCATAATCTTTTAGAGAAAGAAGAGAAACATCAATTTCATCAAGAAGAGATCACCATGAATATAGACATGAAGAGAGAAGAACTCCACGTGAGTTTGAAGATGAGCCATATCGAGATGAAGGGAGACATGGTAGAAGTGACATGCGTGATCAAAGGGATGTAGATGGTCGAGATCGATATAGACGTACATTTGATTTTGATGAAGAGGGTGATAGAGCTAGCATTCATTATCGAGATCGAGACCAAGTTCGAAACTCATATCGGGATGTTGAGGATGACCGACGATGGGAGTCGCGTATGAAGATGGAAATTCCAGAATTCAATGGTGGAATGGTAGCAGAAGAATTTTTGGACCGGTTGTCTAATGTTGAGGAAATTTTTGACTTCAAAGAAGTTCCTGAGCATAGAAGAGTTAAGTTAGTTGCTATAAGGTTGAGAGGGAGAGCTTTAGCATGGTGGCAGCAAACTAAACTTACGCGGGAGAGAATGGGGAAGCCAAAGATTGAGTCATGGGAGAAGATGAAGAAACTGATGAAGGCTATATTCTTGCCTTATAATTATCAATCACTCATGTATCAGAGGTTGCAGAATCTGAGGCAAGGGACGAAGACTGTTAATGATTATGCTGATGAATTTTATCAACTGATTGCTCGAAATGACATTATGGAGACAGAGGAACAATTGACTGCTAGGTCTGTTAGGGGATTGAGGATCCAGATGCAGGATACGGTGAATATGTTTGATCCTAGATTTGTAGCTGAAGCGCACCAGAAAGCGTTGGCTTGGGAGAAGCAGGGAAGACGAGGAGGTGGTGTGTTTCCAAGTTCCAATATTCAGAACAAATGTGCTAGTGGGAGTTCCAATGTTTCTAAAGCTGTCAGTAAACCAGTTGTGAATGAGATTGCAAAGGCAAAGGTCAACAACAGTTTCAAATGTTATAATTGCCAGGAAATGGGTCACAAGAATAATGAATGTCCGAAACCGAAGAAGCGAACAATGATTGCTGAAATGGAAGGTGAGGATGTTGGTGAAGGTTATTCTAGTCCAGTTGAGGGGGATGAACAGGATATCGCGTCGGGAGATGAAGGATGTAATCTAATGTTGAGGAGATCATGTTTGACACCGAAGCAGGAAGAAGAGGCTAGTTGGTTGAGGAGTAATATCTTTCAGTCGACATGCACTATACTGGGAAAGGTTTGTAAATTTGTGGTTGACGCGGGAAGTTGTGACAATATCATTTCTACTGAAGCTGTGAGAAAGTTGAAGTTGAAGACGGAGAAACATCCAAATCCTTACAAGTTAGCATGGTTAAGGAAAGGAGGAGAGGTGAAGGTGGACAGGCGAGTTCATGTTCCATTTTCTATTGGGAAGAAGTATAAAGACGAGATCTGGTGTGATGTGGTGGAGATGGATGTTTGTCACTTGCTTTTGGAAAGACGATGGCAGTATGACCGAGCAGTGCAGCATGATGGACGAACCAATAGCTACAGTTTTATGTTTGAGGGTACTAAGATCATTTTAGTTCCGAAGAAGAGAGCAAGTCAGAAGAGATTGAGGAACTGAAGACTTTGTTGACTTTGAAGGAATTTGTTGGAGAAGTAGAGGAGAGTCCAGAGGTGTTCTTGTTGATTGGACATGAAACTACTGAATCTGTTGAAGTTCCAGAGGGAGTAAAGCCAGTATTTGAGTAATTTGAAGACGTGTTTCCTAAAGAGTTGCCAAAGGAGCTACCACCGTTGAGGGACATTCAACATCAGATAGATCTTGTTCCAGGAGCTGTGTTACCTCACAGGCCACATTACAGGATGAGTCCTAAGGAGCATGAGGAACTGAGAAGGCAGGTGGAGGAGTTGTTAGAACAAGGGCGTATTCAGGAGAGATTGAGTCCTTGTGCAGTGCCAGCCTTATTGGTACCGAAGAAGGATGGGACTTGGCGAATGTGTACGGACAGTCGGGCTCTAAACAAGATCACTGTGAGATACAGATTTCCTATGCCGAGGTTCGATGATTTGATTGATCAGTTGAGTAGGGCTGTTGTGTTCTCAAAGATTGACTTGAAGAGTGGATACCATCAGATTCGTATTAGACCGGGTGATGAGTGGAAGACTGCTTTTAAAACTAGGGAAGGTCTATACGAATGGCTGATTATGTCGTTTGGCTTGTCAAATGCTCCTAGTACTTTTATGAGAGTGATGAACCAGATTTTCAGACCATTTATTGGAAAGTTCGTAGTAGTTTACTTTGAAGATATTTTAATCTATAGTGGGAGTATGGAAGAGCATATCCAACATTTGCGAGAAGTGTTGTTTATTCTACGACAGGAGCAATTTTATGCTGCAACAAAGAAGTGTGTGTTCATGACACACAGTGTTTTGTTTCTGGGATATATTCTGTTGAAGGAGGGTATTCAAGTGAATGAAAGTAAAGTGAAAGCTGTCAGGAGTTGGCCACAACCCAAGACAATTACTGAAGTGAGGAGCTTTCATGGGTTGGTATCTTTTTATCGAAGATTCATTCACATTTTAGCAGTGTAATGGCACCTATAACCGATTGCTTGAAAGGAAAGAAGTTCGTGTGGACAGAGGAAGCAGAGTTGGCTTTTGAAAAGATTAAGACACTTTTGACGTCAGCACAAATTCTAGTTTTGCCGGATTTTCAGATATTGTTCAAGTTACACACTGATGCTTCGAAGGTTGGGATTGGTGGAGTATTGAGTCAGAAGGGCAGACCAGTTGCTTATTTCAGTGAGAAGTTGTCTGAAGCCAAGTTGAGATATAGCACTTATGACGTGGAATTTTACGCAATTGTTCAAGCTGTAAAGCACTGGAGACATTATCTATTTCAGAAGGAGTTTGTTCTTTATACGGATCACGAAGCTTTGAAACATTTGCAAGGGCATGACAAAATTTCAGCTAGACACACTTCATTGGTCGCGTATCTACAACAGTTTACTTTTATTGTAAAGCAAAAATCAGGGGTGATGAATCGTGTAGCTGATGCCTTAAGCAGGAGGAATCATTTGTTGACAACGATGAAGGTTGAAGTGACAGGATTTGAACTATTGCCAGAGTTGTTTGAAGAAGATCCTTATTTTACGAAGATTGTTGAGAAAGTCAAGGATGGGAGTACTGATGAGTTTGTGTTAGTAGATGGATTCTTATTCAAGGGGAATCGATTATGCGTACCAGATTGCATCTTGAGAATGAAAATTATAAAAGAGTTGCATGAAGAAGGACATGTTGGACGGGATCGCACATTGCAGTTGATTTCTTAATCTTACTATTGGCCCTCGATGAAGCGGGAAGTTGAAAAGTTTGTCCGTGGATGTCATGGTTGTCAAGTTTCGAAAGGGACAGCTACAAATGCGGGATTGTATATGTCTTTACCTGTTCCTACAAAACCGTGGGTAGATGTAAGCATGGATTTCGTGTTGGGCTTGCCGAGGACTCAACGGGGAAATGACTCTATATATGTTGCGGTGGACCGTTTCTCGAAGATGGTACATTTTGTTGCTTGTAAGAGGACGGCAGATGCAGTCCATGTGACACAGTTGTTCTTTAGAGAGATCTATCGCTTGCATGGTTTACCAGAATCTATAGTTTCAGATAGGGATACCAGATTTCTGAGTCATTTTTGGCTGAGTTTGTGGAAGATGGTGGGAACAAAGCTGAATTTCAGTAGTGATATCATCCGCAGTCGGATGGACAAACCGAGGTTGTGAACAGATCGCCGGGAAATTTATTGCGGTGTCTCGTGAAGGATAATATGAAGAGCTGGGATGTGAAGTTATGTCAAGCAGAGTTTGCTCATAATCATGCTATCAACTGTAGTACGGGTTTCAGTCCGTTTCAGATTGTATATTCAAGCTTGCCAAAGGGGCCGTTGGATTTAACGATAGCGCCACAACCGAAGGGGACAATTAAGCGGGCTGCTGATTTCGTTGATGAGTTGACAGAATGCCATAGAATCATTCAGGAACGACCGGAGAAGACGAATGAGAAGTATAAACGATCTGCAAATCTGAAGCGAAGAAGTGTTGAATTTAATGAAGGAGATTTAGTATATGCTGTACTAACGAAGGATCGTTTTTCAGTGGGAGCATACAATGAACTTAAAGCTCGAAAGATTGGTCCTGTAAAAATTGTGAAACGGATCAATGAAAACGCTTATAGGTTGAAGCTGCCGAAGGATGTATACACTTCTGACGTGTTTAATGTTAAACATCTTATACCTTATTACGGAGATGAACAATCCAATAGGGAAGAATTTTTAAATTCGAGGACGAATTTTTCTCGACCAGGGGAGGATGATGCAGCCCAGCCTGATGTCGTCTTAGGTCGCGAGCGACCTAACGAGCTGTTAAGTCGCGTGCGACCTAACGGGGTGAAGAGTGACGAGATAAGAGGAAAGAAAGATACAGTACTGAGTTATGAAGCGAGTTATGCTAGGCGAAGCGAGCCACGACCTAAGGATGGTAACGAGTTATGCTTACGTCGCTCCAGCGACCTACCGGGTCAAGCAACTAATTGTATCGACCAATTTATCTTAGGTCGTTCTCACATACCGTTTCCTATAGATCACGAGAAGTTAAGTCGCGTCGCCTAGGTCGTTTCATTCCTTATGTCGTAAAGTTTAAGTCGCAAAGCTCCAGTTAGGTCGTTCTTTATGTCGTTCCATGTCAAGTCGTTTGGTTGTATTTTCCTTAAGTCGTTTGTACCTGTTGTATAGTTAAATCGAGAGGTATGTTGAAGGTCATGTAACAACCTAGTGTTGTATTTTCTTTGTTTGAGTCGTTAAGTCGTAGGTCGACTTATATTAAGTCGTTAAGTCGCATACGACCTATGGAGTCGTGAGTTGTATTTGCCTATAAATAGGCGGGTGTTGGTTCATTTGGGGTTGTTGAATTTTGAATAAAATTTGATTTGTGCTTTGTGCCTCCATTAAAATTGGTAGTTGAGTGTAATCTCCTATCTCCACCTTCGGTATTCGAGTGCACTCGACTCAACGATCGTTGAAGCCAATTCACGGTATCAAGTGCGCTTGATCAACGTTTTGAAGAATTGTAGATCTTCTCTCACAATATCGTGCGCGATCAACGTGTCGAAGATTGCTAGAATTCGGTATCTTTTGGAGATCAACGAATTTGACCATTTGGTATCTTTCAATCCATCGATTTATATTGCTTCATCTAATCGTTCTTCGATTAGTTTGACACGAAATCTTCATTTCGTCGTCAATCGTTTATTTCCGCTGCGTCAGTAGAGTTGTTACTTGTCTCTTTTATTGCATTAGAGAAGGCAATAAATCATCTACATGGGAAAGATTTATGAAAGTATTCAATGCTTCATAAAGAAAATCTTTTGTCGAGTCTATTATAAATAGACATGTCTAGGGTTCATAAGAAGTGTGGATAAAATGTATTTTGTAAGGTGTTCGTGATTGAGATTTCTTGTCAATTTTAGGTCTTTTTTGTATTTTCTTAGTTGATTCAATAAAAGCTTTTGCTTTTGGGGAAATCTTTTTTTTTGTTTACTTTCTTCACTACTTTCTCTTTCAAACCAAATACGAATCGAGACTTCATTTGCTATTACTGCGAAAAACTAGGTCATCGGCTGAAATTTTGCGACAAATTAAGAGAAGATAAAAAAAGATGAAAACTCAAGAAGGAAGCAAAAATAAGCTGGAGGTAGACAGTGACGAGGAGCTAAACTTTGGCATTAGCAATGATGTTCTTTGTGTTGATATGAGTAGGGAAGGAGAGTGGGTGCTAGATTCTGGTGCATGTTTCCTCATTTGCAATCAAAGGGAAGCATTCACTGATTATAAGGAAGAAGTGTGTAAGGTGGAGTCCGCTAATTGTAGAGATCTACATGTTTAAGGCATAGGTTCTGTCAGCTTGAAGACAGATACTGGAAGGTTGGTGATGCTTACAGGGGTCAGGCATATCCCAGAAATTAAAAGGAAACTTGTTTCTGTTGGACAGCTGGAAGGAAAAGGTTGTAACTTCGTGGCTCGAGGTGTAGCAACTAGGGTTTGGAAGGTTAACAAGGAGTGCTGTGAAAGAAGAGGAAAAACGTTAATATTTATTCATTGCTTGGAAAAACCTTAAAGTTAGTTGGAGAGACAAGTCTGTCTGAATCAAGGTGGAGTTGACAACGGAAAGCCGCAAAGACCGCACGGAGGCAATTGTGGTATTACAAACAGTTCTGATTTATTGATGATATGCATTTTCAGTTAGTTAGGTGGTTTGAAGGTCGATCATTTTTGGAATGGTGATATTTGTTTTCATGGTAATATTGGAGATTGTTTGGAGTTTCAGGTTCTAGGAGGAGCTTGAATGACATTTATGGAACACTGTATCAAGGAAGATTGTTAGATTTTAATGATACTATTCCATATTTAAGTAGATCTTGAAGATATTTGAGTCTATGTGGAATTATGACTTAAATTCAGTACATATTTTTATAGATTTGGTAGATTTTAGAGTGTGATTAATTGCACCTTTTAGAGATTTTGTATATTTGATAGAATGATTAGTTGTCTCTTTTATTGCATTAGAGAAGGCAACAAATCATCTATATGGAAAAGATTTATGAAAGTATTCAATAGCTTCTTAAAGAAGATGTTTGTCAAGTCTATTATAAATAGACATGTTTAGGGTTCATAAGACCCGTGGGAAAAAGTGTATTTTGTATGGTGTTCGAGATTGAGATTTCTTCTCAATTTTAGGTCTCTTTTGTATTTTCTTGGTTGAATCAATAATAGTTTTTGTTATTGGAGGAATCTTTTTTTGTTTGCTTTTTTCACTACTTTCTCTTCTAAATCTAATTGTGTAGTAATCCCAAAAAATTCCAAACATGAACCAACCAATAAACCGATACAATTAAGTTACTTCCGTCCAAACATCATCTTTACTGATTCTCAAACAATTTTAAGAATTAATTGAATCATATAAAACTAAATAAACTACGACTAAATTAGCTACCTAAATTGAGAACAGACTATTGATTCCTACATTTGTGGTCTTTCCATGTTTAGAAAAAAAATAACTTGAAAAGAGGAGGAACGGTATATTTTCCACCCATCGGAAAATTAAATGGTGATCAAGTTTTCACCAAAATGATCCTGCAACACACCCCTAACAGGTGTAGCCACCTTAATTGAAATACACCATTATATTTTTCTACGATTAAATCATTGTTTTTAACACCCTACATACTTCTATACATCGTTCTTACATTTTATTGAAATTTTTAAATGAGTAATAAAATAAATAAATAATCTTAAAACAAAAGGAATTAGATTTATAAGTATATTCAATACATATGTATTTCCAAGTTGATCATTTTAGACTACAAGAACATTGATTTAGAGTTATAGATTAGAATATAATAGTTTTAATTCTTGAATAATTAACATACATCAATGCATGCCTAAAACTCAATTAACTACTCACTAAATCTAATTAGAGCAGTTATATACGGCCTTCCCTAAAATTAAAAAAAACTAACATAGACGTCGACTTTATTCTTCATTTTTTTTCTTAATCACTTCGTAATTTCCATTAAATCTACTAACTTCCAAAATTCATACTATTCCAAAGGAAAAATCCAATAAAAGCTTTAAAAAAACTCGTTTAAGCTTCACTAGGTCTTCTTTACCTAATCGAATAAAGATTTGAAGAATTGGGAACTTCCAAATTTTAGGTCCAACTTGAAGAAAGAAAAATGAGCATTTAGCCTAGAATTACTTGTTTGATTATCGATTTAGGTGAGTAACCATGAATCCATATTTATTGTATTTTAATTTGGACTTATTTCATCAATTTAATACCTTGTGTATATATTGAATTATAAAAAATGGGCTAAATCTGAATTATGAGTTTGATTTTATTAATTGATTAATGTTTTGCTGTATGTTTGGATTGATTTGAATACTGCGGATGTTCGTATTGTCATATGGTATTATTTGAACCGTAAATGAGTTATTTATGGACGAAGTGGTAGTGTGTATTTTCATCAAATTGCTCGCTTGGAACGAATTCACTGTAATAAGATAACCTTACCATAATGTTTTGTTTATAACATTTTTTCATTAAACGTTATTTAATAACCTTTTAACAGCCTTTATTATGCAAATATTTAAAAAAAAAAAAATACAACAGATTTTTTACATAAGTTGTAATAATAATTTTTAACAACTTTTTTTTCCCAAACGTTGTAAATATCAATTTACAACAACATTTGTAGAAGTTGTTTTATTGATTGAAGGGCAACACGGTATCTAAAGATGCTCAAAGGAAATGAATCTGATTTCACTCTTAAAGGTATTTTCCTTAATGGAAAATGTTTATCTATAAGTACTTCATCTTCGGTTTTATATACTAAATCTGAAACTCAATCTGTACTTCATTACAGGACCTAGGAACAAGAGGCCAGTAGCAAGAAGGACACTAGAATTCCAAGTTGTAAATGGAGCTACTGTAGCTACCATAGCAATAGGAGATTATCATGTGATGCTTTCTAACGGATATGTTTTAGAATTATATAATGGTTATTTTGTATTTTTAGTGTTTGTTTCCTACTATATACAATGTTATATTGTGATATAAATAAACGATTAAATAATCATTTAACGACTAGAAAATCATTAACTGAAGTATTATACGATTGCAGTTAAAAATGTTGTATCTATGAGTATCAAATCGTAAGTCAAAGATACTTTCTTTTAAATATTCCTGGTCAAGATGTTTTGAGAAAATGTTATAATTATATCCATTGAGATTAGACTATGTAACGCTCTCCAAATGTCGAGAAATGTATTACTCATAGCTGTTAGCGGGGTAGAGGGGCTATGTAACTGTAGTTATTAGATGACTATGGAATGACTCAATCAAGAGTTTCTTATTATTTGATAATAACTAAGTTAAATCTCTATATGACGATATTACATTGTTCTTTCAACTTGAGTATACATGTGAACATTCCACTTTGATTATAGTTAAATAACAACATAACGACATCAAGGACTATAGCTCGGTTTGAGTTAAAACGTAGAAATTGAAACACTATACAATGAGAATTCGTCTCTTTTATTATGAAAGCTTAGCATCATGGTGAACTATAGTCAATTCAAAGTCAAACGTCTCCGGTCAGGGCATATCGGTTAATAATTGTTGGATCTAGTCCAACACACAGTGGGTTAAATGGGTAAGTTTTAAATAAATTGTTATTTTAGAGCCTATAATGTCTAAATTTATTTAGATTGATTCAAATTATTTTTAGATAATCATTATTTATTTATTTATAAATAAATTTTTAATTTTGACATGATATATATGTTATATAATATGAACATATGTATCATATACACATATGTCATGCGTGCATACGTGCAAACGAAACCTATGAAATGTACATGGTCTATTACGCCTTTATGTAAGTGCTAAGATTTACATCGTAATAAATATGTTAGCACCTTTGTTTACACATATACTCTCTAATACACACACAATGCGCGCACACAAATACATATACATGTACGTATATAATTTAGTGTGATATAAAATTATATTTATAGTAGTAGAATATATATATATATATATATATATATATATATAATGTTGTAAAATAGTAGCATTTATATGTATAAATACAAATAATTTTAAGTTTAAATTTAAACTTAAATTTCAACTTTCGGATTTAAATCAAGATTTTGAAATATCTACTAATTTCAAATTTAAAACTATAAATTATATTTAATACATAAATATACATACTTACAATTTTTTTTTGAAAATATGAATATATATATATATATAATACTAGTGTAAATCCGTGCTTCGTACATGGGTGTGGTGAAAATATTGTAGTTACATAGAAAATAGTAAAACATGAAAATCATTGGCATATGGAATACAAAATAAATAAGGTAAGGAAATAAAAGCTATAGCAAGTAAGAGAACGTTAAACCATAATTTTACGATATTGAAAAGAATCATAGTGAAATACATAGGGACACAGTTCGATGTTAACCACAATTCTAGGTTAGCGCAAATTTTTATACTTTGTGTAGTTCATTTTTATAACAATAAATCTATTTAGTACAATTTTTCAATAAATATACAAATTGTATTACCCATGACAGATGAATTTTAGATGCAACAGCTGAAGATCTCACATTTGCATCTCACGTTGAATTTTTAATGGAGGTTCAGTTGTGCATGGTTTATAACCGAACAATACTTCTATCTTAACTCCGAGTTAGAGCTAGGCATTTTATGCACTTGTTGTTGCATCTGCATCATCAATCAATCACTCTAAATTTAAAACTGAAAACTAAGCATAAGACAAATGATATTATCCTTTATGCACTTGTTTAAACACCATGCATAAAGCACCACTCCAAAACCGATCTTAGATCAACTCTAAAAATATGGAAGGAAACTGATATAAACATTCATCATTATTTTTGTCCCCTCTAGATTTTAGAATTTGGTAATAATGGTTGATTTTGTTCACTGGAGCTTTTAGCACTAATTTAGTCTTTTACTCTCAAAACATGCTCTAGAGGCACATCAACAATCTAGTAGTTTACAATGATTCCTAAATCGTTATCAAATTATAAAATATAAATTTCAAATAAAATAACAAAGAACGCTTACATTAACATACCCGTCGTTAAGTCTTTCCCTCTACTTTTCACGTGAAGCTTTTGTCTCAGCAGCAGCATAGAACTCTATTTCTACAGATATCATATATATTCAAATATAGAGTTATATCTCCTATAAATTATTCGTAGAAAAAAATAACTTGCTAATGGAAGATGGATCTAGAGACCTTGAGATCGAAAATCGATTGACATCAATTAAGCATGTTAAAAAGAAAAAAGAAAGAACATACTATGGGAAAATAGAAGTACAATGTAATGATTCCCTTCATCCAATCATATAAATCAAAAATATTCTCATTCACGCTATAAAAATTACGAAAAATTACTCAATTTTTAGTCGGTGATCAGAAACATGTTTGCTCTTCATTACATATTTCGTGCCTCCATTTGAAAGTTTCTTCATGTTTTTTTAATTCAAACACACTTTGTGCTACCGACTAACTAAAGCATAGACGCACTTTATATCATTGATTGAAATCGAATAATTTTCGGTCATTTTTATGGTGTGAATAGTATTTCTTTAAATCAAAGCAATAATGATGAACAAAGTAGTTTTACTTTGCAATACATTACTACTTTTCCAAAGCAGCATTTTAATATCTTGTTAAACATTTTAGAACATATAAAGAACAGATAAACGCACAACAAAAACTTAATGCATGCAAATTGTGTAATAACAAAAAAAAATCAGTAGAGTCTATATCTCTCTCTAGAGCAAGCATTGTTCAATATACTGCTTTCTTTGAAGGAAGTGTCAAATCCAAGCATGATACCGTAGATTTTCCATGCATCAAGTAAACAACAATAGTTACCAAGTAAAATTCATTAAAATTGCTTATATGAATGAGATAATCCACTATTTGAGGAGGATTTAACAATGATTAACAAAGTATTAACTAGTTATCCACCTAAAATTTCATTGTTCTATAAATAAAAACATTATGCAAAACCACTGTTAATTACAAATAACTAATAAATAAGATGAGTGAAATCTTGGATTGGTATGAAAAGAAATGTAAAATTGACTTGAATGTACCTTATTCATGAAGCAATAATCAAATGTAGGCATTCAATATACATTTGGAACATTGTAGAATTCATTATTGATTTTATACATACTACATTGATCCAAAATTTGAGTTATTATCGAGCATTTACTGCATATTTGTTATACATGGGATATGTAAGTAGATTCATGCTTAGGTAATTATATGCTAATTACCATTATTATTCTTATAAATGTATATAGTTTTGTGATGAAATAGTTAGTAATATATTACTAACTATCTCATTAAAATAAATAAATTAGGGTCTTGGATACATATTTTATCGAGCAAAGACCTTTTTAAATGCCACATTGAGGATATGAGCTCAAGAGTTATTCTATGTTTATGAAATTAGAAATATATAATATTACTCTTTAATGAATATAATCTTACTATGTTTAAATATTATTATTCACAAAATAGCATAAGTGCTTCCAGGCCAATGTCCTAAATCCAAAAAACAGTGGCAAGAAAGATTATCTTCACATCTTTGGTGGTGAAAATTTAAAACAAATGAAAGGTTAAAGATATGTGTATATGTAAAACAGATGAAGAAGACAATGGTGATATGCATTTATATTTTAGTCAAGTATCCTTGTTTATATGGAAAATGGAAAGTATACTTGTATAAATTGTCTTGGTCTATATGGAAATTAGAAATGCACTTATTTAAAAGGAGGTAAATTGATTTCTATATATTATTTTGAGTTTTTAAAAAATTCTTTGCTCTAAAGTTACCACCGCGTGTTTGATTTCAATTGTCTCTGGATATTGATCTTCTTTTATGGAATCAGAAAATAAGGAAATATCATGTAATCTGTAGAAAATAAATATCCAACGGGATGTACTTGCTACCAAAACCTTGAAATCATAATTGATTATTAATACAAAATAAATTTTCACTTATTGATATTTATACAATACCGTTATTAAATCCATAATTTTGTGATAAACAAACCTGATTATGTAGATTCATAATGCCAATATTTATAAGCATTTTTTAAAACTATAGGTTGGATGTTGCCGTCACTAAGATCAATTCTATTAATTTAAATATAAACTCGCATATATGTACATAAGAATGTATTGATAATTCAAGCTATATTATGAAAATTACAACGACGAAAACCAATTATGGAGAATACATTTGTGTTTTGTTAATTAATCAAATGTGGACAATTCATTTATGTTCTGTTTTTAAGTTTGTCAACCACTGAAGAGCAATATGGAAAACAATCACAATGCATTTGAGTGGAAGAAAATTTCTAAAGTGACTTTAATCGAAACATAGGTTGAGCAAAAATGAGGTTATGTTTTTGGCAACAACTAACCAATTATTAATATAGAAACTGTTCATGTAACCACAGTTTCTGCCTCTATATAATCAACCTAACTAATATAGTTAGTAGGGTGAACTTATACATTATTGAATGCATATATAATCCTCCTAACTACTATACAAATATCTTCGAATGTTGATAGAAAATTTCATAATTTATTATGAACTAATTTTATGATGGAACCAAATTAATAATTATATATTATTTAGATATATACATCAATAATTATAGCCACCTTAGCAAATTCTTTGGTAGGATATTCAGTCCATTTTAAGATAATAATAAGTGCAAATTGCAACAATCATGATGCTTGTCCGTTTTATCCTCCAAAAAATTAATGACAGAAAGAAAACTTATAAAAATGATGGATGCTTGGATATAAAAGGTAAGATATGAATTAGAAAATGTTAGCCTAAGATCTCTAATTTTAATGAAAAATTGTATGTGTGCAGTGAAAATTTCAATCTCGGATAGATTTGATTAAATAAGAAAATGGTAAATGAGGAAAAGAAACAATATGTTAAAATAATTTAGATATGTGTAGTGACAGATGTAAACATAAAAATTAGAGAATGTTCTATTACAAATTAATTTTTTTCTGTAATTCCCATTTGCAAATTAGTCCAGCAACAATGTTGCTAGAATCTACCTATGTTTTCGAGAGAAAAAATACACAGTTACATGGACCTAAGACTGAGAATTTTCACTTTAGTTTACATTAGTAATGTAATCTATATCTTGCGAATAACATAAATCCTAAGATCTAGAATTACATGATTGTCACATATGTAAAGAATTAATAAAACATACCTCCAGACATCTTGTATACGAATCAACAATGGATGTTGTCGAAAACTATTTCAATGGAGAAAGGAAATGGTTTCTCTCTCTTTTCCTATATCTTTCATTATGTGTTTTCTATATATCCTTTGTGATGGGCAAAGGTTAATATTTATAGGTAGAGAGAGGACCAAATTTTCAGATTTGCAGACTTAATCTTGATCATCCATCAAGATCAAGATGAGAGAAATTAACGCTCTAGATTATAACCGTTTTATTTATTTAGCATATTAATAGGAAAAACCTTTTAAATTCTATTTACCAAGGAAGGAAAAGTTTGAGGAAGGAAATGGTCCATTAATGTACCACAAAATGAGGAAGGAAACGATCCATTAATGTACCACATAATGAGGAAGGAAACGGTCCATTAATGTTTTCGCATTAATTTCCTTACAAAACGGTTAAATTTCCTTACAGTCTCCCACTTGGTCAATAGTAAAATCCATTAATGTTTTCGTATTAAGGTCATAAGGAGCGCATGATATGCTAAACTTTTCTTTAGTCGGTTATCATAAGTGTCTTGGCTAATCTAGTGGTCAATGGAAGTCATGACGTGTACACGTTATTTTGCAACATGCTTACTTCCATGTACTATGACATTGACAACTTTCATAACTAGACCGTAGATGAGCATAATTTAATGGTCACATAATGTCTTGAAGCAAAAGACTGTTTCTGTTATCATTTATCTAAAGATAAATGTGTACACATTATAAAACAGAAATAAAAGATGTCCAAATTATTAAGAGCTCAATAATTGTTATGTTTAGATAAGTACAAGATAAATGGCATAATAAGAAGATAATTAGGAACTATCTGCAAGACCCATGCTATCAGTATGTCTCTGAAAGGTCTTTGGAGGTAGTCCTTTCGTGAATATGTCTGCCACTTGTAAGTCTGTACTTATTGATTCAACAATAATTTTCTTTAGTTTAACATCTTGCTTCAGTAGTAGGTATTTAAGGTCCATGTGTTTGGAACCTTTGGTTATCCTATCATGCTTGGAGAAAAAGGTTGCAGCTTCATTGTCGCAGTAGACAGTTAGTGGCTTAGAGATAAAACTTAAAGTGCCAAATTGTGAGACAAAATTACGCAGCCATGTTCCCTGAATTGAAGCCTCATAACATGCTACGTATTCAGCCTTCATGGTGGATCCGAAAAGCATCTCAGATTTCTGGCTTCTTCATGATATTGCACCTCCACATAAGAGGTACACATAGCCAATAGTGCAGATCCTAGTGTCAGGACATCTAGCAAGGTCTGAATTAGAATAACCAGTTACCTGTAGGTAACTTGATTTTCTATAGGTGAGCATGTAATTCCTTGTTCCCTTTAGGTATCTTAGTACCTTCTTTGCAGCTTTTCAATGAGCGATTCCTGGGTTACTTTGAAATCTACCCAGCATACCAACTGCATGACTGATATCAGGTCTTGTACAGACCTGTGAATACATCAAACTCCCTACAAGAGATGCATAAGTATATTTGGTCATTTCTTCTCGTTCCATAGGAGTCTTTGGGCACTGCTCAAGAACAAGTTTGTCTCCTTTCTGCAGTGGGACAGGACTAGAGGAACAATTTGTCATGCCAAATCTCTCAAGAATTTTGTCAATGTATGCTTTTTGAGACAATCCTAGAATTCCTTGTGATCTATCACGGAATATTTCTATTCCTATCACATAGGATGCCTCACCCATATCTTTCATTTCAAAGTTCGTTGAGAGATAATCCTTAGTTTCACGTAATAAACCAAGGTCGCTGCTAGCTACTAATATGTCATCAACATACAGAATCAAAAATATGAACTTGCTCCCACTGAACTTGAGGTATATACAAGAGTCAACTATGTTTTCTGTGAAATCGAAAGCGGTAATGATTTCATGAAACTTTAGATACCATTGTCTAGAAGCTTGTTTCAGTCCATATATTGATTTCTTATGTTTGCTGACCATGTCTTCCTGTCCTTCAATTATGAAGCCTTCATGTTGACGCATGTAGACTTCTTCTTCCAAGTCTCCATTTAGAAAGGCTGTTTTCACATCCATATGATGTAACTCGAGATCATAATGAGCTACTAATGCCATGATAATTCTAAGAGAATCTTTCCTGGAAACAGGAGCAAAAGTTTTATTATAGTCAATGCCTTCTTTCTGATTAAAACCTTTGAAAACAAGTCTAGCTTTATATCGTTCAATTTTACCATTGCAGCCACGTTTGGTCTTGAAAACCCACTTACAACCGACTGCTTTATGTCCTTGCGGTAATTGAACGATTTCCCAAACTTGATTATTATCCATAGATTTCAGTTCATCTTTCACGGCATCAATCCATTTAATAGAATTAACATCCTTAATGGCCTTTGAATAAGAAATTGGGTCTGTAGTTCCTTCAGATTCTATTAGATAAAGCATGTAATCATCAGGAATAGCTGATCTTCTTTGTCTTTGAGATCTTCTTAATGCTAGTTCCTGTGGTACTTCATCAACATTATGATTGGTGATAATTTCATTATTGAGTTGTTGATCATTTATTGGATTTTCCTCGTTGTGAACATGTTCAACAATAGGATGATTCCCAATATCTTTCGAAATAGAGGGTAAGATAATGGGTACCCTTATTTCATGAATGACCACTTCTTGTTGTTTTGTACTCCCACTGATTTCATCATTCTCATAGAATTTGGCATTTCCGGTTTCAACAATTCTTGTACTATGGTTAGGACAATAAAATCTATATCCTTTAGATTTTATTGTGTAACCTATAAAGTAACCACTGACTGTCTTAAAATCCAATTTCTTTTCATTTGGATTGTACAGTCTAGCTTCAGCTGGGCAACCCCAAATTTGGAGATGTCTTAACTAGGTTTCCATCCTTTCCAAAGTTCAAAAGGAGTCTTTGGAACGGCCTTACTTGGAACTCCATTTAAGATGTAGACAGCTGTTCGTAATGCATCCATCCATAATGATATAGGTAAATTTGCATGACTCATCATGGATATAACCATTTCCATGTATGTACGATTTCGCCTTTCAGCTACACCATTCTGCCATGGAGATCCAGGCGTTGTGTATTGTGCAACAATTCCAAGTTTTTGAATAAGTCTAGCAAAAGGTCCAGGATATTGTCCCGTTTCATCATACCTTACATAGAATTCACCACCCCTATCTGACCTAATGATTTTCACTTTTCTTTCTAATTGCCTTTTGACTTTAGTAATGAACACTTGTACAGCATCCACTGACTGAGATTTTTCATGCAACAGATAAAGAAAGCAATAACGTGAAAAATCATCGATAAAAGTGATGAAATATTTCTCTCCTCCAAAAGTTGAAACATCAAAAGGTCCACAAATATCTGTATGTATTATTGCAAGAAGTTGTGTACTTCTTGTGGCTTCTTTCTTTGTGTTTTTTGTTGTTTTTCCTTTAATACAATTAACACAAGCTGTAATGTTAGCGAAGTCTAGGTCCGGTAGGACACCATCTTTCATTAACCTTTTGATTCTTTCACTGGATATATGACCCAGTTTTTTATGCCACAAGAAGAAAGAATCATTCTTGGATGACTTTCTTTTAGTTTCTTTTCCATGCAGGGTGAGTTGGATTTCAGCATTTTGTTTAAGATGAAGTTTATAAAGTCCATCAATTAATATTACAGAACCAATAAGACTAGAATTTTTAAATAAACTAAAATTTACATTTCCAACTTCAAAAGAATATCCAAATTTATCAAGTACACTTACAGAAATCAAATTACAGGAAATAGACGGAACATAAAGAGTTTGACATAAATCTAACTGATAACCGCTATCTAAAATAAGACGAAAAGTTCCAATAGCTTCAACTGGAGCTTTATCTTTATTCCCCATTAAAATGAAATTCTCACTTGGGTTTGTGGTTTGGATCGTAATGAATCCCTGCATAGAATTCGAAACATGAACGTTAGCAGCAGTATCAATCCACCAAGTAGAAGAAGGTACATTAGTAAGATTTGATTCGAAATGACTTACGAAACCCATTGGGTTACCTTTCTTTTCGAACCATGCTTTGCGCTTAATGCAATCTACCTGGAAGTGTCCAGGTTTCTTGCAGAATTCGCAGACATCGTCCGTCTTTTTCTTCTTGGATGGTTGAGTGGCATCATCAGATTTGGGTGGTGCTCTTTTATGCTGTGAGTTGTTCTTTTTGCCAGCTTGTTTTCCAACCCCTTGAGTGAAATAAGCAACTTTAATGCCTTGCGAGCCTTGCCTAGACTCCTCTTGAAACAGTTTGTTAGTCAATTCATTTAGACTCCACTTTTCTGTAATAGTGTTGTAATGAATTTTAAATGGTTCATACTGAGGAGGTAAGCTAGTGAGAATGAATTGGACGAGAAAAGCATCGTCCATAACCAATCCCAAGTTCTTAAGTTTGGCAGCAAGGTTAATTATTTCAATGACATGAGCGCTCATTGAGCGAGAACCATCAAACTTCATGGTTACAAGATCTGCCATAAGTTTCCCAACAAGGGATTTGTCTGCAGTCTTGAACCGATTTTCAATGGATTGCAAATATTCTTTTGCGCTTTTAGTTTTGGGTAGGGAGGTTTTGATGTTGGTATCAATCACCATTCGCATAAACATCATGCTGAGCCTACTAGATCGTTCCCAATCATTATGGAGTTTGTTTTCCTCAGGCGTACTTGTGTCAGTAAGTGGGGCTGGCTTTTCCTTAAGGAGAGTCATGTCCAGTTTAAGTACGCCTAAAGAAAACTCAACTTGCTCTTTCCATTCTGAGTAGTTGGTTCCATTGAGTTTGACGATAGACATAGCGTACGAATTAAGGTTTGAGGGCATTGCAACTGCAGATATAAAAGAAATATAGGCTTCTTTATTAGAATAAAACACATGTCATAATAAGAGGTTAGGTTTAGCGCCTCCTGTGGGTAGGCAGTAGAACCATACTCATGAAAGAATGATAAACATTAAATGTTTCATGCGTTATTGTGCAAGCATCAGCCGCCTATGGACGGGACTGCATGCATCAGACCAGAGGAAACAAGGAATTTAAGCATGGAAGCGTAAAATAAAACAAGAGAGAAAAGAGATAAACATTAATGTGTGTGTTCTTTTTTTTTTGCATAAACATTTGTCATTCTTTCAAGTAATCCACGGCAAGGATAATAAATGTCTAGTAACTCCAAGCAAATTCCATACATGAATTTAACATATAAATAATTATTCTACAAATCATATATAGACAATTATCTTGCAAGTTCTAGGTCATGAATTTAATGTCAAACTAGAAAACAATTGTTTTCAATTTGTATACTTTCTGAAAAGTATTCGCATACAATAAGTTGTTTTATATTATACAGTAGGTCAATTATTAAAGTAGAAAAAATCAACTTTTGCGAAAATATAAACTTTCCAGATCCAGATTTAAGAATACAATAAATAGAACAATATTGATAATCATGATTACTGTAGCAACTTAAATAATATGAATATTAAACTTGAATCATATTAACATTAATAATCATTGTCATTATCATAGTAAAATTACAAACATCATATCAAAGATCTATGGTAGTTTTGTTTTATATATTGATGGATAATCATGAATTCTAAAACCATGCTCTGATACCACATGTAATCTATATCTTGCGAATAACATAAATCCTAAGATCTAGTGTAACGACCCGCCGCCCTAACCGCCTCTAGTCGGTAATTAAACCAACTAGAAACGTTCAAAATGACGGATTGTTATTTAGTTTATAACATTTAAACAGAATCAGCTACAGAATCACAGAACAATAATATATTTTATAAACAAACTTTTCTTTTATATACAAATATCAGAGTTATACAATAAATTACATTTGAATTTATACAGCGGAAACAATTTATATTTTAAAGTATAAGAAACATTTTGCTGAAAACTGAAGTAAAGCTTTAATCCCCCCCTCTCTCTAACTTCGCTGCGAGCAAATCTTTAAGCTGCAAAAATACTCGGTCTGACCCGAGCGTTTATGCAAAACACAAAAACACTCGAGTCAGGATTAATCTTTATTCAAGTAATTAAATTTGAAATGAACTGAAATAAGTGGTTACAGTTATGGTGAACAAATAAATCAGTTAAATCCTATTATAGATTTTCACATTAGCGATTCCAAATTTTTATACACATGTGTGGCTGCAGTACACACGTGTACTCATACCCATGTGCACTGCCTCGCCAACCCACGTGCACGAGTCAGACAAATCACTGCAAGTATACAAGCATAACTCCAAAACAGACAAGGCAAGGCACTATGCAGTGCACAACAAATCCAAACAGCCCCAAATACAAAATCACTGCACATAACCAAAACAAGGACCACAAGAGCAGGCTGCAACATGGACTGCAGACAACTCAAATGCCAATTGCACATGTCAACAGCAATGAGACTGGGTCAGACCAAATGCTCAGGTAAATGACCAGCTACAACAACAAGTGCAAGACTAGATGCAACATAAAGTGAAAATGCATACATCAGGTACAGACTGGAAGTAGTGATACAAGGTAAACCAGCAACAAAACATGAAGTGAATCATGTCAAAGGGCAATACACTAGAGCATGCAAGTGCAGACAACAGGGCTCAAACCAGTGTCAACAAAACAGCAACTTAGCACATGTATGCAGACTAGTGAAGTAAATGTAGAGAACAAGCTACATGATGAACAAGTGCAGCTATGTTTAACAAGTGCAAGACCACAAAGAAATGCATGTCACCAAGTTCAGACCAAACAACAATGATGGTAATGCAACACACTATATGTACCCATGATACAAAAGAAGTGGAATAGTTGCAACACAGTGAAGATGACAAGTTAACAAAGACCAAGTTAAAATGGAAGCAGTGACACAATGGCCAGAAACAAAGCCTATAAATCAAACATGCACAAACAACACATTCATATTCATAACAGAAATTCTCTCAGCACACTTGCAAGATAACTATAAATCTTACAACAAAATGAATGTTAAAGAACATCCATTACCTAATATAAAGAAAGATTTAATTGATTATTTCAATTTCTATATTTAAATTAAACACTTCATATTAAATTCAAATACTAAAGGAAACAAATTCTTTCAAGTTTTAAAATTCATTTGAAATCAGATTTCATTTAAAACATTGGATTATGTTCATCAGTTTTTTTTTTATTTTATTTTATTTACAAACTGGTTTTCAAAGTAAACTTAAAAACAGTTCTTAATCTGAATTCAAAAAACAAATTTAAGTTTTGCTTAAACTTCTAAATCTGTTCATGCTTCCAAAAACTTACAAAAAAAACTACTTAAATCTAATTCTGGTTTTAATACAAACCTGAAACTGTTCTACACTTGATTTAAAACCAGATTTAAAATCTTGTTTAAATTTAAGATCTTCATATTTTTTTCTAAAACCTTTGAACTCAAACTGCATTTGAATCCAGATTTAACTCCCACTTAAATCAAAACTGCACTAAAGTTTGAATTTCAATCAACATGTAACAACTGCAACTCTCTGTTTTATAAACCTGAAACAGAAATTTAAAACTTGTTTAAATTTTAAAAGTTTCATATTTAAAAACTTTGAACTTCAAACCTTATTTGAATTCAATTTCAATTCATACTTGAATCCAGTTTTCAACTTAAATATGAATTTCATTCAACATAAAAAAAAAACTGCAAAACAACACAGTTTATCCCTGCACCCATCTTACCCGAGCAACCCTTTAAACCACTTCGAGTTTTAAAACCCTCTGCTCCGAGTCAGAAGAATAAAATCCCGAGGACTGACTCGAGTCAAAACCCTGCACACTACTAATATTACCTGAGTTCAACTCTACCACCCAAATCAACCTGAAAATACCCACTAAGATAAACATCTTAACACCTGACATCCAAATAGATTAACAAATACCCCAATTTCATATTTCTGTTTAAAAAGAAATGTTTCTTCTTAACAGTTTATTTAAGCTGTAATGTTAGTTTTACAATTCATGTTCTAAAACATTCATTCCTGTGGTAGACTTGTTTAATAGTTTAAGATCCTTGTTTTGAAATCTCTATGTTAACTGTCTCTATAGTTTACAGTAAAACAGATTTCAAATTTAATCCTTAATTATGATTTATAAATTTAATTTATACTAAATAAACATCCCTCAATTCATAACAATTACCACAGAGAATCAGTCCAAGAATCTAAAGACAAAATCAGGTAATAAAATACCTGTAAGCACATATGTGTTTGTATATATAACTTCACAGAGTATCCATCACAAAAGAAACCATTTTAGCAACTTAGTTCAAATCTATACACATGCAACAGGAAATTCTAAATAACATTTCAATAGTAAGCTTACTCACTAAACATAATAATAATGTTACTGCAGTTTTACTTTGAAGTTCAAACTCAAGCAAACATTAAATGCTTCATGCAACAGATAATTTAAAACCCTTTTTAAATTGAGGAGTCATTCACTAAACAAAAAGGGGACAGAGCAGTTTATATATCTATATATTAATGATAGTTTTACTTTGAACTTGAATTCTAATACTTGCATGTGCATTTATTTCAAAAAGGAACTGTTTTTTAAAATTAAAGTTTACTCACAATAACATGTAAATGCATAAACACATATTCACATGTATACTTTCAATTCCATACCTAAACAACATCCAAGCACCACACAATGGATTCAAGGGTTATAGTAGCACATCAGATCCATCAAAGAATAGTTTCAAGCTTGTAAATTTTGTTATTTTCCAAATGTAGAATATTTTACAGGGGTTCAAAACTGGGTTACTCAGACCTTTAAAACTGAAATTATTCACATTTGGCATGCAACATAACACACAGCAACAACAAAGAATACCACAAGCAGAAATAGGGGTTTCACAGACACATTCATTCAACACACATGAACAGAAGCTCAAACAAGCACATGCAACAAATTTTTCCTCATCTAGATTAAAAATCCATCACATGCAGCAAAACAAAATAGGCAAAGTTTTTGATAGCATCTGTCCTCATCAGTTTAAAGGCAAATTTTAATAGCATCTGTTCATATCAATTTAAATAAAAACTATAGTATCTGTTTTTATCAATTTAAAAATACAAGCAAATTGAGCAAATAACAGCAACTAGAAACAAAAATCCAACATGCAGTCACAAATCTGAGCATATCAGTTTAAAATTTAATTAGCCGAGCCAAAGATAACCAAATCACCCCACAACATAGCATGCAACCAAGAAATTCACTTCAAACAAATTCAAAAACTTGCATGAAGATTATCGTGAGTTAGAAAACTCACCTTATCACGAAGAGCGGATCGAAGCAGAGATGAACGAAAACCAGAGGATCGATCGAAGCAATTGAAGCAGAGACGAAGCCGAAAGCCCTAATTTGAAGACGAGCAAAAAATTGGAGAGGCCGCCATTTTTTTCGTTTGCTTTGTTTTGTTTAAAATTACATTATATTTTACAAAGTTTATAAATATGTCGTTTGAATTTTACTATATGTATTTATTTATTTATTTTGTATTGATTAAAATTTTTTTCTATTTTATTTAATTTTATTTAAGTAAATGAAAAATGTTATTGAGACTAACCACAAATTTATTAATTTTCATAAATAATAATTCTTATACCCAAAATATTTTCCTAAGTCTTTAGTTCAAATTCTAAATACACATTCAATATTCAATTTCAACTTCAAAGTCAAATTCAAATTCAGTTCAACTTATAATAGATTAAATTTTAAATTTAATCGCCAAATTCATTGCTATATTGGAAATTCAATTTAAATCATCATTCAAATATTTAAAATTAATTAAATATTTTCAATTTAAATTGTTCAAAATTTAGGATCGTTACAATCTCCCCTCCTTAAAAGAATTTCGTCCCGAAATTACAAGTAAGGAGAAATGATTGTTGAAATTTCACCAATATTTATGCCCTACACAATTTTTTTTTCAGTTTGAAACTTATTAAAAAGAAATGAGTATAGAATTCATTCCATTTGTTTTATCTTACTAACTTTGTTAATTAACTCATCATTTTCTACAATCAAGACACAAAAATCTTTACTAAAATTTCCAACTTACAAAAACCCAAATTTTAAATTTGAACTTCTTCATTTAAGAAATTTACATAGTATAACTTTTCCAAAGCTGTGGACTTTTCAAAACATTCCAAAAATCCTCTTCCTTAATTTATTAAGTTAGAATTATGCAAATTTTAATTCCAGATTATTGATTTACTATTTAAAGTTCGAAAATACTTGCTAACTCGAAATTTGACAAGTCTATTGTTGTTCTTAAAGACGTTAGGCATACGCTGGCCAGGCGCAAGTCTAACAATCTCCAAGTACTAAATATACTTGCTTCAATTCACAATAGATTACATTTGAATTACATTTAAATCTATACAGCGGAAACAATTTATAAATATAAGTACAAGAGAAAAATTTGTTTATAAAATATATTATTGTTTCTGTGATTCTGTGGCTGTTTCTGTTTAAATGTTATAAACTAAATAACAATCCGTCATTTTGAACGTTTCTAGTTGGTTTAATTACCGACTAGAGGCGGTCAGGGCGGCGGGTCGTTACATCTAGAATTACATTATCATCACATATGTAAAGAATTAATAAAACATACCTCCAGACATCTTGTATACAAATCAGCAATGGATGTTGTCGAAAACTATTTCAATGGAGAAAGGAAATGGTTTCTCTCTCTTTTACTATATCTTTCTTTATGTGTTTTCTATATATCCTTTGTGATGGGCAAAGGTTAATATTTATAGGTAGAGAGAGGACCAAATTTTCAGATTTGTAGACTTAATCTTGATCGTCCATCAAGATCAAGATGAGAGAAATTAACGCTCTAGATTATAACCGTTTTATTTATTTAGCATATTAATAGGAAAAACTTTTTAAATTCTATTGACCACATAATGAGGAAGGAAACGTTTGAGGAAGGAAACGGTCCATTAATGTACCACATAATGAGGAAGGAAACGATCCATTAATGTACCACATAATGAGGAAGGAAACGGTCCATTAATGTTTTCGCATTAATTTCCTTATAAAACGGTCAAATTTCCTTACAAGTAATACATGGATACATATGACGCATTTACAAATTTACAATAGTAAATGTATGAAAATAGATTCCATGTTTTGTTTAAGTGCAACCTACACATACCAAGAAGCTTATTCTCTGTGATTTTTGCTCATTCCAAATTTCGCCATTGAAAGTATGCAACATGATTAAATAAATGTTGCAAATATATGTTTTCTTTGCAAAGAAAACCAATCCACAGAGCCTAAACTAAATCAACTACAAGCCTATTTACATATGAACATATTCTCAACAATATTAAGCTCTTTGATATTTAATTAATTTTTAATTTAATTTCGACAAAATGAGAAAAGAAGCCAGAGTAAGTTGCAAAATTGAAAACTCTACATCGTTTCATTAAAATGGAGCATGTTAATTCATCAAAGCGAACAAAAACTGATATAATTGTCAAATCTCTCTCTTTTCCTTGTATGAAATCGAAATATGAATTAATCTAATAATATTATGATGTAGAAAAAGAATCGTAAACTATTTGCCATGCTGTTATTACCAATCACGACTATATATCCAAAACAAATGTTTATATTGTTATTTGGATGTAAATAAAACATGGAAAATGTAAAAAAAAGGCAAAATCAATAGGAAGATTTCCATGCATAATTGATAATATCAAACGACAATTTTTTTTTCGATCTTGGTTTGTATATGAACTTTTTTGATACATGGTTAACTGGATAAACGCTGTAAAATGAGTTCTAAATGAAAAGATAATTGATAATTTTGGAAAGTTAACTAAACAAAACTATACACTATATCTTATTAGATTAGTATATTTTAGTTGGATGAGGAAAATGTAATGTTTTACTACATTAATTCACATAGTTTGCATATTCAAAACATGTTTCCAGTATAAAAAAGTTAATGTATTGTAGAAAAACGATTTTTTTTTGGAAATAAGAGTAAAAATACATTTTATTAAGTAAATTGACTAACAAACACAATTGAGCAACTCATCAAAGTTCATATAGAAGCGGTCGGTTGAATTGGAAAGTGCATTAACATTCCCTTCTGCAACTACTTGGAGTAACAAATGCAAAAAATTTGATACCACTTGGCTAATAAGCTGTGCACTCTTAGCTCCACCCTATTTGCAAATAAAAACATCAATTGTTTTCACTATTGAATACAACTATATGAGATGGACAACAAATGGGAAAAAAGGATACCTATTCAAATTAAAACTACGCTGACAAAAACTTCACGATGAAAAATGAATTCTTTTAAAAATCTAAGTGCCTTTTCCCGATCATGGAAATGGTTGCAAAATTCTTAGAAGTGTATGTGTGTATGTGGTTTGAATGTTGCAATTGATGAATAACCAATAGCGTAAAGCTACAGTACATTTAAGTCCAATCTTTTAGTGTATAATTTGAATAGTCTGAAATTTTTTCAGGCAGCTACGAAACCATTCAGTCTGCCTGTCATTATAACAGATGCAAAATTTTAGCTCATTGATAGTTGAATGATTTCTAAAATTAGAGGAATCAAAAGTATAAAATATATTAAGGCTGAGACATGATATAAAATCATATTGGTACAATTATATATGTAATATTTTCCACAAGCAAGCTCATATAACCATGTTCACTGCTTTGATGACAACCTGCAAGAAAATATGAATTATCTAATTTGATTACCTAATTAATATCTTTATCATCCCTCTTTTTATTTGTTATCAATAATAGTAATAACTCTACAAAAGAGTAAAATGGGAATACTTTTGTCAACTAACAGTAGTCCTTTCTCCTTCAGCCAAATCATGTAAGATTCTACTTCGTGATTATAGTCGGCAATCAACTTTGCTAAAGTAATTAATAATAACAAAGATCAGAAAAATATTATTAAGGTTTTAGATTCTATTTGGCGAAGATTAAAAGATCAAAATAACGACTTAACATGAGAAGCGACTAATTTAACCACCATAAAATTTTAGTAAAGGAGATTAAAATCACTGAATGGAAAAATAAAATACAATATATGAAAAAAGAATAGCAAATTTAAGAGGTTCTCAAATGGATCGAGAATGGAGTTCAATGCCTTGCCATTGAACGTGTTTTCTGGACTTTCCGCACATTGTTAAAAAAGCTCGTTAGGAAAGGATTTAGGAGAAAAGTTGGGAACCCTAAATTTGAAATGAAAACCTAGAAAATGAAAAAGAATGAATAGATGAAAAGTTGGGGATGAAGCGAGTGATGTCATGATTTCTTACGGTAATAACATCGAACAATTTTTTCCTCTAAAAAATCAAAAGACGGAAGAAATTTTCTTTAGTATAAAAAGAGAAATTATTGGAGAGGGCTGGGATGAGAAGAGAGAAAGGGGAGAGCGATCTAAAATGGTCTTTGATAGAAGCAGGGAAAAAATGAATATAGGATAAAAAACGTGATTGTTCATTTCAGAAAATATTGAAGGGCCTTGTGAGCTCTTGAAATGCAACTCGGTAATAATATAATAATATAGATATATATTTATATATATTATAATTAATGTTTAAAATCAAATATAAAAGAATAATATATGTGTGTATGTGCTCGTATATATAATTTCAACCACAACAAAATTGATTTTATTTAAAACTCATGGTTTTAATTTTTTAATTTTTTTAATATAATGGAAATTGTTAAATATATATAAAAACGATTTTAAAAAATTTATTTAACAACATTTAAATTTTTTTTGTGTTTATTAAACAATATTCATATGTATTATAATATATATGTTTTAAATCAATTTAATACATTATGTTTAAAAACGTATATATTATATGGTTTCATAAATTAATATAAATATATAAAAAGAATTTATTTTATTTCATATATTTTCTTGCTTTTAATTTAGCAAAAAATTATGTGTAATGCATATTTATGTTTATACGTTAAAAATCAAAATTTATTTTAAAATCCTTTTAAAATTATTATTTAAATTCAAAAATTGATCTAATTTTTTTCATTTTCCCTTTTGTTGGCCAATGGCTATATATCCATATATATACATACATACATACATACATATATATGTATGTATGTATGTATGTATGTATGTATGTATGTGTATATACATGTATGTATTTATACATACATACATACATATATATATACACACACACATACATAAATACACACACACACACACATGCATATTCACATCTAATGTTGACAGCACATATATATAGGGATTGATTTAATTTTTCAATTTTCCTTTAATGGCCAAGGGCTAATATATATATGTATGTGTGTGTGTATATATATATATGCATGTGTGTGTATGTGTATATAAATATATATGTATGTGTGTGTGTGTGTTCGCACCTAATGTTGACAGCACATACATAAAAGGATTCATGATTACATGATCTAATCTAAGCATATATGATTTAATATAATTATCAAGTAAATATGTATAATTATAAATAAATATGTTACCTTGACTATAGCCTAGTTAGTATAAGTTGAATGCTGAATCGATCGGCTCCACTAGAATCTGAATTCAAATCCTTCCATAAAGAGCTACCAGACTGAAGGTATTACACATCATTATTGAAATTGATTCGATTTTATGCTTTAATGCTTTAGTTAATGGAGCTGGGAGGGCTGCTATTTTCAGCCAGAAATAAGTGGAATAGAGGCTAAAAGGAGAGTAGTAAAACCCCCTCCTCCAATCCCTTTGGCTACCCATATTAGAGACCTTTTAGGCCATCATATCACTCCAAGCCCAATCAAATTAATATGCATTTAATTCCAGTTTAGAGGCACATCAATATCATATATCAATACGTGTGTGTACAACTTTTATATACGCATTATTTTCAATACCGATTAACACAGATCAAATAAAATTTAATAATTAATATTTAATGAATACTAGTTAATTTAATTAATTTATAACAATTATAATTTAATTAAATTAGGTAGATTCATCTTTTCGACCCTCAAATGTTTACACCAATACATCCACGTATTCACGTGTCGAACACTCAAGTATCGAAAAGTAAAATTGTTAGGGTAAAATAAAAGAAAAAGAACAAGAAAAAAGAAAAGACAACATCAGAATCTCACAACCGGAACAATAACATATAATGTCAAAAGACAATACAAACCATCAATTTATGATACATAGCATTTCAAAGTTACAATCGTAAGTACTATCATCAGCGTGGACAGTTATAACATCCTATTCTTACAAATGCTAATATATACATAATCGTCATGTAGTGGAAAAAGGAATACTACAATAGGTGAAAGCATCCATTTCGTCTCCTCGAGCTTCAAAGAATATCAAAGAAAATCTGCATTTCCATACTATTAGAAAGAACATCCATGGAAATAAGGAAAATATAAAACCACGAGTCAAACATAAGTCCGATGTGAGAAACTCAAGAAATTTATATACAACATATAACAGTACTTTTCAGACTGCACAGATCATTGAACGGTTATCCCCCCAACAGAACCACCCATCTAATAAGTACATAAGGTGATATAATAGATAATGTCCAGGGTGAAGAATATAAATCAAAAATAGCAGTGCCACTTGCATCTCACGATACAATAATTTTAAAAGTACAATCAAAACCGCTAAGGTATACATGTATATGGATTTCCATTGAAGACCTCCTTGAACATACTGAGGCCAACCTCCTGGCATGGGTCAGAAAGTACCTTTCGAGAGTCATATATCTCCAAATGAAATATGCCATAAAGGTAAACACAACTAGCACACGCACGAACATGTAAAACAACATGGAACTAAGTATCATCAACTCCCACGCACGACATTGATAAGCATCTCTAGATATAGAGTTGATATACCTTGTCGTGTGTTAGGTAAAACATAGGCTATGCATCCTATTCTATTTTCAGCCATCACCGGTGGTGAAGTCATGTTTAGCATCTCAACAAGCAAGTCTTCATCACTCTAACATATCTCGATCATCACTTTGGATTCCAACATCCCCAACAACCCACGAATCTCTACAAGGATCCTAGCACAAGTCAAACGACAAATGCTAATGCTGACCTCTCCCTTGGAATTAATCTTAGGATAAACATTTCAATTCTATCGCATTAGTCCGAATGTTAACTTTGACCTCTCCCTTAGACTTAACCTTAGGATAGATAGTTCAATTGTATAACATTCCACTTCACAACTGCTTCCAAAACATAAAACCCTTATATCAGCTTTGAAGTGGGATTCGGTAAGTAAAACACTTACCGATCCTGGACTCTTCAAAACTAAATCTATGAATTTATAGATAACTCAATTTCGGGTTATTTAGAAGTATGCAACCTATATAAAAAGGAGTCCTTCCTAAGGGATCTCATATATATAAGTTCTTAAAACTAGAGACGATCCATACCAATGCTCCTTCCCGTGGGATCTTAAATCGTATGAAGTCGTGAAGCTTTTAGATCTTCCTAAGTTAATTTGGTCAATTTCGATAGTTGACTAATCGACCATCAAGTACAAAATAGACGATCGTACATGTAAACCAAGTCTCGTATACTTATCACATTTTTGATCTTTTAAACTTACACTATCCCACGATCAAGAGTGAAACCAGCGGGTTAAATAACTGTTGCTTCTAAACTCTACTCAAACATCATTCTTAACTCTCACAGATAGACAAGCCTACCTCATTGGCTTTTAGCGCTAAGTATATAAATAAATGCTTTCCACAAACAAGTAAACAAATAAAGCACGACCAAGTCATACAAAGCACGATTAAATTACACAAAGCGCGATTAAGCGATATAAACAACTCTTAATCCCTTTTTATTTAATTAAACTTTTATTAATTAAAACTTCTATGTAAATACTTGTATATATATTTAAAATAACTTTACAAAAGGTATATACTTGTATATATTATTTCACTATTCAATTCTACTCTTTTCAATACTTAGAAATGTATTCATATTCTTATTCCAAATGGTATTAGAATATTCACAAATCTTAAACAAGATTTCGTATTTGTACAAGTATACTTTAATGGGTTAAAACCAAATGTCATTAAAACATAATTTCTATAAACCCAAAACCATTCCATTTATAGTTATTTTAAAACATACTTTTTAAAGGTCTAATTACTTTACTAAATATAATAAAAAGGGTTAAAGACAAATATCATTAAACATTGTTATAATAAACTAAAAAACCATTTCATACTTGTCATTATCTTTAAAAACATTTAATTAAAAGTCAATAACTATATCTACACTTTTAAACAAGGTAATATACTATAGATTAACTTTACAAACCCATTTATTATAACACATGTGTTGTAATCCAGAACTACCTCTTATTCTTTTGTAAAAGACTTAACTTACTTTTTCCAAACTTATATAGTTACTAAAAAACCTTTAAAAATGACACATTCATTTTATTTGTAAAGCTAAGATATTTAATAAAATTGTAAAACAAATTAAATGATATTATATTACATAAGTTTTTTTTAACTACTTTAATAAAATAATTGACTAATTTTCGAAATACTATATATATTCAAAAATACTTTAAATACCAATAATATGGTTTAAAACATTTTCTTAAAATATTACTTAAAAATAATTGTTTTATAACTTATTTAAAAACTAAAAAAACATGTTTTCTTATATATAAAAATAAATCTTCTACTTTAATAATTTATAATTAATTATTTAAAATTCATAAAAATTCCGAACCACTTTTACAATGTTCTAATATAAGTTAGAAAACATTCCTAAAGAGATTGAAGCTAAATAATTAAGTTTAAAGTCATTTCAAAGCCTCAGACAGAAAATACAACATTTACAAAATGCTGTAAAAAGTGGTTCGGAGAAAAGACAGCATTTTAAAAGTGTTGGGGATAACCGTTCTAAAAGAGTACAACCTAAGGCAGTTTTAATATCAATAAAGTTTGATCGATTTTCGAGGTGCTAACAAACATTTTAGCATCCAATTCTTTTATATTGACTAATGTACACATAATATATCACATATCATGGCGAGAAACCCTTAAGGATCTCTCTACAAAAAATCATAGGAAATACTGAACACGAGTCATTTCCAAAGTGCGTTTATAGCGACCATCATTATAAAACCATAACCAAATCAAGTCCGAATCAAATCTAAGCCAAACCAAAACCTCTGTGCTTTATTTTAGGGCTATGGAACAAGTTGTAGAAAGCCATACAAGTCCAAACACACAAATTACATATGTCATTTGCTTTTAAAGCAAGAATCATAAGAGAATAATTAATAATACATAGTTAAACAAATATTGTAATATAAATCAGCATAACACGGTTCATATACTTTTTAAATGGTGAGTTAGATCATCCATAAATAAGAAAACTTCCAAGTTCTAGCTTCCACTTCCTACCTCAACCTTGCAAAAATACCAAACATCCTACCTCTCCTTACTTTGCACTTAGTTTGGCTTGAAAAGCCTCATATATTGCTCATGGACTTGTGGGGTTTGGGTTGATGTGCTCTAATTCTTCAAGATCGAAGTTGATAAGAGTTCTTATAGTATTGTTCTAAGGTCTTTGGCCAAGTTCGGTTTGATTTGGAGTTGTTTTGAATTGATTTGCTATTTAGAAATTATGAAGAGAAAGGACTGATGAGAGCTTGTTATAATTTTGTAACAATGTAAAAGTGATTTAATGTACTATAAATGGCCTTATATAGGTTTCAAATGGGGTATCCTAACCTCCCACTCACCCTCCATTTCTGGCCAAGAAGGCTCACCCCCACCCCCCTGGCCCCCTCATGCCTCCATGTGCTCTGCTTTACGCATTATATGCCTTAGAAAATATCTCCTTCCACTCAAATCTTCTATAAGCTTCTAGAATTCTCCTAAAATGTTTTTAATGCAAAATATTTTTATTAATTATTAATGATTTCCTAAGTTATTCAGTGTATGTAGAAAAAGTTTGAACAACTTATATCGAGTAAAAATTTGTTTATAGATAAAACGATTTTCGGTCACATTATCGATATTTCTTTAAGGTATTTATTTTTGTAAACATTTTTCAAAAACAAGTTTACCATCATTAGTTATTAATTAAAAGGGAATTAACAAGGTTATTAAACCAATTTAATAACATTAAATCTAATATTTAAATAATTCGGATATTTAAATACGAAGTATTCGAAATTCCGAGTCATTACATCCTCCTTCACTTAAAACGTTTGATCCCCAAAATTACAACATGAAGACGCACAGAAGAAACAAGCACAATCTAATACTTAATAGAATTCAAAATTACTAGCACTAAGCTCACTATTTTCCTAGGTTCAAAACCTTCTCATCGCGCGTGGACGATAAATAATCTACTAAGCGTACCTTACGCTCATTAACCTCAGGTCATTACTTAGACGATTTATTCATGCTACCTCAGAACAAATCAAAGATTCATTCACTAAAATCTCCATGATCCAACAAACATAATATGCATATACTTAAGCCCGTACGATGTGCATGAATCATCTGTATGCAATATCCAATCTGATCACTTGCTCGATCACATAGATTTCACTTCTAAACTAGTGTAGATCACTAGACCTCTATAATGCATTAGAAACTTCTATTCTCCTTACATATCCGTATACTATGATAGAAAAATTTGGGATCATATCAAAATTTTGTGTCATGTATTCACCATCAAGAATAGGGTGAAAAATCCTTGTTCGGATAGTAAACACTTAAAAATCTTGTACCCGACTCTTTGATCAAAACCTGTAATAAAAATAAAATGATCTATGTATAAATTACGTGTTTATCCTATTGGTGTCTTAACTACACCAATATCCTTTTTAATCACATTCATTTATCCAAATAGTTTGTCATTTAATACCCAAAATCATTTATGAACTATTTCGTAAAACATAACTTCAAGTTTTACTGGTATAATACTCCACTACATCCTAAGAGTATATAAAAAAACATCAAATTCATTTTACTTTCTAAAATTCTTGTGAAGGCCCAACGCAAATATAGGTCTTATAACAGAGTCAATCTTTTGACTTCTATAACCGTCGGGTTAGTAAATAGCTTGGAAGAGCAGGACATGGATATCCAAACTTACGCCTAGAGCCTACTTCCTTAGATAACCCTAAGGTAAATACGTTTATTACTTGGTCCAATAACATCAAACGATTTACTTAACATAGATGTTCAAACCAATTTAAATCTTGTTTTAACTTATTGCATTCTCAATTAAAGTGTTATATAAACTCAACTTTATATTTTCAAAAACACTTAGCTTTAGGTTCTATAGCAATCCATTAGTTTCCAACTGTCCAAAATCGCCGAAAAATCCATTTCATTCTAATAAATGAAAACTGTCAAATAATCAGGCCATAACAAGATGATCATACCACACCGTTCTAATACATAGTATACATGCGATAATAAATTAACTTAATTAAGTTTTACTTATTCATTCGATATATTTTATTATAAAGAGAAACAGAAAAAGGTTTTCATAATCATTTGGATTATGCCACCACCACTTGGGTACCCAACATAGCACACATGCAAATCGCTATTAAACTACTCTATATTTTATATCATATTTCTTTTATAGAAAGCTTAAGAACTAAATACTGGGTTTATTTCAAATCACTTGAAGTAAATATATATACATATACCTTTTGTATATCAAATAATACTTTTGAGATTAAATCAAAAATCATTAAAACCGGCTTTTTACCTTAGATAGAGGGACTTGAATCCTCATGATTTATATGCTCCTCATTGAGAATCACTAGCCTATTAAACCTTCAGAGAAGAGAGTTAAGCTAGGCTCTAGAGAAACTTTTTTTTTCTTTTGTCTTGAACTTCGTGAAGAACTTTTAAAAGCGGTATTAAATACTTCATATAATCGTACGAAGTATTTGATTTTAATTTCATAAACCAATTTCCTAAATATTTACTTTAAAATCTATAAAAAAATGTACATATAGATTGAGTAACACAAAAGTGATACTATGGAAATGGGTCCTAGCAAGTCATACCATATATTCCCTTTCTAAGAAGGGTAATGCCTATGAGAAGTGCTTACTAGTCGAACGCATCTCTTGTCCATTTTTAGTCACTTTCGAGTCAATCAAACTAGATAGCATAAAAATACTTTGTCCTTGAATCGATTCTTTGATTCCTATGGCAACCTTGAACTCGAATTGATCTTAAACTACTTTTCAAATATTAGTATTAACAAACACTTTCAAATAATAATGCTATTATTTTTCAAATCTTAGAAACCATTTTCACAGACACTAGATAAGTTTTCAAAATATCAATTTAAATCCTCTTCGTTTGCAAACCATACTATATAAATCATACTTATATAAAGTTACTTTCTTATATGGAATCCTTTCGCAGATGATTATTTATAAAGTATTTTATCTTTCCTTTAGATTATAATAAACATCTTTTACTAAATTTATCATTTACCCCAACGCTTCCATCAAAGCCTTATAGTCCAACTATGAAACTCAATTCACTAGGTGGTCGTTCCAATGCTTCCATAAATACTGTCTACCCAACCCATGGAGTGAAAAGGTAAAACTTCTCATACACTTGTTGAGCACAAACCAATAATCAACAAATAATAGTCAATGCTCATAAACTAGCCGAGCATGATTAAGATCATCAAGGAGGGATAACATATAAACATCATTAATCCCTATGTGAATTAGACTACACTATCAACTTATATATATTACTAGTAATAGAAATTACATATATACTCTCATATGTATAATACACTCAACTCATTCAAGAGTGTCGTTTACCTTATCTCTAATAAGCCATATCCAACCAAGACAAGAATATACCATTATGATAAACACAACTAGCCAACACACGAACACAACTAGCCCACACACGAATATGTAGAACCATAAGGAACCAAATATCATCAACTGTCACGTGCACATACGTGGCCCCAATAGGTACTTGGGTCAACAAAATTTCTCTTGGTAGGGAATTTAATCCCTTCACGAACTTGATGGCCTTTTTCATATGTGTGTCCAATAGGCTAATCCTAAATTTAGCTAATTCAGTAAACTTAGTTATATACTCCTTAAGGGTAGAATCTCCTTGTCTCAACTGAAATTTTTTTCCAATTGAAAGCTAACCTCTACTCCAGACATGAATCTCATCTCAAATCGGTCCTTAAATTCATCCTAGAAGAATATCCTTCCAGGGTGCTCATCGGTCACAAAGATCCACTAATTCATAGCTTCTTCGGTGAGGTACTAAGTAGCTATTCTTCTTCTTAGCCGATCATCCCAACCAAGCTCTCTAAATATCTTCTCACATTTACTAATCCAAGCTTTAGCTTTATAATATCCTTAAGTTCTAGAATATGTCTTCCCTCTTATATTGAGAAAGTCCTTACACAACTTAGTAAAGTCAATAGGATGGGATGCTGCATCGGCGGGCATGGTAGTGGATGCTACCAGTGGAGCTAGAGGAATAGGAATCCGCTCGACAGTCCTAAGTTATTGTTTAAACCATTCAATCATTCCATGAATGAGTGGTCTTCCGTAGGTAGGGTTCCCTTATCTTGTAGAAGATTGATTATTAGCCATATCATTTATCTGTAGGTTAAACATTTAGTGATGATTTCCTAAGATAATATTTACATGCTGAAAGAAAAGGGTTGCCTAGTGTATATGAATATGTTCAAGAAGATAGGGTATATACATATAGTAAGAATTCTTTTAAAATTCTTTTCAAATAACAAATATGTCTCTCATACATATAGTTTTCCCCCATTGATTGGGTAATCTAGGCTCTGATATCAAATGTAACGACCCAACCAATCACCACTTGCATGGTACAAATGGCATCCCCAGATTTCTTTGTTTTATGGCTAGCCTCTCGACTGTCAACCAACCCACATTGCCGGGATGTGTAGGGGAAGAGACAAAGCTTTGCCACCTTTCATAATGCGAGAAACCGCTATCACCTAAGCACAAACATGCCAAATAGTCCGATGAATAAAAATCTTGAGTCTTACCTTTTTAGTACTTGGGCAGTATATCTCAAAATAAGAATATGTCTATGAAAGTAGACCATTTAATACTTCTCTATAAGGAAAGGAGGCGGGTCTAATCACTTAATACCTTCCATTCCAGAAGTAGGTTTCTAGAATCTCATATCTCATTCATACGTCATAAATAGCTTACAATATGAGAGACAGTACCAAAGACACTTAATACCTTTTATTGGAAAATAGGTAGATTTTGGTCATCTAATACCTTCATTAAGACAGACCACATCATTTAATGCCTATTTCCAAAAGCGTGCTCTTCAATGGTACTATCTATCTGACATCATATGGAATCTGTTAGGCCACTTAATATTTCTTTATGGAAAATAGACAGATTCTGGTCACTTAATACCTTAATTAAAGCAGAACCCATCACTTAATACATATTTCCAGAAGCGAACCACCTTATTGAGATACCACCTAACGTAACCCCTTAGCCATTTATACTTCATCTGAGGAAAAGAGGCAAGCTCTTAAACAACTACTTAATACCTCACGACCCCGAAGTAGGCCCTTCGTCTTATGTTCCATGCTCATAATGACATTTCACATTAGTCTGACTTTTTTTAGGAACTGATAAGCAGATTAGCTGGGCAGAATTCCCCTATGAAATTTGGGAGTGACCTCACGTAATTACAAATATTTATCATATGTATATCTCACATCAATCAAAGTGTACACAACCATTGGAATCCTTAAAGTAAAGGGCAGACTTCCGTTATGTAACTCTACTGACCGTGCATTCTTATGGCTTAGCCATTCATCAATTACTCTATGAACACACGCATGCACGCGCGCGCGCGCACACACATACACACTCATCTCGCCGTTTCATAAATAAGGCTTCATAAGGAATCTTCTTTATTGCACATTAAAATATTAATTAGGCTATACAAGAGTTCCTCTTATTTTCGCCTAACAATTAATTACCTTCCCAATGGGGGAACTAAATGAAAATAAATATCTAGTTAACTACATCATATGCGTAGTACAAATAGAGATTAATAAATATTCATGCCTAATAAGTTCTAAATGTATGGATTTTATGTTCTAAATTAGCATTAAATGTCAATTCCCTGACCAATTATTATCACAAGTCCTTTTTCTTCAAATTCCCAAGATTTCAACATATCAAAATAAGGGATTCTAATATCCGAAACAGGGAATAAATATTCATAACCAAAACTCCAATAACAGATTGTAAATAAAATAGAAACTCAATTTATTATACCAATTCAATGGAATGTCCTAAACAATAGGTGTTGCAATCTAAACTCCATATTCTATTCGACACCTCTTTTATAAAGAAATAGATAAGAATAAGTGGTGTAAATTACGAATATGATTCATAATCTAAACCCCTTAGCTTATTGGAGAATCACAATTTGACACAAAGAAGAAGGCGAAGTGGAATAGACTATGAAATTACCAAAATTTGCATATACGAAACAAACTCCTTCAAATTAATCCAAATAATTATGAATCTTAACATAGAATTGACAATACAAAATAAAAAGAAATTTTAGGGGATTTTATTTATCATATTTTCAAAATCCCAAAATCCCTAGGGCATTTTCAAATACAAAAAGAAATACACTAAACAATAGCTGGAAAGAAATACTAAGGTTTCCACTCATAGATTAGCCTTAGCTTTACTTAAATGGGTTTGTAGCCTTCCAAGCTTTCCAAAATCTCTTTTTTGATATTTATACATACAATATGGAAGATGTATATATATTTACTAGATTCATAATAATTGGAGAAGAATAGGATAACAATAGATTGGAGAAATAAGAAACAATTAAGAAATAAGTTGAATTCTTGCTTGAATTCTCTATGGAGTTTCCAAATCTTATTAAAGAGATAGTAATGGCAGCATTTCGTCATATTTTCCAAAAGAATATGATAAAAAGTGGGGGGACGGGGTATGATTTTATTTATAGGGGTTGAGATACACCAAAACCGTAGGACGAAAATAGTTTAAAATGGAGAAATCTGGAGCATACAAATAAGTAGCACATCCATACAAACCCTAGCCGCCACTGACAATATTTGGCCTTGATCGGTCGACCACCCCTCCTCAACCAGTCAACCGTTAGGGTCGACCGATCCCAATAAAGGGGTCGACCGGTACATTTGTTTTAGGAATGTTTTTATTTACATTGCTTTTAATTGATTTCTTTCCCTAAATCAACTTTAAGGTTAAATGTTAATAAAACGTTAATTAACGTTTACTTAGCCCATAAGCTAATTTTTGAAATTCAAACCCTAAATTTAAAGTCTCATTTGTATTTGAATTCCAACTAAATTAATTTAAATCTAAAATCTTAAAATGCTCATAACTTCTTCGTTTGAACTTCTTTTATGCAAATTATATATGAAAACGGATCAGAATTTCACCATGAATGCAACGAAATAACTTTGGTGGTCAAATTTCAACTTTTTAAATTACCGTATTCTATCCTTATCATATTTAATTTACTTCATTTATTTATGGTTCATTTTACAGGGTGTTACAGTTATAACATTATTATTTCCGTTGTTAATAACCATTCTCTCGCATAAGACATTAATCCAGGATTTCACCTATTAAAGGAACTCTTGAAAGTCATTGGTACTAGTTAATTTTTACGTCTTGTTTGAAATCCAATAAAAACAAGATAAAGTGGTTATATAAGTCAAATTATCCATTGTAGAAGTATTATTAACGTTGAAGTATCTTTGATTTTTTTTCAAACCGTATAAACCAAGAAATGATAATGAAAATAATATGCAGTAAGAATCGTCATCTGGAAGTAAAGTAGAATCTGTACTTAGACCAGTAAGATTCACAATTAAGAACATTAAAGGTAATATTAAAACCAAAAATTCCGAGGATGTGCAGAAGCATGGAGTTAGTAAATTGACAATCATAGTATAATTGTGCAATTGTTTCTAGTTTTATATTTTAAGATGTACATTTTTTTATCAATATGGACATTCTTTATTTTTAAAAGTTCAATAGTATTAAGTTTTCCATGCAATATTAACCACATATGTAAATTAGACTTACGGTATGCATTCGCTTTCCATATAGTTTTGAAAAGATCATGTTAATTCTTGAGAAATTTAGAAATTTGTAAAATGAGTTAAATGTAATTGTATTAGTCTTATCCCAACGCCAATTTCAGCATTGTTATGTCTATGTTATATGATTATAATTTGGCACAAAAAAGAGCAAACTGAACTCCCATGGAAAGTTCAAATTAAGTCCATAAACTTCTGAAATTAATACATTCTCAAAATTACAAATATCATAAAGTTATATAAATTTTATTTTATAAGGAATAGCGGTGATCCAACAATCATGCCAGAAGGATGTGTTATTCCCCGAATGGACAATGTTACCAACAACTAGTTTAAAAATATCTAAGCTTTTTAAAATTAATTTCCAAAAGTGTGAAATTATTAAGGTTGTTAGAAGTTAATTGGTGTAAGTTATGAGAGCCTCCATAAAATTGATTAGAAATTAGTTCTTTTCAAATTAAGTTATCATTATTAGCATTAAACTTCCATAGCCACTTTCTAATAAAGAAACATTGAGTTTATGAAGATTATTCTCCTTAAGCCGCCCTCATCTTTCGATTTGCAAACCGAATCCCAACTAACAAGACACTTTGAACTACTACTGGAGTTATCCTCAACCCAGAAAAAGTCTCTTCTAGTCTTATCTATTTTATTTATTACCCATTTTGGAAAGAGGTAAAATGAGATCCAATAAATGGATAGTACTGATAAAACAGAGTTGATTAGAACTATCCTACCCACCCTCAATAAAATTTTACCATTCCACCTACATAATCTTTTGCTAATTTTATCAATGATAGTTAACCAGTCATCGCGTCTAAGTTTGGTTTCTCTTATTAAGAATCCTAAGTAATGAATGGGAAAGTTCATAGTGTTACAATTTAATATGATGTCAACCTAACTCTCTATGTTACATACATCATTTAGTACTAAAACATAACTTTTATCGAAATTAATTCTTAGACCATGTAGTAACTCAAAGCTGTACAAAATAAATTTAAGGACTATAATATAATGAGGCAGATGAGAGGTAAAGAGCATGGTATCGTCCGCGAACCGAAGTACGAAAAGACAACCAGATGTAACCTCATTTCCAACCCTATTTATTAAATGACGTTTAATTAATTAATTTAATTAAAAATATGAGTAACTGTTTATATTTAAATTAATTAATGTGTATACTACACATTTATTTAACTATATTCCTATTATACTACACATATAGGTCTACAAATTTAAATATAAATAGTTACTCGTTTAGTTATTTAATTAATTTATCTAATAAAAAGGTGAGATATCAATATCGTAAATATATAACTTAATAGTACATAAGCTATAATAAAAATATACCAGAACAAACAATCATAATAAGGCATATCAATTAAAAATCCATATATGATTTAACCATAAAATAAGTCATCTCAATTTGTTCCCAAAAACCAATTAATCATAATAAGGCCTATCAAACCGAATCACCATTTCATACATCCATGTCAAGTCTCCAATGGACTATCATAAAAAATATGGTGATAACAATTCAAAATTCTCCTGAGCTAAAATATACAAAATATTCATCCAAAAATCTCTGAAGAAACAATCATCACTATAAATAATCATAATCGTGGATCCGAAAAAGATTATGATAACCTAGACAAGGTCGTTAACACCTCCTTAAGCAGTTTTGTCGGCCCTAACAAGGTCACTAACACATCCTCAAGCAATTTCGCCCTAAATGACAAGGTTACTAACAACTCTCTAAACAGTTTCGTTGGCCATAGCAAGGTCATTAACTCCTCACTAAGCAATTTCACCCTAAATGACGTGGTCCTAACACCTCTCTAAGCAGTTTCGCCTAGAATCACAAGGTTGCCAACAACTCTCTAAGCAGTTTTTCCCCAAATGACAAGGTCGCTAACACCTCCTCAAGTAGTTTCGCCAAGCACTACTCAAATATCGACACTTAGGTCGATGAAAAATGAGCCATCGTCTCCCAGGGATCCATCGGCCTTAGATCCGAACACCCTAAGATACTACGACTCTAAAGTGTATGTCATTTTCACCTTAGTAATCACTAGAATTTAACTAAATGTCCCATACAAGACACTAAATTCAAGTATTTACTAAAAGTTAATACCTTCCACTCAAACTCTTTATAAAAATAAGCGAAAGAATAGTACGAAATGTCCCACACCAATCCGACAATCCAATCATTTATTAATCTTCTTTATTTCATAGAAAAATATAAAATCTCACTGAAATTTCAATTCCATAATAAATAAAATAAAAGAGTTTAAATTAATTTTATATATACAAAGATATAATTTTTCAAAATCACTTTTAATTCCATAAACTCGCTTTAAACAAGAGTTTCTTATTTACAAAACTTTTGGAACTCTTTAAAAATCATTTAAACCTCTTTTTATAAAAAAATCACTTGAAATTAAAATTTATTACTTTCAGAATTGCTTTTATAAAATAATACCATATTTTATTCTTTGCCTCCAAAACATTTCAAAATTTTATACATAAAATGATAAATTTAAAAAGGTTTTATAATTAAATATTACTCATTTTTAAAAGCTTTGAATAAAAATTTTGAAATAAAAATAAGTTAAAGAATGTAATAAAATTTTAACTATATTTTATAAATTAAATTCCAATAAGGATAAAAATAGATAAAATCTCATTTTTGAAATTCTTTTAAAACATTTAAATAATTCAAACAATAAACCTATCAAGATACAAATTCTAGAATGAACATCGCTCTATAAAATATATAATTTCATAATAAGGAATTATTTAGCGACTCGAGTTGCTTTTCGACAACTCCAGTTACACAAACAATGAACAATAACTACATAATTTAGTTACAACTGATCAAATACATTTCGATGGTTTTCAGTATCATGCAATTTCATAATTGATAATGTATTTGAATCCAATATGCCGAACATACAATTCAACAAACTTAACCACCAAGCTAATTGAAACCATAGCATGCAATTTCATTTCAAGCATTTCAATTAATCATTACCCAATTTTATCGCATAAACATTATCAATAAAAGATGGGAATAATTTTGATATAGAAGTGTGAGTTAATCAACTCACCGATTGAAGAAAAGAATGGCATTTGCTCGATCCTAGTCACTCCTTGCTGACAACGTAGGCAGTGCCTCCATCATCGGCCAACAACTACTTGAAACTGCCTCAAGCGAACAACCTCGACCATCAACATCGCATTTCCATGCCTCGTGCGACCTCCATGTCCACCTCCCTTCACGTCGCCAATGAATTCCTCGCAAATCGCCCAACTAGCCAGCTATTGTACCTCCATTATCATGAATGCGAGCTTAATCTACTTCCAGATTCGACGATTGCATGGCCTCTCTCGGAGCTCGCATTGTCAATGACCCCATGCTATCTGCTCACGATCGCCCGGGCATGATTTTTATTTTTGTGTGTTATCATTTTTTCCTCTTAAATGATTTAGGGATTTGGCGAAAAAAATTGAAGACGGGGTATACATGGGTTTTGATTATAAGAGATGCAGTTTTTGGGAATAAAGAGAGTAGGCCAGGGAGTTAGAATTAGATAAATTAGTGGTTTTGGTTTAATTAGGCTTGGGCTTTGAAGTGAAAACGAGAAGAAATGAATTAATTAAATCTATAACTGATGTTATTTTCATCTAAGTTCTTATCTAAACTGATTCTCATTGTTATTTCTCTAAATTTCAAATTGAAATCCTTCATTCCTATATAAGTAATTATACCATTGAATTATAGATTTCCTTCAATTTAAATTGATATATCATATCTTTTACCCAAATTATTTAAATTCAATAATTATTCATCTTCGTCGATTTATTGGTTCTATTGAATATCAAATAAAACTTCTTTTCATCTATTTCAAGTATATAAAATTAAGCACACTTTAAAATATTTTATATTCATTAAAATAATTTATTTGAATTACAATATATTATCTAGAAAGGGAATATTAACTAATTCAATTTTATTATAAAAAATCCTTTATTAAATAGATTTTAATTATGTAATAATTTAATTCCAAAATTAATAATTATCAAAGGTCAAACTCTAATTCTTTTATTTAATTGAATGTGTAAAATATTACGGCTTTGGAAATAGGGTCGTTGCATAATCCCACTATCCTTTAAGTATATTGGAGCTCTTATCCAACATACTCACCTACTTGATCGGATCGAAGTATTTTAATCGTATGGTTTGTCTGATTTTCAATCTCGTTTTTTTCCAATGAATTTCTCATAGGCATCGAATTTGTTCTTCATAAGATATACATATCCTAGTCTTTAGAAATCATCCATAAAGGTTACAAAGTAAGAAGAATTATCTTTGGTAACCATAGGCATTGGGCCATATACATCAGTATGTATGAGATCTAATATTTCGTTAATGCTTTCATTGCTCCCACTAAATAGGTGCTTGGTCATTTTTCCTTTGAGCCATGACTCACATTTATCAAATGATTAACAATCAAGTGATGGTAGAATACCTTCAGCTTTTAATTTGTGTGGTCGTTTCTCACTTATATGACCTAATCTATAATACCAAAGGTAGTTAATCTTTATGTCAATATTGGAAGAATTATTCATAGCACATATATAATTAGAATTAATAAAATAAATGCCATTATTTAAAATACCATCGCATACTTTATTTCCCTTCAACATAATGTTCGTAATATTGTTAACGTAATGAACCATTCGAAGATAATCTAAATGTAGAAATTATACGGCAAACAATGTCTTTTACAAAGTGGCAATTATTTAATATCAGAACTAATAAACTTGGAAAAGATAAATGATAATCTCCAACCTTTGTTGCATCTACCAAAGATCCATCAACAAATTGAACCCTTATTTCTCTCATCGCCACAAGACATCCATTCCTAAGTTCCTGTAATAAATTTCAGAGGTGAATTCTAGATCCAATATCTAAAACACAAGATAATTTAGTGATGGCAAAACAATTTTAAATCGTAAATATACCTGTAGGAGCCGTAGAATATTCTATCTCTTCTCTTTGACAATCTTCAAATACTCTGGACAGTTTCATTTCCAACGACCCTTCTTGTGATAGTGATACCACTTTCCTTTACCAGTTGGAGCAGTCTTCTTATTCTTCTTATCAACCCTTTACCACTTATTTGAACCACTCGAAGATGATGCTTTCCCCTTAAGTGGGAGTACCACGCTCTTATCCTTGGATGAAGATTAGGATTACCTCAACATATTAAGTGGCTCCTTGAGGCTTACATTCAACTGGTTCATACTACAATTTAATATGAATGGCTCAGGATAAGGAGTAAGAGACCTAAATACAGATCCACTTGCAACTCATTACCTATCGTAATGTCCAACTAAGAAAGTCTATGAATATAGCCTTTTATCATTAGGAAATAATCATCCACTTTCATGCCTTCATCATCTTCATATTAAATACTTTCTTTATAAGTCTTTACCTCGTGGAACGAGACTACTCCCCAAAAAAAAGCTTTGAGGCTATCAAAGATCTGATGGACATTTAGATTTTTATGCTATCTCTGCAATGGTTTTTATCAAATGTAGACAACACATAAACTTAGTTGACCTCTAAGTTTGAGACCCATTTGTTATAGGCTAAGTTTAGTTTGGGGTCCGCATTATCAATGGGTTTTTCCCTTGGAGGTTTAGTTATTGACGATCATAGATGTTCGTGCAATATTGTTATCCTAATAGCCCTTTACCAGTCTATATAGTTAGGTTCGTTGAGTTTGTCATTTTTACAAGAAAAAAACATTGGTGTAGACAGATGTGCACGTATATGTGCATATTCTTACCACCATATTTAATCTATTTAAATTGAATAAATGATCATATTGAGTATTTTAACTTGTTTTGACCAAAATCCATATTAATTCCAAATTGTCACATATTCAGCTTCATCCAAGGGAAAAATAGTCAATTTTGTGCATAAATTAATTTGAGAAAATTTTAATTGGAAATTTCCATACTACTTTGTAAGAATTTGATTTCAATTACAAGTTGTTTTATATGAAGATATGCATGCACAAAAAGAACACAAAGGAATGAAGATGGAAATAATTGAAAGTGAAGATCATGGAGGACCCCATCTACCCACCTACCTTAATGAACAAATTAGAGGCTAATGCACATGCTTATGGAGTTTATGGCTTCATGTACACGTAAATGATGATTAGTAGAAGCTAATGATTACCTGGCCTCCACACTTTCTCAAGGGTAGTTTGAGCATTCCCCAAATTATGGATTAGGATTTCACGCTTGTATAAATAACCACTTATGTTTCATGTAGTCTCTTTTTAGTCTCTCTTAGTTTACTTTAGGCTCAAAATAAAAAGACAACCTCTCTTTCTCTTTTCATAGCCACTTAGCCATTTTTATTTCATGTAATTTTCCTTTCTTTTATGCAATGTTAATTAGCATTTTATTTTACTTACATGCTTTCTTTCTTTCACGCTAATAGTGTAGATTTTATTTTCATGAAAAGTAGATTAGTTTTAATTCTTGTTAATTAGCTTCTCTTTTCCATTAGCTTTCATTTTTCTTTCTTTTTACTTTCATGTTCTAGCTATATTTGTTAATCAAATGACAAATATGAGAGGCTAAACCCCTTCAATTTAGGGGTAATGAAGCTTTCTAATTATGTAGCTTCAACTATTTGTTAATTCATGCTCTCTTTTCGTGCTTAATGATGATCAATGAAGTGTTTTGTTTGTTGTTCTTGCTTTGAATTTGATAGCCTATGTTGTTGACACCAAATAGGCTATGCTTAAACAATCACTAACACAAATGTGTCTTCATCAAATATGATTATGGAAAAATAAAGTGATTTGAAATTAAAATTTGATGGTCTATATTTCTAATCAATAGTTAATAGGCCATACTTAAAATAGATTTCATCTTCATTTTCTTTGTCAAGTTTCATGAAAGTTAATAAATGCTTTAAGGGATGTGTTATAGTTTGTTGGCTTATGTTGGCTAATCAATAGCACAAATATGTCGTACTTATGATAAACACATTAATTAAAACACTAATGACCATAAAAGAGAGATCATGATTTCATATATGTTGAACTATGTGATTTAGAGAGTGGATTTATTCTTTAAATTGTCATTTAACTCTTATATTTGCATCTCTTTTCTTTTAGTTAGTTAGCTAATTTTCTAATTCTCCAGCTTAACTTTCACTCGACTTTGGTATAATTTGATTGAATGAAATTTTAAAATCAACAATTCCCTACAGATCGACCCGTACTCGTCACGTACTACGATAGTACGCCATGCACTTGTAGTATAAATTTTATAACAAATTTTTCGACAGTTTTCTAATTCCATAGAATTTCCACCGTTAAACAAGTTTTTGACACCGCTGCTGGGGAATTATTTTGATTTTTATTTTCTATTCTTCGAATTATTTTTGTTTGATTTCCTTTTGCCTATGTTTTGTGTGTTAATTTCTTTAAAAAAGAATATTTGTTGTCTGTGTGTTGTTTGATTTTTGTTTATGTGGTTGTTGTTGTTTTCTAGTTGTTATGTTCAATTGCATTTCATATTAAAAAAACCAACATACACAATTTAAAAAAAAAACAAACAATTTTATTCCATTTTCTTTCCTTTATGGGTTTTCATTTACAATTTTCTTTTTACAATTTCTCTTTGCATTTGCACTGTCTATTTATAATTTTGCATTCTCTGTACAACCATTCTGTTATTAATTCTCTTCATTCTCTGTTCATTTGCACAATTCCCTTCACTCCTCTGCCCAACAACCTTCACCTCAAAGTTCAAACATATCTCCAACACAATTGCTTCTTAACCCCTTCCAATCATAACATTTCCCTTGCTCTACCCGCAACCACCATCGATATCTTCCTTCAAGTTCACAAGCAAAACTCCCTCTACAAACTTCAAGCTACAATACATAAAACTGCTCTCACGTTCTCATATCTGCCGTGAACATTCTCATTCATACAAAAACACTTTCAACCTCCAACCACTGCATAGATTATTGTGCAACACTACATCCATCAACATCCACAGCAAAACAGTGCAACTCATAACTGTATATACAACATCTGCTACCAATTTCTTGCCTGTCATAACTCACTACATACTCCAACCAGCATCACATTCTTCAAATTCTTCAACTGACATCAACAATGCATACCAACATCAACTGACATTAACTGCTTCATTCCCTCCATCATCATGCAGCCTACCACCCTCCATTGCAAACAAACCATACCGACCACGAAATTTTCTTCACTCACTCACATTTCTACAACAACCATCAACAACATCACTTGCTAATCTATACAGCTGTCTCCATTCATCATCAAACAGCAGAACACAACTGCACAAAGCCTAACCACTGCATCACTTCCAAAATCACCGCTGAAAAACATCTCTACTTCCACATACTCCTCTTCAAACAACACCCTGTCTTCCTCCTGACATCACATATCAGTGTCTGACATTGCAAATACTTCTCAATCATACATTCATCCACCACTCTGTCTTATAATCAACTGCTTACTGCCTTCTCAATCAGCACCCCCACTGTCTACCAGTCAACAGCTATTGTCCCTTCTCCTCATCAATTCACTGCAACAAATCCCCTTTGTCATTCAAATCCCCTTTGCTCTGTCTAACCAAAGCTTGCGCTACTCTTTCACTCCTCAATCCATGACCATCACCATAACAGCAACCTTCAACCTTCAATTCGTGACTTCACGCAATCGACATCCTCCAGCGGCGAACATACTTAAAAAAAAGCAAAATCGAGTGCACTGCATACACTTCATTCTACCACCCAATACAAAACTTTACACTAACACACTGCCTAAACAAAGTGCTTCATAACAAGCAACTGTCAACTCTCCTCCGAGCTACCAGAATAACTTCCAACAGCCGCAACTCAAAACTCCTCTTCGAGAACAACAATCGCAATCCAATTTGACCTAAAATCACCCACCGCTTGATCGCCTCTTCCCACAGGAATTCCAACCTTGATTCAATTTCATTAATTATTGTCGATCGCAGTTTGTTTTGAGATTTAGATCGTTGATTCAGTATGTGACTTTTCACTTTTTTGTTTCTTACTTTCGTTTATTTTTGTTAACTAAGAATGACGATGGATTCGTTTTGAATTATGGTCGGGTGAAGCCGGATGCACATAGACGATGGTATCATTGGTTTTGATTTTTAAGTGGGCTGGTGAGTATTCCTGATGGGTCGGACATAATCTCTTTTTTTTGTATAGTTTGTTCAACCTTTATTTTATTTTTTGTTTAAGCATTAAATTTCTCTTGTTTTACAAAATACAAAAAAAGGGAGACAAATAGGCTAAGTTGTTTGTTTCTGAAGTGTTTAGTGTTTCTTTTTTTTTAGTGTCCTTGTTTTGGTATGGTTTAAAAAAAAATTATTTTGATTTCAAAATTTTCTTAGTTCCTCTCTAAAACAAGTTGTTTCGATTTAAATTTGTCTGAGTTTCTCCTTGATTAAAAAAAACTTTGGAATTTGTTAAAAAAGGGGGGTTGTTTTGAATTTGTTTTGGCTTAGTTTGTTATAGTGTTTCATTTTTTAGTCTTTCTTTGATATAATTTTTTTTGTACATATTTCTTATTTTTATTTTTAGGTTGCCAAAGCAGATTGGAAGAGTCGCTTGCATCGTAGAAGTGGTTGCTAAAAATAAACTGCTTTGCTAGCTTGCTTGCTTATAAATAAAATTTTGCATCCTTATCTATTGTTTTTTGTTTTGCATTGTTGGTTGATTGCATTTGCGTAGATTTTTTTTTAAAAAAAATCCATTCATAATTGCATTGTTAATACACGTTTAATTTCAGTTTTGCATTTCATCTTAGATTTTTGATTAATAATAACAGTTAGACATTGATAACACTCAATTGTATATTGACAATCTGTCTTCTTTGAACAATTTAATTTCTTGGTGTCTAGGCTACAGCGGAACAATAATCAGTTATAAATATTACAGAGATTCGTAAATATTACATGAATTGTTTCTTTAAAGGTACTTAAACCTTCGGCTACATTGTTATGGTGATTCGTGGTGCGTCGATTAATCCTGCCCATTAACTAGCTAAGAAATATTTTTGTTGATTTAAGATAGAGTGTGATTATACAATTTTGAGTTAACTTAGGATGAATCATTTGTAATTAACCCTTGCATTCATTTAGTTGCATTAATTCGTGCATATTTAAAAACAAAAAAAATTCAAAAATCCAAAACTAAAAAAATTGTAAATATTCGTTTTCCTTTAAAACTTTTAAATCCTTTTTATTTGAAATTTCAAAAACCCAAAAAAAATTAGAAAAATATCCAAAAAAATTATAAAATCTTTCCAAAAACAAACAAAAAATTTGAAAAAAACAAAACAAAACAAAAATCAATTTCCCTTTTGAAAAATAAATTTTATCTGTAAATATTTTTCCTTTACAACAAAAAAAATCCAAAAAAAATATTCTTGAAAATGCCCGAGTTTCCTCACTTATGTGAATTTTACAATAGTTATGAAAATGAATATAATCCATATGATTTCACTCCAAATTCTTATGGATATTTTAACAACAACTTTTATGCAAATAATTCGAATTTCGAACAACAAAATTTTCAAAACGATGAGTAACCCTCAAATCTTGAAAATAGCGTTTCGTCTTTACTTGAAATCTCTACACAACAAAATCAAAGTATAAATGATTTATGTAATTCATATTTGTGTAATAACTTGAGTCAAGTATTTCAAAATTTGAATTCACTTCAAAATTCAAACGATTTCGAGTATAACCCATGCCAATTCAATTTTGAACTATAAAATGAATTTCAAAATCAAAACAAAATTGTGATCCATTTTTCAAATAATTTTGGCAATGGGATTAATCTCGACTACGATGCGATTGAAATTTTTTGTCCTCAACAAATCCACATCAAAAATTCTCAAGTTAATAACTACAAATTGGATATTGTTGAACAAATGAACAAAATTTACGATGATCATACGGATTCGTTGTTTGAAACATATATGAAACAACATGAAAAAGAAAATCAAATCCCAATGTGTGACGAGTCAAATAATAATCCATCTTTTACCACAATTGAAGATTTTCAAATAACAACCTTTGAAACTAAAAATGATGATCTTAATGAGGTTGTTGAAAACGCGGTAATTGAGTTGGATTTCAATTCTTTTGAGGGTGAGAAACTCAATTTAAAATTCGACCTTCCTTTTTTAGATTTCGAAATTTTAAATATAACAACTTTGGACTTTGAAAATGATATACGCAATGAAGCTGTTGATAGTCCAATAAAGGAAGACGAATTCAACGAACAAGATTTCTTTGGACTTTTTGAAAATGAGTTGTTAAGTTATGAAGGGGAAGATTTAAATCGCCATTTCAAATTTGAAATCAATAATTTTGAAAAATTTGTTGATGATGAGCTTGACTTTCAATTTGGTGAAAATAAACTTGAATTTCAATCAATCGTTATATCTACCCCAAAAATCATCGAAAATAAAATAACTCGTACGATTTTCAATAAAAGGACATTCATTTTCCAAATCAACGTTCAACTTCGAAATCCTTTACGGTTTGGTATCTGCGCTTGAGTTGTGTCTCGCATACTTGACGAGACAAATGAATCGATTTTTGGAAGACCGGTTCATTTACTCTTTAACGGCATACTTTCCGATGTCATGTAAATGATCATCTTTTCACTTTCATTTAAATAAAGGTTACTTTTTTATTTTTCTCCTTCCACTTGGGTTGACAGTGGGGACACAGTCAAAATCAAGTGTGGGGGGAGATTCGTCTTCTTTTTGATCTTTCATGATTAATTTTTTATTTTTTTCTTCCAAAACTCAAAAAAATATCAAAATTTTCAAATATAAAAAAGATTATGCATTTTGATTTACTTTTAAAGAAACACTATAGGATAAATATATGGTTTTGGCTTATTAAATTGAAAATTTTGAAAGTTTATTTGTCTTAACAAAAATAAAAATAAAGTTTGATTACAAAAAACAATGGTTTAACTAGTATATAGGAAGATTCATACGTGTTAATTATGAAATATATCCTAATTGAAAATCTTTGTTTTAAACAGTGGTTGATTTAAAGTAAAGGATATAACATTTTTTTGTATTCTAAGTTAAGTGGTGCTAAGATTATTTTGAAATACCCTCTTTTTCAAAAAAAATTTGAAAAAAAAAACATATAAAAAAAGAAACATTTGTATATATGTAAATATTTTCTATTAACACCTACGGTCGACAGGTGTACACACTTGTGTGTACACTCGCCATGCTCTGTACCTTTCTCACGTAAGCCCGAAAGGCAGTGCACGATCGGTATATCTGGCATCAGTTTATCTGAGCTAGGTGTATATATAAAAATTCTTTTTAATAATGCCTATAGTCAATTGGTGTTCACATTCGTGTGTTCACTCGTCACGCTCTGTATTCCCCTTACATAAGTCCGCAAAGCGGTGCATGGGTAATATATCTGGCCTTAGTTTACCTGAGTTGAGCATATAAATATTGTAAATATCAATAAAATTTCAAAAATACAAGAGAGAGTAAGCAATTGAAATCCTGGCACGATTTTTAACTTATTTGATTTGACTTGTTATTTAAAAGAAATGAATATACCACTTTGATAAACTTTGATAATCAACTAAGGATCCATTTTATAATCACATTTTGTTATTAAGCGAAAAAACAAGTTAAACTATAGTCTATTTGTTATGATAACTTAATTTTTGTTGGAAATTTTGACGAGTAAATGACTTGAATTTTCAAGATAATGACCGAAACCTATATTTAACTTATTTGTGTCGATTTAAAAGTGAATCCTTCATTTTAAATATATTCAAAAACTTGCATTCATCTCTTTGTAAATAAATCTTGCATTTTGTAAATATTTTCGTCCTGTATTTGGATTTTGTGGGTAGTATCTGCTGAAAACTCTCACGAGACAACACTCATCCTACTGAGGACACCCAGAGGTTTAACGGCTTGTTGCATACACTCAATGCAATCGTGCTTCCTACGAAAACGGATTTATCTTTTTTTTCCCTTTATCCGAGGATGAATAAAAAGTTAAGTGTGGGAGTATTTGATGTGCACGTAAATGTGTGTATTTTTACCACCATATTTAATCTATTTAGACTGAATAAATGATCATATTGGGTATGTTAACTTGTTTTAACCAAAATCAATGTTAATTCCAAATTGTCATATATTCATCTTCATCCAAGGGCAAAATAGTCAATTTTGTGCATAAATTAATTTGAGAAAATTTAATTTGAAATTTCCACACAATTTTGTAGGAATTTGATTTCAATTACAAGTTGTTTCATGAAGAAGATATGCATGCACAAAAAGAACACAAAGGAATGAAGATGAAAATAATTCAAAGCGAAGATCATGGAGGACCCTACCTACCCACCTACCTTAATGAACAAATTAGAGGCTAATGCACATGCTTATGGAGTTTATGGTTTCATGTACACTTAAAATAATGATTTGTAGAAGCTAATGATTACTTGGCCTCTACACTTTTTCAAGGGTGGTTTGAGCATTTCCTAAATTATGGATTAGGGTTTCATGCTTGTATAAATAACCCCTTATGTTTCGCGTAGTCTCTTCTTAGTCTCTCTTAATTTAGTTTAGGCTCAAAATATAAAGACAAACCCTCTTTCTCTTTTTATGGCTACTTAGCCATTTTTATTTCATGTATTTTTCCTTTCTTTTATGTAATGTTAATTAGTGTTTTATTTTACTTACATGATTTTTTTATTTCATGCTAATAGTGTAGATTTTATTTTCATGCAAAGTAGATTGGTTTTAATTCTTGTTAATTAGTTTCTCTTTTACATTAGCTTTCATTTTCCTTTCTTTTTTGCTTTCATGTTGCTAGCTATATTTGTTAATAAAATGACAAATATGAGAGGCTAAATCCCTTCAATTTAGGGGTAATGAAGCTCTCTAATTATGTAGCTTCAACTATTTGTTAATTCATGCTCTCATTTTGTGCTTAATGATGATCAATGAAGTGTTTTCATTGTTGTTCTTGCTTTGAATTTAATAGCCTATATTGTTGACACCAAATAGGCTATGTTTAAACAAGCACTAACACAAATGTCTCTTCATGAAAATATGGTTATGGCAAAATAAAGTGATTTGAAATTAAATTTTGATGGTCTATATTTCTAATCAATAGTTAATAGGCCATACTCAAAATATATTTCATTTTCATTTTCTTTGTCAAGTTTCATGAAAGTTAGCAAGTGCTTTAAGGGATGTGTTATAGTTTGATGGCTTATGTTGGCTAATCAATAGCACAAATATGCCATACTTATGATAAGCACATCAATTAAAGCACTAATGACCATAAAAGAGAGATCGTGATTTCATATATGTTGAACTATGTGATCTATAGAGTGGATTTACTCTTTAAATTGCCATTTAACTCCTATATTTGCATCTCTGTTATTTTAGTTAGTTAGCTAATTTTCTAATTCTCTAGATTAACTTTAACTCGACTTCGGTACAATTTAATTGAATAGAATTTTAAAATATACAATTCCCTACGGATCGCCCCGTACTCGCCACGTACTACGATAGTACGCTGTGCGTTTGCGGTTATTTTATTTTAAAATTCATTCGGCTACTTTCTAACTCTATAGATATTTAGCCGTCCGAACATAGACATTTTCTACAAATTTAACTTAGTATATTAGGATATTTATCCATAGTAGATGTTCTTAGAATACTAATAAGGTTAGACATTGCATTTCATTTTACAAATAAACTCCCACTATACTTTTTTATTTCTCAAAACCCTAAGATGAAACATAGAATCCTTTCGACTTCATTACTGTGTGTTAGGACTCGTTTGCCTTGAGATTCTGACCTTTAAAAATATAAACAAATGATGGATAATACTTTATCAGTTGTATCATATACAACTCCTAACACGTGGTCCTCTATCCCAAACTTATTTCGGCCTTGAGAAATATCAACAAATTGAAAAAGCTTAATCAATCGTACCTACCATTTGGTGTGCACCTAAGTATAAAGTATGCACCTTAAGAATATCAACAAATACGTACATTTATCTTACCTCGTCTATTCTATATATTAATAGTACTACATATAACATCCTTAGCTTAAGGAATATAAACAACTAAATAGTATGCCAGTGATCTATTAATACATAAATAGTAGATGATAACTTTATATTAAAGATTCATAGTCATGAACATATTTAATTAAGTGATATTGACTTATGGAATAATGTATTTCTTATGAAACATCATCATGATACAAATGTCGGACACATCTAAAATCGTGATATTTGTGCTATACATATGTATTTATTCCTTAAACATTATCAGGGTTTTTAATGTTCCGCCTTTTATTATACATTCATATTATGTAAGTTTAATTAATGTATAGCATTTTATAATTCTATTAACATATATAACAGTCTTGGGTATTAATTAATTTTAATTTATAAATTAAATCTTATTTATTTAATTAAATCAATTAACATTTCAATTAAATATATGTTATTCAATTAAACTTTTTAAATTGAATATGTACGTTATAACATTTATAGCTGTACACAAATATCTTTCTATATATGTATGTATGTATGTAAGTAAGTATTTTACTATTTATTATTAACATTTAATTAATTAATTAATTTAATTAAACAATTTTAATTAGCTATAATTTATTTCAAATATTATATATACACATCACCTTAAACAATTTAAGATAATGTAACATATATCATTGTATATGTTATTTAATTTAATTAACTAACTATTAAATTAATTATTTAGTTTATTTTTTAATTAATTTTAAAATAATTTTTGAAAATTAATTTATAAATTTTCAAACAATTTTGGAAATTATTTTGTAACATTTATAAAAAATTCTTATTTTAAATTTTGAACTTAAACCTTTTAGATTTAAAATTTTATTTTAATTTCAAAATAGATTTAAAATTTTATTTTAATTTCAAAATAGATTTTGAAAATTAGTCCATAACCCAAATTTAAATTGAACCTTTTATATTTGGTATAACCTTTGGACTTATTTCACCTTTCGGGCTAGGCTGGTAGCCAGGTAGAGTATGGTACTTGATTATCCAAGCCTAGCCTTGGCATTACATTTTTAGACACCTTACTAAATGGGTAGACTTAACTAGTTAGCCATAATACTGCTAATTTAGACCGCATATGTTATTAGGGTATGATACGATTGTTCGATCTTAGCTAGCACGCAAAGGGATAAATAGGCGAATTTTTATAAAAAAATTGTCATTTGGATCTTACTGGGCCTATGAGGTCTAAATTAATTTAGCTAATTAAATTTTGAATAAAATCATTATTTTGTTTGTCAATATATTTGACATATATTAATACATATGTATCAAATACCTGTACATGCACGTATAACATATGAAGTGTGCATGGTTTAACATGCACATATCTAAGTACCGAGATTTACACTACAACGAACACATTCACCCCTATATATATAGATTTGATGTCTATAATTATTTTATATATTAATTTAATATTATGTATATATGTTTACACATATGTAATTAATTATACTAAACATTTAAAATTTAAGTTTGACTATGCAGACAAAGTTAAAATTTTAAATTCATATTGAAAATGTCTTAAATAATTTCAAATCTAAATCAAATTTAGATCTATAAAAAAATCTATTCTAAATTTGAATTACAAATTTCAGAACAATATCTTAAAATATAAACGTGTGTAGAAAGAAAAAAATTATTCAAAACGCACACACAAAAATAGATATACATACATACTTGCACACACACACACAGGTGTATATATATATATATATATTATAAAATTTCAATTATAAGATAATCATAATATGTTAATAGTTATGTTATCCGGCCTTTTGACCGGGCTGTATTTGTACTGATTGGACAAGTTAGAGTCGATGATAGACAAAATGATCACAAAGACCAGAGATCAAGTATAGATAATAATATATGGTGCAGTGATCAAGCGAAACCAAGAGATAGACTCTATAGAGCATGCTAAGGATGGGTTAGTGCTTACCTTAGGTAGAGGATCAGATCACTATGGCTATCAACGGCTTGAACCAGCAGTTCAACTCATTAGGAATCGATTGATCTCTCAAGAAATATGAAAGCAACTATGCAAAAAACTTTGGAAAATGAAGCTAGCATAAAAAGGGACCCACACAACTGATAGTATGCCACAACGAACGGCCCCAATCACTCCCTATTGGGAATTTGGCCTCGGAATTTCTTGGTGACCTCGTCTGCATCAGCAGATTCTTTCGATGAATTTTTAGAAAGATATTCGGTCATCTATGTCTATAAATATAGGGTTCATAGCTCATTTGAGGGGACATTACGTAGTTGTTTTTTTTACTTCACTGTAATTATGGATTTTGATCTGATCCCTCTTGTACTTAGAAATTCAAATGATTGAAAATGCTATTTCATCAAAGTAGATCTAGGCATTCAACGCTAAACCACTATAAATCTGTTTATTTTTTACTTGATTTCTGCTTTTTCCCTCTATTTTAATTTTGATTTCTTCATTTATTTCTCTACATATAATCTATTGGGTGTTTACGCCAACTTTTGGTGCAAATATTTTGGTGTTTTCACTGAGAGACGAATTCTCAACCTGATTGGATGTCATCATCTACAGGTGGATTTTCATATCTATGAGATAGATCAAAATTTCCACCGACAAGTTTCCATTTCTACTCATATTTGAAGAAGATCTAGAAGGAAGCTATCAGTCATGGCCAGAGGAAAGTCTACCTTCCTGTGCTATTGAAGGAAATGACGATGCAAGTGTTAAACAAGTTGATCAAAATACACAACCGGGGGCTGCCGTTGTCCAAACTCCAGTTGGATACATCACCATAGCTGATTTTGAACTTCTAATAAAGGAACCGATGAATAGTCATTAGCAGCTCAACCATCAAATCCAGGCTAACATCAACCTAATGAACCGGTTGAAATATCGGCATTGAAATACAAGGAGGGAGCCTACTCCTTATTCAGGATCAGAAAAATTCCTCCTCATTTGACGACAATCATCGAAGTAGATGCCGCAAAATGGATGCATACGCAGTTGAAGCATCAGGACTGGATCAGGCGACCAACCATGGTCGATCGGCACTGATCAGTACCAAACCCCCTAGGGGATCAACATTGAACCTCTAATCAAGAGGGGATCGGTATGTAGGTGGAGGATCTTACTTCGGAGATGACCGCAATCGATCAAGGTGTTGGAGCTCAGGCGAATGTGGTTAAACTGCAGTTGAGAGACGACGACAGAACTACTACTCTGGGAATGGATCAAGTGCAAGAAGAGCTTAGGCAACGTGGCACTACCTAGAGGCATGGGTCGTGTCGTTCATGTTAGGTGGAACACCACTACCTTCTAGCACCTACTTTTCAAACACCAGACTTAATAGCTATGGTGAGGCAGCTAGTGAAAGAAAGTCAAGGGTTGACTAACGACGAATGTGGATTCTCCAGAAATCACATTCCTTTCACCGAAGACATTCTACATGCAGAATATCCATGGAGGTTTCATATGCCTACGATGCCTGCCTATGTGAAAAAAACCGACGCCAAGCATTATTCCTTGAAGTAAGAATGGCACATGGACTCTGCCTGAGCCACTGATGCAGTCAAGTTTGCAAGTGTTTTCCCATTTTTCTAGAAGATGTTGTGACCATGTGGCTCACTAAGCTACCACCGTAGTAAATCTCTTTATTCGACGAGTTAGCCAAGAAGTTCTTGGAGTAGTTCTGCGTGCATACGACTCGCTGCAAGGATGTAATGTCACTCTCCAGCTTTGTCCAGGCTCTGGGGAGTCATTGAAAGATTTTCTGAAAAGATTTGATACAGCTGTTACCGAAGTCAGTTTTCCGAATGATGATGCAATACACATGGCACTGACTAGGCGAGTCGATCCCAATTTCGAATATGGCGATTATTCAGCGGAAAACCTCCTTTTACATTGGACCATTTCCTTGTAAAGGCAGCTCGGTTTTTGAGGAAGGAGGAGGCGAAGCGAACCAAGAAGAGAGATGTCGCAGGCTCGTGTGCCGAGGGAGTACAGAGTAATGTAGCAGTCCGGTGATAGTTTTAGAAAAGTTAAAATCAATGTTCAGAACAAACCTAATGAGCAGAAGAAAAGCAATGAGAGAAACCGCAATTGAAGATGGGATTCCGAGAGAGCGAAGCCGAGGATCCTATCGTTTGATACATACATGATATTGAATATGTCGCTGGAGAATGTTTATCTATCGACCTATAAAACTATGTACTGTAGATTTACTACCTCCGAAGGAACCGACGGAGAAGCAGAGACGGTCCGAAAAGTACCGTAGATTTCTTGAGAGTTATGGACATACCACGGGGGAGAGTCACCACCTTCATGATGTTATTGAGAAGTTAATTCGAGAAAGAAAGTTGCAGCATTTGTTAAAGCCCCGAAGGATGGCAGGCAGAGGACATCCAACCTCAATCTAAGACAAGATCCACCCAATGATAAGGAACCTCTATGGACATCAAGGAGATTAGTTATTAATACCATTGTCGGAGGACCACATTCGGCCGATAAAAGGTGGAATGAGATGAAGAATTATGTGAATGCTATCAGACATGTTGATATTGAATATTGCTCGAGCACGGAGCTCCAACAAAGCAACAACGAACTATGACAGATAATATCGTATTTTGGAGTAGAGACACGGACAAGGTGGAGGCCCCTTACAATTGACCCGATGGTGATCTTGGCTATGATCGACCCTGCCATGGTGAGAAAGATTTCGATTGATTGCGGAAGTTCTGTGAATATATTTTCAAAAAGGCATATGACCGGATGTTACTGAAAACTAAATATCTGAAACCGTGCAAAGCCCATGTTCATGGCTTTAACGGCATCACAACTGAAGCGATAGGCTAAATGGAGTTAGGAGACAATGACCGAAGGAGAGTGCAGTTGCTGCCCTTTTTTGTGATGGATGTGAGCTCTCTATACAATGCTTTTCTAGGCCAACAGTCCCTTGCTAAATTCAGGGGCAGCAATCGTCCCTTAGTGTCTTACCCTCTGATTCCCAACAGAGAATGGCATGGGAATTATTCATGGAGATCAGGCGACTAGACGTGCCTGTTATGTGGCTTAATTGAGAGACACTCAGTGAAGGGAGAAAGGAAATGATGAGGAGAATCCTCTTTGCATCAAAACTAATAAAGCTTAGAAATCAGCGTTCGAGCCTTGGCTCGGGCACCACAGTCGGTTCTATAAAGAGGAGCCTAAAGAAACCAAAGTTACACCTGTTGAGCTAACGATCAACATCAGAGCCAACCACGACGATGCATCACAAGTCCTGAGGATCAGATCGTAGCTTAGTGCAACATTGATGAAGGAATTGGCTGGTTTTCTCTGAGCGAATCTTAATGTGTTCGCTTAGACTCATTTTGACATGTGTGGGATCTTGCCGACTATCGCAAGCCATGCATTGAATATTGACCTGAGGTATGTCCCAATGAAACAAAAATGACGTAGCATGGATTCGAGAGATCTGCCATACTCAAAGAGAAGATGGATGAACTCAAGAACAATGGGTTTATCTGCGATGCCTCTACCCGAAATGGTATCTAATCCTGTTATTGTGAGAAAACTAATGGAAAGTGGTTGACATGCATCGACTGCTTAGATCTAAACAAGGCATGCCCGAAAGACAGCTTTCTACTATCGAGGATTGACCCGTTGGTTGATTCGACCATTGGATATGACCTGCTTTCATTCATTGGACGCATACTTTGGATACAATTAGATCCCGATGCACAACCCCAACCAGGAACACATCAGCTTCTTACCGAGCAGGGATTATACTGCTAAGTTGTGATGCCTTTTGGACTAAAAAACACTAGAGCAACTTACCAGAGACTGCCGATCGGATGATTAAAGACCAAATCAGACGATCAATGGAATTATATATGGATGATATGCTTGTGGAGTCATGGCGATCAAATGACCACATCGATGACTTTGCAGAGATTTCAATGTTCTCCGAAAATATGGAATGAAACTTAACCCTTTGAAGTGCTCTTTAGGTGTTACATCAGGAAATTTTTTGGGTTTCATCGTCAAATCTCATGGAATTGAAGCCAATCCCAAGAAGATTCAAGCGATAAGGGATATTCGGGTGCCAAAGACAATTAAGTAGGTGCAAAGTTTAAACGGAATGTTCGTCGTCCTGAGTCGGTTCATCTCCAGAGCAAACGATAATTGCATTCCTTTCTTCGAACGAATCAAGAGAGGGAAGAGTAACTTTGATTGGACGTAGGATTGCTTTGATGTGTTTCAAGCTTTGGTACATCACTTAGAGAGACCCTCCATCTTGTCTAAGCCATTGGATCATAAAGACTTGTATATCTATTCAGTGGTGTTGGTACATGCCATAAGTGTCGCACTGCTGAGCGAAAAGAATCAAATCTAGAGGCCTATGTATTATGTTAGTAAGCAGTTTACAGGTGCTGAAATGAACTATCCGAAACTGAAGAAGCTTGCATACTATCTGTTGTTTGCATCAAGGAAGCTCTGACCATATTTTCAGCCTCATTCCATCAATGTCTTCATGGACCAGCCGTTATGATAGGTCCTACAGCAAACTGAGACATTTTGAAGGTTACTTAAATGGAAATCGAATAGAGCCAATTCGATATAAATTATCTCCCTCAAAGAGCTATCCAAGAACAAGCACCGACAGACTTCATAGCTGAACTCATTGCATAAGATGGCTCTCTGAAGAGCAGTGGAGAACCTACCATCCAATGGAAGGTTTACACAGATGGAGCATCAAGTGATTGATGTTTTAGCACCGGAGTTATAATGGTAACTCCCGAGGAATGTTCGATCTACTATGCCCTGAAATTTGACTTCCATGCAATGAATAATGAAGTTGAATATGAAGCCTTGATTGTTGGGCTTAAACTGGCTGGAGAGTTTGGCGTAAAAGCTTTGCAAATTTTATGTGATTCCTAATTAGTGGCGTATCAAGTTAGGGGAGAATATCAGGGCAAAGGAGAGCGACTTACTCCTTACCACAACTAGGTCCAAGAGCTGCTAGCCGATTTCGAGCATTACACTATTACACACATCCTTAGAGAATAGGATGAGAAAGTCGACTCATTAGCTAAGCTGGCTAATTTCAGGGATGCACTACAAATGGGCTTGGTTCCAGCTGAAGTACTCAATGCTCCGCACATTGACCAAATGGAGATCGATTAGGTCATAGAAACGGAGCCTGAGAAGGAGTCACGGACCACTCTAATCAAAGACTATTTGCAAAGCAGAATCTTTCTCTAACAAAGGAATGAACAATGATAGATCCTTCATAAAGCGTCAGGATACGTCCTTCACAAAGGAGTCACGTATAGAAAAGGTTTCACCGTCCCCCTGATTCAGTGATTGCCAATGATGAAATCAAGCGAGTATTAAGAGAAGTCCATAAAGGAGAATATGACGATCACACTGAGTGGTAAACCTTGGCAAAGAAGATATTCCGCTATGGTTATTTCTGGGGAACTATCAATCAAGGTGCAGCTGATTATGCTAGACGATGCGACAAGTGTCAGATGTTTGCAAAAATTCCAAAAGCCCTACCGAAAGAAATCACTCAAATGGTCAGTCCATGGTCATTTGCTACTTGGGGTATTGACATTTCGGATCCTTGTTGATTTCCAAAGGTGGTGTGAAGTATGTTATTGTAGCAGTTGATTACTTCACTAAATGGACCAAAGCCGAACCTTTGGCCATGATCACTATGAAGAAAGTAATTAATTTTATTGTTTGGAATATCATCTGTCATTATGGTCTCCCTCCAACAATCATAACCGAAAATGGGACCCAATTCAATAGTGCTAAGTTCAAAGAATTCTTTCGTCGACATCACGTCGAGCAAAAAATTTGCGGCAGTTCCTCACCCTCAAACTAATTGACAGGTTGAAGCTGTCAACGAAATCATAAAGTCCATTCTATAGAAGCGTATGTTTATAGGCATATCGAATCACCCATAAGTTCACAACTGGCCATACACCATTCGCCCTTGCTTATGGGTCTAAAGCTGTGATTATTATAGAAATTAAAGTCCTTCTCATCGAGTGATTTACTATTACCCTAGAACTAACAAAGATCTCCTTTTATAATCACTATGCATGGTTGATGAGAATCGTGAAGAAGCTGACTTGAGGACAGCTGCACATCGATACCGAGTTTTCCAAATCTACAAAGTTAAAGTCTAGGCTAGGACTTTTGAAATTGGCAATCTTGTCATAAAATGAATCTTTCCTAGCCCCGAAACATAGATCCAAGATGGAAAGGACCGTATGTCATCAATCTGGAGCTTGGAGATGGAACTTTTAAACCAACGGCTGTCGATAGCATTTTGCTTCCTAGAGTACGGAATAGCGAGCATTTACGATGCTCTTTTACTTAGTTTTGTTTCATTCAGTTGTATTACATTTAGAATTTGCTTTTGTAGTTGAATACAAAGACATGTAAAAACATAGTTTCTATCACTTCCTTTTCAGTTGTAATAAAATCTGAAATTCCTTCCATATCTATGAATTGTTTGTGCATAATATAATAGTTGATATACAGCCAACTTACATTTGCATATGCATAATATAAACCAACAAGTACCCAGAGTTTAGTGCCAACCAAGTACTCGGGTCCATAATCAAATTAAACAAAGTGAACGTGACTTGACCGTTCATCCATTGACTCTCGCCTGCAATTCGACGGGCTAAGTACAAAATAGAGAGAGGGTGTGACACAACTATTCGTTGACTAACGCCTTCTCCCGATTCAATGTGAGGAATGTAAAGTAAAAGTGGTTGTGGTATGACCGGCCATTCTTCAACTTTTCCCTATGCTTAGGGGCAAGAGAATTAGTTAAAGAAAATGTGATTTGATCGATGCTAAGGGCAACTTCAGTCCCTAGAGTAGGCTAGATTATGAACACCAAATGGTCGTGGTTGACCGCTCATCAACTAACTCTGATCCCCAAAGTGCGAAAAAGGATATAAACAGAACAAATGAGTGTGATTCAACCATTCATTCCGCAACTTCGGCCTGAACCCGATAGGAGGAGTATAAACTCATCATGGATGGGACCCGAGCATCTACGAACTCGCTCCACCAACCTAAGACTAGGGGTAGGAGTATAATCACTTAGCCACTGAATATGATAGCATAACACTATGGCTCACACCTAGTGTTTGATACGACTTAAGGCCACGAACGAAAGGAAGCCTTGAGATGGATTTCTCGGATTGACGCCCGAAGCAACGGGAGACCGAAAGATACTACAACTTGAACAACGAGCGATGAATTATGAGTAATTGAATGGAAAACGTAATAGCTCGAACACTTAGAAAATTTTTGTGCAAAAGTTGAATAGAAACAAAAGAATTTTTATTCAATACTGAAATTTGGAGACTAAATACAAGTTTATTTTTGGAATTAAAAGCCAAAAACATAGGACATACCTGCACAATTGCAAATAAACTAGCCATTAAGCTACGAACCACCCAAGCCGATTTGACGGCTATTTCTTCCCTTTTTTGGGCTTCTTTGGGGTAGGTTCTCCGAAGCTACCACCTAGTCCTGTCCTATTCACCCTTTTTTGCCTTTGCTACCCTTAGAGAGATGCTTCCAGAACACAGGCCAACTCACTTTGGGATACAGAAGGATCAACCATCTCAGGAGTGACGCCACCCGGCACTACAACTTGAAGCAGAGTAATATCCACTTCGACACTCTCCTTCTTGGCTTGAAAATCCAACTCCTACTTTTCAATGCGCTCCTTCATGCAAAGTTTACCATTATATTTGGAGGCATGGGTCACTACTACATCCTCTGTTTCATCATGTCCCTGTAGGTCATCGATTTTTTCTTCATTCAGAGCCTTATGACTTCGACATCTGGGATGGGAGTCTCAGCGAGTTGATGGTAGGAGTCACCTATACAGTAATGGCTGTCATGGAGCCCACAGTCTACAACTACTTTCCTAAGGAAACATCATCATCGGGAGCACGAATAGATATAGATAGACCTATAAGTTCATGAAGACCGATGGGTAAGTCCATGACTATAGGGCGCAAGATGTAAACCTTCTCGAACGATGAAGAAGTAAGAGAAATACCTTCATCGGATAGGCCTTCACTTATAGTTGGAGTGCTACCTTCCAAGATCAATGATAACCCAACAAATTTGTGAATCCTCGGATGATCTGGATCATAGCCTGCATCTTTTTACAGGGCATATCAATTGAAGCACCATTTGCTTAAGTTGTAGGATGGTCCTGGAAACTAGATCCCAAGGCTTTGCCTCTATCTTTTACCTTTTCGATGATCGTTGGATCATTGAGTAAACTAAGTTGAGCTGCTCTGAGTTCATTAGGCTCTTCATCGTGTAAGATTTCATGCATGAGCTCCTCTTCATCCACCTCAGCACCACTGAATGACTTCTTTTTCAAATCTACAATATGGTCCCTGGCTTCGACGAGCAACTCGGATACCCCACTCTAAGGAAATGGAGGTTATCATTCATCAGGATGCATGCAATGTAGTATATCAGCACTGAATCAAACTCATCCTTTACCCCTATCTGACCCGCCTCCCTAGCCTCTTTCTTGAGGGCCTCTATCTACATAGGTTGACTGTCGGCATCAATTTTTGCTCTACGAGCCACGACGATCTCCCCACATTACCGTTGAGATTCCAACCGAGCCTCAAGCTTCTCCTACTTTTCCTTCTCAAGCTCTTCCTCAAGCTGTTTAATATGAAGGGCCAAAGCATCATTGTCTTTTTTTAGCACCTCCTTCTCCTTCTCCAAAACATCTTTTTCAAGGGCTAAGGTACAACTGTGATGAACGGTAGTGTTCAATTCAACTTGGTGCACTTTCATGAGATGATCGACGACTTTAGAAGACTCACTGGCTTTTTTCTCAGCATCGGCCAACTTCGTACCTAACTGCTTGACCTCTTCGTCCAAGTACTTGATGATGTCATTGTTGTGGATTGCCTCAGGAGTTAAGCGATCATTTTGTATTTCCTTTTCGTCGACAACTCAAAGATTCTCTCAGCCACAAAGAGAGTTGTATTGTTTTGGATGTAGACATTAATGAACGTAAGAGAGTATTATATACTTGGCTTTTGTAGGAACTAAATGCAAAGCGGGAACAAATTTGAACTCGTCAAAGCATAACTTAGGAAATGTGGCCTTGAGCTTAGCCATCTTGCAGCAGCAGTGGCATCAAGAGTAGTTGAGGTTGAGAGGTCCCGTCTTTCGTGCTTGTGGGATGAAGTATCTAGACCTTTTACTCCAGATTGACATTTCAAAGATCGACGATCCCCCGAAGAACTCCAATGTTGCTCGGGCACAGTATTCAAAGTAGGAGCATGAGGCAATGACTTTCTACTGCTATGTATAATACAGTGTTGACTTGCACCATTGTGGTGAACTGAGATTTTGATTGAAGTTTCGAAAAAGATTCCTTTGGCTTTGGTCTTGGTCTTCTCTTCTGTCATACCTTTCTCTGTCTTGGTCGGGGTTCGAACCTCAATTGGGCCAAAAATAAGACGCTGAGAGTATACCAATTTCTTCAAGCGATCATAGTTGTAAGGGCCTTCCATCGAGCCTGCAAACAAAATGAAATTATATAAGAATCACTAGAGTTAGAAGTGGATAAGTGTCGTGTGGTGCGGTGCATGTGATCGTGAGTGTCCAAGTGTCCCCCAATGGACCAGTTACTAGAGCTTTGCTCGCTAGAGTAATCTCTCCAATGCCAGTGGGACGAACGTCGACACCAAATCGAATTGGAGATTTAGACCCCCTAAGGATTTGGTTGGCAAAATCATAAGACATCATCCAGGAGTAGGATGTTTAACAACCCCTCAAATAGATTTTCTAGAGCCAAAGTGCTAGATTGATCTATAACAATAGAGGTTGACTTGGATTTCTTGGAGACCTACCCTCTACGAAGCCTATAAATGAGCCTTTTTTCTGTTCTCTTCTCGAAGGCAAGGAGCTATGGGTCTTGGGAGGATCTAACCATATGCTCATGACTTGGACTCACAGTGTCACGACTGGGCTCATTAGCTTCACCCCTCCCTCGCCTACCTTGGTGACGTCCTGATCCCCTTCGACTGGAGGCACAACAGGATCAACTTCGTCACCTCCCTGCCTAATGGCGCCACTTCTCTCTAAAACTTCCTCCTTGGTGTTTCTAGGCAGCCTTGTATTGCGACCTTCTTCTAGTATGCTGAAGACAAAAAGGTGCTCATCGGTGAGAAGAGATTCGATGTCTCTATCCACCATCAATATGTTTTTTAGCGTTGAAACCGCCTTCAAGTATATGTCGTCGGTGGGACATGGACTACTACTTACAATGTTCAATAAAAAGATGCTTAGTTTAGGATACGACCCAAGTAAAAGCACTTAAAGTTTAGATTTAAGTGACATTTACATCCTTCCAACCACCATCCTGCAAAACTAGGTGGGTAGCGCTCGTAGAACCATTCATTCTTAAAAGCGCTTAATTTATTCCAAGCATCGGTTATGACCTGGCAGTTAGTACCTGACTCGAGGAAAGTGTATAAGAGGCTTTACCTTTGCTGCTTGAGTTTGTAAATGAATATAATGTCTTTTAGAGTTGGCTCATTATATAAATATTCGAGGAATATCATGTATGTGCAGTGCAGAAACACATAGCTATTCGAATGCAGCTTGGCTGGAACCAATCTTAAATAATGCAACATTTTCTGAATGAAGGGATTGAAGGAAGGAACACAACCAGCCCAGCACATGAACTTATTGCATACAATATACCCCTCTAAGGGAAAGTGATCCCTAACGTTACGAGACGCGACTCGCACATCCTCGTATGGAATCCTATGCTTAATGTAAAACTTGCGGAGAGAGGCCTTATCAACCTTAAAGCCACTGAATCCTCCGGATCATTCGAAAATATGGCATCTTCTAAAATGTTAGGTGCTCATTTGACTTTTACTTCTAGATTCGAAGGAATTTTTGGCATATGTTGAGAACTTCTGGGCTATTCAGTTTGTGGCTTGGAATGTTTCGAGCGGATATGGTGCTGAGCTTGATTCAACATCGGGATTGTCATACAAATGGCTTGTTTAGCAGTCCCATAGTAGCTAAACGCTCTGAGCATCTGGAACCCATAGCTATCATCAACAAGTAGTAATCATAATAGAAGTTAACCTATTACCCTCGTGTAAAGTGTAAGCAAGTGCGCTTTGGTGCAGTGTTGTGCGGTGTAGTGATAGACAATTCAAAAATTAAAACAATGGCTGTGATCAAACTTTGGGATTCGACTGGAGTGACCGTCATTACTGACCGTCCAAACAGACTTTCACATCGATGGATGTAAATTTTTTCTAAAGCTTGGGATCAGTCATCGGCATGCGGAATTAGACATTCAAATTCAAGTTTATATATGCGTATGCAAAGCCTGATCAAATTCCTAGTCATATGCATTTTTATGCAAATCCATGTTTATGCACATGTATTCAAGTTCTAAGTCATGTCCCATTGCAATGTCCAAATGTTTGAGTTTAAAGTCATATGCAGTCCATGTTCAAGTTCAAGGCAGATGTCCGTGTTCAAGTTCGAATTCATATGACCACATATGCAAGTGCCCGGATTCAAGTTCACTAAACCAAAAAATAGCCAGTTCCCTTAAGGAGGGGATCATACCTGATCCCTCACATAGGAAACATAGCCCTATTCCATTTCGAACTCGATATGCCAATAACCGATCCCCTCAACTCAAACTAGGACATATCGCATATCCATCACCGATCGCCTTCCATTGCTTCACTCTAATCAATCGAATCCTCTATAACAGATTGCCCCATTTCAACGTATGGCCGATCCTATATTCGAACTGCATCCCTAAACATTTCATCATCCTAATTACATCGAATGCTTCATAATGACCGATCGCCAATTCCACATTTAATTGTGGCTTCACCTACTTCATCTTCTCAAGCCCAACCTGCTCCTCAACAACAACAAAGTGAATCCCACAATCTCATCGCAAATTCTCATTTCGATTCATATACTACAAACTCGAACTCGCCAATCTATGTAAAATCAAATACCATCATAAGGCCAAGGGCCAAGTTAATTCAAGGAGGATGAGAGCGATGGTGGTTCAAGCTTGGTCGAGAGAGAAAACTGTTTGGAGTAGTTACAGAGGCTTTTAATGAAGTAGAATGGTGGGATGATTATGGGGTTATGCGGTTCAGTGCGATTCTTGATTTCAAGGTTTGATAATAAAAAAGGTGAAAGAATGCAAGGGTTCGATGTTGATATGAGTAAATGAAATGAAGTGGAGACAAATAAGCTCACAGTCAGCTTATGTATAGTACTAACTCACATTCACAAAGCCCAAAATGGCTAAGCATTCATAAGCAAAGGGATCGGTACTGATCCCTTATCTAGAGGAATGATACCGAGCCCCTTGTAAAAAAAAAATTGTGAAAAAGAGGAAAAATTGCAATGCAAATATATTTTAACTGCATGACATTGGCAATGACCCACATGCGTACGAACGTGTTTGGGAGTCGATCACCATGATGTGAACGTAACCGTGCATGTGCATATCCAACATTCGCTTTCTTGAATTGACAAGAATTGAATTATTACGTGGATTTCTCAAAAAAGAAATCACTATATGTAGCCAAGGCCTACTAGCCTAATTGATTAGCTCAATGGAACCGGGCATGGAACATTATCAACTAGTTACAATCCAATATTTGTGCTGTCAAATCACATCGACTAAGCGTCGCAATGAACAGAGAGATATATGACTCTTCGAAAATACAACTCAATGGGTGGGTAACAACTGTTTGGGAAACTGAATGGAATCCCTCACGGTGACTCTAACTTGCTTTGATTCAAAGCACGTTATGTTCAAAACAAGATGTACTTTCAAGCAATTGTTATCCGGCCTTTTGACCCGGCTATACTGGATGAGTTAGCCTCGATGATAGACAAGGCTAGCAGCCCGAAAAGGCGACCATAGAGACCAATGATCAAGTATAGACAATAATATGAAGTAGCGATTAAGAGAAACCAAGAGAGAGTATCTACAGAGCATGCTAAGTATGGGTTACTGCTTCCCTTAGACAGGGGATCAGATCGAATCATTATGGCTATCAACAACTTGAACCAACAGTTCAACACAATGGGAATCGATCGATATCTCAAGAAACATGAAAGAAACTACCTAAATGACTTTGAAAACATGAAGGTAGCATGGAGGGAGTCCCACACAACTGATTGCGTGCCAACACATGGACATCTCGACCGGTCGGCCCCGATCACTCCCCATTAGGAAATGGGCCTCGAAATTTTTTGGATGATCTCATCTGCATTTGGAGATTCTGTCGATGAATTTTCAGAAAGATATTTGATCGTCTATGCCTATAAATATAGGGTTCATATGTAACAACCCGATATTTTTAGCCATTCGCAGCCGCACATGGCGGACTTGAATTGCTCCAAATACTGCATTGTAAATATGGAGCAAATGAAATACAAATCACAGAATCACAGACACAGAACAAACAGAATACCTCACAGCGGAATATAAAATACATAGTAGTTCATTAAGCTACTACGACAGAGTCTCAAACCAAAAACATAATACAGTCTGAAAACAACAAAATAAAAATACCAAATACAGAGAAGTTCACTAATACATGAGATAAAATAGAATAGCTGAAATAGAAAGTAGATATAAATGTAGATAAGCAGAAACTCCAGCAAAGACCATCTCCAGAAAGAGAATCCAAAGCTGTGAATACTCAGGCTGACCCGAGCGTAAAGTAAAACACAAAACACTCGAGTCAGGACAATATATACTTATATAATGTAAATCAACTCAAGTGAACTGTAGTAGAAATGCACCATAACTTAAAGGATGCTTGGGATCGCCCATCCTTTAAAGATCAGTTAAACCATAAATTAAATACATCCCTTGGTTAAAATTTCAAAATTTTATTTATACTTCGAAATCAAATATCATTTAAAAATTCAATATCATTCAAAATCCATTTCAAAATATCAAAACATCATATCTTCCAAACCACATTCATTTTTATTTAATTTAAATACCATTTCAAAACACATTTCAAAATAGTTTATATTTCGAAACAAATTGCTTCATTTAAATCATTAAAATGAAGATATTATATTTAATAGTTAAATTATTAAATTTCCAAAATTTTAATCTTTCAAAGTTCATTCATCCACTTAAATTTATTAAAACAATGAAAATTCAACTTTCGCCGTATTTAGAAAATGCTACGGAAAGTCACACTTAAAACAGTTCAATTTAACAAAAGACAACATTTAAAATGCTGTAATAGAGTTCCATTAGTTTCAAATAAACTTAGTTAAATTCAACCATTATAACATTCACAAAATGCTATAATAGCCTTTAATTAAATTGAGCCATTTGGTTCATTATTATCAACTACAGCATTTACAAATGTTGTATTATCCTTTACATTAGAATTAATAGCATTTTAGAAATGCAGTAAATTAACTTCAAATATTCATTATAATTTCACAAACAATTATATTTTTATTTAAACCATTTTTAACTTATAAAAATCATATAATTTCACTTTTAAAACAATCATTCAAATACCCTTATATTCATGATTTTATAAAGTTAAATCTCTATTCAAAAATCAAAATTTAATAGTAATTCACTTATTAAATTCCAACATTTAAATTTTAAATTCATTAAATTAAATTTAACTTAACACTTCAGTTTAAATTTTCAAATATAACTCAATTTCATTTTTATTTACTTAACTTAAAATTCACTTTTAAGCCAAATTCATTCATTTCACATTTTAACTTAATTCAAAAATCATTAATATATTATAAAATCATCTTAAATTCATTTAATTCAAAATATCATAAATTTATCATATTTTCATATTTAATTTAAATTCCATTTATCACCAAATTATAATTTCCAAAATAACTTACATTTCAGATTTTCTAACTTTACCATTAATTTATTTCACTTATAAATTTTCAGAGAGTTAATAATGCTTTACAAAAATCATTTTTAGTCAAATTTAAATCAAAATATTATAATATTTACATTTCTAAAATATTTTAAAATTTTTAGAAAAACATATTTAACAACGGTCTGTATTTCATTTTCTAGCCTAGGTAAAGTGATACGGGTAATATATCATTTCAACCCGTAATTTAAAAAGAAAACCCGGGTTTGATCATTTCAAACCCGCAATCCCAAGTAAATGAAGATAATTGAAAATCATTCAGGCCTATCATTTTAGCCTATAACGATTTTCTCCTATTCTAAAGTCCGTTCGAGTATGTATCATTTCAACCCATAGTGATTCTAGTCTAAAAGGAACTTGCATTATGATAAACTGATAAAAATAATAGAACAGCATAATATAACAGTAACATATGGTATAATAGGTGTTTAAGCATGGGTGAACATCATAAAATCATAACATAGCAGGTGTAACATGATAATGCATTTTACAGATTCAAAAGGGGTCAATTTACTAGTTATATATGTACATATTGTCTGGTGAGAATAACTCACTGGTTTGAGCTGATGACCCAACGACGAATTGCACAAACGGGATCTACCCAAGCACAAAAGAACAACACAGATTCGAATAGAGGAGCCAAATGTCAAATTCCTTGGATACACATCAAACAAAAACAACATAACAACGATGAGTTTCAAATCAACTACGATCAAAACTTTGCTAGAATAATTGCACAGAATCAAATAGAAATGTTTGCACTTGCTTTTAACCTTTACTAGGCTCAGCCATAAGGGAAAATACATGACAATGGAAAGTGTTTGGGTAAGATTATGGTGGGTATGGGTCGGTCTAGATGTCATTTGTGATGGTGCCAAAGTGGGTGAAGGGAATAATACACATAAGCATGCATACATGAATTTTGTCAAGGATTTGGGCTCGGCCAAAGCCCTAGGTGTCACGGCCAGAGGAGTGGGGTCCACTGTGGTGGTGTGGCCATGGGTACTGGAGGTGCTGGTTGTGTGGTAGGTGGCGGCTAGAGGGGTGGTGAGGTGATGGAATGAGAGTGGTGCTCGGTTAGGCTAGTGTAAAGGGTGTTTTGAAACTTTTGTGTATATGCATCACCAAGGGGGTTCATGGCTTGGGTGGCTGGTGAGGAGGAGGTGCTGGTGGTGTGTCATCAGGTGCTGGAGGCGGCTAGGCAGCAAGGGAGGCATGGCCGATCCTAAAAGAGGTGAAAGCATGTGCAAAATCAAGCTAGAAATAAACGATGTAAATAGAAAAGGAGATAAAAGAAATAAAGTTGTACCAAATTCTTCAAGCAAGGGAGGGCCGAAATTTTTTATTAGGAAGGAGGAAAGAAAGATACGTGAGTTGAAAATGAGACAGTCGGCTGAAATGTGGGGAGTTATGGCAAGAGAAATGAAGAGTTGTGAGGAAAATGAAGAGACGGAATTCAAAAAGGCAAAAGGCAATTCAAAAGTCAAAACCCTTTCATATTTCTTTATTTTAATTATATAACTTTATATTTCTGGAAATAATAATAATCCCAGATAAAATTTCGAAAATTTATCAAAATATAAAAATTTATATATTATTTATTAATTATATAAAGTTAAATTAAGAAAAATAGCTAAAAATAGTGAACTAGACTAGAAAATTTGAAATTAAATAGAATAATTTTTAGAAAATTCATATGAGCTTGTAAAATATTTTTAAACATAAATAATAACATAAAATAAAAATACATTCACAAAATAAATATATAAATTTTAATTAAATATAATTTAAATGAAGAAAATAGCAGAAAAATAGAAAACAGCCTTTAAAAATAGGAAATAAATACAGTAAATTTTGGAAAAATTTTATTACCACTTTAAAAATATTGAAAGAAAAAATATACATAAAATAACATATTAAACCATATTAAAATAAAATATAACATAGAAAATATGATTTATATAATTTAAAATAAACAAAATTTCAAAATAAACAAATTATACTCAAAATTGAAATGTACATAACTTTCACAAATTAAATCCGTTTTCAACGAAACGAAAAGCAGTATTCAAGTTATTAAATCTATTTTCATAATAAATGATAAAATTTAAGAATTTAAATATTTAAATTTGAAATTTAAAAGTCAAGGTTTGACCAGTTTGAATAGAAATTCATCTTTCAGTAAAATATCCAATTTATACCGGTTTGAAATTATAATTCATATAATGATCAACACCTACATTTAAAAATGAAATGTTTGAAATAAAATAAGTTTAAAATAATTTCAAAATAAAACAAAGTCAAATATTAAAATATATGAAAAATCTAGGGTTGTTACACTCTCCCCCACTCAAATCTTTTCGTCCTCGAAAAGGATGGAAGCGGAGAAACAACAAGAAAGAACAATAGGTTGGAAGACATCCTGAAAGAAGGTAGGGAAAAAGTAGCTAGGAGGGAAATCAGGTTGAAAGACATGGATGAACCATTATTTTAAAAAAAATTATATCTGACATGTTGAACATTTAATATGATAATTAGTTATTTGATTCAAATTTGATAGTTCGAAGTAAACAAGATTTAAGACATTTTAAATCATGATTAGAATATCCTTTATACAATACTTTACCAAAATACTTTTATAACTCAATGTCTTAACAAGTTTACTTTCGTTCCTACAGACTCTAGTTATGCGTTGATCAGGCGCCAAGCTAGAATTCTCGAAGTACTTAGTAGACCTGTTTCAACACCCAGTGAAAATACTAAAAAAATAGGTATGAGAAGTTCCACTCAAAATCCAATGTCAAATGATGATAATACGATAGCAGTGCCCGCTGCTGATCCATTATTTACGAAATGGACACAACACTTTCCAGAAGATCCTTCTACCTTTCGGATTTCATAAAAATATCGTAGTCAGTTCGTAAACAAGGGACCATCGACCCCTGTTGCAGTGGTACGCTGCTGATTCAATGATTTACACAATGGATGCACTTCCTTCCCGGAAGATCCATAAACAATAGAACCCAGGATCGAAAGCGCCTCCATTGGGTAAACTAAAGAACCATTTACCCTGGAAAAAAAATCGAGGAACTCATGAGTTTAAGTCCGGACAACCATATCAGTTCGAATCCATTTCTGAATTCACCCAAGTCCATTAGGGTTTATCGGTCGAATCCATTCCTGGATTCCCCAAGTCCATCTGGATCGAAGCATATCACTATATTTCTTCCGGAGGGTACTTCCCATACCTCTGACATCAAAATATACTATACCATATATAGTAGCCCTTCAAAATCATAGCTTCAAATATCGCACTTATATAAATTCCATTATATATAAGATTTCATTTTCAAATCGAATACTTTCCAAAATCAATAGTATATCAAATCATACTTATATAAAACTTCGATTAGATAAGATTTTAATTTACAAATTGAGTACCTTTTCAATTCAACATTTTCAATCAACTTCATACTTATACAAATCCATTTTATATAAGTTCGATAACTCCCAAATCAAGTATTTAGTAAAACAAGGTTCTCAATTTTAATTTGTTTCAATAACATTTCAGTTTCAAAATCATTTATGATTTCGCCAAGTCATTTCTTCTGAATTACACATACTCAGTTTCAAAGTTTCTTAAAACAATAGATTTAGAAAATAATCCAAATTTCCAAATCAAAAAAAATTTAGGTCAAACAAATTCATTTCCATTTCAAAACATATATTCACATTCAAAAATCATAATACTTTCAAAGTTATAAATCTTTCGAAACTAAAATACTTGAAATCATTACACTTTGAAAATCATAACTTTTCTAAATCATACATTTGAAATCATAAAACATCCCTTTAATTCTTTACATTTCACAAATTTATTCAATTTAAACCCAAGTCTACAAGTTCCAGCTTTAATTCAATTCAAACCATCAGTTTCAATTCAATTTAGTTTTCCAACAAAACCATTTCAAATATTATCAAATTTCAATATAGATTTGATCCACAATATAAACTTTTCAGTCTTAAATATATTTCAAGGCTTAAATATACCGTATTCCAAAACTAAATTTTATAATTTCATATATCTCAAATTTTACTTAATTATTACTTAGTTTTGACATATTCATTTCATAAATCCATCATTTTTAATTAAACTCAAACTACAAGTAAACTAACTATCCTTTCATACAAATATAAACTTTAAATTTCATTTATCAAAATCAGTTATCATTCCAGATTCACATTCTTTATAAAATAAAGATTATATCATTCAAAGCCTTATTATCAAATCGTTATTTGAATTCAATTTCAAATATTTAAATTTAAATATCATTTAAAAAAAATCAAATATGTCATTCAATTATTATTTCAAATATCATTACAAAATACATTTCAAAATTCCATTCAAAAATTCATTTATCTCATTACATTTCATTCCATTTAACACATAACCAAGTAAACCTTATTTAAATTCAAATTCAATTTAAATTCCTTAAAATTCAAATTTAAATATTAAATTATATTCAAAACTCCTTAAATTTCACAAATAATCAATTCCAAAATTAAATCATTTAACCTTTTAAAACATAACTCAACAGTTTTAAAATCTATAACATTGCGAAACATTGTCAAATTATAACAATGACAGCATTTAAAAGTGCTATCGTAACTTATAGTTTCTAAAATAGTTTAGTTCAAGAATAACGGCATTTATAATATGCCATAATAGATATTTAGTTAATTCAAACAAAGTTACATTCAAAAACAATAGCATTTTAAAGTGTTGTCATAAAACTATAGCATTTTAGAAATGCTATTAATAAAATTCCAGATTTTATTATAACTTTTAAAAAAACAATACAACTTCAATTTTAGCAAATTTTAAACTTATAAATCATATTTCTAGACTTCAAAATTTTACATTTAAATAATTTTTAACATATGATTTATCACAACAAAATTTTAAATCAAATATTCAATTTAAAACTCACTTTCATTTGTTAAGTCAAAATTCACTGTTTTTCTTAACTTATAAATTTAACAAAAACTCAACATTTTACTTCAAATATCTTTTCAAAACTATATTTCATACCAGTATAATTCAAAATAGTCTTATTTATTTCACTTACAACAGTTTCAAACTTATATAAATCATATTACTTTATACATTAATCATACCAAACTAAACTTATACTTTGTCAAATACCTTATACCATTCAAAATTTCTTATCTTTGAAAAGTTAACCTTGATTTGGAAGTGCTTGAACCTTCAAAATAGTCGAAGAAATCATATTTTCAATCCAAGAGTTGGAAATCACTAACAAATTAGTAAATCGATTCTAATAGGTAAGGTTATACCAAAACAAATCTGAATCTCGAGGATTGAACACCGACTTATTTTAAATCATTTCAGTTATATATATATATATAGACACACACACACACACACACACACACACACACACACATCTTTCGAATATCAAACCATACTTCGAAATCGGAAATCAAAATTTGGTTTCATAAAATCACTCGCATAGCAAAGCTACTAGAGTGGTCTCTTGCCCACTCAGAAACTCAGAAATCAATGTCGATGATGCATGTATTCATCACTGAAATTATTTTTCAGCGACATAAGTGGGTTCTGGACTTTTATTTCTTGAAACTTCTTTGAAATCTCTTTGACATCATTGGAATTCATTCGAATACATTTGAAACATTTCTTATTTGGAAAAATATCTTTAAATCATATTATTATTATATATTTTCCAAAATCTTAAAAACCCATTTCAAAACACCGGAGTTCGATTCCTCGAAATTCAAATTCAAACCCTTCATTTATAAATCATTTTTATATAAATCACATTTTCTTATAAATTTCCAAAATTTCAAATCCTTTTAAAGCTTCAAATTTTCGTTTTCCAAAGGTAAAAATCCTTATTGAAAACATTTCACTTTTATATACAAAATAGGGTCATCCTTCTCAAAATAATAATTTCGACGTGTGCACAAATTCAAAATACAATCAAACACAAATTTCCAAAGAATGATTCGAGGTTAGATTTCAAGCAATACGGAGATTCGAATTTAGAGGAACTCTAATCAAATAGAATTCTGTTTCGAAGATAAGCTCAAACGAAGATAAGATAATTTTATTACCAAATAGAAGATGATAAGCCTATATAAATCGCGGGCGACCTTAACCGGTCAATTGTGACTTCAGTAATATAACCAATTCGGAAATCTAAGGCAAATCGACATTCGATCGCCAGAGATAGAATCCGGGTAGAGCAGGAGATAGATAGCATCGAAAACCGAGGATACAGGAATCTCCGGTGAATCAATGCCAATTATAAAGGATTTTCACCCCTTTACAAATCATTCAAAGATTTGCGGAATCACCGATCTTCATAGAGGTCATTCCAAAGTGGAGTTATAAAATGCTCCAAAATCAAAATGGATAGAATAGGGAAGACAAGGCTGGATTTCAGAACAAGTGGGAGCGTTCCAAAGTTTAAGGAATCCTAATCGATAAGAATCCTAACAAGGAGATTTCTAACAAGATGGATACTAAAGGGATGAAGTTTTGAAAATGTTGGTTTCAAAATAAGAAAAAAAAATTATACCAAAATAATCTTTGAAAATCCTTTAAAAATCATTTGGAAATTATTTTATACTTCAAAAATAAGTTCTCTCACAAGAAAGGATTCTGAGATTGATTTCACTCATTCTAGGGTATTTATATCCTATCTCTAATGAGTTTTTGCTCCACAGACTATGGTTTGCCTAAAACCAAAGCTTGATACCAAATGTAACAATCCGATATTTTTAGCCATTCGCAGCCGCACATGGCGGACTTGAATTGCTCCAAATACTGCATTGTAAATATGGAGCAATTGAAATACAAATCACAGAATCACAGACACAGAACAAACAGAATACCTCGCAGCGGAATATAAAATACATAGTAGTTCATTAAGCTACTACGACAGAGTCTCAAACCAAAAACATAATACAGTCTGAAAACAACAAAATAAAAATACCAAATACATAGAAGTTCACTAATACATGAGATAAAATAGAATAGCTCAAATAGAAAGTAGATATAAATGTAGATAAGCAGAAACTCCAGCAAAGACCAGCTCCAGAAAGAGAATCCAAAGCTGTGAATACTCAGGCTGACCCGAGCGTAAAGTAAAACACAAAACACTCGAGTCAGGACAATATATACTTATATAATGTAAATCAACTCAAGTGAACTGTAGTAGAAATGCACCATAACCTAAAGGATGCTTGGGATCGCCCATCCTTTAAAGATCAGTTAAACCATAAATTAAATACATCCCGTGGTTAAAATTTCAAAATAGTATTTATACTTCGAAATCAAATATCATTTAAAAATTCAATATCATTCAAAATCCATTTCAAAATATCAAAACATCATATCTTCCAAACCACATTCATTTTTATTTAATTTAAATACCATTTCAAAACACATTTCAAAATAGTTTATATTTCGTAACAAATTGCTTCATTTAAATCGTTAAAATGAAGATATTATATTTAATAATTAAATTATTAAATTTCCAAAATTTTAATCTTTCAAAGTTCATTCATCCACTTAAATTTATTAAAACAATGAAAATTCAACTTTCGCCGCATTTAGAAAATGCTACGGAAAGTCACACTTAAAACAATTCAATTTAACAAAAGACAACATTTAAAATGCTGTAATAGGGTTCCATTAGTTTCAAATAAACTTAGTTAAATTCAACCATTATAACATTCACAAAAATGCTATAATAGCCTTTAATTAAATTGAGCCATTTGGTTCATTATTATCAACTACAGCATTTACAAATGCTGTATTATCCTTTACATTAGAATTAATAGCATTTTAGAAATGCAGTAAATTAACTTCAAATATTCAATTTAATTTTACAAACAATTACATTTTTATTTAAACCATTTTTAACTTATAAAAATCATATAATTTCACTTTTAAAACAATCATTCAAATACCCTTATATTCATGATTTTATAAAGTTAAATCTCTATTCAAAAATCAAAATTTAATAGTAATTCACTTATTAAATTCCAACATTTAAATTTTAAATTCATTAAATTAAATTTAACTTAACACTTCAGTTTAAATTTTCAAATATAACTCAATTTCATTTTTATTTACTTAACTTAAAATTCACTTTTAAGCCAAATTCACAAATTTCCAATTTTAGTTAAATTTCAAAATTCAACTTAAGTATTCATTCATTTCACATTTTAACTTAATTCAAAAATCATTAATATATTATAAAATCATCTTAAATTCATTTAATTCAAAATATCATAAATTTATCATATTTTCATATTTAATTTAAATTCCATTTATCACCAAATTATAATTTCCAAAATAACTTACATTTCAAATTTTCTAACTTTACCATTAATTTATTTCACTTATAAATTTTCAGAGAGTTAATAATGCTTTACAAAAATCATTTTTAGTCAAATTTAAATGAAAATATTACAATATTTGCATTTCTAAAATATTTTAAAATTTTTAGAAAAACATATTTTAACAACGGGTCTGCATTTCATTTTCTAGCCTAGGTAAAGTGATACGGGTAATATATCATTTCAACCCGTAATTTAAAAAGAAAACCCAGGTTTGATCATTTCAAACCCGCAATCCCAAGTAAATGAAGATAATTGAAAATCATTCAGGCCTATCATTTCAGCCCATAATGATTTTCTCCTATTATAAAGTCCGTTCGAGTATGTATCATTTCAACCCATAGTGATTCTAGTCTAAAAGGAACTTGCATTGTGATAAACTGATAAAAATAATAGAACAACATAATATAACAGTAACATATGATATAATAGGTGTTTAAGCATGGATGAACATCGTAAAATCATAACATAGCAGGTGTAACATAATAATGCATTTTATAGATTCAAAAGGGGTCAATTTACTAGTTATATATGTACATATTGTCTGGTGAGAATAACTCACTGGTTTGAGCTGATGACCCAACGACGAATTGCACAAACGGGATCTACCCAAGCACAAAAGAACAACACAGATTCGAATAGAGGAGCCAAATGTCAAATTCCTTGGATACACATCAAACAAAAACAACATAACAACGATGAGTTTCAAATCAACTACGATCAAAACTTTGCTAGAATAATTGCACAGAATCAAATAGAAATGTTTGCACTTGCTTTTAACCTTTACTAGGCTAGAGGGGTGGTAAGGTGATGGAATGAGAGTGGTGCTCGGTTAGGCTAGTATGAAGGGTGTTTTGAAACTTTTATGTATATGCGTCACCAAGGGGGTTCACGGCTTGGGTGGCTGGTGAGGAGGAGGTGCTGGTGGTGTGTCATTAGGTGCTGGAGGCGGCTAGGCAGCAAGGGAGGCATGGCCGATCCTAAAAGAGGTGAAAGCATGTGCAAAATCAAGCTAGAAATAAATGATGTAAATAGAAAAAGAGATAAAAGAAATAAAGTTTTACCAAATTCTTCAAGCCAGGGAGGGATGAAATTTTTTCTTAGGAAGGAGGAAAGAAAGATACGTGAATTGAAAATGAGATAGTCGGCTGAAATGTGGGGAGTTATGGCAAGAGAAATGAAGAGTTGTGAGGAAAATGAAGAGGCGGAATTCAAAAAGGCAAAAGGCAATTCAAAAGTCAAAACCCTTTCATGTTTCTTTATTTTAATTATATAACTTTATATTTCTGGAAATAATAATAATCCCAAATAAAATTTCGAAAATTTATCAAAATATAAAAGTTTATATATTATTTATTAATTATATAAAGTTAAATTAAGAAAAATAGCTAAAAATAGTGAACTAGACTAGAAAATTTGAAATTAAATAAGAATAATTTTTAGAAAATTCATATGAGCTTGTAAAATATTTTTAAACATAAATAATAACATAAAATGAAAATACATTCACAAAATAAATATATAAATTTTAATTAAATATAATTTAAATGAAGAAAATAGCAGAAAAATAGAAAACAACCTTTAAAAATAGGAAATAAATACAGTAAATTTTTAGAAATTTTTTATTATCACTTTAAAAATATTAAAAGACAAAATATACATAAAATAACATATTAAAATAAAATATAACATAGAAAATATGATTTGTATAATTTAAAATAGACAAAATTTCAAAATACACAAATTATACTCAAAATTGAAATGTACATAACTTTCACAAATTAAATCCGTTTTCAACGAAACGAAAAGCAGTATTCAAGTTATTAAATCTATTTTCATAATAAAAGATAAAATTTAAGAATTTAAATATTTAAATTTGAAATTTAAAAGTCAAGGTTTGACCAGTTTGAACAGAAATTCATCTTTCAGTAAAATATCCAATTTATACCGGTTTGAAATTATAATTCATATAATAATCAACACCTACATTTAAAAATGAAATGTTTGAAATAAAATAAGTTTAAAATAATTTCAAAATAAAACATAGTCAAATATTAAAATATATGAAAAATCTAGGGTTGTTACATCATAACTCATTTGAGGGAACTTTACACTGTTTTTTTCTTTATACTCCATTGCAATTATGGTTCTTATTCGATCCCTCTTGTACTTAGAAAATTCAAGTGATTAAAAAAGCTATTTCATTAAAGTAGACATCATTTAACGTCGAACCACTATAAATCTGTTTGTTATTGTTTTTTACTTGTTTTTTGCTTGTTTCCTCTGTTTCAATTTTGATTTCTTTATTTATTTCTCTACATATAATATATTGGGTGTTTGTGCCAACTTTTGGTGTAAATAGGTTAAAAAAATTTATTCAATGTTATTTCTATAAAAAATTATTTTTGTTTTTAATTTTGCCAAAGCCAATTTTTTTTTTTAAATTTAGCCGAAACCAAAATAATCCTTTTCTTTATTTATTTAATTTTCTTTTCTTGCCGAGAACTCATTTTTAAAAATTCTTTTTTTTATTTAGCCAAAATTATAATCAAAGAAATATTTTATAAATTGAATATGGATAAAGCCAATTTTTTACAAAATAGTTTTTCCTTGAAGATGGGCGGACAAAATACCCAAATTTATTTTGTAATTAACTTATTTAAATCCAATTTAAATATTCATCGAAATCGTATATTGATACGCACATGTGTAACTTTTACATATGCATCTAATTAATTATTGATGGCGTCAAAATAAAAATAAAAAATTAATAAAAAATATTTCATTAATATTAATTAATATAATTAATATATAGCAGTTATAAACTAACTAAATCATGTGGTATTTTTGGGTATTTGACATTATGATTGTGCAACGCAAAGGTGTAAATTCATTCAGCGATTAACATCGAACGGTTCGAATATTAATGTCCACACGTCTTCACAGTTATTGATGTGATAGTTTAGCCGAATTTATCGCTTAAACAACTTTGGCAAAATATAATTTTAATATATTAAGCGGTACCTGATAGTGACAATTATTTACACCGATTCTCTTCGCTAAACTATATCACATTAGTACATATGTAATTTGGTATTGGTCAAAATTCTAATATCCTTCACATTAAACTTATATAGTCCACACAAAAAGCCCTTAGATCAATAATAGTTACTTTATTAACCGAACTGCTCTAGTCAGATACTTTAACATTGAGTTGACTTCAGTTTACTGTGATACTAACCTCATATAATTGAGGAGACGAATTCTCTATTGAATTGTGTTTCACTTTCAATGCTTTAAATCAGATCCATATATAGTCGTTCGATGGACGCCGTGCCACAGTTTTACTATGATTAAAGTGGAGTGTCCACATTGACGCTCATTGATATTCTCAAGTAGAGAGAACCATGTAATATTGTCACTTTGATATTCTCTATTTGACCTTAATTATTAACCAACAGAAAATCATCAAGTGAGTCATTCTATAATTATCCAATAATTATCAGTATGTGAACCTTTGATGCCTCCAATGGCCATGAGCATTATACTGCCTAATATTTAGAGAACGTTGTGTACTCTAGTCTCAATGGATATATTGATATCTAGTCTCGATACATCTTAACTAAGAATATTTAAAATGATACGTTTATTATGTTGTGATGAATTGCTCATGATTACAACACACTGTGACAGTCAAAATGTGACATTTTTGGTTTTCAAATGAAATGTACTTAAATTAAAGAATTAATTAATATAACATGTTATAGCAAGTATATAATAGATAGAAAAACACCTTTCATTTCAAATGATATTTTATTAGAAAGTTAACAATTTATAAAAAATTACAGAATTACCCTTAGAGCATGTCACTAACTCTATTACATAATAATAGAATTTAAAGTATACTTACATATATACATTTAAGCACACACATATAAATAAATATACATACACATGTGTGTATGTGTATATACATACACATACATTAAAATATGTATTTTAAGTATAACACCAATTCAAAATACAATTTTAAAATATATAATGAAAATTTCTATTTTTTAATGACTTCAAAATTCAAACTAATAACTTATTTGAGATTTAAACATTAGTATATATTCATATACAAAATAAAATATGTTAAATTTTTTGAAAATAAATACAATATATTCATGTACATATATTTTAAATTTATAAAATATTATTTATAAATACAAAAAATATTTAAATAAAAGACAAATTTACCTTTTATGGCCTAAAAGTTTTCTTTGGCATATTCAAATTTTTATTTTTAATTCCATGCAGTTCTTAAAATTGTCTTTTTTAATTCAATTTCGTATGGAAATGTTATTAAAATCCTATCTTTTATTTCAAAAGTTAGCTATATCGTATGTATATATACATGTGTGTGTGTATATATACACATATATGATTATTTATATAAGTTAATATGTTATAAATAAAATCAATATACATAAATCTTTATATAAAAATATTCATATGTAGTTTCTGGTTATAATATATATACATACATATATATATATATGTATGTATATGTATATATGTATATATGTGTGTGTGTATATCGAAAATACATAAACAAGAAATTTTAAGTAAATTATTCGTTTATATTTACAATAAAAATATAACTAATTCAAAATTTAAAATTTAGTTTAAAATTTTTATTAAAATTTCATTACTTAAAAAAATTATCATCATAGCCGAAAACAAAAATAAATAAATAAAATTTTTAGCGCATAACAAAATGTACACATTGAATTGAAAATATGGAGATATATAAATTCATGATATTTTAAATTCTAGTCTACCTTCATACAGCGATAGAAGTTAACATATAAATGAGTAAACAAATACTTGGATGTTACTTAATTGTTGCGTTGATAAAATGCCTTGAATATTGATTCAAACTTCGTATATAGATCTGATTTATGTGCCACTAGAACATGTAACAGACCAGAAGTAATCACCACACCTTAAGTTAGATTTATTTGATTTAATTTGTTTCTAAATTAAGAGGAGGAACCCTGTAATTTTCAGCTGGAACTAATGGTGGTGAAGGCCCAAAAGGATCCATGCAAATGAGGGGTAGGTAATGTTTAAATAGGAAAAGGAGATAAGGAAAAAGCAGAGATCTAAATCTCCTAGTCTACCTCTTCTTATTCCTAATTCAATACCACATTTTAAATTCAAAATTTATCCCCTTTTCACCATGGGAGAAAAAAATGAAGGTTTGAGAGGCCCTCAATGCTTCCAAACCTAATTTGTATTAATATGTTTTAAATCCAATTGAACGTGTGTATATATAATTATTATATAAGCACTTTATTAAATACCAATTCAAATAAATCAAATAAAATTCAATAACTAATATTTTATTAATATTAATTAATTTAATTATTTTATAATAATTATTATCTAATTAAATCTGTAGTATTTGAGAGTATTCGACATTGCGGTTATGCGACTCACATATGTAAATTTAGTCAGTGATTAATATTAAATAGCTCGAATATCAATGTTCATACGTCGCCTTAGCTAGTGGTGTGACTTTTTGGCCAAATTTATCATTACACAATTTCAATAAAATCAAATTTGACTATTTTAAGTGGTCTCCAATATTGATTATCTACATCAATTCTCTTCATTAAAACTATATCACATTAGGATACATGGAATTTCGTATTAGTCAAAATTCCAATATAGTCCATATTCAACTTGTATAATCCAAGCACAAAGTCCTTGATTTAGTAATAACAGTTATTATTAACCAAACTGCTCTGGCCATAGACTTTGACTTTTAGTTGACAACAGTTGATCGTGATACTAACATTATACAACCGAGGAGACAAATTCTATATTGAATGGTGTTTCACTTCCAATGCTTCAACTCATACCCAACTATAGTCATTAGATGGACGACATGCCATGATTTAACTATAATCAAAGTGGAATGTCCATATTGAAGTTCAATGGCATTCTCAAGTCGAGAGAACTATGTAATATTGTTACTTCAATCTTCTCTGTTTGACCTTAGTTATACTAACCGATAGAAAACTATCGAGCGAATCATTACATAGTTATCTAATATTTATTGGCGCTAACCTTTTGGTCGCCCCAACAACCATAAGTAATACATTGCCCAATATTCTGAAAGCATTATGTACTCTAGTCTCAATGGATGCATCGATATCCAAACTCGATACACCTTGACTATGAATATATGAAACAATTTGTTTATTGTCATTGTGATAAATTTCTAATGATCACAACACATTGTAATTACCATCACAAAAAATAACATTTATAGATTTTCCCTTAAAATACTCAAATTAAATAGATAGCTAATATAACACATTATACCAAGTATATAATAAAGAAACCTTTTATTTTGAATGAGATTTTATTATACAGTAAATATATTGAAAACTAACCCTAAGGAATATCATTAACTCTATCAATCTTCCACTTGCAGTTAGGGCCAATTATGGAATCTTTATCCCATCCTATCTATCAATTTGATAAGAACTGATCAAGTCGATCCTTTTATGAATGATCTGCTATGTTGATTTAATTATCTACTCTTTCAATCAACTCTCCTTGACGCTGATAAAAACTTTTCGGAGTATGTTTATCCATTTCTAGTGCGCCACTAGGTTCTTTTGTGATTTGTATCACGACATTGTTATCATACAACAAGACATAGTATTCTTAATATTTGGAATCACCCCTACCTCACTTATAAATTTATGCATTATATTTATATATACATTGGTTTTATTGTGACATTATTCATGGTGATGTACTTGTCAGCCACAACCTTTCGTATGGAACATTTCAAAGTTAAATCTCCTTAAGTAAGGTTGAGCGGGAATTTAATTTTCACATATTATACTTGACATCACTTATAAGGTTCGAGTCCGAATACTCATTCATAAGAAGCAATGTTTTTATAAACTACCATTTAGTCATCTTAATTTGGATATGATATTTTCTTCATGTACCAAATACATTTTCTGAATACAATATTGTAGTCAATACAATGTGTATGATAATTTCTATTGGCAATCCATAAGGAATTTATCTTGCATGCTCCATATTACACATTTTAATGGTGATTGTGCATATCATTTAGGACATTCCCAATATCCTTTTATATTGATTATGAATGATGTTTTTCAAATCCAATATCGAGAATGAAATAATCAAACAATAATAGATTTTAACATAGGTACATCGTTAACAATCACCAATATGTTATATACTTATAGTGTAGAAATATTTGTGTGCCTTTTAATGTTCTTTCTTATAGACACACGCTTCCTTTGCATTTTAACTAAAAATCAAACTATTTTATTTTTCTGTTAAAATACTTGCTTAACTCCAGTACTTATTGAAAAATAGTTTTATATCAGTTCATAAATCATATCCGAAAAATCCATAATACAAACTCAGTATCACTTCCACTGACTTAGAGGAAATTTGGTTGTTATGTGTAAGCAATCTATTCTAAATCATTATTTATAATTTTTCTGTTTCAATACATATGTACCAAAACTCAAAGTCTAACCAGGTCATAATTTTATGAGTACAATCTAAATTAACTTGAGCATATTGAATGATGAATTTATTATGCTGATTTTAATAATTAAAATTTATGATGTGATTCTTTTCAACTTTGCTAACTATATTCCAACTACATAAGTTTTTCTCTTGAAAACATATTTGTGGCCAACGGATCATATGCCTTTGGGTAAAAGGATCAAAACCATATTTTGATAATATAATTATAATCTATTTTGAATTTGCACATCACACCATATGGTCTTAATGGCTTAATTGGCAACCGAGGAATATCTGTTCTCAACATTAATAAAAATTCATAGTTTCTCCTTGATGTTCGAGAATACTTACCTAACATTTTAATGTGTTGTGGCCATTAAGGTTTGGTTAATTTCTTCTCATTCCTCATAATCAAGTTTATCTTTGGATCGTATCCAAATCCATTTTACTACCAATAATTTATAAAAGAAATTTATTTGTTAAGAAGTTGGAGTTTCTTAAAACAACAATTATTTCTCAGTACAATAGAGTATGTATTCATAAACATACTATGAATTGCCTTACATACATATGAAAAAATGATTTGGTTTTAGTTTACGAAACTTATGTTCGAAACATTAATTGGTCAATTATTATTGATTGATCCCAAACTCCTTTAGAGTGGTCCACATAAATTCCCTTGCAAATAATTATTACATACAGTCTTTCGACTCACACAACCTGTCAACTCCTTGACCTAGAATATATTGGAATTTCTTACAACCTCTATCTTGTATGATTTCGTAAACTATGCATTAACTAAAATTAACTTTAACCTTATATACTACTCTTAAGTACACTATCTTATATAAAGAAGTTAACTCAACTTCACTCATTATCAATCGTACTTTGTTCAACAAAGTCTGAGTACTCCTTATCGATACAACGTTATATATTTTAGGGAGGCGTGACTATTAAGATTGAATCTTTATCTGTTTTAAGATACATTTAAAACTCTTTTTAATATACTTACCTATTTAATCAACTTGAATCATTTTGTACTTATTGTGTTATTTATTATCGTTTTATATTTTATGAGCTTACCATAAGCGTACCTAATACACATGTCCATCTCCATGATAACTTATCAGTGAATTTAACAAAGTATGTGGATCTATTTTTGGTATCATTACACATACGATTGCATTCTTCAATATGTATCAATCTCAAGAATTCACCAACTCTTGTGCCCTCCCATTAAATAGGTGCTTTGCCCTTTATCGTTTGAGATATAACTAGTGTCATATGGTTCATAATCATATGATTAAAGAATTATTTATCAAAACTATGGTCTACTACACAATTCCTAAATAATTGCAAAAATTTTAGACACTTTTGTATTTTCGCATGCATCACTTTTGTTATGAAAAAATACCACTATTATAGTTTTATTTTATAATGCATATCCAAAATATTCGTGTTTAAATAGAACTATGTATACATTTGGCTAATACTGAAAATAGTTACTATTTCATAAACAATATTTGGCGTGCATACAAAACAATTTCTTAACTTGATGTTATCACCAAAAAGTCTTATATGGTACACTCCTATTATTTTTATCATTATTATAATAGCATATGAAATATGAAACTCCAACTTATCATGGGCTATTTATTTCATTTACTATAATTATTTTATACTCGAGAGTTTCCAGATCAAATACTTAATCCGTAAGAAATAAATCCCATAGAAAATAATTTTCTTTATGAAAATACATATGGAATACATATCATATTCATATTCTTTATTAAGTATCTATTAATAGTTTATACAATTCCCAGTTCCAATATCCCTTTATGAAACAAAAATGACCATTCACCATCTTCATCATAACCATGCCTTAAGTTACATCCATTCTCATACATTCGCTTTTCTTTCAAATTGTCGAACCATTCAAAAAGAAACCTTTACTACAAGACCATAATGAACTCTTTACAAAAATGCATTTTGGTCACCGTTAACATTTAAACTAATTAAACTGACATTTCATTGATAGAATTCTTAGATCTATCTTGTAGCTTTAGGTAGTGTTATATTTAACATAACAAGATTATTATTTTAATCAATTATATTGAATACAATTCTCATATTACAATTTGTTTGCTTATTTCAAATAAATAAATTTCAACTAGGTTCATGCATTAGGAATTGCGATATTTCACTATATAAGATAAAATGTGGATAAAATATCCATATTATTGTATTGCTTTCAGAGTTTGAAACTTACAAAGGAAATACATAGTCTCGGGAAAATAAACATGTAAGCGACCAAATTATGAATGCAATTAGTAGTTCTATAATTAGGTGCTTGCATGGGTCTTGAAACAACAACATGCAAAAATTAATGGTAATTATATCTTATATATCTATTTGTTAATCTTATTCAGTTCCTTTGTATATTTTAACCGACAAACATTTTATCAATTACATTAATTGCACAAATTTATCGAAGTAGATTAATTTATGCATAGTATATGTTCTGACAAAATTAGAAAGGCTAAATGTTACCATTTCATTTTTTTAATAAGGCTCCTACTTGATTTTTATATTTCTTAAAACCCTAAGATGAAATATAGAAGTCTTTCTACTTCTTTAGTGAGTGTTAGGACTATTTTTTCTTGGGATTCCGACCTTGAGGAATATCAACATATCATAGGCTTGCAAGCGATGGGTCACCTTGTCGGTTGTATCATATACAACCCTTAACCCATGTCTTTGTCTTAATCTCATTTCGAACTTGAGGAATATCAATAAATCAAAAAAGATTATTCACTTATACCTATTATTTCGCGATGGTCTGAATGTACGTACCTTGAGGAATATCAAAAATACGTGAATATACATCTTACCCCATCTATTCAATGTCACAACTAAGGAATATGAAAGAATTAATATATGAATAGAAGAGGAAAACTTTCATATTAAAAATTCATAATATTTAATATATTTAACCGAGTCATATCGACGTATGGAACAACGTATTTCTTATGAAATACCCTCATGATTCAAGTGTCGAACACATTTGAAATAACGGTATACGTACCATACATATGTATTTATTCCTTAGATCTGGTTAGGGTTTTCTATTGTTCCATCTTTTATTATACATTCATATTATATAAATTTTAATTATTGTGTAACATTTATAATTTAATAAACTTATATAATAATCTTATGTAAAGTCTTATGTCAATTTTATCAATTAAATATCATTTAATTAATTTAACATATTATTTTATTTATTTAAATATTTTAAATTGAATATGTGTACCAGAACATTTATAATCATAAATGTTTATCTTTGGGCCCAAGGCCTAAATTCAAATTAGCCCAAGTCCTATATTCGAATTGGACCTTTGTATTGGGGATAATCTTTAGGCTTACTTCAACTTTGGGCCATGCCGATGACCAAGTAGGGCAGGATATTTGGTTACCCAAATCCAGCCTAGACACTACTATTCTAAACACCTTTCTAAATGGGAAAGCTTAATTAATTGGCCTTAATATTGCTAATTTGGACCACATAGGCTATTGGGCTCTGATATCATTATTGAAACTGGGCCAACACTTAGCTGGTTAAATGAGCGACTTTTCGAAACCTTTACCCTTTTAGATTTTATTACTCCTGCGATGTCTAAATTAATTTAGATGCAATCTAAATAATTTTTTTAAAATTATTATTATTTAATTGATTAATATTAAGATTTTATTTGTTTAGAAAAGTGATATGTAATGTATACACGTTATCAAATACACGTATAAGTGTACATGGATGTGCAACATATAATGTGTACGTTGTTTAACATGTCCATATGTAAGTATTGGAATTTATACCGCAATGGACATGTTAGCCCCTTTATATACAATTTCGCTGTCTAATTCTACTTTAATAGTAATAAAATTTAAAGTATACTCATATATATACATTTAGTACATACATACAAATAAATATATACATACATACATATATTTACATATAATAAAATAATTATTTACAAATGTATTTTGAGTATAATACCAATTCAAAATACAATCTCAAAATATCTAAAGAAATATTCAAATTCAATATTCATCTCTAAATTTAAACTAATATCTTATTTGAAATTTAAATTTAGATTCAACTATTTGTATATTTAATATATATACATGAAATAAAATATAATAATTTTTTTAATTAAATATAATATATTCATAGAAATATATTTCAAAATTAACAAAATATTATTTATAAATATAAAATCATATATTTTAACTGTCTCAACTTACTATCCCTCGGTTAAGGGTGAAGCCGGTAGTTTAAAGCACAATTGCTTATAAACCTTACTCGGACAACATTTTTAACTCTCATGTAGACAAGTGTACTTCGTTGGTTTTAGTGTTAGATATAGTTAATTACATTCCATAAACGAGTGAATAAAACTAACACGATTAAGCCACTTAAGAATCTCCAAAACCCCTTTTATAAAACATTTATTTATAATTTAAAACCCTTTTAAAAATGACAAAGATGTATGTATAATAACTTATTTATAAAGCTAGGATATTTAAAAACAATTTACAAGATATTATGTTGCATAAGCTTTTATTGCTTTAATAAAATAATTAACTAATTTTCGAAAAATATACATGCTTGAAATATACTTTGAAGTACTTATGATTATGGTTTAAACATTTATTTAAAACATTACTTAAAATATCGTACTATAATTTATTTAAAACTTCAAAATAAGATATTTCCCTCTATTTAAAAATAAACCTCTTAATTTAATAATTCATAATAAATTATTAAAATTATGTAAAAATTCCAAACCAATTTTAAAATACATTAATATAGTCATAAAAGACTTGTAAAAATATTGAAGAGAAATACTTGAGTTTAAAGTCATTTCAAAGTAATTTAAACTCTCAAACAAAAAAATAGCATTTCCAGAATGCTGTAAAAAGTGGTTCAGAGCAAAGATAGTATTTTTGAAGTATTGCGACTGACTGCTATAAAAGGTTATGAACTGGGCCAGTTTTGATATCTTGAAAGTTTGTTCGATTTTCAATTTGCAAACAAACTTTTTTAACATCTTATCTTTTAACAATAAATAAAATACACATAATACATCATAACTACAGTGAAAAACCCCTAAAGATCTCTCTAGAAAAATTCCTAGAAAATGTCGAACACAGGGCGTTTCTGAAGTGCTTCTACAGTGACTATTACTCTAAAACCACTTCCAAACTCAAGTTTGATTCAACCTATGTTCAACCAAACCCTACGTGATTTGTTTCGAGGCTATGCAACAAGTCACAGAAATTCGTACAAGTCCATATCCATCAATTACATATGCTATTTGCTTTCCAAAGCAAGAATCACAATTCATATAACAATATAAAATCAAACATCGTACTATAGTTAAACACAAGCATATATACACTTCAATTTCATTTAAATGGTGAGTTATCTCACCCTTCAACAAGCAACCAATCAAGTACAAGCTTCCACTTCCTTCCTCAACCTTGCAAACACCAAACTTCCTACCTCTCCTTGCTTTTGGTCTCGGCCTAGGCTCCAAAGACCTTAAATTGCCCATGGCCTATTGATGTGGGGGTATGCTCTAATTCTTCTAGCTTTATGTTGATGGAAGGTGTTGTTATGTTGTTATAGGCCTATATAAAAAGCTTGGAGAGATAAGAGCCAAAGGTGAACTTATGTATGCTTCAAGTAGGTATGCTTACCCCTTCCCTTCACCTCCTTGATCGGCCCAAACAAGGCTCCCCCCGATCATGTGGCATTGAGAAAGTCCTCCTTCTTTCCTCCTTAAACCCTCCTTAAATCACTTCCTAAATCATTCCCCCTTGTTTCCTTCTAGAAGCTTATAGAACAAATTAATTTCTTCAAGAAACAAAGCGTCCTACTTAGTTAATAGTGTCTTCATATGTAAATTAGCTAAGTACAAAAGAGTTCAAACAACTTATTTTGAACCTAAAGTTATTTATCGATAAAATGATTTTTGGTCACATTATCATTATTTCATCAAAATATTTAATTTTGTACATAAATTTCAAAAATAAGTTTCTTACCATTAGTTATTGATTAAAAGGAGTCTAGTAAGGTTATAAAATCACATTTATAACACTTAACTATATTTCAAAAGTTATGTTATTCAAAGACAAAGTGTTCGAAATTACAGATTGCTACATTCTCCCTCATATAAGATATTTTGTCTTTGAAGTTCAAACAAGAACGACAATCAAAGAAGAATAGAAGAAACAAGATACATATCTAGAGTACTGCTGAAAATATATACAAACCAAACTGCAAGCAAAAATGCATACTAGATCACTCCACCTCAAGTATTGAGTACACTACAAAAGATATACTAAAATAAGAAACCACTAGCCTAAAAGCAACTTCGGATAGGACTCCCTCGTACTATCTTTAATCTCTCATGTACAGTCCCGAGCATTGTCGTTCCAATGCACAGACTTACTCTAATGGGATACATGAAACACATTATGCACACCCGATAGTCTAGTCGGTAACTCGACTCTATACACAAGAGTTCCTATCCTCTCCAAAATTGCGAATAGTCCAATATAACAAGGAGCCAACTTCCCCGCCCTTCCAATCTGAAACTATTAGACGGTGAATTTTCTATTGGTTAGAAAATCGTCGAAAAATATTATGATAAAAATAACCGCAAGCGCCCGGCGTACAATTTTAGTACATGACAAGTATCGGTCAATCCGTAGGGGGTTGAATTAATTTAAATTCTACTCGATCAAATTAACCCAAGAGTTTAAGTTTGTTTGAAAACTAAGAAAGATAGCAAAAATCAACCTAGACAAAAGTGAATAAAAATATGAGTTTAAATAACAATTTAAAGACAAATCCACTCTCATACTCTCTATAAATCAACACAAGAACAATCTATGATCTCTCATTTTAATCTTATATAGAATTAGTGATGTATTTATCACAAGTATAGTCTATTTATGTTATTAATTAACATAACTTAAACCATCAAACTATAATACAAAAATTAAAACCACATATCAATTATAATGAAAATGAACATGAAGTCAAATCAAAAGCTATTTTAAGTATAATCTATTTACTATTTTGTTTAGTAACACGGATCATAAAATTTTGTTTCTATTTTGATTCCATGATCAAAATCAGTTAGTTAGATGATGATGTAAATTGTGTTTATGTTGGATTAAGCATAGCCCATTTGTGATTACAACATAGGCTATCGAATTCCATAATAAACTTACATCAACATGCAATCTTGCATGAAGCATAAAAAGAGATCATAAATCATAGAATATGTTGAATGTACATAATTTTAAGAGTGCTTCATTACTCCTCAATTGAAGGGATTAAGCTACTCATTTGTATTATTATTTCAACATATGTAAATTTCAACATAGAAAATAAAAGAAAAGTACAAGCTAATTAAAATAAAAAGAAAATAACTAGTTGCATAGAAATAAAACTAAGCTGCTAACATAAAAGGAAAGGGAGCATGTAAATAAATATGAGCATGAAAATAAAATTTAAAACAAAGAAGAAAAGGAGGCTTAGGATTTTATTTCTCATTAAATTTTTATGCTACAACTTGCATAATATGATAAGAAGATTATAAATTCATTACATGAACATAAGAGGGTTATTTGTACATGCCTAAAAACCTAATTTCTATTTTAGGGGACTACCCAAAATACCCCTTAAAAAGTGTAACCTCTAAGTAATCATTAGCATGAGCATAATGCTCCATCTAATATGCAGGTGACTTTAATCCCCACTAACTTGTGCATTAGCTCTTAATTTTGGTTTATGGTTAGTGGGTAGGTGGGGTCCTCCATGATTCTATGAATTCTTTTATTTTTTCATTCCTTTGTCTTCCAACATTTATGCATGCATACATGAATGAAATCTCTTCCATTTTCCATCCAAATTCCTACAAATAAAAAGAAAATATGCAAGTGAATTTTCTCAAATTAAATCATACAGAAAATTACCAATTTTCCTTTTATGTAGATGCATGAATGATGACTTGAAAGCATTTGGAATTTGGTTTTAAACATGTAAAAACACCTAATTATGACATTTATTTAAAATAAAAGTAGATTAAATATGGAAGTAAAAATTGCACATTTACATGCACATCAAATACCCCCACATTTATCTTTTTATTCATCCTCGAATAAACTAATCTAAGATAAATCCATTTGCATAGGAAACACGGTTGCATTGAGCGTATGCAACAAGTCGTTAAACCTGTAGATGTCCTTAGTAGGACGAGTGTTGTCTTGTGACGGTTTCAACAGATATTACCCACAAAATCCAAATGCAACATGGAAAATTCCTAAATGTAAGGTTTATTTAAAAAGAGATGAAAGCAAGTTTTTGGAAATATTTACAAATGAAGAATTTACTTTTAAATTGACATGAATAAGTTAAATATAAGTTCTGGTCATTATCAAAAAAATTAAGTCCTTTTACTCATCAAAACATCTAACAAAAATTAAGTTCTCATCACAATTAGACTCTAATTTGGCTAGTTTTTTCGATTAATAACATAGTTCAACTATGAAATGGATCCTTAGTTGATTATCAAGGTTTTGCAAGTGGTATTTTTATTTCTTCTGAATAATAAGTCGAGTCAACTAAGTGTAAATAATGCTTAGATTTCAATTGCTTGCTCTCTCTATTTTTTTGAAAAGTATTAACATTATTATTATTTATACACCCAACTCAGATAAGCTGAGGCCAGATATACTAATCATGCACCGCCTTTCGGACTTACGTGAGAAGAGTACAGAGCATGGCGAGTTTACACACTTGCGTATGAACACATGACTCTAGGTGGTAATTTTTATTAAATCTATTTACAAACAGCTAACTCGGATAAAATGAGGCCATATATACCGATCATGCACTGCTTTTCATGCTTACGTGAGAAAGGTACAGAGCATGGCGACTGTACACACTTGTGTGTGAACACATGACTCTAGGCGTTTCTTATTTTACAAAAACCATTTTTTCTTTTATGTTTTTTATGAGGAGAGAGCTTTGCAAAATCATCTTAGCACCACTTAACTTAGAAGATCAAAAACTTTATCACCTTTACTTTAAATCAATCACTTTTTTAAACAAAGATTTACAATTAGGATATACTTCATAATTAACACCCATGAACCATCCTATATACTAGTTAAACCATAGTTACTTGTAATTAAACTTTATTTTTATTTTTGTTGAGACACATAAATTTTCAAAAATTTCAATTTAATAACCAAAACATATACTTATCCCATAGTGTTTCTTTAAAAGTAAATGCTAAAAAGAAAACTTGCTTTAGGATTTTTTTTTATGTTTTGAGTTTATGAAGGAAAATGTGAAAAATGAACCATGAAAAATCAAAAATGAACATAAGACTCCCCCATGCTTAATTTTGACTGCTTCCCCACAGTTAATGCATGATAAAATGAGTGTAACAAGCAAAAATATGTACATATTTACAAAAGAGGGTTAACATTTCTTACTAGACGTAGTAAGGCTCATGAAGAATCATGAGCCCCTCCTCTTGATTACTTGGCAATTCCAAGTATGGTTTCAAGTGATGACTATTGACTTTGAAAATTGTTCCATCCCTGGTGTTTTGTATTTCTATGGCACCATGTGAAAAAACAGCTCGTATCACAAATGGTCCAATCCATCTGAATTTTGATTTTCCAGGGAATAAGTGAAGTCTAGAGTCATACAAATGAACCTTTTGGTTTAGCAAAAACATTTTACTTAGGATAGACTTGTCATGAAAAACTTTTTTTCTTTCTTTATAATTTTTTTCGTTTTCATACGCGTTATTCCTAATTTCCTCTAACTCGTTGAGTTGCAATTTTCTATTTTCGTCCGCTTTTTCAAGATCAAAGTTTAAGTTCTTCTGTGACGACCCGACTTTTTTCTCCACAGAAAGTCGCATCATCTTGAAGAAAGAAAGGGATAGAAAAGAGAAAAGAAAGAGAAGAAAGAAGAAAAAAACATCAGAATCTCAACAGCGGAACGAATAACATAAGTATTACGTAGTATACAACACTAAACAGAGTTACACAACATATACATCTCATACTAGATAGTTATAAACACCTGTCTAGTTATACAACTCAATACAATACAAGAAAGAGATACCAACACAGAGAACACACAGCGGAAACTATATATCTACAATGCAGAAGCCTCCTGCTCCATTGCTCCTCCATAATTCATCAAAGCTAACCTGAATCCCTTGGCTACTCGTAAAAATTTGAGTACCCAAGAGTTTAAGAAAACAGAAGATAAATTCCGAGTCAGACATGGGTCTGGTATGAGTAACAAGTTAAAGTTGCTTAACTTTGAAAAAACTTTGAAAAGAAAGGTATCACGTAAGACTTCCCACACATAAACATGGAAAAGCTTTTACCTTACGCTAACCAAAACATTTGGTAGGAAATCCAGTGATATTATAATAGGTCTAGGGTTTTCAAGTAAATATGAAATAGCCGAAATTTTTACATGATTAAATTCCAGCTACTAGTCACAAAAGTGGGTAATACAATCAAAATCGTTGGCACTTATTGGATTTTGGATTCCATCAATGGCAGGGCTACCGGGGTACCGTCCGTCATAGTACGTGGCCTAGATCAACATACCGAGAATCACTCCCAATCCCCTACAACACAAGACCGGAACCATCCCTTACTGGACAGTCCCGAACAAGACAACCTCGCAGTTGGCGAACGTTCCAACCATCCACACAGCCAAAATAAAAAGGGACTTCTAGACAGGGGAAAATCTCGTCCTACTTGGGCATGACCCACTTAGCCTTGCTGCACCTCCCCTGTTTTAGCCATTTCCGGTTGATGAGGCTTGAGGCTACGATTACCTTTAGAGAACACATCTCTTAGAATGCTCATCATCCACCTGACGATGTTCTGAAAGCATTCAATCCATACAAGTTCGTTCCGGAGTTCGAACAAAATCGAAGGCATTATCTCGTTACACTCATTTGGAATCACCCTCAGAGTTAACGACGATAACCCTTGCACTCTGAATCTTTATCTCGAATCTGAAAGTACTACTCCGTCAAACTCATCTCGAAATCACTCTCAGAGTTATACTGACGAATAGTTCTTACACCTCGAGTCTTCACTCTTCACATGAGATTCACGACCTATCGTTAATTTGGATCGATGTGGTTTTCGGATATCCAAATATGGAAACCCGGTCCCGGTCTCATCGAAATCCAAAGCATGTCTTTTAAGGCCAAGTTGTTTTAAAAGTTTAAAACAATTCAATTATCTATATACACACAGATAGATAATTCACATATCACAATAGATAATCATCACAACAGATAATCCATATTATCATTATCAAAAGATAATCCATATCATCATCACAATGCCACCAATGCATCCATATCACTCAACATTACTTATCTCATATCTGAGATTCAAACCATTCACGGCAACCAATATTATTCATTCATATAAGCAATGATTAATAATCACACCAAATATAATTAATTTAAAATGAATTAAATTAATTACTTCATCAATATAAATCTTGCTTACATCACTATTAATTAATCACAAATTAATTAATAAATTAATATCTCTAATTACATTTTCTATTTAAATTAATTACATTAAGTAATTAATTTTCAATTAAACCATAATTGTTAATCACCCTTGATTAACTCCATTCAGTAATTAACTACCCTTAATTACCTCACCAAATAAATTAATTACTCCTTAATTAATTACCTCGAATTAATCCCTTTATTAATTTTACAAAGCAATTATACTCAAATTACTTCATCACCAAATCACCTTCAATTAATTACATACAGTAATTACCCATTAATCACTTTCCTAAGTAATTTCTCTCCATTAAATTACATTAAGTAATTGTACTTCACAAATCATCAAATGATTATTCTAAATTAATTAAACTGAATTAATTAAATTAATCTAATTAACTTAAACTCAATTAATTACAATAAGTAATTAATTCCTTAATTACTTCCATAAGTAATTATACTTAACAATTTACATAAATAGTTATCTTTAAATTAATTTATCTTATTAATTATTAAAAATTAATCACATTACTTAATTATTAAATAATCCTTAGTTAATAACCTCATTAACTATTTAAAAATTCATTAATTATTTTGCTAAAGTAATTAACTTATTTTAATCATTATTAATTACAAATTAATTAATCATTAATAACCCATTAATTAACCCTTAATTATTTAATTAATTAAGTGTTATTTGTAACTTAATTAATCCTTTATTACCTGATTAATTAATTACTAATCATTAATTAAAAATCAAATCTTATTTAATTAATGATTCTTAAATTACAAGTTAATTATTCTAAGAATAATTAATCTTAAACCTTTAAGATTAAACCCTTAATTACTTTAAGTAATTATCCATTTCATTAATTTATTAAATAAATTAATTATCCATTTAATTACCCTAATAATTAAATGAATAAAAAATCATTAAATTATAATTTAACTTTAAGATTAAACCTTTTCTTATCTATGGTTAAATCATAACAAATATATTTGAAAACATTCATTTCCAAATTTAAATTCAAATTTCATTTTAAATTCAAGTTTTAAAATGAAACTCAATTTATCTTCAACAAAATTTAAAATCAATTTAAAACCTTTAAAATAACATGATAAATAATATTTTCTCTTATAAAAGAAATTTTACAAGAGTTTAAAAACAAATTCCTTTTTAAATTCAAACATTTAAAATTTTCTTTATCATTCAAAATTGTTAAAATACTTAAATTTATAAAACAAAGTTCAAATTAGATTTGAATCAGATTTAAACTTTGTTTAAAACATTTCTTTACATTTCAATTTCCAATTTAAATTCAAATTTCTTTAAAAACATTTTTAAACAATAAATCCCTTTAAAGTATTTTAAACAAATTTAAATTTAAAAACTTAGTCATTTCCAGCTATGATTCAAATTAAGCTTGAATCCATAATTTAAAAATTCGATTTAAAACTTATTTTAAATTCTTTCTTAACACTTTAAATTTGAAAACAGAACGCGTTTTCTAACCTGAACAAAACTAGCTCGAGCAACACATAATTCACTCGAACCTAATCTTAACCTAGCCCGAGCAAAACTCAAAACAACTCGAGCAACTCGAGTAACATTTTCATCTGAATATCATTCTAACTAAAAACAGTCAGGTTATACATAACCCTGTAACAACTAAACACCCGAGCCCATAACACTGCTACTTCGAGACAATCAACCCCATACTTCGAGCAAAAACACGAAATAACCCGAACAAAACACGAGTAATCATCTTCCCCAAAAACAACTGACACGCCATGAACTTCGTGCACCTGCACCACCACTGCAACTAATTCCGACCTCTCGCGACGACACTCACAAGTCGGCGACCATCCTTCAACCTAATTCCAACCATCAAATAAACTGCAGAACCCCAAAATCAAAAACGAGCTTCGAGCTCAAAATTGGGAAAAATGTCGAAACTGTAATTCGCTTCAAACACCAAAATCCGATCACCAGAGAAGCTTCACCTCCCGCCATAACCATTTCCACACTCCATCAACCACCTACTCGAATCAGGGAAAGCTCGGTCGCCCATAGATGTCGAGACGATCAATTCTCTGATCAACAGCGAAAACTAGGTTTAAATACTTCAATTCAAAATCTCCATCGCCTCAATGCTTTGACCCATTCCTTACCATTTTTTCCTGTTTCTTCTATCACCATTCCATCAACCAGAGAAGCCGCTGGCCGCCCCGACCACTATATTGACAGAATCAACCCAAAATACCATTTCTGGTTAAACCAGAAATCCTCATCCAATTTCAAACTAAAAATTCAGATTTTAGTTTTAAAATTCAAGTTTTTATTTATGTAATCGGTTTATAAGCTTTAATCAATGAATCTGGAAAATTAAAATACTACTTCCAAAAAGTTTGTTCTGTTATGTATTGTTTCCATAGACATTACAGAAAATTTTCATATTAAATAAAACCTCAAACTTTAACTTATGTTACATACCATACTTTGTTTAAATCGTAAACTTTAACAAGGATTTGAATATGAGATCATGATTTTTTTCAGAGTTTAAACCTTGAATTCTAGAACAGACAAGAATAAATTAACAGTAAGCATGCATTCAGTAACCATACATATATATACAGGAAATTCTATCATATTCTTTCACATAAATCATGACTATATTAGGAAACAATCAAGCAACCATATTTACTTAAGTTAGTTTAAATAAAAATGTTACTCACCAGAATTTTTTTTATGAGCAGAGCACATTTTTTTGAAAAGCTTGAACCTGAATGTGCTTTGAACTGAAAACTTCAAGTTGCTTCTTGTTTTGATTTTTTAAAAACTTTAGTCTTGTTTTACTGCATTACTTTTGCTTCTTGTTTCTATAATTACATGCATGTTCCCAGATAAAAGAAAATGCAAGCTTTTGGATGAAGTTGCAGTTGCATGCAGGTTTTTAATGTTGCAAATTGATTTCAGGTTAAAGAAATTGAAGAGAGCTTCGGGTTATACTTTGATTTGCACTTCAGAGAATATGATTCAGATGGTTTTGGTTTAGAGGAAACATTGGTTTCAGTTGGGTTTTGAGGGGATTTGCAGGAATTTCTTTTGAGCAGAAATTTTCTGTTTTGAAGAAGATGATAAAAGAAATTTAAATTTTAGTTTGAATATTGATTTCAGTTTTTTAGATCTTGGTTTAAATGTTGGCTGAAAATTTTCTCAAGTTTTGAAAGAAAAAAAAGAATAGAAAAGAAAAATGAGAATGAGGGGCAATGTTTATATAAGCACAAGATGATTTAATAAAACAAAAGAAAATGAAAAATTAATTAGGACACTTGTTCTAATTTTTAGCATTTATCACTTGATTAATTTATGGCTTAACACATGTCTATTAGGTGTGTTAAGAGATTTACACATGTGTCTTTAAATATTTTATTTTAATTTAAATTGTTTATAAAAGCTTTTAAATCTTAATTTATTCCTTTTTATGTATATATAAATAAATTTCTCCCTTTTTCTTTTATTAAAGAGAAATGAAACAAACAAATTATAAATGTAAGCTTATTCAAATATTTTAAGTATTTATTCTTTTGAATTTCAAAACATTAAATTCAAATTTAAATTAAATTATAAAATCCAATTTAAAAATCAAGTTATATATATGCATATATATATATATATATATAAATCTTATTAAATTTAAAAAAATAACAAATCGTATTTCTAAAAATCTATTTATGTTTATGAAAAACTAAGTATTATAATTATTATCTGAAAATAACAAATTAAACAATTTAAAATGATTTATAAAAGAGAATATAAATCACTTCTATTACTCAATATATTAAGATCATATGTAATTTGTAATTTAAATTCTTATATATAATTTCAAGACAAAGCTTTTATGTTAATCTAATTTAGATTTCATATTTAAGTTAATTAAATATAATTTTAAAACAAATAAGATTTACCTTAAGCATAAACCATATAATTATTTATTAAATTGCTTTGAAAAGCTAAATGTTAAATTTAAATCAAATTTCCAATTTACCAAAAATAAATTAGAATTAGAAAATTAATTCATTTACTAAATTCCAACCAAAGCTTATATATTTAATATATACAATTATATATTATAAACAGAAAACAATTTATTAGCTTCAAAAAGATAAAATCTTCCAATTTAAATATTTATTAAAAGAAGATTATTAAATCAATTCAAAATTTATTATCAAAAATTATCAAATCAATTTAATTTTTAACACAAATTATTAAATTTATATTGCCAAAATTCCGAGATATCACATCTTCGTTGCCCACAATGCTTTATGTTGGATTTCAACTGGTAAATGGAAAGCTTTCCTGTAGACTAAACGAAATTGGGACATCCTAAGGATAGTTTTGAAAATGGTACGGTAAGCCCAAACCGCGTCACTCAATTTCTGAGATCAATCTTTTCGATTTTATTAACAATTTTCTCCATAATTTGTTTTATTTATCGATTTTAAATTTCAACTTAATCATAAGTTTGAGGATGATATAGAGTGGATAACTTATGGGTTATAGAGTATTTCTTCATTAAAGCTTCAAATGAATGATTACAGAAATGGGTTCCATTATCGCTTATTATTATATGAGGTGTTCTAAACCTTGAAAAGATGTTTTCTTTTACGAATTTCACAATAACTTTATAGTATTTTGTTTTACAAGGAATGGATTCGACCAGTTTGGAAACATAATCAACAGCCAAGAGAATGTACAAATTTTCAAAGGAACTGGGAAATGGTCCCAAAGTCAATACCCCAAGCATCAAAGATTTCGATTGTAAGAATGGAGTTCATAGGCATCATGTTTCATTAAGAGATTCTTCCTATCATTTGGAAGTGATCGCAAGTTTTACAAAAATTTGAACGAGTCTTCCTATCAAAACTTTTATAAATGCAAACAAACACACAAAATAAACAAAAGAAAATAATTCGAAGAATTGAAAATTAAAATCATAACAAATTCCCTGACAACGGCGCCAAAAACTTGTTCGCGTCGACTAAAGTTCTATGAACTAGAAAATAGCCGAACGAATATATTAAAAATAACCGCAAGTGCACGGCGTACACTTGTAGTACGTGGAAAATACGGGTCGATCCGTAGGGAATTGATGATTTTAAAAATTCAATTCAATCAAATTATACCAATATCAAGTGAAAGTTAAGCTAAAGAATTAGAGAATTAACTAACTAACTAAAAGAAAAGAGAAGCAAATATAAGAGTTAAGTGACAATTTAGAGAATAAATCCACTCTCTAGATCATGTAGTTCAACATATATGAAATCGTGATCTCTCTTTTATGGTCATTAATACTTTAATTGATGTGTTTATCATAAGTATGACATATTTGTGCTATTGATTAGCTAACATAAGCCATCAAACTATAACACAACCCTTAAACCACTTAACAACTTTCATGAAACTTGACAATGAAAATGAAATCTATTTTAAGTATGACCTATTAACTATTGATTAGAAATATATCCCATCAAATTTGAATTTCAAATCACTTTCTTTTGCCATAATCATATTTTGATGAAGAGGCTTTTATGTTAGTGATTGTTTAAGCATAGCCTATTTAGTGTCAACAATATAGGCTATCAAATTCAAAGCAAGAACAACAAATAAAACACTTCATTGATCATCATTAAGAACAAAAAGAGCATGAATTAACAAATAGTAGAAGCTACATAATTAGAGAGCTTCATTACCCCTAAATTAAAGGGGTTTAGCCTCTCATATTTGCCATTTGATTAAAAAATGTAGCTAGCAACATGAAAGTAAAAAGAAAGGAAAATGAAAGCTAATGGAAAAAAGAAGCTAATTAAGAAGAATTAAAACAAATCTACTTTGCATGAATGTAAATCTACGCTACCAACATTAAAGTAAATGAAAAAGGAAAGTAAAATGAACAAGTAGTTAAATTGCATAAGAAAAGGAAAGTTACATGAAAATAAAAACAAATGGCTAAGTAGCCTCCATATGAGGGCTTAAAGAGGGTAGAAGAGGCTACATGAACATAACAGGTTATTTATACAAGCATGAAACCCTAATCCATAATTTGGGGAATGCCCAAACTACCCTTGAGAAAGTGTGGATGCCAAGTAATCATTATCTTCTACTAATTATCATTTAAGTATACATGAAGCCATTAATTCCATAAGCATGTACATTAGCCTTTAATTTGTACATTAAGGTAGGTGGGTAGGTGGAGTCCTCCATGCTCTTCACTTTGAATTATTTCCATCTTCATTCCATTCCTTTGTATTCATTTTGTACATGCATGTGTCTTCATGAAACCATTCCTATTTGAGATCAAATTCCTACACAAATATATATAAATTTTCAATTAATTTTTCTCAAAGAAATATATGCATATAAATGACTGTTTTGTCCCTATATGAAGATGGATATGTCACAATCTGGAATTAATATGGATTTTAGTTAAAAGAAGTTAAAATACCCAATATGATCATTTATTTAAATTAATTAGAATAAATATGGTGGTAAATATGCACATTTATGTGCACATCATATCCCATTTAACTAAACGGGTCGTGTCGGGTCGAGTTTACACAGATTGACCCGTATAACCCATATAACCCGTTTACACAATACTTGAAAAATCAGCAATTTGTTTTAGGTGTGTTTAGTGAAATAATAGATACACATATTGTAACCCATACATGAGAATTTAGATCATCAAATATAAGAAAATAACAACATATATGAGCATATATGAGTAGAGTAACATAAATCAACATGATACTACATTCGACATATAAATCTACTTAAATAGTTCCTTTAAATTTGCAAATATTCAATAATCAACATGAAAATGATATTCAAATAAAATCTGATAACTACAATATGATAACGACATTACGACAACAAACAATCTTGCAAGTAATTCAGCACATATGATAGAAGCTTTCCTGAATTGTTGGCATGTAACGACCTATAAATTTTCATAATTAAAATTGTTAATTTGATAAGATTTTGAAATTTAATATTGAAAGAAATAAAAATTAGTGAATTATTAATAAAAATAATAACTAGAATGAATTACAACAGTATGAATGTAAGTGAATGGTCAATAACTTGAATGGAATTCAAGTTAATTGAAATAGTGAAAATATTATAATTTGTTTATAAATGGAGTATAAGAAAAACAAACGTAATTATTGAATTAGTGTGTGAAATAATATAAGAAATGGTAATTGTTTGTGAAGAATAAACATACAAGTATTATAAAGGCTATAATGGTGACAAATGGTTGCTGTTACCAGTTAATTTACCAATTACAAATAAAGGTAATTAAATGTTACTTTAATGATGATTAATATAATAACGGAAAGTGTGACAAGCAGATATTAACTAAGCTTAAAGAATAATGATGACTTAACCAAAAAGGGATTAGAATTGAATCAAATCAGTTATTTGGAATTAATTATAATTAAATGGAATTCAATTCATAATAAATGAAGTTAAATACTATGACAATTGATATTATAATGAATTGGGTAATATCAATATAATAAATATAACCAATGTTAATTATACCCACAAGTTAATAATTGATTTGATAACTGGGTTGAGATATCAAATAAATAGATTCATTGGAATTTCAACCGATAATTTATAAATTTACTGCAATTGAAATTTGTGATTTATATAAAATAATTAAGATGAAGAAGCCATGAATCTCATTTCATTCATTTCAACCACAATATAAGTTTTTGTTATTTATCAGATCCCAAAAACAAACAAGCGGGAAAAAATGAAAATGTAAGAAATGCGGCCTTCATCTAATACGTGGGCTTTTACACAAATAGGCTTTAGCATAAGTAAATATTAGAAAATGTGCATCTCATCCATGCTCCCAGATTACGCTCCCACTCAAGTTGGAGAATCATAGTTTTCATTCCCAACTTGCTGCATAGATAATCTACACGTGATCCATTCAAAGCTTTTGTGAAAATATCTGCAATCTGCTCTCCTGTTCGAATGAACCCAGTTTCAACTATTCCCTGTTGAATTTTTTCCCTGATGAAATGACAATCTACCTCAATGTGTTTTGTTCTTTCGTGAAACACTGGATTAGATGCAATATGAATGACAGCCTGATTGTCACACCACAGCTTTGTAGGCAATCTTAGTTTTATATCAAACTCATTCATTAAATGAGTTATCCACATTATTTCACATAAGGCATTTGTCATTGCCCTATACTTTGATTCTGCACTTGACCGTGAAACCACTAGTTGTTTCTTACTTCTCCTTGGTATCAAATTGCCTCCAACAAATACTCAAAATCCAGAAGTTGATCTTCTATCTGTTTTCAAGCCTGCCTAATCAGCATCACAAAAACTTCCAATGTTCATATGACCATGATTCATATATACAAGACCCTGACCTGCAGTACCTTTAAGATAACTTAAAATTTTCTCAAGAGCAGCCCAATGATGAACAGTGGGCTTTGTCATGAATTGACTAACCACACTAACTGAATATGCTATGTCAGGTCTGGTAGCACATAGATAGTTAAGTTTGCCTACCAATCGTATTTATCTTTCAGGGTCATTAATTAGCTCACCCTCTTCATTTAGACTATGATTAGGTATCATAGGAGTACTGCATGGCTTAGCAGCTAATTTTCCAATCTCCCTTAGTAAATCAACTGTATATTTTCTTTGTGACAAAAATATTCCCTTATCTCTTCTTGTAATTTCAACACCTAGAAAATACTTGATCTCTCCTAAATCTTTAGTATGAAATTGAGTCTGAATGAATTGCTTGAGAGCAAGAATACCAACTTCATCACTTCCTATAATGACTATATCATCTACATAGACAACTAACAATATAATTCCTTTGTCAGAATTCTTGTAGAAAACAGAATGGTTTGATTTACTTCTCATGATTCCAAAATTTTCTATTGCTAAGCTAAACTTGCCAAACTATGCTCTTGGACTTTTTTTAAGTCCATACAATGATTTTTAAGTCTACAAACCAAGCTTGTCTCCCCTTCAGTAACAAAGCCAGGTGGTTGCTCCATATACACCTCTTCAGAAAGATCACCATGTAAGAAAGCATTTTTAATGTATAGTTGATGAAGCTTCAACTTATATCCTGCTGCCATGGAGATGAACAGTCTAATAGATGTCAGTTTGGCCACATGTGAGAAAGTTTCAGAGTAATCAATTCCATATATCTTAGCATAACCTTTGGCAACTAGTCGAGCCTTTAGTCTTGCCACTATTCCATCTGCATTCATCTTAATTGAGAAAATCCATTTACATCCTATTGCTTTTTTATTTGGTGGTAACTGAACTAAGTCCTAGGTTTTGTTTTGCTCCAAAGCCCTCATTTCTTCTATCATTGCTTCGCACCATTTTGGTGAAACTATAGCCTCTCCTACAGTCTTTGGTATAGTAATCGAATCCAATGATGAAATGAAAACATGTGATGAATGTGGTAGCTTCTTGTATGTCACACGGGAAGAAATAGGGTAGGTACATTTTCTCTTCCCTTTTCTGAGAGCAATAGGTAAATTCAAACTTGAATCTTCTTCAGGTTGAGGTGTATCATCTGTCTGTGGATCATCTGCATGTGTATTATCTGTATTATCCACTTGAGACATTCCCCTAGGTATGGTTGAATATACCAAAAACTCTTCATTGTCTTCCTGTACATGAGGTGTACTAGTTTGGTAAAATGTGTATCTTCTATAAAAGTTACATCAATTGATACTATATATTTTTGTAAACTTGGACAAAAACATCTATAACCTTTCTGAAGTCTAGGGTATCCAACAAAGACGCACTTTAAGGATTTGTGATCAAGTTTACTCAGCTGCTGACTAACATCTCTAACAAAACATGTACACCAAAATACCTTAGGTTTAACTAGAAACCTGATTTTATTTGGTTGGAGAACTTGATAAGGAATCTCATTGTTAAGAAAAGTTGAGGGCATTCTGTTAATGAGAAAGCACGCAGTGGACACAACATCAGCCCAGAACACTTTTGGTACTGTGACGCCCCACATCTATGCTCACAATAACAAAGAGTATTAAAGAAAATACTGTCCGTTATCACGAAGAATAAGGCTGGATAGGAACGGCCATCCGTAGTTAGGCCTTACGCTAGTATTGGTTATCTCGATAGGAGTGGTATATATTTTTATTTTTCATCTCTTATTTATTTACTCCCAATGACATACCCAATACCAATATAAAACGAACTACGATGGTTCATAATAGTTTAGGACAATAAATATAATAATAACACAGATCATATAAATGCGGAACACAGATAAAACAAAAAGTCTCATATATATAATAACCGATGTCGGTTACAATACATGTGATACAGTACATATGATACAACTACAACCGTCGACTCTCGAAGTTACATATACAAGTACATTATCGTATATAATATACATGAATACGTATCTTCCTATACAAATACACTGACTACTATAAAATGACGACGGTTACTCCAAAAGTTATGAAAAGACTTCATAGCTCTAGCAGCAACCCAAAGTAAGATATCTACAACCTGTAATAACTCGGTCTGACCCGAGTGTTAAATTCAAAAGAAAATAATACACGGGTCAGTCTAATTCAAACTCAGTTATTAATGCGCAGAAGCAATAATAATTAAATAATCAAATAGACGACAGTGAGAATAAATTTACCTATCCGATTCTTAAATAAAGAAATCGGATAATGGTAAATATAACACATACCGGTGTTAAACAACAAATCAACAAATTCAAATTATTGGATTGGACACACGAAACAATTCAAACAATTGAAACATCAATTAAAAGGTCAACACGGGTAGGGCTGCAGTACACGCACACGTGTACTGCCTCGCCACTATGGCATATGGAAATACGCAAAAGATCCATAAATCAAAAGCAATTAGAATATCAATAAAAGCAATACCGTGTGGCTGCAGTACATGCTTGCGTGCACTGCCTTGCCACTACAGTGATGATGTACACAAAAGATCAACGTACCAAAATCAATGAAGATTCAAATATCAATGCTACAGTTCAAGTTCCAAAATGTCAAGAAAAGATGACAACAGTGGTACAACTACAGGAAGACGACAAACTGAAGGTGAGAACACCAAGGATATGTGGTATCATATTTTATTCATGACAAGGAAACTAGTCAAATTATTTGCAGACATTAATTCATCCGATCTTCAATATACATAAGAAGCAAACTTTGGTGTCACCCATACATAATAAGAACTTGGTTTTGATGCGTTATATTTATATCATTTTAGCCAACAACAACAATAACAACAACTAGAATAATAAAATAAACAGCGTACTCATTTATATGCAAACAAGTGAAAATTTTCAAAGTCTCTAACTTGCAAACAAAATTTTTGTCAAAGCATTAGTATAGAGAAAATTGAATAATTTTCTCAAACTAAAAATATTTCTACCCTAACACGTTCTCAGGTTCATATGCAATTGCAAGATAGTCATGCCAGTATTGATAAACGAAATGCACCTGGACAGAGAAACGTAAATATTGCTCTGGATGTAAACACAACTTCAAGCAAAGTTTATTATTTGAACTGTTGCATACACATGTATGCACTAATTTGGAACCAAAGTTTGTTATTTTGCACTATACTTTCTGTAGATATTTATGCAACACAACCTTGACCATATGTGAACACCCTTGACAATACAATGTAAACCATGCATACACGTAGCTCAATACCCATACAACACGTAAATATGTTCACACTTTAAAGTCTTGTGTAACGATGTCAGTAATGTAAATTATCTTAAACATGATACTCAGTGACCAATTACAAAAACTAGTATCAGTTTCTACCCAGTGTCCAAGCAATCAAGTGAAGAAAAACAGTGATGCAACGATGAATCAGCTACCACATAGTGGAACATGCATTAATGCAGCAGCCTCGACATCAAAGACGAAGTCCAAAATATATATAACAGTGGTGCAGCCTATAGAGGAGGCCAAAATAGCATATGACCAAGTCCAAATGTCAAGTGACCAAAGTTAATAAGTGACAGGGGTACAAATGTATAGCAGTTTTAAATTATATCAACACTTTAAACAAGTCAGTGCCAAATTCACAAAGAAAAAAGGTTATCACTGTCAACAAGCACAAGTGCAATACCATCATGGCAGTGAGACAGAATTGTGCGAGTTCAAAAATCATGGTACAACATTATCAAATCAAAACAGTGTCGAATCAAATTGTTTCCTGCAAAATCAGGTTTGCAAACCATGTCTAAAAACAACCGCAGTCCAAAGAGAATTGGCACCTGCAGTTCGAATTTAAAACGACCCAATAATACCATCGCATAAACAAAGTCGTGGTGGTCATGAGATAAACCAGTAAGTAAAATCGAACGAGGTAAAAAAACGAACAAATTCAATCATCGTAGAATCAAGTGAAAGCCGAGGCCAACATGAAATCTGACCAAGTCGTAATTCATCAATCATCGAAACAAAGTAGAATGGCCAGTGCACATAGTTAACAACTTCAACCAAATATACACGAACGCAAATATAGGAGGTCGAACAGACCTAAAAATCATCAAGCTAATGTTTACAGAAATCGAACCGTGCCAGAAAACATCAATCATCAAAACAAAAATCGAACAACTTAAGCACAACATTGAGAATGGATTAGATGTGAGTGATAGTTCACTCACCTGAATTGAAGCAACGTCGAGCTCAATCAAGCAGCCGCGAACGATCCAAGCTACTCGCGAGTACCCACTGATCGATCAACAGAGGTGCGACCTCGAAGAATTTCGAAAGCCCTAATTTTTGCAGAGGAACGGAGAAGAGGACGAAGCCGCCATTTCTTTTTTTTCGTTTGATTAGGTTTAGGGTTTTTGAATGAGAAAGGTAAAGGGGGACGGGTATTACACGAGATAACATGGCACGAAAACCCATGGGCCAATGTTCAATATTTAAAGCCCAACAACACTTAACCCATTTTTAAACGAATTACAAAAGGATTTTCACTCGATTGAAAACTTCAATTAGCGATTAGCTAGCTCAATAATCGTTTAATGATTATTATAAATTGGGCAAAACCCCGGGTTGTTACAGACTCCGCTCCTTATAAAAATTGCGTCCCTACAATTTTCATAATTAAGGACGTTAAGAACAATTATTTTTCTAACATAAACTGGTTAAGCTAGAAAAATAAAGGTCAGGAACACAAACGCCAAAGAAATCTTTTAATTTCATAAATGAAATTCACAAATTCCCAACAAAATCTAACTATCAAGTAGATAATCAGAAAACAACAAAACTGAATAAATGCAATTATCAGCAATATTCTAATTATCTAAATATAGAAATCACAAACAACAATATCTAATTATTGATACGATAATTAGAAAACAGCAAAATCTAATTATCAACAAAGATAATTAGAAAACACAAATCAAAATTCGCAAAACCGCAAGTATCTAGTTACCAAAACGGTAATCAGAAAACAACAAAGGCCCAATTATCAAAAACGATAATTAGAATTCTCAAATCAACAATTATTCAATTATCAAAAACGATAATTAAATCTCAAATCAACAAATATTTAATTATCTCAAGCGATAATCAAATCTCAAATCAACAAATATTTAATTATCAAAAATGCTAATTAAATCTCAAATCAACAAATATTTAATTATCACAAACGATGATTAAATCTCAAATCAACAAATATTTAATTATCCAAAGCGATAATCAAATCTCAAATCAACAAATATTTAATTATCAAACAACGATAATCAAATCTCAAATATCTGATGATCAAAAAAACCATAATCAGAAACAACAAATATCTAATTATCAAAAGCGATAATCAGAAACAACAAATATCCGATTATCAAAAACGATAATCAGAAACAATAAATATTCGATTGTCAAAAACGATAATCAAAATCAACAAATATCCGATTATCAAAAACGATAATCAGAATCAACAAATATCTAATTATCACAAGCGATAATCAGAACCAACAAATATCCGATTATCAAAAACGATAATCAGAAACAACAAATATTCGATTATCAAAAACGATAATCAAAATCAACAAATATCCGATTATCAAAAACGATAATCAGAAACAACAAATATTCGATTGTCAAAAACGATAATCAAAATCAATAAATATCCGATTATCAAAAACGATAATCTGAATCAACAAATATCTAATTATTACAAGCGATAATCAGAACCAACAAATATCCGAGTATCAAAAACGATAATCAGAAACAACAAATATTCGATTATCAAAAACGATAATCAAAATCAACATAAATCCGATTATCAAAAACGATAACTAGAAACAACAAATATTCGATTATCAAAAACGATAATCAAAATCAACAAATATCCGATTATCAAAAACGATAATCAGAAACAACAAATATTCGATTATCAAAAACGATAATCAAAATCAATAAATATTCGATTATCAAAAACGATAATCAGAATCAACAAATATCTAATTATCACAAGCGATAATCAAAACTCATATCAACAAATATCCAATTACCTGCAGATAATTGGAAACAACAAATATCTAGAAATCAATTAAGATAATCTAGAAAATCGACATAAAAGGTGGATCGATCCCAATAAATGGCGAGTTTTAGCTACGCCGCACGTGCATCAACAAATGGCTGAAGCCTGCCAAGTACCCAACATAATTTTTGGCGCCCAACAAATGACCCGGAGGTCCAACAAATGACCCGAAGGTCTGGTACTGGTATTGACCCGAAGGTCCAACAAATGACCCGAAGGTCCAACATAGTGGCTCGAAAGCACACGAAAATCATCAAAACAGCAAATATTTCAATTAACGAGTCCGGAATTAACCAAAATAGCAAATGCCCATGTCCCATAACCACAAGTTTTACTAAATCGTTTAATTCTCTTCATCGTTTCCTTAAAAGTGTAAAATTGTGTATTCCAAAAATAACATTCCACATTCTCAAACGGACAAGTCCGGAATTAAGCGAATCAGTAAAAGAAAGGGGTCATAGTCCTCGATTTTGCTGAAACGTTTAAATCGCTTCCTCATTCTTTTGAAAACGCAAACTGCAAAACTTCTGAAAACAATTTCATTTATTTTATAAAAGTAATAATTTACATTCTCAACCGAACAAGTCCGGAATTAAGCGAATTAGTAAAAGAAAGGGGTCATAGTCCTCGATTTTGCTAAAACGTTTAAATCGCTTTCTCATTCTTTTGAAAACGTAAACCGAAAAATTTTGAAAATAATTTTTTTTAAAACGATTTTTAATCCACGTGCTTAAAACAGCAACATCAGTAGCAATTTCAACAAGGAAATTGTATTTCTCAAAACACCGTAAAAACGGATCTCAAAATCAGCATTGCAGGATAACCGCTTGAAAATCCACTTTAAAATTGACGGATACTGAAGTCAAAGCGACAGTAATTTTTAAACGTCAAAATCTCTTCAAAATAATTTGCATCAAAATATAATATCAGTGAATTTTCATTCATTAAAATGTCAACCAAACACCGAGCTTCAAAAATTTAGCATTGGTGTAAAAATCCCGTTATAAAAATAACGGCAACAAAATACGTTTAAAACCAAGCATCGGTTCAACGTAAAATTTAATGTAGTAACATGCAACCTAAATTTGCACATATACCACAAAATGAACAAAGAAATCATTCAAATATATCTACAATGAAGATAATTTAAAACAGCAAAAATCTCAACAAATTCACATAACTGCAATCGCTTCGAATCCTCAAATCGGATTCGAAATTTTCAAAGAAAACAAAATAAACACAGCTATGTAAACAACAATTGAAATTTATTTCAATTTCATATTTTGATTTTCAAATCAAAACGGTTATCAGCCGTACTCAGCGAAGACAGTCTCACTATTTTCGCTGCGCACTCTGATAAACAAAACACGAATCAACCAATCATCAAAACCCAGTTTCACTTTTTATTTTTAAATAAAGATATTTAAAAATTTCAACATATTTTCAAAACTTTAGTTTTTGACTCAAAGCACAACTAAAAACATCGACAAATAGTTGTAACACATGTTCCATCTAAGTTATGTTTTATATTATGCCCATAAACCACATGCTCTGATACCAACTGTGACGCCCCACCTCTATGCTCACAATAATAAAGAGTATTAAAGAAAATACTGTCCGTTATCACGAAGAATAAGGCTGGATAGGAACGGCCATCCGTAGTTAGGCCTTACGCTAGTATTGGTTATCTGGATAGGAGTGGTATATATTTTTCTTTTTCATATCTTATTTATTTACTCCCAACGACATACCCAATACCAATATAAAACGAACTACGATGGTTCATAATAGTTTAGGACAATAAATATAATAATAACACAGATCATATAAATGCGGAACACAGATAAAACAAAAAGTCTCATATATATAATAACCGATGTCAGTTACAATACATGTGATACAGTACATATGATACAACTACAACTGTCGACTCTGGAAGCTACATATACAAGTACATTATCGTATATAATATACATGAATACGTATCTTCCTATACAAATACACTGACTACTATAAAATGACGACGGCTACTCCAAAAGTTATGAAAAGACTTCATAGCTCTAGCAGCAACCCAAAGTAAGATATCTACAGCCTGTAATAACTCGGTCTGACCCGAGTATTAAATTCAAAAGAAAATAATACACGGGTCAGTCTAATTCAAACTCAGTTATTAATGCACAGAAGCAATAATAATTAAATAATAAAATAGACGACAGTCAGAATAAATTTACCTATCCGATTCTTAAATAAAGAAATCGGATAACGGTAAATATAACACATACCGGTGTTAAACAACAAATCAACAAATTCAAATTATTGGATTGGACACACGAAATAATTCAAACAATTGAAACATCAATTAAAAGTCAACACGGGTAGGGCTGCAGTACATGCACATGTGTGCTGCCTCGCCACTACGGCATATGGAAATACGCAAAAGATCCATAAATCAAAAGCAATTAGAATATCAATAAAAGCAATACCGTGTGGCTGCAGTACATGCTTGTGTGCACTGCCTTGCCACTACAGTGATGATGTACACAAAAGATCAACGAACCAAAATCAATGAAGATTCAAATATCAATGCCACAGTTCAAGTTCCAAAATGTCAAGAAAAGATGATAACAGTGGTACAACTACAGGAAGACGGCAAACTGAAGGCGAGAACACCAAGGATATGTGGTATCATATTTTATTCATGACAAGGAAACTAGTCAAATTATTTGCAGACTTTAATTCATCCGATCTTCAATATACAAAAGAAGCAAACTTTGGTGTCACCCATACATAATAAGAACTTGGTTTTGATGCGTTATATTTGTATCATTTTAGCCAACAACAACAATAACAACAACTAGAATAATAAAATAAACAACGTACTCATTTATATGCAAACAAGTGAAAATTTTCAAAGTCTCTAACTTGCAAACAAAATTTTTGTCAAAGCATTAGTATAGAGGAAATTGAATAATTTGCTCAAACTAAAAATATTTCTACCCTGACACGTTCTCAGGTTCATATGCAATTGCAAGATAGTCATGCCAGTATTGATAAACGAAATGCACCTGGACAGAGAAACGTAAATATTGCTCTGGATGTAAACACAACTTCAAGCAAAGTTTATTATTTGAACTGTTGCATACACACGTATGCACTAATTTGGAACCAAAGTTTGTTATTTTGCACTATACTTTCTGTAGATATTTATGCAACACAACCTTGACCATATGTGAACACCCTTGACAATACAATGTAAACCATACATAAACGTAGCTCAATACCCATACAACACGTAAATATGTTCACACTTTAAAGTCTTGTGTAACGGTGTCAGTAATGTAAATTATCTTAAACATGATACTCAGTGACCAAGTACAAAAAATAGTATCAGTTTCTACCCAGTGTCCAAGCAATCAAGTGAAGAAAAACAGTGATGCAACGATGAATCAGCTACCATATAGTGAAACATGCATTAATGCAGCAGCCTCGACATCAAAGACGAAGTCCAAAATATATATAACAGTGGTGCAGCCTATAGAGGAGGCCAAAATAGCATATGACCAAGTCCAAATGTCAAGTGACCAAAGTTAATAAGTGACAGGGGTACAAATGTATAGCAGTTTTAAATTATATCAACACTTTAAACAAGTCAGTGCCAAATTCACAAAGCAAAAAGATTATCACTGTCAACAAGCACAAGTGTAATACCATCATGGCAGTGAGACAGAATTGTGCGAGTTCAAAAATCATGGTACAACATTATCAAATCAAAACAGTGTCGAATCAAATTGTTTCCTGCAAAATCAGGTTTGCAAACCATGTCTAAAAACAACCGCAGTCCAAAGAGAATTGGCACCTGCAGTTCGAATTTAAAACGACCCAATAATATCATCGCATAAACAAAGTCGTGGTGGTCATGAGATAAACCAGTAAGTAAAATCGAACGAGGTAAAAAAAAATGAACAAATTCAATCATCGTAGAATCAAGTGAAAGCCGAGGCCAACATGAAATCTAACCAAGTCGTAATTCATCAATCATCGAAACAAAGTAGAATGACTAGTGCACATAGTTAACAACTTCAACCAAATATACACGAACGCAAATATAGGAGGTCGTACAGACCCAAAAATCATCAAGCTAATGTTTACAGAAATCGAACTGTGCCGGAAAACATCAATCATCAAAACAAAAATCGAACAACTTAAGCACAGCATTGAGAATGGATTAGATGTGAGTGATAGTTCACTCACCTGAATTGAAGCAACGTCGAGCTCAATCAAGCAGCCGCGAACGATCCATGCTACTCGCGAGTACCCACTGATCGATCAACAGAGGTGCGACCTCGAAGAATTTCGAAAGCCCTAATTTTTGCAGAGGAACGAAGAAGAGGACGAAGCCGCCATTTCTTTTTTTTTCGTTTGATTAGGTTTAGGGTTTTCGAATGAGAAAGGTAAAGGGGGACGGGTATTACAAGAGATAACACAGCACGAAAACCCATGGGCCAATATTCAATATTTAAAGCCCAACAACACTTAACCCATTTTTAAACGAATTACAAAAGGATTTTCACTCGATTGAAAACTTCAATTAGCGATTAGCTAGCTCAATAATCGTTTAATGATTATTATAAATTGGGCAAAACCCCGGGTTGTTACAGGTACATTCATTTGAAACAATATTGCTCTAGCAGTTTCTAATAAATGTCTATTCTTTCTCTCAGCTACACCATTTTGAGAAGGAGTATCAACACATGAAGTTTCATAGAGGATACCATTTTGAGTTAGATAATTGTCGAATTCAGCAGACATATACTCTTTAGCATTATCACTACGAAGTGTTTGTATAGTGTATTGAACTGTATTTTAATCTCAGCATTGAACTTACAAAAGATAGAAAATAATTCAATTCGAGACTTCATGAAAAATAGCCATGTTATACGAGTGTAATCATCCACAAATGTTACAAAATACCTATAACCAAGTTTAGATACAATTGATGATGGTCCCCAAATATCAGAATGGATTAAAGAAAATGGACTACTTGCATGCTTATTAACTCTAGGATAAGAACTACTTCTATGATGCTTTGCATACTGACATGCTTCACAATTTACTATAGGTAGATTGCTATACTGAGGGCATAGATGCTTGAATAAAGTGAGATAAGGATGACCAAGTTGACAATGAACTTTTAATGCTGGATCCATGATCGAACAAGTTGTAGGTTTTGAAAGTGTATCAAGAGTATATAAACCACCAGACACACTTCCTCTACCAATAGTCTGATTTGTCACAAGATCCTGAAACACACAATGGTTAGGAAAGAATGTGATGTTGCAATTAAAATTGTGTGTAATTTGGCTTACTGAGAGTAAATTGAATGATAGAGAGGGTAAATATAACACAGATGTTATTGGTATAGATGAGTTGGATATTACTTCACCCATTCCTTTAACTGAAGATTGTGATCCATCTGCTAATGTAACCATGTGAGGAATTCTACTTACTTTTAATCTTTTAAACAGATTTTGATTACCTATCATGTGATCTGAAGCACCTGAATCAATTATCCATTTTGATGTAGCTGTGCCAGTACTAATGTTTGCAGCTGAAGTTGTTGCTGATATAGCTCCAGATTCAAATGAATTACTATGTAACGAGTTTTGAAATTTAGAGTACTTGTCATATTTTTCTGCTGTCATGAGCACAGTTTTGATATTAGAGGGGTTTGTATTTCTTTGATTCTACTGATGACTTCTACATTCAGATATCACATGTCCAATTCACTTACAATAGTTGCAAATCTAATTTTGATTCACTAGTGGCCTCCATGATGATCTTTGAGATCTTCCAGGTTGTCTAGGTGGTCTCCAAGGTTGTGCATTAGGTGGTCTCTGTGGTCTTCAAGTTTGTGCATGTTGTGGTGCATTGAGTTTTCCAGTATCAGACTGATTGTTTGAAGCAAGATTTCCACTACTACTAAAAAAAGCACTGTTGCTTGTATTAGAACTTGTGTTAGTAGTATTAGATATATTTTCAGTTCTAAGAATACGGGTATATACTTCATATAATGAAGTTATATCTTTGTTTGCAAGAATCTGTGATTTAGCACTTTCAAATTTAGGTGTAAGTCCAGCCAAGAAACTCATAATTGCCATTTGTTCTCTTTGTTTTTGTTGAACTTTAATATCAGTACTCATTGGTAAGAGGAGATTAAACTCTTCATAAGTTTGTTTGAATGTCATGAAGTAATTCATCAAATTCATATCCTTCTTTTCATCTCTATAAAAAGCTTGACACACATCATACATTTTTGTTACATTCTCTTTGCCTGAATACAGAAACTATAAATATTCCATTAATTCTTTCACTGTTTCACAATGATTAATCAATCCAATAACTTCATTCTCTACTGAATTTCGAATTTGCAGAAATTAGCGAGCATCATCACGAAGCCAATTCTGATCATCTTTGTCTTTTGAATCTGATTGAGGTGGTTCATTAATCAAATGTTCATTCTTATCCATACTCCGAATATAAAGATGAATTGTCTTATTCCAATCGAGATAGTTAGAACTATTCAACTTTCGATCTGTAATCTTTGGTATCATTGACATTACATCAATTCCCTTAGTTTCCGTCATGATTCACAAATTCAAGAATGAGATTGAAGCAGCATAGAGGAAGTAGAAGTAGAATTGGATTTCAGACTTTCGAAACCCTAGATCGAAGTATCTCCTATACCATGTGATTTATATAAAAGAATTAAGATGAAGAAGCCATGAATCTCATTCCATTCATTTCAACCATAATACAAGTTTTTGTTATTTATCAAATCCCAAAAACAAACAAGCGGGAAAAAATGAAAATGTAAGAAATGCGGCCTTCATCTAATACATGGGCTTTTACATAAATGGGCTTTAGCATAAATAAATATTAGAAAATGTGCATCTCATCCATGCTCCCAGATTACAAAATTTAATACTATAATTGGTGAATTAAGTAACTTTAAATTGTATGGAAATCGGTTATAAAGGATTATAAATTACTAAAGTAATCCAAGATGATAAAATTTATAAATTATAGAATTTGAAATAAAAGTATGATTTTATAAATTAATTATTAATTTATTTAATTAATAGGAAAATAGCCATTTTGGCCACTGACTTGGATTTCGACGAAACTAGTTTCATCGGATCTGTAACGGTGGATTATTATAGGATTTCAAGTTTCGTAACGATCAGATTTGTCGTTCGATCATACGTACTCGAAATGCCTAGAAATCAATTTGAAATAACTTGATTTTAGCATAACTTCTTCATACGATGGAATTTAGACCTGAAACATGTTCCATTGATTTTAAAATATTTTACAACATCTATTTTGATATATGGGTTGACCCATTTTCGTTCCGGAGTCGAAACGGGCTTTGCAGGTCGTTATCGTTCAATTTTCCAAATCAATCAAGCCCATTTGTTTCTATTGGGTTCTGCCTATATATACATCGTTGTAAACCCTAGCAGCCTTTCTATTTCTCATTTCTGTACGTACAGAAATTTCTATTGATCCTCTTTCTCAATGGCAGATAAACCCTAAAATTCACAACCCAGTTTCAATACAAAATTCAACCTCAAAAATTTAAACTCCTCAATACATATCAAATTTTATATCGATTTAAAGCTCTCGACGAGCGCATCTCTGATTTGAAATTCATTTTCCGATTTGAAGCTCTATTTGTCTAGAAATTGATGATCAATTCTCAGCCGTTCATCACGCGACGATCAACTTCAGCAGATCGTCGAATCGACCATACCGTATTGTAGAGGGGACCGAGGGGAGTGCAGCAACGTTATTCATTTGTCAAATCAACGGTGGGATTGCTTGCTAAAATTTGCCTAGGTTTTAAGGAACGGTGGCGGTGGCTGCTTGCTATGGGCTCGGTTTTCGTGCGCGAGGCATTGGGTTCGGTCGAGGTGATCGTGGCCTTAGGAAGATCGACGACGATGGCGAGGCGGCACGTGCGTCCGGAGTTTCGAGGGCGGCTGTAGGGTTTTGCAATTAATGGTGGGGTGCGTGTGTACCTGTTGCCGCGATTGGGAAGAAGGTGATGTGTATTAATTAATTGCTATTTTATTTATTTTTATTTTGATTTTGAAATGTTCTAAACTACGTAACTTTTACAAACGATGTCTAAATCACGCGCGGTTTTCTTCGCTGGGATCGTATTGGTATTCTCGATATTTTGATGCTAGTTTGGACCAATTCTGAAACTGTTTGAATTTTGGATTTAAATTCAAAAGGTGAGTGTTTTAATCCACTCACAACTTCTAAAATTTCTTATGTTTGTTAAATTGATTTATAATGTGATTAGAAATTTATTTATGACTGTTTGGCATATTTTGAATCATCATCTCAGTTTATTTGAATTTATTTGGATAAAATAATTATTTAATTTATTACTGAATATAAACTACCAGTAAATACCTGTTATTTATTATCTGTCCTATATTGATGTTATTGATTGAATTGGATGATGATTGTGATAAATGTTTGATGATTGATATTGGATGAATAGATGTTGTATTTTATATTGTTATAAATTGCAAGTTGTTATGGATTTTATTTCATTCGAGATTGCGGTTTGAAATGATATATAATCGTATTTGTGTTTTAAATCAAGGATTGAAATGATAAATATCCATATCACTTGACCATAGGATAGAAAATTATATACAGACATCGTGGTCTGTATATACAAAATATTTTTAAATGATTTCTAAGGTTTTGTAAGGAAATATATGGTTTTAGATAAATATTGATGTTGGATATTATATAAATGTTATTTTATCCTTGATTTTTGAGCTATGTATAATTTGTTTAATATATAATAAGCTTAATAATAAGTTTGCGTTTTCTATTGAAGATAATATGGTTAAGTATTTAAATTATATTTTAATATAGAGTTTATAACGATTTAATTAAAATTAAAGTTGAAATATAAATTTGAAATTTATTTGAAATTTATTTTATTTAAGAATAAAACTCAAATAAACTTGATGTGAAATTTATTAAATCTGAAATTTTAGAAGGTATGATTTTTATAACTTTATTTTTGTTTAAGATGAATTAAACGAATATTTCAAGTGTAAATAAATTGAAGGAAATATTTAGTTATTTGTAATTTGAGTTTTATTTAAATGATAATGGATTGTTTATGTAAATTGTTTCAAAACTAAATAATAGAAAATTGTATTGTTGAATCATAATTACCAATTTATTTTGAAATTGTTGAATGCTTAAAATTGAAATATATTGATTTTGAAATGGTTTATTCTGTGGATCAAATCTATTTGAAATCGATATAACTTGGAATAGTTTAAGTGGAAACTGAATCGTATTGAAATTTATGATTTGGTTAAATATAAAATTTTGGAATTCGAGTTGTTTTGGAATTGATTTGCGAAATTGAAGAAGCTATTTATTATATAAAGTATTTTAATATTTAAACCATTCAAGTGATGGAAGTTATGTTTCAAAGTTATGAGTTTCAAAGTATTATGATTTGAAAGTGTTATAATTTCAAATGTTTGGTTTTGAAGTGTATAACTTGAAAGTGCTATGATTTTGGAAAAAATGATATATTTGAAATAAAAACGATATTATATTGATTTGGGTTTTATAAAAATGATATCATATTGATTTAGTTTTTGAAACGGAAATGATATTGTATTTATATGATTTTGAAATGGATATTATATTTTGGTTTTAAAGTATAAATTATTTTGAAATGACCGCGGTGTTATAATAACGTTTGGTTGTTAAAGAGATCGGGATCGGAAGGTATCATACTCTCTGCCAACTCCAAAAACCACTTTAACAATCGTGTACGCGGTGGAGATTCCAGAATGAAGTAGGATGGTGGCGGCATTCCTTTGAGGTATATACATGGACCCGACTCCTGTGAGTTGACAAAAGGTGGCTAAAACAGGAGTGATTGATGGGCTAATGAGGTAGCACCTTTGATCGGACACATCCCTTCGATATTATACTCTAACTTTGGATTGATTCGGTGGCCACTTTTGGTTTTTATTTATTTGGGGGTGTGGCTCGAGGTGGGTGGTAGCTGCGCACTACGCGTTACCACCGGCTCGGAAGCGTAATTGGTATATCTACATCGGCATTGCCTAGTTGTGCTGTGTCACCTACCCTAGCGAGCCTTGTACGAGTTTGGTTTTCTCCCGCAGCCCGTGTGGTACCCTCTGGTGGTTTCTCGATCAGGAGGAGCCATAATACTGGATAGACTACTGGGACTATTATCGTGTTAAGGGGGATATTGGGTAACTCCTTAATGCTATTTAAAAGTAAGTTTATTTACTATAGACATTATTATAATAGCGAAATATTACTACATAGTAAATAATTTAACGGATCCTTAGCAGATGTGAATCTCAAGCATCTCTTAAGTTACTGCCCTCACGTTAGACACTGGATAGGAGATGTCAAATCCCGTAAACATCTCTGACGCCTTTCCGCTCATATTTATTTCTGTTTATTTAACTCATATAAGATCTTTTAGTTCTGACTCGAGTGTTTTATCTTTTCAATTCGCTCGGGTCAGTCTGAGCATTACAGGATTTGAAGACTTTATTTTGGAGGACGAAAACGAAGATATTATTATTATATACTATGCTGTTCCACTGCATCACACTGTTCCCCTGTGTTGTTATTCATTATTCTCTGGTATGTGTAACTCTGATCTCTGTTGTATAAGTAAAATCAAATGTTTTTTAAAACAGCTTCATGAACTGTTATTAGATTATTATATTTTGTCATTCCGCTGTGAGATTCTATTTTGTTTTATTTCTTTCTCTGCTTTTCTTATTCACCTTAATAGCAATCCGTTCTTTTGTATGGTTTGAGTTAGGCGTGTGTGGTTTATCATCGATTTAAAGCGTATAAAAAGGCGGAACGTTACATAGCACTTAGCATTAAGTGGAACATCTGCGATTCTGCATGCATTGGAAACATTCACATCAATTTCCATGTAACAAATAATGAATTTGAATTAAGAATGAAATCTAACAGTGCATGAAATGGTTTCTACCTATATATATATATCGTCGTAAACCCTAGCAGCCTTTCTATTTCTCATTTCTATACATACAGAAATTTGTTGCTCCCCTTTCTCAATAGTAGACAAACCCTAAAATTCACAACCCAGTTTCAATACAAAATTCAACCTTAGAAATTCAAGCTCCTCAATACATATCAAATTTTATATCGATCTGAAGCTCTCGACGAGCGCATCTCAGATTTGAAATTCATTTTCCGATTTGAAGCTCTGTTTGTCTAGAAATTGATGATCAATTCTCAGCCGTTCATTACATGACGATAACTTCAGCAGATCATTGAATTGACCATACCGTATTGTAGAGGGGATCGAGGGGAGTGCAGCGGCGTTATTCGTTCGTAAAATCAACAGTGGGATTGCTCTCTAAAATTCGCCTAGGGTTTAAGGAACGGTGGCGGCAGCTGCTTGTAATGGGCTAGGTTTTCATGCGCGAGGCTTTGGGTTCGGTCGAGGTGGTCGTGGCCTTGGGAAGATCGACGACGATGGCGAGGCGGCACGTGCGTTCGGAGTTTCAAGGACACCTGTAGGGTTTTGCAAGTTCATGGTGGGGTGCGTGTGCTCCTGTTGCCGCGCTTGAGAAGAAGGTGACGTGTATTAATTAATTGCTATTTTATTTATTTTTATTTTTGATTTTGAAATGTTCTAAACTACATAACTTTTACATACGAGGTCCAATTCACACGCGGTTTTCTCCACTGGAATTGTATTGGAATTCTGGACATTTTGAAGCTGGTTTGGACTAATTCTAAAATTCTTTGAATTTTGGGTTTAAATTGGATTTAAATCCAAAAGGTGAGTGTTTTAACCCACTCACAACTTCTAAAATTTCTTATGTTTGTTAAATTGATTTATGATGTGATTAGAAATTTGTTTATGACTGTTTGGCATATTTTGAATCATCATCTCGGTTTATTTGAATTTATTTGGATAAAATAATTATTTAATTTATTATTGAATATAAACTGCGAGTAAATGCCTGTTATTTATTAACCGTACTATATAGATGTTATTGATTGAATTGGATGATGATTGTGATAAATGTTTGATGATTGATATTGGATGAATAGTGATGTATTTTATACTGTTATAAAATGCAAGTTGTTATGGATTTTATTTCATTCGGTATTGCAGTTTGAAATGATATATAACCGTATTTGTGTTTTAAATTACGGATTGAAGTGCTAAATATCCGTATCACTTGACCATAGGATAGAAAATTATATACAGACACCGTGGTCTATATATATAATATTTTTAAATGATTTCTAGGGTTTTGTAAGGAAATATATGGTTTTAGATAATATTGATTTTAGATATTATATAAATGTTATTTTATCCTTGATTTTTAAGCTATGTATAATTTGTTTAATATAGAATAAGCTTAATAATAAGTTTGCTTTTTATTGAAGATAATATGGTAAGTATTTAAATGATATTTTAATATAGAGTTTATAACGATTTAAATAAATTAAGGTTGGAAGATAAATTTGAAATTTATTTGAAATTTAATTTATTTAAGAATAAAACTCAAATAAGCTTAATGTGAAATTTATTAAATCTGAAATTTTAGAAGGTATGATTTTCATAACTTTATTTTTGTTTAAGATGAATTAAACGAATATTTCAAGTATAAATAAATTGAAGGAAATATTTAGTTATTTGTAATTTGAGTTTTATTTAAATGATAATGGATTGATTATGTAAATTATTTGAAAAGTAAATAATAGAAAATTGAATTGTTGAATCGTAATTACCAACTTAGTTTTGAAATTGTTGAATGCTTAAAATTGAAATATATTGAATTTGAAATGGTTTATTCTGTGGATCAAATCTGTTTGAAATTGATATAACTTGGAATAGTTTAATTGGAAACTGAATCGTATTGAAATTTATGATTTGAGATTTGTTAAATATAAAATTTTGAAATTAGAGTTGTTTTGGAATTGATTTGCGACATTGAAGAAGCTATTTATTGTATAAAGTATTTTATTATTGAAACCATTTAAGTGATGGAAGTTATGTTTCAAAGTTACGAGTTTCAAAGTATTATGATTTGATAGTGTTATAATTTCAAGTGTTTGGTTTCGAAGTGTATAACTTTGAAAGTGCGATGATTTTGAAAAAATGATATATTTGAAATAAAAAAGATATTATATTGATTTGAGTTTTGTAAAAATTATATCATATTGATTTGGTTTTTGAAACGGAAATGATATCATATTGATTTGGTTTTTGAAACGGAAATGATATCATATTTATATGATTTTGAAATGGATATTATATTTTGGTTTTAAAGTATAAATTATTTTGAAACGACCGCGGTGTTATAATAGTGTTTGGTCGTTAAAGAGACTGGGATCAAAAGGTATCATACTCTCTGCCAACTTCGAAAACCACTTTAACAACCGTGTACGCGGTGGAGATTCCAAAATGAAGTAGGATGGCGGCGACGTTCCTTTGAGGTATATAGTGGATCCGACTCCTGTGAGTTGGTAAAAGGTGACTAAAATAGGAGCGATTAACGGGCTAGGTAGCACCTTTGATCGGACACATCCATTCGATATTATAGTTTGACTTTGGATTGATTCGGTGGCCACTTTTGATTTTTTTATTTGGGGGCGTGGCTCGAGGTGGGCGGTAGCTGCGCGCAACGCGTTACCACCAGCCTGGAAGCGTAATTGGTATATCTACCCTGGCATTGCCTAGTTGTGCCATGTCACCTACCCTAGCGAGCCTTGTACGAGTTTGGTTTCTCCCGTAGCCCGTGTGGTATCCTCTGGTGGCTTCCCGATCAGAAGGAACCATGATACTGGATGGACTACTGGGAATATAATTGTGTTAAGGGGGAGACTGGGTAACTCCTTAACGCTATTTGAAAGTAAGTTTATTCTACTATGGACATTATTATAATAGTGAAATATTACTACATAACAAATAGTTTAATGGATCCTTAGGAGATGTGAATCCCGCGCATCTCTTAAGTTACTGCACTCACGTTAGACACTGAATAGGAGATGTCCAATCCCATAAACATCTTGACGCAGTTCCACTCCTATTTATTTCTGTTGATTTAACTCATATAAGATCTTTTAGTTCTGACTCGAGTGTTTTGTCTTTTCAATTCGCTCAGGTCAGTCTGAGCATTACAGAATTTGAAGACTTTATTTTGGAGGATGAAGACGAAGATATTATTATTATTATTATTATTATTATTATTATTATTATTATTATTATTATTATTATTATTATTATATACTATGATGTTCCACTACATCACACTATTCTGCTGTATTGTTATTTATTATTCTCTGGTATGTGTAACTCCAATCTGTGTTGTATAAGTAAAATCAACTGTTTTGTAAAACAGCTTCATGAACTGTTATTTGATTATTATATTTTTTTCATTCCGCTGTGAGATTCTGTTTTTTATTTCTTTCTCTGCTTTTCTTGTTCACTCCATTAGTAATCCGTTCTTTTGTATGGTTTGATTCAGACATGTGTGTCTGCCTATGCACTTGGCGGGTGTAGCATGATAGGGGGTTCTCGCATTTGGTTTGGTAGCGAGCGGATGACTCTTACTCCTACATGTCCCTACGGGGGTTGGTGCAGTCGAGAGGCTGGCCGTAAAGGCAGAACACACGTACAACTATATGCTACGGTGGGCATACCCCACTGATGCGGTCCGTTACATTTGGTATCAGAGCTTTAGTTCAGTGATAAACCTTAGCTTTGTGGGGTTTGACTCTTTGTTAATAGGGTAGTAATACCCTATGATGAGTCGTTGAGAGTATATATATGAGAGAGCGTATTTGTAAGTATTATAAAAAGGTTTTTATATTGTGTTAATTTGTTCCGTTTCGTATTTATAAATTCTGGTTGGTGCATAGGACGCTATGACATCAATAGAGATTTCTAAACACTTAATAGGACAGACCGACACAATATTTATTTTGAAATATAGGTGAATGAAATAATTTTGCCTATTGTATTTTTTTATATATAAAATAATATATTTTATAAATGGTATATTTGGTTTTAATATATTTGGTTGTTAGGTAATTAAATTTATAAATAATAGTTGAAGTAAAATTTGAAAATAAAATAAATGAAAATTGGGAATTTAGAACTTAAAGTTCCGGGGTGTTGAAAATTTATTTCGAATGATTTTAGAATATAATAATAATATTGTTTAGAAGTATTTCCTAATGTAAATATTTCAATAAGATTTGAAAGAATTATTTTTAAAGAAAATTATGGAAAGAAATAAGTTTTTTACTCCTTGCTCTGTCGTTGGAAAATAATTTCGGTGATGAGTGCACGCATCATCGACGTCCATTTTCGAGTTTCAAAGTGGGAAGGCTGTTGTAGTAGTAACTACACAATTGTTGGATAAATAAATCTTGATTTTGAATTTTAATATGATTTTGATATATATATATATATATATATATATATATATATATATATATATGGTTGTTCATATTATTTTAAAATGGTTTGAAAATTTAACCCGTTATTTAATTCTTAAGTTTCCGTTAATTGATAGTTTTAATTAGAGCAGTGGAATGAAATTCAACTAACAATTGAAACCTCTAAAGGAAATGAGAGATTTAATGCTAAGTTATAAACGGAATTAAGAGAAATTTGAAATTTGTAACCAAAGAAACAAAGGATATCATTATTGAGCGTTAAGTTAATTTAAAAGAAATAAAATAAACTTGTGTAACTTTCAAGTACATCCTTAAAAGCATATGTATAACTTACCAAATATTAAAAGTTCTAATGTTAATTTAATAAGAAAATGTAATAGGATATTATACAAGTAACTTGGAATAATGAAAGTATTCGATGGAATTCTTTAATAAATAAGATTAATGGTATATTGTTATAAACTTATGTATAATTGAAATGCTACTAATTAAATATGATAGAAAGGTATGTATTATAAATAAATGATTATAAACTTAAGTAGATGAATTGATATGCAAAGAAATTGAATTAAACATGAATATTATAAATAAATGGAAATTTGCAAGAAATAATGTAAATTAAAAGGATAAATCATTATATGAATGAAAAGAAAATCAAACAATAAATGCTATGAAATTAATAAGATGAACTTAATTTATGCTTGGGGTCATTGTGTGTTTGGCTTATGGTTGTTTGGGCAAGGATACTTTAGAATTGTTTGGATGTATAAATAATCTATTTAGTTTCATCAAAGACCGTTGAGTAAATGGTGCACTTAGTAGTTTATTTTTTATTATGTAAAATTTGAAGTTTTGAACCCAAACAACTATTAGTTTTGTTTGATGTGAATGGATAATTGATTGTGTTGATTGTATATTGGTTGCAAATGATTGTTGTTTATATTGGTTTGTTTGTTAGTGGTTGAAACAACTTTAAATATTTCATTTCATATAATTATTAACTCTTTTTGGATTATATAAGTGAAATACAGGTTATGGAAGCAATTGCTACTGCTTTTGTTTTCATAATTAAGCGCTGTTTGCGCGACAAATAGGTACGTTCTCGGATTACGATTTTATAGCATTATTATATTATTTTCTCGTGTTGGAATATATTATTTTGGAAAATATATGTTGTATATTGTTATATTTGATATTAAATTTTCTCTCGATCCTCTCCGTACAAAGGAGACTCTGCCGAAATTTTCCGTAAATTTTGAACGTAGAAAACTTTTGAAAAATGTTTTCCAAACTTTATTAATTTGTGGATAAAAAGGTTTAATGGTTGTAAAATCGGTATATTTTATTAAAATTAATTAATTTTAAATTTTATTAAAATTAATTAATTTTTTTAATTTACTTGTTTATAAAGTTAATATTTTATGAATAAAATGTATCATTTACTAATTCATTCCCTTCCCTTCTTTTTTCTTTTCGGGGACGAAAAGTTTTGAGTGGGGGAGAGTGTAACGACCCATAAATTTTCAATCATTAAAATTATTGATTTGATAAGATTTTGAAATTTAATATTGAAAGAAATAAAAATTAGTGACCTATTAATAAAAAATAATAACTAGAATGAATTACAACAGTATGAATGTAAGTGAATGGTTAATAACTTGAATGGAATTCATGTTAATTGAAATAGTGAAAATATTATAATTTGTTTATAAATGGAGTATAAGAAAAACAAACGTAATTATTGAATTAGTGTGTGAAATAATATAAGAGATGGTAATTGTTTGTGAAGAATTAACATAAAAGTGTTGTAAAGGTTATAACGATGACAAATGGTTGTTGTTACCAGTTAATTTACCAATTACAAATAAAGATAACTAAATGTCACTTTAATGATAATTAATATAATAATGGAAAGTGTGAATGTAAATTAAATAGAAACGTAAATGTATTCATAAGGTAGTAATTGATGTAATAAAAGACAAGCAAATATTAACTAAGCTTAAAGAATAATGATGACTTAACCAAAAAGGGATTAGAATCAAATCAAATCAGTTATTTGGAATAAATAATAATTATATGGAATTCAATTCATAATAAATGAACTTAAATACCAATGTAATAAATATAACCAATGTTAATTATACCCACAAGTTAATAATTGATTTGATAACTGGGTTGAGACATCAAATAAATAGATTCATTGGAATTTCAACCGATAATTTATGAATTTACTGGAATTGAAATTTAATACTATAATTGGTGAATTAAGTAACTTTAAATCGATATGGAAATTGGTTATAAAGGATTATAAATTATTAAAGTAATCCAAGATGATAAAGTTTAGAAATTATAGAATTTGAAATAAAAGTATAATTTTATTAATTAATTATTAATTTATTTAATTAATTATTAATTTATTTAATTAATAGGAAAATAGCCATCTTGGCCACTGACACGGATTTTGATGAAACCAGTTTCATCGGATCTGAAATGGTGAATTATTATAGGATTTCTAGTTTCGTAATGATCAGATTTGTCATTTGATCGTACGGACTTGAAACGCCTAGAAATCAATTGAATTGAAATCAATTTGAAATAATTTGATTTTAGCCTAACTTCTTAATACGATGGAATTTGGGCCTGAAACCTGTTCTATTGATTTTAAAATATTTTAAAACATTTATTTTGATATATGGGTTGACCCATTATCGTTCCGGAGTTGAAACGGGCTTTTCGGGTCGTTATCGTTCAATTTTCCAAACCAATCAATCCCATTTGTTTCTATTGGGTTTTGCCTATATATATCGTTGTAAACCCTAGCATCCTTTCTATTTCTCATTTCTGTACGTACAAAAATTTCTGTTGCTCTTCTTTCTCAATGGCAGACAAACCCTAAAATTCACAACCCAGTTTCAATACAAGATTCAACCTCAAAAATTCAAGCTCCTCAATACATATCTAATTTTATATTGATCTGAAGCTCTCGACGAGCGCATCTCAGATTTGAAATTCGTTTTCTGATTTCAAGCTCTGTTTGTCCAGAAATTGATGATCAATTCTCAGCCGCACGCGACGATCAACTTCAACAGATCGTCGAATCGACCATACCGTATTGTAGAGGGGACCGAGGGGCGTGCAACAACGTTATTCGTTCGTCAAATCAATAGTGGTATTGCTTGCTAAAATTCGCCTAGGGTTTAAGGAACGGTGGCGGCGGCTGCTTGCTATGGGCTCAGTTTTTGTGCGCGAGGCTTTGGGTTCGGTCGAGGTGGTCGTGGCCTTGGGAAGATCGACGACGTTGGCAAGGCGGCACGTGCATCCAGAGTTTCAAGGGCGGCTGTAGGGTGCAAGTTCATGGTGAAGTGCGTGCGTTCCTGTTGCTGCGCTTGGGAAGAAGGCGATGTGTATTAGTTAATTGCTATTTTATTTATATTTATTTTTGATTTTGAAATGTTCTAAACTACATAACTTTTACATACGAGGTCTAATTCACGCGCGGTTTTCTCCATCGGGATCATATTGGAATTCTGGACATTTTGACGCTGGTTTTGGACCAATTCTGAAACTGTTTGAATTTTGGGTTTAAATTGGATTTAAATTCAAAAGGTGAGTGTTTTTACCCACTCACAACTTCTAAAATTTCTTATATTTGTTAAATTGATTTATGATGTGATTAGAAATTTATTCATGACTGTTTAGCATATTTTGAATCACCATCTCGGTCTATTTGAATTTATTAGGATAAAATAACAATTTAATTTATTATCGAATATAAACTACCAGTAAATGCATGTTATTTATTATCTATCCTATATTGATGTTATTGGTTGAATTGGATGATGATTGTGATAAACGTTTGATGGTTGATATTGGATGAATGGATGTTGTATTTTATTTTGTTATAAACTGCAAGTGGTTATGGATTTTATTTCATTCGAGATTGCGGGTTGAAATGATATATAACCGTATTTGTGTTTTAAATTACATATTGAAATGATAAATATCCGTATCACTTGACCATAGGACCGTGGTCTAAATATATAAAATATTTTTAAATGATTTCTATGGTTTTGTAAGGAAATATATGGTTTTAGATAAATATTGATTTTAGATATTATACAAATGTTATTTTATCCTTGATTTTTAAGCTATGTATAATTTGTTTAATATAGAATAAGCTTAATAATAAGTTTGCTTTTTTATTGAAGATAATATAGTTAAGTATATAAATTATATTTAATATTGAGTTTATAACGATTTAAATAAAATTAAGGTTGGAAGATAAATTTGAAATTTATTTGAAATTTAATTTATTTAAGAAATAAACTCAAATAAGCTTGATATGAAATTTATTAAATCTGAAATTTAGAAGGTATGATTTTTATAACTTGATTTTTGTTTAAGATGAATTAAATGAATATTTCAAGTATAAATAAATTGAAGGAAATATTTAGTTATTTGTAATTTGAGTTTTATTTAAATGATAATGGATTGATTGGGTAAATTATTTCAAAACTAAATAATAGAAAATTGAATTGTCGAATCGTAATTACCAACTTAGTTTTGCAATTGTTGAATGCTTAAAATTGAAATATATTGAATTTGAAATGGTTTATTCTATGGATCAAATCTGTTTGAAATCGATATAACTTGGAACAGTTTAATTGGAAACTGAATCGTATTGAAATTTATGATTTAGGATTTGGTTAAATATAAAATTTTGGAATTCGAGTAGTTTTGGAATTGATTTGCGAAATTGAAGAAGCTATTTATTATATAAAGTATTTTAATATTTAAACCATTTAAGTGATGGAAGTTATATTTCAAAGTTACGAGTTTCAAAGTATTATGATTTGAAAGTGTTATAATTTCAAATGTTTTGTTTCGAAGTGTATAACTTTAAAAGTGCTATGATTTTGGAAGAAAATGATATATTTGAAAAAAAATGATATTATATTGATTTGGGTTTTATAAAAATGATATCATATTGATTTGGTTTTTGAAACGGAAATGATATCGTATTTATATGGTTTTAAAATGGATATTATATTCTGGTTTTAAAGTATAAATTATTTTGAAATGACCGCGGTGTTATAATAATGTTTGGTTGTTAAATAGACCGGGATCAGAAGTTGTCATACTCTCTGCCAACTCCGAAAACCACTTTAACAACCGTGTACGCGGTGGAGATTCCAGAATAAAGTAGGATGGCGGCGGCGTTCCTTTGAGGTATATACGTGGACCTGACTCCTGTGAGTTGGCATAAGGTGGCTAAAACATGAGCGATTGATAGGCTAACGAGGTAGCACCTTTGATCAGACACATCCCTTCGATATTATACTCTGACTTTGGATTGATTCGGTGGCCACTTTTTATTTTTTTTATTTGGGGGTGTGGCTCAAGGTGGCGGTAGCTACGTGTACCACCGGCCCAGAAGTATAATTGGTATATCTACCCTGGCATTGCCTAGTTGTGCCATGTCACCTACCCTAGCGAGCCTTGTACGAGTTTGGTTTTCTCCCGTAGCCCGTGTGGTATCCTCTGGTGGCTTCCCATTAGGAGGAACCATGATGCTAGATGGACTACTGGGATTATTATTGTGTTAAAGGGGAGATTGGGTAACTCCTTAACGCTATTTGAAAGTAAGTTTATTTTATTATAGACATTATTATAATAGCGAAATATTACTGCATAGTAAATAGTTTAACGGATCCTTAGGAGATGTGAATCCCAAGCATCACTTAAGTTACTGCACTCACGTTAGACACTGGATAGGAGATGTCAAATCCCGTAAATATCTCTCACACCGTTCCACTCATATTTATTTCTGTTGATTTAACTCATATAAGATCTTTTAGTTCTGACTCGAGTGTTTTGTCTTTTCAATTCGCTCGGATTAGTCTGGGCATTAAAGGATTTGAAGACTTTATTTTGGAGGACGAAGACGAAGATATTATTATTATTATATACTATGCTATTCCACTGCATTACACTGTTCCGTTGTATTTTTATATATTATTCTCTGGTATGTGTAATCTGATCTGTGTTGTATAAGTAAAAACAAATGTTTTGTAAAATAGCTTCATGAACTGTTATTTGATTATTATATTTTGTCGTTCCGCTGTGAGATTCTATTTTGTTTTATTTCTTTCTCTGCTTTTCTTATTCACCCCAATAGCAATCCGCTCTTTTGTATGGTTTGAGTCAGACATGTGTGGTTTATCGTCGATTTAAAGCGTACAAAAAGGCAGAACGTTACATGGCACTTGGCATCAAATGGAACATCTGCGATTCTGCATGCATTGAAAACATTCACATCAATTTCCATGTAACAAATAATGAACTTGAATTAAGAATGAAATCTAACCGTGCATGAATTGAAGCAGTTTTGTGCAGGAGGATCTAGAGATTTTGTCTACTGTTTCTGCGGCGAATAATAATTTAATTGTCAACCTAATTCTAATATTGTCAATGCAAGTGCAACTACAGAGAAAAAAAAACCAAATGAAAAAATTATATCTAGGAAAACTTGGAAATTGTAGCATTCAGTTACCTTTTATAAAACTTAATTTGCAGCCCCACATGCATAATATTATTGATAAGTCCTTTTCTAACATATGGTTCAAGTGCACCTCTATGAAAAAAGCATCTGACAATTGCTACAACAAATTAGCTTCTTGGGACTCTTTTCCTATTCCTAAGCTTAAGAAATCTAGAAAAAAATATTAAGTTATCATTAAGTATAAACTTTTTTTGTAAATAAACTTACTGTATTACACCTTATCCAAATTGATCATTTTTTTCCAAACTGCAAAGCTATTATACATTATAATATAATTTGGTTATTAAAAATATAATACATAAGAAGCAAACTATTGGCACTAGAAGGAATAGTCTAGTCTAACCTAATCTAGAAGGAAACTATCGGCCACTGATAGGTAATGAAACTTATCATGGCATGTATTCGTAACATTAATGGAAAAGCAGCTACAGCTTTTATGATTCATTTTTTCGTTTTTGTATAAGCTAATCTATGCTAATATTACTACAACAAAAAATGAAAAAAATTCTATACATATAAATATGAAGTTTAATAAATCAACTAATGCGTACCTCTCACATGTATGCGCCCCTAATCATATATCCATATGTAGATTGGTAGAAGAATACTCAGTGCTAGAGAGTGAGTACCGCAGATTTCTAAATTGCTAATGTCCTCCATTAACTCTCCAAGATTAGGTGGTAAAGTAGTAGAACCTTTCAACTTATTAAATTTTTATAAAATCAAATTTTATGCAGTAGAAAATAGAGTAAGAAAGTTAACCTCCATCTCCAAATATCCAATCTCGTGTGCATATGATTGCCTCAACAACTTCGGGCTTAAGTGCACTTCGGTATTGGTCAACAACTCGACCACATACGCTAAATGATGCTTCTAATGCAACAACTGTAGATATAGGAATGGATAGCACATCACGAACCCTAATAGACAATTCTCGAAATATAAACTGATTAGCTTTCCAATATTCAAGAATGTCCATATTTGTCTTCCTATCCAACTTTGGCTCATCCAAGTACACTTCCAATTGAGTTTTTTGAGCTGAAAAGGTAAATTCTTCACTCTCAATATTGTCAAAGTCCTAAATATATGTAAGATATAAGAAATACTAAATAGTATAATAGAGGAAAAATTGTAAAGTTTAATGCGTCATTATATAAAGTTTACCTTCATAACATCCAAGCATTCTTTAGAAACTAAGATATCACCCAAAGAAGATTGACTCTGACTGTTATAAGCGGTATCTGTTTTTTTTACCATATATTTGCATGTAAATATCAAAAAAAGCAAACAAAGTTTCACGAACTTTATTCATTTCTACAGAACCACAACCATAAAGCCTCTTAAACTCCACAAACTGAATCTTATATCTAGGATCTAGAATAACATCAATCGAGAGAATAAAACTACATGCCTTCTAATACTTCTCAAATTTTCCACTCATACCACATGCAATCTTACTCATAAAACTATCTCCATTAGCCCTAGCTCTTTGCAAAGTGTCTTGAACAAAAAATACTTGATAAAAATACAGATTTGCAGTAGGATGTTTGGAGCAAGAAAAAAGACTAGTCACGTCATAAAAAACCTTCAAAAACATATAAATTTGTTCCACTATAACCCATTCAGATTGAGAAAAAGTGTGCTTATAGTTAGAATCACTCAATTGTAAATAGCCGAAAGTGCACCGATAATGAAGAGCACTCTCAAGCATGAGAAATGTGGAATTCCATCTAGTTGGAACATCTTGACATAAATCTTTTTCACACTCCAATGAAATATGAGATACACATTCTAAATTTTTTTTGTTTCCTCGCTTGTGAACCTCTTACATATTTAATGCTCTCCCTAATTTTAGAAACACATATATCAACTTCTATTAGCCCATCTTGCATAAGATTAAAAATATGAGCACAACATCTAATGTGAAAAAAGCCATCATCCATCAACAAAGACTCCCTCAACAAAAGCTGCTCCTTCAGCAAATTAACAAATACATCATTTGCACTAGAATTGTCTACGGTAATGGAAAATATATTTTTTGTTAATGCCCCAGTTAGTCAACAATTATAATTTTTTTCGAACAAAGCAACTTCGATATGTGGAGGAGGCATAAAACAAAAATGTAGCACTCTTTTTTGTATGATCCAATTAGTATCGAAAAATTGAGCAGTCAAACAAATATACCCGTCAGTTGCTATAGAAGTCCATAAATCAGAAGTAAAACAAATTCTCTATGGAGTCAAAGCTAACATGTCTTTAAGTCTCAATTTTTCCTTTTCGTACATTTTCATCACATAAGTTCTAGCAGTATTTCTAGAAATCAACTTAACATCTGCACAAACATAAGAAAATAATTGTCTGATTCCAACATACTCAAAAAATTGAAACGGCAAATCATGCATCAATATTGACATTACTAATAATTCTCTAAACTTTTCTGGATCAAAAATTTAGAAGACCTTGTTATAATAGAGCCCTCGGCCTAACTTATAAGCAATTGACCTGGATCACGATCAGTAGTTTTGGAACAAGTTTTAATATGACATTTTAGGTTTCCGGTGCCATAAGTACTATCACATAAATAAACATCGCCATATTTCATACACTTATGTCTTTGCTTTCCATCATTTTGCAAGGGAATAATTTAAAACTTGGTCATACTCAGAAGTGAGCTTTCTACGTCTCTTACCAACAAATTTTGCAACTTTTATTTCTATGTTGTTTGATTCCAATGCTTCCATATTGGCATCTCCAACTTGTTCACCACTCTCACTACTTGGTGTAAAAGGGAACAACTCGTTTCTACAAAATTAAAGAAGAAGAAAACCCATCACTCTGACTACTATATTATTTAATTGCCATGATTAATGAGATGAAAAAAGCAGGTATCATATTATTATACTATAATCACTCACTAAATAAGTTTGACTTTTTTAATATGATAATTTGGCTACTCTTGTTTGTTTTTCTCTTCATTAGCACCCATTATATGCAAATATCTTACCCATATATGTTTTGTGCCAAATGCCAACGGAGAGTGCTAAAACAGGGAGTAGAAAGAAAGGTAATAATTTTGGTTTAAAATAATAAGGAATTCTTTAATTTAGTAATATATATAATCGGTAAAACATTTTTTATATAAAGAACGGATTGATTTAAAAACACAATAAATTTATATCTGTTGTGTATGCTATTACGATGAAGCTCCAGCATATATGGATTTGGTGTAAAAAACTTATTAAAATGGAAAACTTGATAATTTAAAGCATTGTTCAGTTTTTTTAAAACTGAGCATTGGTCAAATTTTAAAAAACTTGAGCAAAGGACGGTGAGGAACTGACTATGTAGTGGATCAGTGAGGAATTGATTTTGGTATCAACAATAAAATGCTAGGTCACAACAAAGAAACTGACTATGTAGTAGATTTCGATATAAAAGATTTTAAATTTTTTACAATTATACCAAATTATTAAACTGCTAGGTCGCAACAAATAAATAAAGAAAAGATTTCAGTGTCAAATAAATAACCACTTACCAAAGTACGACGAGTCGGACGGTGAGGAACTGACTATGTAGTGGATCAATAGATGGACGGCAGACACGAGTGGATCAATCGATTAGGGCATGAATGGATGGACGACAGTCGCCGAGGCTGAGCTGTTGAAAAAGGAGAATGAAATAATATTATCAGAAATGAAAACTGAAAGATAACCCTAGCTATAGAGTGTAGAGGAATGGATGAAATGACGAATCAAACGGGTAAGCAAATTGAAAAATGAATACCTATCTGTAGCCTAGCCTGCAAAACTTTACAAATTAAACAACCCACGTTGCAAAAAGTTAAAAAAACCATTTTATGATAAACAGGTTTGGCAGGTCAAAATCGGGTTCACGGGTCAACCCGAAACCCATACGTTTATTAAACGAGCTATGGCAGGTTGACTCAAAACTAACCAGCCCATGTTATTGTCTCATCCAAACCGGCTAATTTTCGTGTCATCTTCGAGTCATGTTTCGGGTCGTGCTGGAAATTGACAGCCTTATATGTATCAAAGGTACGTATGCAGTCTTGTTTTGTGATTAATGGCATAGTGATTGAATGCAGTGGTCTCTGACAGGTTGAAGTATGTGTAAGAAAGTTGTTGGCAATATAAATGGTAGCAATGGTATTGTTAGGGCACAGTGGAAGGTTGATGATGGCAGAGTTTGTATGTGGAAGTACACTGTGATATTGAATGTCGACGGGAAGACGAGGATTTGATGGTTATGTTCCAAGAATTTGTAATGTGGTCGGGTAGGGGTGTGGTGGCAGTTGGTAGGGGCAACTGTTAGAGGCAGGTGGATTGTTGTAGCAGTAGTTTGGTGATGTTGTAAATGGAGTTGTATGAAGGCAGGTTGCAGTAGTAACACAATGAAATATAGAGAAACACAGAGAATGCAAATGCAAGTAACAGAGAATGACAAAAATGAAACACGGAGTGGAAAATGTAAACGTAATGCAATTGTAGTGAAATAAAAATATTTTTGCCTTTTTAAAAAAAATTGTGTATGTTTGTTTTTTTATAGAATTGCAAATCCAAATAGGGAAAAAAACAACAAGCACAAAAACAAAATGAAAACAAAAATCACACAACAAACAACATAAATTTTTATTTTTTAATATGCAATTTAACACACAAAATCAACACAAAATAAAATCAAACGAAAATAATTCGAAGAGTAAAATTAAAATCAAATCTATTCCCCAGTAATAGCGCCAAAACTTGTTAGACGGTTAATTTTCTATCGGTTAGAAAATCACCGAAAAATATTATGATAAAATAGCCGTAAGCGCACGACATACAATTTTAGTACATTGCGAGTACGGGTTGATCCGTAGGGAATTAAATTAAATTCTACTCAATCAAATTAACCCAAGAGTTTAAGTTTGTTTGAAAATTAGAAAAGATAGCAAAAATTAAACTAAACAAAAGTGAATAAAAATATGAGTTTAAATGACAATATAGAGGCAAATCCACTCTCATACTCTCAAATAAATCAACACAAGAACAATATATGATCTCTCATTTTAATCTTAAGTATAATTAGTGATGTATTATCATAAGTATGGTCTATTTAGATTAATAAATAACATAACTTAAACCATCAAACTACAATACAACAACTTATCAATTATAATGAAAATGAACGTGAAGTCAAAGCAAAAACTATTTTAAGTACGATCTTATTACTATTTTGTTTAGTAACACATATCATCAAATTTTGTTTCTATTTTAATTTCGTGACCAAAATCAATTAGTTAGATGATGATATAAATTGCGTTTATACTGGATTAAGCATAGCCCATTTGTGATTACAACAAAGGCTATCAAATTCCCTAATAAACTTACATCAACATCCAACCTTTCATGAAACATGAAAAGAGATCATAAATCATAGAATATGTTGAATTTGCATAATTTTAAGAGAGATTTCATTACCCTTAAATTGAAGGGGTTTAGCTACTCATTTTTGTTATCATTTTAACACATGTAAATTTCAGCATAGAAAATAAAAGGAAAGTGTAAGCTAATTAAATTAAAAATGAACTAACTACTTGCATAAAAATAAAACTAAGCTACTAACATAAAAGGAAAGAGAGCATGTAAACAAAAATGAGCATGAAAATAAAATTAAAAACAAAGAAAAAAAAGAGGCTTAGGAAGCCATTTTATTTCTCATTCAATTTTGAGGCTACAACTTACATAATATGATAAGAAAATTATAAAACTTCATTACATGAATATAAAATGGTTATTTAACATGTCTAAAACCCTACCTCCTATTTTAGGGACAACCCAAAATACCCTTTAGGAAGTGTAACGGACAACTAATTATTAGCATGAGCTTAATCCTCCATTAAATGTGCATGTGACTTTAATCCCCATTAACTTGTGCATTAGCTCTTAATTTTGGTTTATGGTTAGTAGGCAGGTGGGGTCCTCCATGATTCCATGAATTCTTTTATTTCTTCATTCCTCTGTCTTCCAACCTTTGTGCATGCATACATGAATGAAACCTCTTCTATTTTCCATCCAAATTCCTACAAATAAAAATAAAATGTGCAAGTGAATTTTTTCAAATTGAATATACACAAAATTACCATTTTGCCTCCTATGTAGATGCATGAATGATGACTTGAAAGCGTTTTTGAAATTTGGTTTTAAACATGTAAAAACACCCAATTATTACGTTTATTTAAAACAAAAGTAGATTAGATATGAAAGTAAAAATATGTACATTTACGTGCACACAACAATACTTCTCATTAGAGAAACTTTTATGATACAAAATCCCCAACCGAGAACTCCAAATCTCCGCGCCTCTCATCTGCTTAGCTCTTCTACCGATTCTGCGGTTCCTTGATCGGCTTCCTAATCTCGATTACCTTGTCCAACGCCTCTCAAATCATATTCAAACCAAGCACTAGATGATCTCCAAGCTCCACCCAACACGATGGAGATTTACAAGGCCTACCATATAATACTTCAATAGATGCTATTTAAATACGAGCCTGGTAACTCCTGTTGTATAAGAACTCAAAAAGTGGTAATTGTTCTTCAAACCACCAAATCTAATATGAAAGCTTGAAGCAAGTCATCTAAGACACGATTAACCCTCTTTGTTTACCATCAGTTTGAGGATGGTAAGCCGTACTCAAACTCAACTCTATCCCAATGCATCATGTAGCCTTTCCTAAAATTGGCTTGTGAATATGGGATCTTTATCACTCACAAGGAACTCCGTGCAGTCTAACAAACTCCTTTACATATAACTTAGTCAAACTAGAAGTCGTCCTTATAGTCTTAACTAGTAAGAAGTGCGCACTCTCGGTCAATCGGTATAAAATGTCCCAAACAACTATTTTTTATCTTTCGTCGATAAAGGTGATCAATCCTTTAAAGTCCATGGAATATCTGCTCCCATTTCCACTTAGGAATCTCGAGTGGTTGATGCAGTCCAACCGTCTTTTAGTGGTTGCATTTGACTTGTTGGAATTTGGAGCATGTAACATATCTCTTTATGCCTTTCCACCTAAAGTCCGCTTTATACATTGATACATCTTAATAACCTCTGGATGTATCATCAGTGGCGAATGATGACTCTCGGTCAATACCTCTTGGCTAGTCCCATCAACATCTAGGACACAACCTTCCACTCATTCTCATCGTACCATGGCTATCTACCTCAAATCCTGATCACCTCTCCAATGCCTCATTTTCACTTACCGCTTTAACTATACTAGCAACATGAAGATCTCTAAGTTGACTCCTTTCGATATCGCTAATCATGGTCGCAAAAATATTTACATTTGCAACAACTGCATACCTTCTACAAAGCACATCAGCAACAAGATCAGCTTTCCTTGGCATGTACAGTATATCTAGATCATAAGCTATGAGAAACTCCAACCACCTTTGCTCCCTCATGTTAAGGTCCTAGGTGAAAAGATACATCAAAGATTTATGGTCCATTTACAACTCGAACTTCTCGCCTAACAAGAGATGTATCCACATCTTCAATGCAAAAACAAGCGCTAACAACTCCAAGTCATGGGTTGGATACCTTGCTACATGCGGCTTGCATTGTTGACCGGCATAGGCGATAATCCTTCTATGCTGCATCATCATATAACCTAAACCTGTTCCATAAGCATTTGCGTGAATAGTTTGTAACAAACCGCTATTTCGAATCATTCAAATCGATAATAATCCACACATATCAGACATGAATTGCTCAAAACAACATATTGTTATTTATATTTAGAAAAACATAGCATATGCAGTAAATAAATCAATCACAGAGTCAGAGATACGGAGTAATACAACAATACGCAGCGGAATAGATAAATAATAGTTCATGAAGCTATTACAAAAACATCAGAGTCTAAAGCAAAATGCAACAGAAATCCCAAATACAAAGAAGTCTCTAACACATAAGAAAACTACAAGTCTGAGCATAAATAACTAGAAATAACAAAAAATCTAAACAAATAAAGATGGAACTCCATGCAAAGCTCTAAGTTCCAAAGGTGAGTTTCAAATGCTGTGACACTTAGGCTAACCCGAGCATAAAGCAAAACACAAAACACTCGAGTCAGGATTAACATTCTTATGCAAGTAAATCAACTCAAGTGCAATGTCAAGTAAAATGCAATATAACTTAAAGGATGTTTAGGATACCACCCTTTAAGTATCCGTTAAATTATCTACATACATAGTACAATACGCTACATAAATAATGTCTACAATATAGTAAAATATTAAAATAGTCTTAAAGCATTACCCATATCACCCTTAATACATTTTTTGTAAGTGCGTAGTCTATACAGTACCTTAATTCCTCCGTAAACTGAAGGGCTATCAGAGGGCACTCCATAGTGTATGACACAAACCAAACTCGTAGTAGGTTCGATAAAGCATATGACAAGGCACACGAGGTAATGCCTGGGGTAGAATACTACCGCTTTGCGGATCCGGACTGGTGGTAACGCATAGCAGCTACTATTGCCCACCTCGAGACACACTCCTATAATCAAAGGTGCGCACTAATCAAATCACAAAGTAATATATATGGTTTCGAAGAAGCATGATCGATCAGAGGTGCGACCTCACTTGGCTCGGCGTGGCCCCTATTTTAGTCATATCAAGCTTGCCCGAGGGGGTCAGGTCTGCGTTCATACCTCATGCAGAATCGTTTAACAAACCATCCTACTTCATTCTGGATTCTCCACCACGTACACAGTTGTTAAAGTGGTTTTCGGTATTGGCAAAGAGTATGACAATATCCGATACCGATCTCTTTAACAACCAAACGCTTATTTCATCCCATAGCCATTTTATAAAAATCACTTTTATAAATATTTAAATAAAGTCTTAAATCATAAAATTTAAAGCAAAATTAAAAAAATAAATATCTAACTTCAATTATACTTAATTCTGAAAATATTCACTTGATCACCTTTTATAAATATTTAAATAAAATCTCAAATTACAAATTTAAATCAAAATTAAATATTCAATTTAAATTTTATTTAAATTTGATATATTCATTTAATCACCCTTAATCAAAGTCAAGTCATCAAGTTAGAAAATCATATCTTTAAAATATCAAAATCAATAGGTTCAAATTAGTTCCTATTTAAACACAATTCTTTAGCTAATTAAATTTCAAATCAATTTCAATTTGTCTTTCCAATCTTAATTTATATAGGTGACTACAAAAATCTATTTTATAATAATAACATAAATCTAAGTAAAAATTTCAAACATATTAAATTAAATTTTTATTAAATTTTATTATATTAAATCTTGTTAAATTAATTTATTCAATATATTTTAGATCTTATTTCATATATTTTAAGAATAATAAAGTTATAAGTAAAATTTTAAAATTTACATTTTCAAACGCAACTTATAATTTTAAAATTGCAAAACATATAATTTAAAAACTAAATTTTACACATATATTAAAATTAAAATAAAATCTTTTTATTATATTTTAAAATCAGAAACACATATATTTTCTTTTCTCAAAATTTGAAAATCATTAAAAATAAACCAATAGTGTCAGTATGTAGTTTTCTAACCTGTGGTTAAGTTATACGGATATTTATCATTTCAATCCGCAATGATTTAAAATTTATGGGTATATATCATTTCAACACGCAATCCCAAAATTCAAAATCAATAAAATCGCTTGGGTTTATCATTTCAACCCATAGTGATTTCCTAATTATCAGGGAACTTGCAGTGTGAGAACAATCGAATAATAATATCAAATAGCATAACATATCAATTACAAGCATATATCATAATTAACCATTTAAATATAATATATTTACAACATGGTATGGTGTCATATGTCAATTAACATAGGTAAACAATTTAAATATTAACATACCAAGCTCAACGATTTAATCAATAAACAATTCAAATTTAACAACACATTTCAATCATCAATTCATGTGAAATGAATTTACTAAACAAAGAATGTTAATCGTGAGTGATCGCTTACCTTTCGTGGCTATGAAAACAACGTGAATAAGCAAACAGACACGGACACGCGGCAAAACAAAGCAAGAAGCTGTTGTACACAAATCGGGACAAAAAGATGGCCGCGCAAGTTCCAAACAGCGGCGCAAAGCAACTTGAATTCGAAATATATATTTTCTTTACATACATACGTACATATATACATACATACATACATACATAGATATATATATATATATATTAATAGGAAGAGAAGTAGAAATCAGGGTTGCTCGGCAAGGGAAGCAAGGCCGTCGGAGGAGGCTGCTAGGTTGGTAATGCGGAGGTTGGGTTTGCAACCAGAGGATGAGGTGGTGGTTGTGTGTAGTGGACTGACAGGAGGTGCGGTGATGGGAAGGGGGCCGCGTCTTCGGCATTTGAGTGGGGAAAAGGGAGGGCTGCTGTGGCCAGAGGAAAGTGAAGGCTCGGATGGCGTGCTATCACAGGCGTGGCAGTGGGTTACATAGTGGAGAAGGATGGCACAGTAGTGGGTTGTGGTATGGGTTCGGTGAAGGAAAGATGGCGAGGAGGAGGGCTTGCTTTCGGGGGAAGTCGGGTGCGGTGGAGATGGTAAAGGCACATCAGAAGGTGGCTGTTTGCATGTGGGTTGTGGCCAGAAATGATGCAGTGAGAAATAAAGGAGTGGAGGGTGGTACGGGTTTGGCGAGGGAGGAGGCTATAGAGGAAGCTGCGTTCATGTAGAGGGAAGGTGGGCTGAAGGGTTTAGGTGGAGATGCAATGTGAGGGTCCGGGGAAAGAAGTGGGTGGCTGGTGTTCGGAAGGGGATGACTGCTCGGAGGATTTGGATGATGTGGCGGAGCATGGTCGAGAAGGGAATGAGGCGGGTTGCAAAGGTTAGGAGATAAGAAGGTTTCCAAATATAAGAATGCAAACCATATTTATTTATTTAGTAAGTAGAACTAAAAAGAGAAAGAAATGCAGAGTAAAGGACGATCCAGCAATTATACTGAAACCTTAGGAATAACAAATGTCAAACGTTGATTTGTTGGGAATATTAATTAATAGTGGCTGTTAGCTTTACCCGAGGGACAAATGAATGGACACAGAAAGCCAAAAAGGCCAAAAATGGGTACCAATACGGCTAATAGTTTTGCAGATTTTGCCGATTATCGAACGCCGAAATGCACAAATGAATATACTGCGGAGATCAGAACGACGAGATGAGTAGAATGGTACATAGATATGAGTGACACGACCTACTTATGAAAACTCGATATTTGCAGCCAAAAATGCTGCTAAACTATCGAAAGTAAGATAAACGGGGCTAGAACAGTCCAAATTTGGCGAAACGAATTGTGACGTCTCACTCAGAAAAAGGTCTACAATTTTATTATATAAAAATATTCAGATTACAAAAGATATTTTATTTCAAACAAATTTAATTGATTTAAATTTTAAATTGAAATTTCTCAACTATTTTTTTTATACATATTTTACAATGAAAATCTGACACTTGCTACGTTTAAATAGGCGTATTCCAAATATCAAATTTTCAGTGCTAAATTTTGTTGTTTATTTTCATGATAAATTTAGTTAACTACGTTATTTTAATCATTAAAATTTTCGAATCGTTACACTCTTCCCCACTCAAAACTTTTCGTCCACGAAAAGGAACGAGGTAGGAGAATAGAAGCAACAGAAAGGAAAGGTAGATTCAAAATACATAGTTTTAGATACAAAAATTAATTCAAAACTATATAAATTTCATTTTCGAGTGTTAACATTATACATCTCATTACTTATTAACATCCATTTATTATTATTATTCTAATTAACTCACTCTCAATTAATTTACATCCATATCCAATTTATTTGCATTCACCTTTTCTTTATAACTTAAGTTCAGTTTTTTTTTCAATACAGATTCTATTTTATTTAACTCATTTATTTAGTCCATTTGACCTCACTTAAGTTAATTACACTTAATAATTCAATTTCAACTATTCTTTGTAATTTACTTTCGTATCACAAACGGTTTATAAAGATATGAATTTATATATTACCTGTTTAGTTTCTTAAGTTCATATTTATTTTCTTAAATAACATTCACTTGTTATTATACAATTTATTTCACTTAACATATATTGCAACAAAGATTAAGTGTATAAACATTTATTATACCTTATTTATAAATTCCCTTAACAAAATTTTATTTTGGGACATCTTATTGCTTACATTTATATTGTATGCTATTCAATTACATGTTTTCGTTACATTCAAACTTTTTTCCAGGTAAGTTTTACTAACGTTTCGAATGTAGTTGAGCACTATACAAATTTATCTTTTATTTTCAACATTTCTATTGTGAAAAAATTTAGTTTGAACATTTATATTACTTAAGTTTTCTCTTGTATAACTTTCAACTATATATTCAGATTAACATTTTAACCTTTTGAATATTTCAAGTAAGTTATATATGTTTTAGAATGCAATTGAGTACTATACAAATAAATTTTATCCTGGTTCAAATATTTCAAGTTGTTTCAATTTCATTTCTCATTTCTCATTTTAGACACTCTAATTATTCAAAAAAAATTATTCATTTCAATAATTAAAAACCATCATTTAAAATAAAACTTAAGAGTTCAATTTCTGGTTTCACTTCAAACCATTTTGAAATAAATACACACACACACACATATATATATATATATATATATATATATATATATATATATATATTTTGTACATCAAATCATACTCAAGAAATTCAAATCAAATCCATTTTCTAAAACAAAAGTGTAGCAAAGCTACTAAGTGGTCTCCCCACTTTGAGACTCGAAAATGAATGTCGATGATGCTGTAGTCATCATCGAAACTATTTTTCAGCAATATAAGAGGAGAGTACCGACTTACTTCTTTTAAAATTCTTTGGAAGTATTTTCGTTCGAAAATACTTTCAAACAATATAGTTTTTCAAAACTTTGAAAACCAAACTATGAAAACAACCAAAAATTAAATTCTTAAATCCCAAATTTAAATTCATTTCATTTGCAAATCAGATTCATAAACCAAGTTTATAAAATTTCATCTCCTTATAACATACAACATAGTTAACTGCTTAGGAAAGTTGACAAAACAATAGGTGATAAACTAGTACCATCATTTCTAATAATCAATTCATTAACTATCTAATTTCAGAAAATTATACTTTTATATATAATATATAATCATACATAAAACTATTTCATTTACCAATTTCCAAAACAATATTATGTTAGTTTGCTCTGTTCAATTGTTTTGGACTTCCTATCGATAGCTTTAGCTAAAAGAATCGATCGAAACCCAAAATTGAAAGTTTAACAACTCAAATAACACAATATAAAACATTTTTATATCAATTACAAATATGCACTCTCACAAGATGATTCAAGAATGGATTTTAGTACAAGGATATAGATTTAAATTTAGAGGGACCCAAATCAAAGAGAATTCTAAAAAAGAAGATAAGTCAAGATAAGATAATTAAATTACAAAAGAGGTAAGATGGATAGACTTAATTAATCGCGGCGTCCTTAACCGGGTCAACTTAGACTCCATTTTCAGAAACAATGTACCTAAGAAATTGGCTTTCAACTGATGACTCCAAAGAATTTCCATCACATGTCCCAAAAGAGATTCATTCTCTTTCTTTGACTTAGAAAAGACGAGAATATCATCAACGAGAACTAGGAAAAACTTGTTGAGAACATCGTGGAAAACACGATTCATGAGATCGACGATGAAGGTAGGAGCATTGGATAATCCAAAGAGCATGACTAACCATTTTCTGTTCGGAAAATTGTCTTGGGAATTCTCTTCTCGGCTACACGAAGCCGGTGAAAACCAATGGAAAAATCAAGCAAAGAGAATACTTTACTCCATAGAGCTGATCGAACATATTAATGGTACGAGGCATAGGATTTCTGTTCTTAAGAGTAAGCTTGTTCAGCACTCTAAAGTCAACACACATCCTCAAAGAACCATTAGATTTGGTGACAAAGACCACAGCTGCTCTCAATTTAGAAAAACTCTGCCAAATCAAACCATTGGAAAACGAACTTCAATCTGCTTCCTTAACTCGACTTTCTCTCTGGGTGTCATCCGTCTGGGAGGAAGAACAACAGGTCGAGCTTCAGGAATAAGATCGATGCAGAATTCAATTTCCCGCTTGGCAGGTAGAGAAGTGACTTCACCAAAAACATTAGGATAATCCCTAACTATCGGGGTGGAGCCAAGATCTCTAAGCTGAGCATCAAGCGAAAAGATAAAACCGCCTGCATAATCTTGAGGCATTCGACATACGATCATAAGAGAAGTACCCTGGTCGTCTACTAAAGAAACAGTTTGGGATTTGCAGGAAATAACCGCAACATAATGTTTTAACCAATCACCTCCAATCAAATGCATCAAAACCGAGGGCATAGAAATCTCTGGTGAATCAATGCATGTTGTAAAGGGTTTCACCACTCTACAAATCATTCTAAGGTTGGCAGGACCGTCGATGGGATTAGTCACGCATAATGATGAAGTTGCCAATTGAGGTTGCAAGATGTGCTCAAATTTATTACATAAACCAACAAAATAAAACTATAGAATGCTCCAGTATCATAAAGAATACGAACAGGAAAAGACAAGAATGGATTTTGGAGCAAAGATAAAGTTCCAAAATCCAAAAGAAAATCCTAATCAAAGAGGATCCTAACAAAGAATTTCAAGCTCGAACGAAGATGATTCTGCAATTAATTTTACTCATTCTTGGGTATTACTACCCTATGTCTAATGAGTTTTTACTCCATAAGCTATGTTTTGCCTAAACCAGAGCCCTGATACCAACTGTAATGACTCATTATTTCGAACAATCCAAATCGACAGTAATCCACACATGTCAAATTTGAATTGCTCAAAACAACATATTATTATTTATATTTGGCAAATCTTATCATGTAAGGTAAATAAATCAATCATAGATACAGAGTAATACAACAATACACAGCGGAATAGATAAATAGTAGTTCATAAAGCTACTACAAAAATATTAAAGTCTAAAGCAAAATACAATAGAAATCCCAAATACAAAGAAGTCTCTAACACATAAGCAAATAACAAGTCTGAACATAAATAACTGGAAATAACAGAAAAGCTGAACGGATAAAAATAGATCTCCAAGCAAAGCTCCAAAGGTGAGTCTCAAATATTGTGACACTCGGGCTGACCCGAGCATAAAGAAAAACACAAAAAACTCGAGTCGGGATTAACATTCGTATGCAAGTAAATCAACTAAAGTGAAATGTTAAGTGAAATGTAATATAACTTAAAGGATGTTTGAGATTCCACCCTTTAAAGATACGTTAAACCATCTACATACATAATACAATATGCAACATGGTTAATGTCTACAATAAAGTAAAATATTGGAATAGCGTTAAGGCGTTGCCCATATCCTCCTTAACACATTTTGTATAAACGCCGTAGTCTATACAGTATCGTAATTCCTCCATAACTTGAAGGGCTATCAGAGGGCACTCCATAGTGTACGACACAAACCAAACTCATAGTGGGCTCGAAAAGGTATATGAAAAGGCAAACGAGGCAATGCTCGGGCTAGGATACCAACGTTTTGCAGATATGGACTGGCGGTAACGCATAGCAGTTACTACCGCCCACCTCGAGACACACTCCCATAATCAAAGGTGCGCACCAATCAAATCACAAAGTAATATATATGGTTTTGAAGAACCATGCTCGATCAGAGGTGTGACCTCACTTGGCCTGGTGTGGCTCCTGTTTTAGTCATATCAAGCTAACCCGAGGGGGTCAGGGCAGCATTCATACCTCATACAGAATCGTTCGTCGAACCATTCTACTTCATTCTGGATTCTCCACCATATGCATAGTTGTTAAAGTGGTTTTCGATATTGGCAAAGAGTATGACAATATCTGATCCCTGTCACTTTATCAACTAAACGCTTATTTCACACCATGGTCATTTTGTAAAATTAACTTTTATGAATATTCAAATAGAGTCTCAAGTCATAAAATTTAAAGAAAATTCAAAATATTAAATATCTAACTTCAATTATACTTAATTTTGAAAATATTCACTTAATCACCTTTTATAAAAATTTAAATTAATCTCAAATTACAAATTTAAATCAAAATTAAATATTCAATTTCATTTTATTTAAATTTGAAATATTCATTTAATCACCTTAATCAAAATCAAGTTACAAAATCATATATTTAAAATCTAAAATCAATAAGGTCAAATTAATTCCTATTTGAACACAATTCTTAAACAAATTAAATTTCAAATCAATTTCAATTTATCTTTCCAACCATAATTTATTAAAGTGATTACAAAAATCTATTTTAGATTAATAACATAAATCTAAATAAATATTTTAAACATATTATATATATATTAAATTAAATTTTATTGCATTAAATTTTATTATATTAAATCTTATTTATTAAATATATTTTAAATCTTATTTTTTATATTTTAAAAATAACAAAGTTATAAGTAAAATCTTAAAATTTTTATTTTCAAACTTAACTTATAATTCTAAAATATACAAAATATATAATTTAAAAATCTAAATTTATACATATATTAAAATTAAAATAAAATCTTTATAATCAGAAACATATATATTTTCTTTTCTCAAAATTTGGAAATCAATTAAAAATAGACCATCGATGTCCGTATATAGTTTTTTAACCTATGGTCAAGTGATACTGATATTTATCATTTCAATCCGCAATAATTTAAAATATACAGGCATATATCATTTCAATCGGCAATATCAAAATTCAAAATCAATAAGATTGCTTGAGTTTATCATTTCAACCCATCGTGCTTTCCTAATTATCAGGGAACTTGCAGTGTGAGAATAACTAAATAATAATATAAAATAGCATAACATATCAATTACAAGCATATATCATAATTAACCATTTATACACACACACACACACACACACACACACACACACACACACAACATGGTATGGTGTCATATGTCAATTAACATAGGTAAACAATTTAAATAATAACATATCAAGCTCAACGATTTAATCACTAACCAATTCCAATTTAACAACACATTTCAATCGTCATTTCATGTGAAATAAATTTACTAAACATAAGAATGTTAATCATGAGTGATCAATCAACTTTCATCGCTACGAAAACAACGGGAATAAGAAAACAGACACAGACACGTGGCGAAACAAAGCAAGAAGGTGTTGTACACAAATCAGGACAAAAAGATGGCTGTGACAAGTTCCAGACAGCGACACAAAGCAACTTAAATTCAAAATATATATTTTCTTTTATATGTATATATATAATAGGAAGAGAAGTAGAAGCTAGGGGTGCTCGGCAACGGATGTGTCTTCAGCGTTGGAGTGGGGAAAAGGGAGGGCTGCTGCGGCTAGGGGAAAGTGAAGGCTAGGGTAGTGAGTTGGCATAAGCGTGGCAGTGGGTTACATAATAGAGAAGGATGGCACGGTAGTGGGCTGTGGGATGGGTTCAGTGGAGGAAAGGTGGCGAGGAGGAGGGTTTGCTTTCGGGGGAAGTCGGGTCCATTGGAGACGGTCAATGCACGTCAGAGGGTGGCTGCTTGCGCATGGGTTGCGGCCAGGAATGCTGCAGTGGAAAACAGAGGAGGGGAGGGTGGTATGGGTTCGACGAGGGAGGAGGCTGTGGTGGAGGCTGTGTTTGGGTAGAGGGAAGGTGGGCCGAAGGGTTTGGGTGGAGATGCAAGGTGAGGGTCTGTGGAAAGAAATGGCTGGCTGGCATTTGGCAGGGGATGACTGCTCGGAGGATTTGGATGATGTGGCGGAGCATGGTCGAGAAGGGAATGAGGCAGGTTGCAATGGTAAGAAGATAAGCAGGTTTCCAAATATAAAAATGCAAACCACATTTATTTATTTAGTAAGCAGAACGAAAAATAGAAAGAAATGCAGAGGAAAGGACGATCCAACAATTATATCGAAATCGTAGGAATGACAAAAGTCAAACATTGATTTGCTGGGAATATTAATTGTTAGCGATTATTAGATTTACCTGATGGACAAATGAAAGGACATAGAAAGCCCAAAAGGCCCAAAATGGAAACCGATACGGCTAATCGTTTTGCAGATTTCACCGCTTACAGGACGCCAAAATGCGCAAATGAATATACTGCGGAGATCAGTACCACGAGACGAACAAAATGGTACACAGATATGAGTGACACGATCTACCTATCAAAACTCGATATTCGCTGTCAAAAATGCTGCTAAACCTTCGAAAATACGATAAACGAGGTTAGAGCAGTCTAAATTTGGTGAAACGAATTATGACATCCCACTTAGAAAAAGGTCTACAATTTTATTATATAAAAATATTTAGATTATGAAAATATTTTATTCCCAACAAATTTGATTGATTTAAATTTTGAATTGAAATTTCTCAACTAAACAAACTTACATGTTTCCTAATGAAAATCTGGCCATTGCTACGTTTAAAAACGTATTTCAAATATCAAATTTTCGTTGCTAAATTTTGTTGTTTATTTTCCTGATATATTTAGTAAATCACGTTATTTAAATCGTTAAAATTTTCGGGTCGTTACATAATTAAACCCTCACCTCCATTCAAAATTGTTAGAACAGGAGCGCTAGTCAATCTTTCCTTCAGCTCTTTGAATGCTTGCTTACATTTATCAGTCCAAACAAATTTGATGTCTTTCTTCATCTAATTCATTAAGCATGTAGAATCTTCGAGAAATCCTGAATAAACCTCCTGTAGTAACCCACTAGCCCCAAGAAGCTCCAAATCTGGTTGTGCTTTTTGGCCTTTTCCAATCTTGAACAGGCACAACCTTCATTGGATCAACAGAAATACCCTCCGTCGAGACAACATGTCCTAAGAACCTAACTTTCGATCGTCAAAAATGACACTTTGTGAACTTTGCTTTCAAACGTTCTCTCTCAATGTTTTAATACAATCTTCAAATGGTGAGTATGCTCCTCCTAGGTCTTTAGTAGACCACAATATCAACCATAAACACAAGAACAAACTTATTCAATGCATCCCTAAAAGCCCGATTTATTAAGTCCATGGAATATGCTGGAGCATTAGTTATGCCGAACAACATAACTAACCACTCTAAAACTTATCAGACCTAAAAGCTATCAAAGGTACACTCTCCTTTGCTACCCTATGTTGATGAAATCCGTCAAGATCAAGTTGAGAAAATACCCGAGCACATGAAGATGATCGAACAAGTCATATATCCTAGGAAAAAGATACTTATTCATAATAGTTCACTTATTGAGCTCGTAGTAATCCACACACAGTCTTAAGGTATCATTCGCCTTCATAGCAAAGACGACGAACATCCCCAATTCGAACGACTCGATTAGATCGAGCTCTTCCATAATAAATCACTAACCTAGTTAATTAGTTCCAACTTCTCCTTCGATGCTAGCCTTTGAACATGCAACATAATATTTTTAACATCCTAAACCAAATCAATACGAAATTCTATCTCATGAAGAGGTAGTAAACCAGATACCTCTTCAAACACATCTGCAAACTCCTGCACAACAAAGATTGAACCCAACATCTCTTCCGCCACATCAAGAAAATAAATAAAACAACCCTTAAGCAAGCTTAGTCCATCATAATACATTGTCACAACCTCCATTCCCTTCTTCAATACCACAGTTCGCTTAACACAATCCAAGACGACATTATTCCGAGACAACCAATCCACCCCGAGCAAAACATCAAACCCCGTAAAACTAAGAACATACATATACCAAGGAAAGAGTTGGTTAAAATAACTAAGCGAAACTCCTAAACAAATCATACTAAGATGGCCGAGCCCCCTACAAGGTTCGACACACAAATAGAGTCAAAAGCCATAATAGGCTCCAGTCTTAATCTATTGACAAGGCCACTAGAATGAAACTAAGAGAAGCATTGGTATCAAATAAAACATGAGTAGGAATGCCATAAACATATAGAATACTTTCCAGAACCGGCTTCCTTGTTGCAGCTGCAGAAGTAGAAGGTGCTGAAGCAAAAGCAAAAACTCTAGCACGTTGTCCTTTCTAAAGCATCGGGCAATCCTTAAAAAAATGACTTGACTGATGGCAGTTATAACAACTTCACTACAACAGAAAAATCATTTCACAACGGCTTTGAACCACTGCAAAATGATTTTGTAATGGCCCAAATACGTTAGAAATTAGGTAGTGGTAAAATTTCGAATGGCCTAGGGCCATTGCGAAATTTGAAGAGAATTCTTCCATAACAACATCTTCGACCTCTTTGTGTCTTTTTAGCTAAAAGATGGAAGAAATATTTTACCATGTTCAGTGTAGTAAAAAAACTAATTTTATGAAAACTAGCAAATCTCAGTGCGTATACTGAAACAAATATGGAAATAATTTCATTAAGTGTAAAAAACAATCCCACTTAATTCCAATTGTATCTAATACTTATACTAAAATAAATATTAACGGAAAATTTGATACATCTATAGAACATATACTATTGATAATGTGGGAAGTTCTAAATGCGCTGCTGTAGACAATGCTCGTCTTTCTTCTTATAGCAACTTGGCTGACCATTATGCATCCAAAGACATAGCTACTACTTCTGCGGCCCTTGCACAAGATTGAAAGCGAGTCAAAAGTCAAAATCAAGATGAGGAAACCTTTGAACTCAAGGCAACTTCTCCTACGTAAGTAGTTGATAACCCTGCATAACAAAATAAGGTAAGTCAAATTAAATCCAAATTAAGGAAATCCAAGAGATCTAAGGCCAGTGGTTCGAGTGCTTCCTATATTGATTCGAAGTGTTATCCTTCCGGTTCAAATTAATGCACTTGTTTGGAATACGAGCGGAATTAACTCCCACACTAAACAAAAGAAAATACTGCAATTTTGAAAAGGCAAAAGGTTCTCCTCTTTTATGGTTAATCTTTTATAAGCATCAATTTAACAATTAATTTTGATCTGATATCAATTTAATAATTAAAGTGAAACTTGATGATTATCAAACCATAGAGTGTGTAACCAAATATATCTGTTTGTGAATGAGTTGTAGTGTAAAATTTATATTTACAATAACTATAATTAGTAAATAAGAATACGTTAAATTTCACTATTCCAACAAATGACGGAGCAAAGAGCTTACGATAACTGAAACAAAAGATGTCCAAATGTTGATATCCCTTGAATAAAAACACCCAACATCAAAATCATTTATGGAAGTTTCATTTTTATTTTATGTTATGCAAATAGCTACATAACAATCGATGCATGGCACCTAGATGCACTGCTATTGAGGAATATACAATGGAATAAGCAAATACATATGAAGCAAAAATAATTCAATATCATCATAGCCGTTCAGATTGCAAGAATACATCTCTGCCATTCAAGACTTAAAGGATGATAACGGGCCGAAATCCAATACGTTTATTTATTTTACAAGGACAAATTATATACTGAAATCATGTGAGTGCAAAAACAATATTCATCATCTCTATAACATCAAAAGCATTACTCCTTGATCAATATAGAGAAATCATATTGTTTTTCAAGCTCTTATATAGTATCGGAGCTTTTATATGCTTAACAACAAAAGTACCATGCCATTGATTCCATCATAGTATTTTTCATCATTTGAAAATCAAGCTGCATCTTGAATCATCTGAGAATCGAAATTCTCATCATCATTTTGCTGCATCAGGAACTTACCTCTCAGATCAAGATCAATACCCATTCCATCAGATCATTCTTTCATTACTACTGTGCCTTGCCAAGAAAGGCCCTGTCAGAGAGAGTCATCATTCAAGAAACCCTCTGGCTGCAATAGCAATATTTATTGAATCCCATGTCTTTTCTTATTTCTTGATTTTCATCTATCTCAACGGCTGAAGGTGATATAGATAATTCCTCCACCTCTAATACTGGAAGTACACCACCTGATCAGAGACCAAATGGTGCATAATAACTGGTAATAGCCATGATAAAACCGCAAAGTCGGCTGATTGCAATCCTGTTAGAAGAAGCAAACTTCCCGCTTTGGAAGTTTCAAGTTGAAACTGTAGTAAGAGCCTATGGTCTAGAGGAGTACATTCTTGGAACATTGATTACACCACCAAAATACACTACAGACAAGGATGGAAAGTTAATTAGCAATCGAGAATTTATATCATTTCAGAGACAAGACAGACTTGTCAGTTCTTGGCTATCATCTATTAGTACAAATTTTCTCCCTCAATTGGTTGTACACCATCACATGAAATATGGTTAACTATAGAAAAAAAATTTCAGCACTCAGTCTGCAGCAAAGATAATGTATTACAAGAGGCAATTACAAAATGTTAGAAAGGAAAATTTACCAATGAGAGATTATCTACTCAAGGTTAAAACTATATGTGATCAGTTAGCATCTATAGGGCATAAAGTTTCAGACACTGAGCAAGTACTATGTAACGACCCGCTATTTTGGACCATTCAAATCGACAATAAAACCGTACATGTCCGACTTGAATAATTCAAAATACCGAATTGTTAATAAAATTTGGCAAAACTTAAAATATACATTAAATAAATCAATCATAGATCACTTACACAGAGTAATACAATGCAGCGGAATAGATAAAGAATAGTAGTTCATGAAGCTACTATATACCTCAGAGTTAGAAATAAAATACAACCGAATAGTTCAAATGCCATGAAGTCTCCAATGCAACAGATGGCTTCTCTGAACCAATCAACTGGATGACTGAAGGGATAGATAGCTGGATCTTCAAGCAAAGCTCCAACTTCGAAGACGAGTCTCAAATGCTGTATCTCTCAGTCTGACCCGAGCGTAAAGCAAAACACAAAACACTCGAGTCAGGATTAACATTCTTATATCTATAAATCTAACTCAAGTGAAATATCAACTGAAATATAATTAACTTAGAGGATGTTTGGGATAACCATCCTCTAAGGGTCCATGGAACTATCTAAAAGATAGAAATATACACTATAACACCGTAGTTTTTTTCAACTTAATTTATACTTCAAAACCAAATATCATTTTCACTTCAAATATCTCTATACTTCCCAAATAGTATTTTTATATATTAAATAATTTGTACAGTAAAGAAATTTCAATTCCCTCAACTTAACAAATCGTTTAACACCAACCCGACCACCCCATTTAAATCTATTTCAATCTCAATTTATTAATTTAAATTCAACTCAATTTCTAAAATAACCACTTCAATTTTATCGATCTCAAATTCGGATTTGAAATCACAAAATACCCTTTATGTTCAATATATTTCAAAACTTTAAGTATTCAACGTTTCAAACTAACTTTTTAATCAATTTAGTTTCTAAATAATAAATTCAACTATACTAATTTCAAATACATATCCGAATCTCAAAATAAACCATTTAAATCCCAATATAGTTCAAAGCTTTAATATTTAATTAAATGTTCAATTTAATAGTTCCATATAGATCTCGATTTAACCTCATTATTATCTAGTCTTAAAATAATCCCTCATTAGATACAATATCATTTAAGTAACCTTAAATTACATTTTAATCAATATTTTCTTTAATTTATTTAAACGTGAAATATTCATTAAATCACTTAAATAAAAATCCAGTTACAAAATCATACCCTTAAATTTCCCATTCAAAAATTTCAAATTGATTTAATTGAATAAATCCTTATTTAAATACCATTTAGATAAACCCACATTTATCTCCCAATCTTAGTAAATTGCAGAATACTTTTGGAATAAAATTTACATAAATATTTAGCATAATTTATGTATTAAATCAAATTTTGACTAAATTAAACATTATTAAATCTATATATCATTACCCTTTATATATAAAAAATTTAAGGATTAACGTTTAATAAGACCATATATTTCTTTCCAAAACAATGAATTAAATTTCAAAATATTTATATATATGGACCAACGATGTCTGTATATATTTCTTATCATATGGTCAAGTGTTACGGATATTTATCATTTCAATCCGTACACTAAATGTATACGGGTGGATAGCATTTCAACCCGTAATCCCAATTCAATTAAATGAAAATCGCTTGGGTTTATCATTTCAACCCATAACGATTTTCTCCTATTCTAAAGTCTGTTCGGGTATGTATCATTTCAACCCATAGTGATTTCTATACTAACAGGGAACTTGCAGAGTGATAACAGATATGTAAATAATAATAATAACAGCAGGCATATATCATCAAAATAAATATATAAACAATAGGATATGGTGTCATATCCCATAAGTGAATAGTTACAGATAATAGCATATATAACAATTTAAATAACTACAGCCTCATATTTTAATTGTCGTCTCAATTGAAATCAAATTTAGTAAATAAAAGAATGTTAATCGTGAGTGATTTCTCACCTTTCGAGGCCAGAGAAAAAGAAGTGAGTTATGAAATCCAGATCCGAATTCCAAAACAAAGCTAGATGGACACGGTTCAATGATCAAAGCTGATAATAGGAATAGACGAATTCAAATCAGAATTGGATCAAGGAAGATAAATTGGATAAGTGAGCTTATATACAACTAGCCAACATATGCAGACACAGTTTATAAAATATGCAACAAAATATGAATGCCTCGGTTAATATATATACATAGGTGTGCAGACCGACTATATTAATATAACCATATATATACTATATAACATTTCCTCTACCAATTTGTATATGACTATATATATGACTATACTTGAAATCAAAATACACATCCCTTAAAAAAAATCCAACGTATATCAGTCAGTGCAAACAACCTTAAGGCTGACATGAAATAAACTTTTGAAAGCATATACTGTTGAAATTATAAAATATTGATATAACTTATACTGTAAAACTACCATAGAAAATTTATATATATACCTACATTTAAATATAACTTATGTAAATTGTTGAAAATAAAATAAAATATAGTACGGTAGACTCTAAAATACTAAAACAATCATAAAAATATATATATTATAAATTGACCTATCAAACTTGTACCCACCAATTTTATATAATATATATACCAAAACAGTAACGAAAATTGAAATACTATATTTTATATATCTAACATATGAAAGCTAATAAAATAACATATTTTATTGTAGTTGAAACTGTTATAACCAAATATATAAAACATATAAAAATACGTATATTAATAGAAGGCTGCCAAACTTATACCATATATACCGTAAGCTATCAATAGTAAAATAAAACGCGTATATATATATATATATTTAACTTATCAACTAGTTAGTAAAACATACGTATCTAAAAACCGTACGATAACTATATGCTAACAAAAGTCAAAAACTATATACCGTAAAATCTTAAAATAATATACATAATACAGTATAAATATATACTAACCTTTATATATGAACAGAAGTTAAATATTTATATACACGTTTATAAATATAACAATTATCATATATATACTATTATGAAATATATTATTATTTTTAAAGTTCAACTGTTAGGGAATTCAAAATCCCCATAGTTGCAGTAAACATATAAAACAAAACTTATGCACAATCTATAATGTTCTTAATATATAAAATAGACTTATATCAAATAAAATGCGTACTTACTTTTAAAAACCAGAGAGGAAATGTTTTGCCAACTAATGCATGCGGCCATGGGGAGGAGGCAGGCCAAGGAAAAGAGAGAGCTCATGCTCAGGTTTGGAAGAAATAAGAAAAGATGGAGGGGAGATGAGAACAGGCGATTTTTAAAGGAAGAATGCATGCGTGATTCAAGCAACATGACATGGCGAAGGACATTCTTCAGGCAACAGAGAAAATGCTAGTTTCTTAAATATAAAGGTAGGTATGCATCTGATATGTGAACGTGCTATATGACTTTATATAATATTTACAAAGCTCTCTCCTCTTTTAATATTAATTTGAGGGAAACGAATAGCCTACAGAGAGAAAAGAAGATGCAATCTATGCTATACTATATATATATATATATATATATATATTCCTAGAAACACGGAAACGAAGAGGTAAAAGAGGGAAGAGAAAGAGGCGTATAAATGAATGGTAAATAAATTTAGATTTCAAATGAAATAAATGGAACAGCAGAGATTAAAGTATGGATGTAAATCCTAGAATAATTAAAAGCAACGGTTATATGTTGATTAAGAAAAATAATTAAAACAATTAATGGCTTAAATGGGGCAGCATGTTTCAAAATTTTGAAATGCAAAAGAAACGTACACTATAAATATAAAGTTTTCAAAAGCAAAAGAAACGTAAAGCTGTCCATTAATTCATCAAAACGTTATTTAAGTAATAAATTGAAATGAAAAAAAAAAGTAATTGTAACGGTCAATAGTTGATTTAGCTATACACTTAAAGCAATAAATTTTTGTTTGTTTGTACAACACATAATGAGTTTTGAAAGTCAAGGATATAAAAATGGATAAAAGGAAAGAAATCAGGAAATTTTTGTGAGCAATAGCTTTCCAAGGAAAGATAGGCTTACATTATATATACATGCTGAGATGATTAGGCACGTTCAAAATTTTTGAAGCAATGAAGGAATTGGAAATAAATATAAAATGAAAGAAATTTGAAAAGTCCGTAGCTATGATTTAGCCAAAATTTATTAAAACCATTTACTAGGAAGGTTGGAACTGAAATAATAGGGAGAGGAAGGCACATTAAATTTGATGACAAAGTTGTGTTCGGATCTATAAGCAAGTGGTTTATATATTATAGGCCTTATGAAAGCGAGGGAAGGAACGGATGCTACTAGCTTGATGATTTGAGATTCTTTCAAGCGTTAAAAACAAAAATAAAGAGAGACCAGAATAAACGCACCACCATAAATATAAATATACGCTTCAATTGCAAAAGAAACGTATAGAGAAAATTATGGGTAGTGGGAAAGGTAAAGTCAGTGCACGAAACTACAAGGAATAATAAAAGCAAGGTCGATGATCTCAAATTTATTAATGGTTACGAATGGAAAAGTCTACCTGGATTGGAAAAGTATTAAGCAATAGAAATCTTTAACGGTAGTAAAAAGAAACCGTTACGCACTGATTCAGAAATCAATTAAAGCAATTAATAGCTTGAATTGGACAGCACGTTTTCTCAATTAAATAAACTTCCATAAAATTATTTGAAAATTTACAATCTGCTATATTTAAATATACGTATTCTAAATATATAAACATTTTATTTAAAAATTCAATTATTATAAGATTTCACAAATATTCAATTAAATACGTTATAGAATCAATTAAAATTGTTAAAATTTTCCGGGTCGTTACACTCTCCCCCACTCAAAACTTTTCGTCCCCGAAAAGGAAGGAGGTAGGAGAATAAAACAACCAGAAAAAAAAATAGATTGAAAGCCAAGATAAACAATAAATTTTAAAACTATATAAATTTTATTTAAAATATTTATTTGAAAATTTCATTTGAAATTAAATTTTCTTTAATATTTAATACTTCTTAAACTCCTTTGCAAACAATTATTTACATTATTACTTCTATTTACAAAGACTATTGAAAATATTAAATCCAAAATTTATGAAAATTTTAATTTATCTCAAGATACCTTTCAAATATTATCAATAAATTAATAATCATTTTCTTTAAAGATGTTTTATTTAATTTATAACTTCAAAAATATTTATAACACTAAAATTTTATATAAAACAATGTAGTATACAAATAAGCAATATTTAAAAGATTTATTCAAAAATGAAACGAAGGTAGATTCCGAAAACGGAATATAGGTGAAAAATGAAGCTGAGCAGATGAGTTAGATTCAAAAGAATAGAATCGGGCACGAATAATTTATTTCAAACCATAATAATTTTAATTTCAAATATTAATAAAAATTTCTTTGTTGGGAAAAATACTTTTATAATAAATAATTTTATAATAATACGTTTATATCGAAATAAATCTTTCTTTCGAAAATATTTTTATAACTCGATGTTTTAACAAGTTTATCCTCGTTCTTGCAGACTCTGGCCATGCGTTGATCAGGCACAAAGCTAGAATTCTTCAAGTACTTAGTAGACCTGTTTCAACACCCAGTGAAAATACTTGAAAAACCTTTTTAAAAACAGATATGGAAAGTACAATCCAAACAAACAACCAAACCAAAACCTTTGTCCGACTATGGTTCGCAGATACACAATGGTTACGCCTGGGTCTCCGAGGAAACAATCCATATCCGTAAGCTTTCTCAGCCCCGCGAGTTACGCCATGATGACTAGTAGAGTGCATGATACACAATGGCTACGCCTGGATCCCCTAGGAAACAATCCGTACCCCTAGGCAAGACTCAGCCAGGCACTACTATTCGCGACCTACACAGATTGCAGGATACACAATGGTTACGCCTGGATCCCCCAGGAAACAATCCGTACCCCTAGGCAAGACTCAGCCAGGCAGTTGCGCTATGCAGTCACGAGAGAAAAAAACCATGGGTTACGCCACGGTGGGAAACACTCGAGTATTACATCCGGAAAACCGAAAATCAAAGAGAATAATATCGATAGAATGAATCCACGATGTGGCCACAAAGCGGATATCAAGCAGAAGGCACTTTCCATATCTTTACTTCGAAAATATATATCATATAGTACCTTTTCAAATACTTTCAAATATCATACTTATATAAAATCCATATATACATATAAGATTCCATTTTCAAATCGAATACTTTCCAAATCAATAGTATATCAAATCATACTTCTATAGACTTCGATTTATAAAAAAAATTCTCTTTCCAAATTGAGTACTTTTCAAATCAATAGATTTCAAATCACTTCATACTTATACAAATCCATTTTATATAAGTTCGACCACTCCCAAATCAAGTGCTTAACAATATAAGGTTCTCAATTTCAAATCATTTCAATATCAATTCAGTTTCAAAATCATATAGGATTTCACCAAATTTTCTTCCAAATTAAGTATCTAAATTTCAAAGTTCCCAAAGTAATAGGTTTAGAAAATTATCCCAGTTTCCAAATTAAAATAATTCAAGTCAAACAAATTCATTTCCAAAATCACCATATAAGTACTGGTTTTTAATTTCAATTTAATTTCAAAACCAAATATTTTCTCAAAATCAATTATACTCAAAATGGTTTCCAAATTTATAATCATCACTTTAAAACTTTTAAATTATCTATTTCTATTAGAAATATCCGATTTACCTTTCTGAAAACCATTATTTGAAATTAATTTTTTTTCCAAAACATTTCAAAACTAAATTCCATATTAGTATAATTAAAAATAGTCATATTCACTTACTTAACAAAAGGTTTCAAACTTACTTAAGTCATACTCTTCAAAACTAAACTTATATGCTTTATCAAAAATTTTATAATTTTCGAAATTTCTTAGTTTAAAACTTTTAAACCTTGATTTGGAAGTGCTCGAACCTTCAAAATAGTCGATGAAATCAAATTTCAAATCTAAGAGTTCGAAATCAATTTTTTTTTATATAGAGTTATTACTAGTCAAGTTGAAAACTCGGGGACTGAACACCGGTCTCACTTTAAATTGTTTCAAATATATACATATATCTTTCGAAAATATCAAATTATACTTCGGAATTTGAAATCAAAAACGGTTTTACAAAATCACTCGCATAGCGAAGCTATTAAAGTGGCCTCTCCCCCACTCTGAAACTCGAAAATCAATGTCGATGATGCGTGCACTCATCACCGAAATTATTCTCCAGCGACATAAGTGAGTTCTGGACATCTATTTTCTTGAAAACTTCTTTGAAATTTCTTCAAAATTATTGGAATTCATTTGAACCCATTTGAAACATTTCTTATTCGGAAAAATACTTTTAAATCGTATTATTTTTATATATGTTCCCAAAATCTTAAAACCAATTTCAAAATATCGGAATTCAATTCTCGAATTTCAAATTTAACCCTTCAGTTACAAATCCTTTTTATATAAATCACTTTCTTATAAATTTTCAAAATTTCCAATCCTTTCAAAACTTTTATATATAGAATAACATTTCTTATTCATTTTATATATAGGTATATAATCCTTATCGAAAACATTTTCACTTTTATATATAGAATAAAATCATAGTTATCAAAATAATAATTTCATATAAAACAATTTTAAAATACAACAAACCCGATTTTCAAAGGATGATTCAAGAATGGATTTCAAAACAAAGATAGAGATTTAATTTAGAGGAACTCTAATCAATAGAATCCTGATTCGAAGATAGGCTCAAACAAGGTTGAGAAAATCAAATTACAAAATAGAAGATGGATATACTTCTATAAATCTCGGGCGACCTTAACCGGGTCAACCGTGACTTCAGGAATATAATTGATGCGGAATTCTAAAGCAAATCGACATTCGATTGCCAGAGATAGAATTCGGCATACCAAGATATAGCAGCATCGTAAACCGAGGATACAGAAATCTCCGGTGAATCAATGCCAATTGTAAAGGAGTTTTCACCCCCTTTACAATTCATTCCGTGGAGTTATGGGATACTCCAGAATCAAACGAATATAAATAGGGAGAGACAAGAATGAATTTCGGAACCGAGGGACATTCCAAAATTCAAAGGAAATCAAGTCAAAACGAAGGGATTTAACTCGAACGAAAGTGATTCTGTAAATGAATTTACCATATATGCTAGGTTTTTCCTACAGCCAAAGCTCTGATACCAACTGTAACGACCCGCTATTTTGGACCATTCAAATCGACAATAAAACCGTACATGTCCGACTTGAATAATTCAAAATACCGAATTGTTAATAAAATTTGGCAAAACTTAAAATATACAGTAAATAAATCAATCATAGATCACTTACACAGAGTAATACAATGCAGCGGAATAGATAAAGAATAGTAGTTCATGAAGCTACTATATACCTCAGAGTTAGAAATAAAATACAACCGAATAGTTCAATGCCATGAAGTCTCCAATGCATCAGATGGCTTCTCTGAACCAATCAACTGGATGACTGAAGGGATAGATAGCTGGATCTTTAAGCAAAGCTCCAACTTCGAAGACGAGTCTCAAATGCTGTATCTCTCAGTCTGACCCGAGCGTAAAGCAAAACACAAAACACTCGAGTCAGGATTAACATTCTTATATCTATAAATCTAACTCAAGTGAAATATCAACTGAAATATAATTAACTTAGAGGATGTTTGGGATAACCATCCTCTAAGGGTCCATGGAACTATCTAAAAGATAGAAATATACACTATAACACCGTAGTTTTTTTCAACTTAATTTATACTTCAAAACCAAATATCATTTTCACTTCAAATATCTCTATACTTCCCAAATAGTATTTTTATATATTAAATAATTTGTACAGTAAAGAAATTTCAATTCCCTCAACTTAACAAATCGTTTAACATCAACCCGACCACCCCATTTAAATCTATTTCAATCTCAATTTATTAATTTAAATTCAACTCAATTTCTAAAATAACCACTTCAATTTTATCGATCTCAAATTCGGATTTGAAATCACAAAATACCCTTTATGTTCAATATATTTCAAAACTTTAAGTATTCAACGTTTCAAACTAACTTTTTAATCAATTTAGTTTCTAAATAATAAATTCAACTATACTAATTTCAAATACATATCCGAATCTCAAAATAAACCATTTAAATCCCAATATAGTTCAAAGCTTTAATATTTAATTAAATGTTCAATTTAATAGTTCCATATAGATCTCGATTTAACCTCATTATTATCTAGTCTTAAAATAATCCCTCATTAGATACAATATCATTTAAGTAACCTTAAATTACATTTTACTCAATATTTTCTTTAATTTATTTAAACGTGAAATATTCATTAAATCACTTAAATAAAAATCCAGTTACAAAATCATACCCTTAAATTTCCCATTCAAAAATTTCAAATTGATTTAATTGAATAAATCCTTATTTAAATACCATTTAGATAAACCCACATTTATCTCCCAATCTTAGTAAATTGCAGAATACTTTTGGAATAAAATTTACATAAATATTTAGCATAATTTATGTATTAAATCAAATTTTGACTAAATTAAATATTATTAAATCTATATATCATTACCCTTTATATATAAAAAATTTAAGGATTAACGTTTAATAAGACCATATATTTCTTTCCAAAACAATGAGTTAAATTTTAAATATTTATATATATGGACCAACGATGTCTGTATATATTTCTTATCATATGGTCAAGTGTTACGGATATTTATCATTTCAATCCATACACTAAATGTATACGGATGGATAGCATTTCAACCCGTAATCCTAATTCAATTAAATGAAAATCGCTTGGGTTTATCATTTCAACCCATAACGATTTTCTCCTATTCTAAAGTCTGTTCGGGTATGTATCATTTCAACCCATAGTGATTTCTATACTAACAGGGAACTTGCAGAGTGATAACAGATATGTAAATAATAATAACAACAGGCATATATCATCAAAATAAATATATAAACAATAGGATATGGTGTCATATCCCATAAGTGAATAATTACAGATAATAGCATATATGACAATTTAAATAACTACAGCCTCATATTTCAATTGTCGTCTCAATTGAAATCAAATTTAGTAAATAGAAGAATGTTAATCGTGAGTGATTTCTCACCTTTCGAGGCCAGAGAAAAAGAAGTGAGTTATGAAATCCAGATCCGAATTCCAAAACAAAGCTAGATGGACACGGTTCAATGATCAAAGCTGATAATAGGAATAGACGAATTCAAATCAGAATTGGATCAAGGAAGATAAATAGGATAAGTGAGCTTATATACAACTAGCCAACATATGCAGACACAGTTTATAAAATATGCAACAAAATATGAATGCCTCGGTTAATATATATACATAGGTGTGCAGACCGACTATATTAATATAACCATATATACTATATAACATTTCCTCTACCAATTTGTATATGACTATACATATGACTATACTTGAAATCAAAATACACATCCCTTAAAAAAAAAATCCAACGTATATCAGTCAGTGCAAACAACCTTAAGGCTGACATGAAATAAACTTTTGAAAGCATATACTGTTGAAATTATAAAATATTGATATAACTTATACTGTAAAACTACCATAGAAAATTTATATATATACCTACATTTAAATATAACTTATGTAAATTGTTGAAAATAAAATAAAATATAGTACGGTAGACTCTAAAATACTAAAACAATCATAACAATATATATATTATAAATTGACCTATCAAACTTGTACCCACCAATTTTATATAATATATATACCAAAACAGTAACGAAAATTGAAATACTATATTTTATATATCTAACATATGAAAGCTAATAAAATAACATATTTTATTGTAGTTGAAACTGTTATAACCAAATATATAAAACATATAAAAATACGTATATTAATAGAAGGCTGCCAAACTTATACCATATATACCGTAAGCTATCAATAGTAAAATAAAACGCGTATATATATATATATATTTAACTTATCAACTAGTTAGTAAAACATACGTATCTAAAAGCCGTATGATAACTATATGCTAACAAAAGTCAAAAACTATATACCGTAAAATCTTAAAATAATATACATAATACAGTATAAATATATACTAACCTTTATATATGAACAGAAGTTAAATATTTATATACACGTTTATAAATATAACAATTATCATATATATACTATTATGAAATATATTATTATTTATAAAGTTCAACTGTTAGGGAATTCAAAATCCCCATAGTTGCAGCAAACATATAAAACAAAACTTATGCATAATCTATACTGTTCTTAATATATAAAATAGACTTATATCAAATAAAATGCGTACTTACTTTTAAAAACCAGAGAGGAAATGTTTTGCCAACTAATGCATGCGGCCATGGGGAGGAGGCAGGCCAAGGAAAAGAGAGAGCTCATGCTCAGGTTTGGAAGAAATAAGAAAAGATGGAGGGGAGATGAGAACAGGCGATTTTTAAAGGAAGAATGCATGCGTGATTCAAGCAACATGACATGGCGAAGGGCATTCTTCAGGCAACAGAGAAAATGCTAGTTTCTTAAATATAAAGGTAGGTCTGCATCTGATATGTGAACGTGCTATATGACTTTATATAATATTTACAAAGCTCTCTCCTCTTTTAATATTAATTTGAGGGCAACGAATAGCCTACAGAGAGAAAAGAAGATGCAATCTATGCTATACTATGTATATATATATATATATATATATATATATTCCTAGAAACACGGAAACGAAGAGGTAAAAGAGGGAAGAGAAAGAGGCGTATAAATGAATGGTAAATAAATTTAGATTTCAAATGAAATAAATGGAACAGCAGAGATTAAAGTATGGATGTAAATCCTAGAATTATAAAAAGCAACGGTTATATGTTGATTAAGAAAAATAATTAAAACAATTAATGGCTTAAATGGGGAAGCATGTTTCAAAATTTTGAAATGCAAAAGAAACGTACACTATAAATATAAAATTTTCAAAAGCAAAAGAAACGTAAAGCTGTCTATTAATTCATCAAAACGTTATTTAAGTAATAAATTGAAATGAAAAAAAAAAGTAATTGTAACGGTCAATAGTTGATTTAGCTATACACTTAAAGCAATAAATTTTTGTTTGTTTGTACAACACATAATGAGTTTTGAAAGTCAAGGATATAAAAATGGATAAAAGGAAAGAAATCAGGAAATTTTTGTGAGCAATAGCTTTCCAAGGAAAGGTAGGCTTACATTATATATACATGCTGAGATGATTAGGCACGTTCAAAAATTTTGAAGCAATGAAGGAATTGGAAATAAATATAAAATGAAAGAAATTTGAAAAGTCCGTAGCTATGATTTAGCCAAAATTTATTAAAGCCATTTACTAGGAAGGTTGGAACCGAAATAATAGGGAGAGGAAGGCACATTAAATTTGATGACAAAGTTGTGTTCGGATCTATAAGCAAGTGGTTTATATATTATAGGCCTTATGAAAGCGAGGGAAGGAACGGATGCTACTAGCTTGATGATTTGAGATTCTTTCAAGCGTTAAAAACAAAAATAAAGAGAGACCAGAATAAACGCACCACCATAAATATAAATATACGCTTCAATTGCAAAAGAAACGTATAGAGAAAATTATGGGTAGTGGGAAACGTAAAGTCAGTGCACGAAACTACAAGGAATAATAAATGCAAGGTCGATGATCTCAAATTTATTAATGGTTACGAATGGAAAAGTCTACCTGGATTGGAAAAGTATTAAGCAATAGAAATCTTTAACGGTAGTAAAAAGAAACCGTTACGCACTGATTCAGAAATCAATTAAAGCAATTAATAGCTTGAATTGGACAGCACATTTTCTCAATTAAATAAACTTCCATAAAATTATTTGAAAATTTACAATCTGCTATATTTAAATATACGTATTCTAAATATATAAACATTTTATTTAAAAATTCAATTATTATAAGATTTCACAAATATTCAATTAAATACGTTATAGAATCAATTAAAATTGTTAAAATTTTCCGGGTCGTTACATACTATCAATACTAGGAGAATTAGATGATGAATATGAAGCAGTAGTAACTGTTATCTCATCTAAAGAAACCATACCAACAATATAGTATGTGTACTCTACACTTCTTGCCTATGGAGGCAGGAATGAACAAACGAAGCCTTAAATAATAGACTTATCAGCCAACTATATCTCAAGTAATAAAAACAAGAACCAAGAAAGAGGTTGTAATAGTAAAAATCAGCAAAGTGTGAATCAGAGAGATGGTCAGTCATTCAGACTCAGAGGAAGAGGTGGCAGATGGAACAACAATAAACCAAGGCATCAAATTTATGAAAAACTTGGAGACACTGCAAGCAAGTGTTATTTCACATTCAATACAAACTATATACTACCACAACAAGGAAGCGGCAACCAAGAAACTACAATCCAAGTGCTAACTTGACTAATGTACAATAGAAACTCAAAGGGCAATGTGACATCACAAATAATGACATAGCAAAGACAGAAAGCATTCTGGATGACAGTCTAAGCAACTTAACTATGTCACAAGCAGTCTAAGCAACTTAAATCTTGGAAACAAGGAATACAAAGGTATGCAGTCTATATATATGGGAAATGGAAAATCTATTACAATCACACACACTGGTAATTCTTATATAATGGGAAAAAGAGAACTGTATTTGAATAATTTATTGAGAGTACCATTAATTAGGAAAAATTTATTAAGTGTGTCACAATTTGCAAATGATAACAATGTTAACTTTGAATTCTATCCATGTTACTGCTTAATTAAAGACATTCTAACTAAGGAAATTCTCTTGTAGGGTAGAGAATTTAAGAGGTTGTATCAATTCAATGTTGCTAACTCAAGAAAATATGGAACTAAAGGAATATGGTGCAATAATTCTGAAATCCAACAAGATGAAAACTGTAAGACCTTTGATAGTTGGCATTGTAAACTTGGGCATCCAAATGCCACTGTTGTAAAACATGTGTTGAATAGAAACAACATTTCTTTTGATGATATTTCAATGCCCTATATTTGTACACAGTGTCAACTGGAAAAAAATATCACAACCTACCTTTCTTAGATTCTGAAACAAAGTATAATAAACCACCAGAACCAGTTGCTACTGATTTGTGGGGTCCTGCAACAATACATAGTGACTATGGATATAATTATTATATCTCCTTTGTTAATGCATATTCCAAATATGTTTGGATCTATTTTTTTAAGTCTAATCTGAAACTTGTAATGCAGCAATGCAATTCATAATGCAGGCAGAAAAATAATTAGATAGTCAAGTTAAAATTTTGCAAACTGATGCCGGATCAGAATTTCTACCATTGAAGGAATATTTTCAAAAAACGGGAATTGTTCAGAGGACAACATGTCCATATACCTCTGGAAAAAATGGACTTGTTGGAAGAAGACATAGATAAATTGTTGAAACTGGACTCACTCTATCAGCTTAAGCATCAATGCTACTATAATTTAGGCCAAATGCTTTTGCAACAATAATTTATCTAATTAATAGACTATCTACAAAGGTATTACAACTTAGGAGTCCAATGGAGTTATTTTATAATGTTTTTTTTTTGAATTACCTAGAGAACCAAGCTTCGCTTGTAAACTCTAGGGAAGTATGTGCCTGCCAAACACATACTTCGGAGACTTGTTACAGGGTTGTCAGTTATGGGGCTCGGAGTTATTTTATAATGTTAAACCTGACTATCATAACTTAAAAGTTTTTGGATGCTTGTGCTTTCCGTGTCTCGGACCATATAATACACATAAATTAAATTTTAGATCATCTCCATGAACATTTATAGGATATGTAGCCAATAAATAGGGTTACAAATGCTTAGATGCTAGTGGAAAGATATTCATTTCAATACATGTAGTGTTTAATGAAAGAGTTTTTCCTTTTAGAGAATCAGTAATCAAAACATCAAAAAAGGTGTACAACTCAAAATACTCTCTACCATCAATTCCTGCAATACCTGAAAGGATAACTCATGTTCAGGAAGAACTAGTTCATATTATCCTGAACCCTCATGCTGTCAACTCCAGCTCACAACACACTATGTCCAATGCCGGACCAGGTCATAAGCAAGCTGAGTCGTCAAATGTACCCGATCAAACACCTTAACAAGGGATAAGCATGAAGTCTGCATCAAATCAAGCTATAAAAAACATACAAACGTTCAATGAGCAACAGCAGGAAACTGATACGAATGATACAAACCAATTATCCACTATTGCCAAAACAGGACATCCCATGATGACAAGAGCAAATAGTGTTATATCTATGCCAAAAGTTTACAATGAAAACTTGAAAACGGAAGCACCAAGCAATCTCTATCAAGCTATGTAGGATGAAAAGCGAAAATCAACAATGATTGATGAATATAATGCACTGATGAGAAACAAGACATGGGATCTTGTTCCTATGCCAAATAACAAAAATATTATGGCTGCAAATGGACATTCAGACTAAAAAGAAATGCAGATGGTTCAATTTCTAAACACAAGGAAAGACTAGTAGCAAAAGGCTATTCACAAAAAAATAGCTTTGATTTTAATGAAACTTTCTCACCAGTTGTGAAGCCTACTACTATCAGAATCATACTCATAATTGCCTTGCATAGAAATTGGATCATCAAACAATTAGATGTAAGTAATTCCTTTCTTAATGGTGTCTTGCAGGGAGAAGTATATATGGAGTAGCCACACAGATTCATACAAAAAGTGAATGAAAAGCTTGTGTGCAAATTAAAAAAGGCAATCTATGGATTGAAACAAACTCCAAAAGTGGAGTTTGGAAAGCTCAAAACAACTCTAATCAAATTTGGCTACAATTCTACAAAATCTAATAGCTCTCTATTTACAAGATTCAATAAAAATACAGTGACTTATGTGCTAATATATGTTGATGAATTTATTATTACAGGCAACAGCAACGTGTAAATCAGCAATCTTATAAAGCATCTAAAAAAAGAATTTTCAATTAAGGATCTTGAAAGTTTAAACTGCTTTGTGGGAATTGATGTCAAGAGACTATCAAATTCATCAATTCAGTTAAATCAAAGAAATCTTTCGAAGAAATACTGAGAAAAGCAAAGATGGATCAAAAAAATTCTATCTCTACACGCGTGGTCAGAAATGTACGTTTATCCAAGTATAAAAGGGAGGTAATACATAACCAAAGTCAATACAGAAGTATAGTGGGTGCTCTGCAATATGCTACCATTACCAGACTAGAAATCACATTTAGTGTAAACAAAGAAAGCCAATTTATGCAAAACCCAACTGATGAACACTAAAAAGCAGTAAAATGAATTCTAAGATATCTTAAAGGCACTATACGTTTGGTTTTGATAATGGAAGCATGCAAATCTATAAACATTATCGAATATGAAATTGCTGACTGGGCAAGTGACCCAGATGATAGAAGGTGCACAACAGGTTACTATATATTTCTAGGTAAAATTCTCTTCTCATGGTGCTAAAAAAACAACCCACTATCTCCAGATCCAGCATTAAGGCCGAATACAAGAGCGTGGCAAATGCAACAGTAAAAGTAATGTGGATAGAGTCATTACTCAATGAAATACAAATCAAACCAGAAAGCAAATCTACTATATGGTATGACAACTTAAGTACAATCGAACTCATAGAAAATCTAGTTTTACATTCAAGGATAAAGCACATGGAATTAGATCTCTATTTTGTACATGAACAAGTTACAGCAGGAAAAATAAATATAAATCACGTACCTTCCACTTACCAGATTACTAAATGTTGACCAAAGCATTGTCAAAATCAAACTTTGTTCAATTCCAAGAGAAGCTAAGAGTTACAGAAGACAGCGGCTCAAAATACGATGAGATTTGACTTAACTCACAAACAAAATACCCAATTTCAAAGGTTGAACTTTGTTCTATTCCAAGAGTAAATCAAAGACGTAAAGAGGAATACGCTAAAAAGTGATGAGATATGATTCAATTCGAACAAGATCTCAACCTCAGAAAATAGAAACTCAAGCATAGAAATCAAGTGGCGCTGAAGAGATAATCGACGATTGCGTCTAAACACCTTTGATTTTTCTTCAAATTTGACTACGTTCAACACAAATCAAACTGTCAGGAATTTTTCTTAAACCTAACCCTAGTTAAGTTTGCGAGGGCACACTGAAGAATATACAATGGAACAAGCAAATGTATCTGAAGCAAGAATAGGTCAATATCAATAGAGCTGTTCAGATTGCAAGAATACATCTCTTCCATTCAAGTCTTAAAGGATGGTAACGGCCCTTAAACTAATTCATGCAGTTATCCAAATGACAGAAATCTTAAGGGTGCCTCACCCTAGTTCATATATATATATATATATATATATATATATATATATATATATATATATATATATATATATATATATATAATTCCCTTTAATTAAAATATGTATAGATAGCTACAAAAACAATAACATAATGGAGATGCATACTCACAAAGCTTGCTAAATATTGCCGAGCAGTCTAGATTAATTACTAAAGCACAATGTCACATCCTCTTCCATAAAATTAGGATTCGTAGCATCCTGTAACTCTTCTAGTTGGTAAAACCGATCATCAAGGTAACCCTGCAAATTGTACAAGTATATGTTCGGAGTACAACACATTCTTTTTCACAATGTTCTAAATATACGTAATATCTCCAAAAAAATAAATGGATGGTAATTAAACCTGATCAAAGAGGCTCTTTTTCAAGCAAGTTTCCTGGCATTGCAAATTGGAGAATTTCGTTCTTGATTATACCTAGTAATTGAATAGCAAAGTGGAAAAGGCAAGGAAAAAGATTTACTGAGCTATTATCAAATTTAAGATCGTATATATACTTGAGAGCGAAGGGTTAAAATGCGGAGTGTATAGGTTAGTGAATTCTACCAAAATAAGGTAAAAATATAGGTAATTACTTGAGCTTTCAAATTTTCTCATCCCACATACATCAATCATTTCATGTATATGTGTGATGTACGTTCGAGCTAGATGCTCTAACCCAGTTTATTAGTAGGTCATTATATGTTATTTCGATTTCATCAAACACTCCATATACCTTAAAAATTTCTTTAATTTCTCTGTTTGGAAGTGAATATGATCATAAAATAAATTAAAATAAATTAAAAGTTTCATACTTCTCAGGTAGCTAATAAAAGTTTTCATTCCTTGCTTGCTTCATACTTTGGTTCTGTACGTAATATACAAAGATGCAAAGGTTCTAAAAGAGGAGCTTAAGTTACCAGCGAAAATGGTTGTTACATCTAAATCAGGTGAGATCAAAGTTGGCAAAATTATAATCAAGGAGGATAAGAAAGCAAAGTAGGAGAACATAACGTATGTGAGATGCGCTAATTATGTAATGTATTAAGTGCTACAATATTCATATATATAAAGTGAAGTATTTCTTGAATGTTAGAGGATTAAAGAGCTAGTGGTGTAAAGTAATTTAATCCTTTTCTCTTGCTAATTATTCCAACTCAAATTGTACTTATTTCAAAGTATATGTATTAAGTTTGACATTCAATATCTTATTCTTGATAATCGTTATATGTGTATGTGCACGAATGTATGTTTTTTCAATTAAATATTTAATAATCCAACTCAATAAAATCAAAAGTGCTTCTAGGATATGCAGAAATGATTTCAGTAAGAACAGACCCTCATTGAATGTTTTAATTCCCTATTTTCGAACAAATATGCCCCATCTACCTCATGTCATTTGTTATAATATAATGTAAGATTTGATATAGTATTTCCATACTTAAGAAGATTTGAAAGATATTTGAGATAATTGCTCAAATATATTGTCTCTTTTATATGCATTAAAGAGAGCAATGGATTAGCTACATAAGAGGAAGAGATATTTGAAAAATAGTGAAGTAATTAATTAATTCTCTAATTAGATGATTAGAGAAGGAATCTTATCAGATGCATACAAATTGTGGGAAACTGGAAAAATAAAACGGTAAATGTTTCTCGTATGATTTGAAGAATTGATTAGGTATTGATTTATGACCATAAATTAATTACTTAAATCTCAAGTACTAATCCCTATATAAAGATAAGGATTAGGAGGAATAGAAGCATCAAAAATTAATTATCTTCTCTTTTTTATTTCTTCGTATTCTTCTTAGTCTCCATTATCAATCTTGTAATTCTTCTCTCTGAAAGTAATAAAATCTCCTCTTCCTAAATGGATGTACACAATCTTGCGATAGTGGAACCACTATAAATCCGTTTGTAAACTCTCTATTTACTTTCTTGTGTGATTTGCCAATTTCTCATTTTATTTTCAAGTTCTGTTTGTTTTGTTGCACTACAATACGATTTTATTTCTTCCGCATGTATTTGGGTTGATTTACAATCATTTGTGTAAATTCACCTCTATAGTTTGGTATCAGAAATCTGAAGGTTGTTGTTGAAGCCTAGGGCTAGAAGGTGTTCGATAAAATGGCAGGACCTGGAAATGAGGAGGTTAGACCTACCTAGGAATATGCACCCTACATTAGAGGTTCATATGCAACATCACGTTTGCAGCTGGCTATAGAGAAGTGAAATGGAGATAATGATTTTGAGAAGTGGTAGTGGAGAATGAAGGCGGTGTTGAGAAGAAATCGTGTTCATCGGGTTGTATTTGACATAGAATCGTTGCCAGCAGATATCTCAAAATTGGAAAGAAAGGAGATGGAAGAATGGTCCTTTACTATCCTCCAATTGGCCATGGGTGAGAATGTCATACCGGAGATTAGTGGTGAAACTACTGCTAGAGGCTTATGGAAGAAATTGGAGGATTTCTACATGAATAAGCTGATTCTATTGAAGAATTTTTTCACATATAAGTTGCGGGAAGGTACATCATTGAAAGAACATCTGAACTTCTTTGATGATGAAGATGAAAGCTGTTGATTTGAATGTGGACGAGGAACAAAAGGCTATGGTGGTATTGTGTTCTCTTCCTAAGCGATACATGGTTTTCGCTAACAGCTTGATTTACGACAGAAGCAAGCTGTCGTTAGAAGATGTGAAGACGGGACTTCTAAGTGAAGAAACGAGGGATCAAATGAAGAATATGAGTGAAAGTGGAGTGGAGAAGCTACTAGTAGTCAGGAGTTGTTTGTAGAGAGAGGAAGAAAGGAGAAGGATGAGAATATTTTTAGAGCGCGTTCCAAGTCAAGGAAGCCTGGAAGTTGTTGGAGAAGTAAGTCTAGAGACAACAGGTGTCATCGTTGTAAGAAACATAGCCAATAGAAGAAAGATTATCCAGATTTGAGGGAGTGAAATGAAGCGGATGGTTCTTCATCTATTGCGGTGGAAAAGTTTGTTTCTGATGATGTGTTGACTGCATCTGTTTCTGATGTATCAGGCTATTGGGTGCTACATTCAGGAGCATCTTTCCATATGACGCATAGGAAGGAGGATTTCTGTTCTTATGAAGACAAGGAGGGAAGTGCCATATTAATGGTGAATGACGCTACTTGCAAGTCATTGGTAGAAGGATCAGTGCGTGTTCGCATGCATGATGGATTGGTGCGCACTATCACTGGAGTGCGTTATGTTCCAAGTTTAAGAAAATATTTTATGTCCTTGGGTCAGCTAGCATCTTTGGGATGCAAGATTATGATAGAGTCGGATGGCTTGAAGGTGACACATGGTGCTCTTGTATTGATGAAAGGAATGATGGTCCGGAATCTTTATCTGCTGAAAGCATCTACAGTTCTTAGAGAGATGTGTGTTGCAGTTGATAGTTTACGAGCTTTGGATGCCACCAGACTTGGCATCTCAGACAGGTCATGTTTCAGAGAAGAGTTTGGAGCCTCTTCAAAGAAGGAAGATGATCAACGGTGAAAGCTTCAACCGTTTGGAATTCTGCCACGAGTGTGTGTTAGGTAAACAGACAATAGTTTCTTTCGGTATTGGTGGACATGAGTCCAAAGGAGTACTAGAGTATGTCCGTATGGAGGTTAGGGGACCAGTACCTATAGTTTCTATTGGAGGAACTAAGTATTTTATCTCTTTTATCGATGACTACTCTCAGAAGGTTTGGGTGTATATGATGAAAGCTAAGTTGGAGTCATTTGAAAAGTTTAAAACTTTGAAAGCACTGGCATAGAATGAAGTAGGAAGGAAGTTGAATGTGCTAAGATCCGACAATGGCGGTGAGTTTATTTCTAAGGAGTTCACAAATTTCTATATACATCATGAAATTAGGAGACATTTTACTACACCCGGTGATCCGCAATCAAACAGAGTTGCTGAAAGGATGAACAGAACTCTACTAGAGAAGGCCAGTTGCTTGAGATTGATGGCGGTCTTGTTTAGAGGCTTTTGGAATGAAGCTTTAAATACTGCAGCATATTCTACCAATTATATTCTATGCGCAACTTGATGGGAGGATTCATGAGGAAAGGTGGAAAGATACATCTATACATATCAGTTATTTTCATATATTTGGTTGCCCCATGTATGTTCACCATACAAGAAATGACAAGTTGGAGGCTAGAGCCTATCAAGGCATATTTCTGGGTTATATAGAAGGTATCAAAGGGTATCGCATTTGGAACCCGAGGTATAGGAAGGTAGTGCACTCGAGACATGTCACATTTGGTGAGTCCGCTAGGTTCAAGCCCAAAGAGAATCCACCTTGTTTAGTAGATTTAGAAGCCGATAAGCCTAAGGAGATGGAAACTATTCCCATATATTAGCCTAGTAGTAGAGTCAGAGATGTAAAAGAAGATATAGTAATTACAGTTGTTGATACATCACATGAAGGTCCACAGAATTCCTCTAGCAGTAATAGTGATGGTCGTGAAGCTAGTGATGATTCAGCTCAAGGTGGAGTTGATAGGAGTTTGGGCGAAGTTACACTTATTCGGGCTAGCTCTAGAATTAGAAGGCCACCAAATAAGTATGTAGTTTGGAGTTTTGCAAACCTTAGCCTTGAGGATCGTTTTGATTATGCACTGCATATAGTGAAAAATGAGCCTTTCGACCTTGAAGAAGCTAAGAATTCGAGTGTCGGCTCGAAATGGATGCATGCTATGGAAGGGGAGATGGATTCATTAAAGAAAAATCAAACTTGGGAATTGGTACCAGCCCCTCAAGAAAGCCGAGCCATAGGATGCAAGGGGGTATATAAGGTGAAAGACGATGGAAGATACAAGGCTAGACCTGTTGTAAAGTTCGAGCATTGCTTGAACTTAATTCGCTTGCTAAAGTGTTAGGTGCCACTTGGTGGCACAGGAGGAGAGTGAGTTGTATATAGAGATGTTGTTTTGGAGATTGATGGATCCTACATAAAGTGGGTACTTTCAACACTTTGTTGCCACGCGGCGGCCTAGCCGGAGTTCGTTGACAAAGTGGATTGGGTGATGGCTATGCTAAAGCTCATTGGGAAAGTATCCGTAATGCCTTGTCTGAGACCTGCTTGGAGTAAAATAATGCAGGTGGGGTTGGTAAGCTTGTGGGAAAATATAGTATCAAGGTGGAGATTATTAGATTCAATACGATATTTCCATACTTAAGAAGATTTGGAAGATATATGAGATAATTGCTCAAACATATTGCCTCTTTTATATGCATTAAAGAGGGCACTGGATTAGCTACATAAGAGGAAGAAATATTAGAAAAAGAGTGAAGTAATTAATAAATTCTCTAATTTGATGATTAGAGATTCTTATCAGACGCATACAAATAGTGGGAAACTAGAAAAATAAAATGGTAAATGTTTCCCGTATGATTTTGAGAATTGATTAGGTATTGATTTATGACCATAACAATTACTTCAACCTTAAGTAATAGTCCCTATATAAAGATAGGGATTACGATGAATAGAAGCATCGGAAACGAATTATCTTCTCTTTTGTATTTCTTCGTATTCTTTTTAGTCTCCATTATCAACCTTGTAATTCTTCTCTCTGAAAGTAATAAAATCTCCTCTCCCCAAGTGGATGTACGATATCTTGCGATAGTGAAACCATTATAAATCCATGTGTGAACTCTCTATTTACTTTCTTGTGTGATTTGTTGATTTGTTGTTTTATTTTCAAGTACTGTTTGTTTTGTCGCACTACAATACGATCTTATTGCTTCCGCATGTATTATGGTTGATTTGCAATTATTTGTGTAAATCGACCCATACATATAATTTCCATGAGTATTTTTTAAATTTGAATCATAGTTTGAAACTTTTACGATATAAATCTTCATAGGTTATTTATTGGTTTATATCATCTTTAACTCCTCTTTCTTCCTTTAACTATAGATTTAGATGAATTAAGAAACAAGATTTTCATAAGATTCAAATTTATCGCCACGTAATTCTACTTAAGCTCTTGGAATGTCTAGAAAATTAAATATAACGACCCGGAATTTCACTGCTTTGATTAGTGAATATTTTATTATTTTAAATATTCAATATATAGGTTTTATAACATAAATAAACTCATTTTAATAATTAATAATGATGGTAAATCTTTTTAAAATTTTGTTTACCAAATTAAATAGTTAGTAGAAAAACTGAAAATGTGACCGAAGAACGTTTTTCGAAATTTCGACCTTTCGACACCGAAAGCTGTCGGGAACGTTGTTTGTCTTTGTTCACTATATGTATATATATAAGAGTTAGTTAAATAGATAATAATACACTTATAAATAAATTATCTTATGTTAATTTGTATTAGTAAGTGATATGATAAGACATAGTTTTAAAAATAATAATATATATAAATATACATTAAGTATTGTCGCATCTTAGATTTTTCAATCATTAACCATCGTCATATCTTGTCACATCTTATCTCTAATTAATAATTAAAATTATATATATAGAAAATGATGTGAAAATTCATAGTTTTTAATTTATATATATATATATATATATCTGTGTGTGTGTTAGGAACTGGAGATAGTGGCTTTGATGACAACAACCTTTATAACTTATTTTATTATAACTTATGTACTAACACTATTTCCTAGATATATATATGAATGTTATTATGCAGGATATAAATAAGGTAGGTACTGCTTATTGAAGACTGTATAGTATAAAGATCAAGAATGAAGAAATCAAGTTTGAAGACTCATGAGTATCAAGATTAAGATTTCAAGATAAGTGTCTAGTTTTGTTAAAACTTCATAATAGCATGGAAATCTTCATTCCAAATTTCATTTGGGATGGAACCCATTTCTACCTTCTTAGTGGCTTACAAACCCATGACAGTAGCTTACAAACCTACAACAAGTGGCTTACAAACCCACGGACATCCTGGTTTTGTACAAGTTCTCAAGTCCTGATGTGATGAGATATTCTGCAAGAAGAAGCTTGCAAAACTACTTCAAAATGATTTTTCAAAAAATTCTTTTCAAAATGTTTTAGCCTTAAAATATTCATTGTTTTTTAAATAAACTCTTATTTTAAAAACTTCGTTTGTTTTTAAAACTATCTTCTGATTTTTAAGTATTCTTTATAATATATATATATATACTTGAGATTTAAAATCAAATTTATATATACATTCTAAAAATATATTTTTCTACTCTTCTTTATTTTAAAACATAGGAAAATTAGTTTATTTTACTCCAGAATCATTTCATCTTGTTTTCCTTTCAATACCATTTTCAAAACAAATTTTACATTGTTATTTAACTAAGGATGTCGACATCATGGGATACCTTATGTCGACATGATGGCCATTGAATTCAAAAGTTTCAGTTTTCAAAAGAAGTGTCTATTCATTTAAATCACTTCACGAATGGTTATAACCGTTGGTACTTTATAAGTAACCTTCACAAATGAATTTTCTAACTAACTATTTTTTTTATTTTCTTCACTTCTTCTTCTTCACAAATCCATATTCTAAAATTTTTATATTTTTAAGATCGTGTCGAAATTCTATTGAATTCTCAAGTGAATCAAATTATACTCTCATTCTTGTTTGATTCTCTATCCTCTATCAAAGATAAAAGTGCTATTCAGAGTTATAGGATCAATTTGTAATCAAAAGTTTATCGAGTCTCTCTATAAGATGTGGTTGTGCTTGGAAATCAATTGGGTAATCTTGTGTACCGTAAATCAAGAGAGTTTTCCCGGGACTCGAGAGACAGGAGGGTGCCTCAAGGTCTTTAGAAATTGAGGATTGTAATCTCGATATTGGTGTGATAAAAATCTATCTGAGATGTTTGCCTTGATACAAGACTGGATGTAGGGTAACTCCGAACCAGTATAAAATCTGGTGTGTTCTTTCTTTTTACTGCTTTGTATTTACTTTCCCCATCTGTGTTTGATTCTGTAAATGTTTTGTAATTAAGTTCTGCATTTGTTTATATCATAATTTTAAATTAGTTCATATAAGTCTTAGAATCCATTAAACATTATTCACCCCCCTCTAGTGTTAAATTAGCCTTAAGATCCTTAATCCCTACTCCCTTTCAATTGGTATCAGAGTGTAGGTTTTCATAGTTTTCATAATCTGAAACTTGAAAAGTTAAAATGGCATTTTAGGAAATTTTGTTAATACTAGTTTGAATTTATGTAGTTCATCAAAGTATCATCAGTCTGCATATAGTTTTATGAAAAATCAAAGTTATCTATCAAATTGGTTTGTTATGCAGGAACAGACATGTTATATGGATTTTGAAGAATCAACAACCAAAATTGGAAAAGATAAATGTATACTTGATAATGGCTTTTCAAGGCATATGACTGAAAATCCCGAGATACTCAATGACATTATATATCAAGATGGTGGATTAGTCAACTTTGGAGATAACTCAAAAGGATATGTGATTGGCATCGACAATGTCGGTAATTCTAAAACTTCTTTTATTTCTGATATTTTAGTATCTAGGAATTTAAAACAAAATTTTCTTAGTACAAGTCATCTATCGGATAAAGGATTTAAAATTAAATTTGAAAAAGATAAGTGTCACATAGAAGATAATAAGTCAAATATTATCTTTGAAGGAATTAGGAAGAAAAACATTTACATCCATAGTATGATAGTTTCAAATGATAACTTATGTCTTTTGGCTAATACAAGTGACCCTTGGATTTGGCATAAAAAATTTGGTCATTTAAATTTCAAATTGTTATCTTGGTTATCAAAACTTGACTTAGTTAGAGGTCTTTCCAAGTTAAACTTTAAAGTACATAGTATATGTGATGCTTTCCAATTAGGAAAACTTAAGAAAAGTTCATTTAAATTAAAAGATATGATTTCTACATTTAAACCTCTAGAATTACTTCATTTAGATTTATTCGGTCCATCTCAATTTCAATCAATTAATCACAATAAATATGTTTTTGTAATTGTAGATGATTATTCTAGATAAACTTGGACAATTTTTCTTAAACTTAAAAGTGATGCTTTTGAATTATTTAAAAATTTTGCCAAAAGAATTCAAAATCAATTTTCTTTAAAAATAATAACTATTCGTAGTGATCATGGTGGAGAATTTGAAAATGAAAATTTTGAGAATTTCTGTAATAAAAAAGGAATTACTCATAATTTCTCTTTTCTAAGAACTCCATAACAAAACGGAGTGGTAGAACATAATAATAGAACGATTCAAGAGTGTCCTAGAATAATGCTTTCTGATAGTAACTTACCTTAAAACTTTTGGGCTGAAGCGGTCGCTATAGCTTATTATACATTAAATAGGATTTCAATTAGACCATTAACTAATAAAACAACATATGAATTACTTTACAAAAAGAAACCCATAGTAGCTTATTTTAAAAATTTTGGTAGTAAGTGTTTTATTCTTAATACAAAAGATAATTTAGGTAAATTTGAACCTAAATCTGATAAAGGTATCTTTATCGGATATTCTAATAAAAGTAAAGCATTTAGAGTTTATAATTTAAGAACTAACACTATTGAAGAAACAGTGCATGTATCTTTTGATGAAAATTTTAAAGATACTGTACAAATAGAAGATGAAGAAGATTTTGTAACTTTAAATAATGAACCTAATGAAACTAATTACGAAATCATTCAACCTAATAAAAGAATTAGGCTATTAAAAGATCATCCTGTAGCAAATATACTAGGAAATATTGAATCATAATAAATCAACTAAATAGTATGAGTAATGTAGCTTTTTTATCAACTATTAAACCTGAAAATCCAAAGGAAGCATCATTTGATGATTCAGGGATTCTTGCTATGCAAGAAGAATTGAATCAGTTCGCTAGAAATGATGTTTGGAAACTTGTTCCTAGACATGAGGATAAAGGTATAATTGGAACAAAATGGGTTTATAAAAATAAAATGAATGAACTTGGTGATGTCATGAGAAATAAAGCTCGTTTAGTCGCGCAAAGTTATTGTCAAGAAGAAGGAATTGATTATAACGAAACCTTTGCACCCGCAGAAAGACTAGAAGCTATCAGAATTCTACTTGCTTTCGCAAACTACAATAATTTCAAGTTATATCAAATGGATGTTAAAAGTGCTTTTCTAAATGGTTTTGTAACATAAGATGTTTATGTTGAACAACCGCCACTTTTTGAAGATAATAAATTTTCAAATCATGTATATAAATTAAAGAAAGCTTTATATGGTCTGAAGCAAACTCCTAGAGCCTGGTATGAAAGACTAAGATCTTATTTACTACAATTTGGTTTTGAAATTGGTAAAATAGATACAACTTCTTTTATTGAAAGAAGCAAAAATGATATTCAATTAGTACAAATATATGTAGATGATATAATATTTGGATCAACTTGTAACCTAATGAATAAAGAATTTTCAAATATAATGACTAAAGAATCTAAAATGAGCCATATGGGAGAACTAAGTTTCTTCTTAGGACTTCTAATCTAACAATAAGAAAAAGAAATTTTCATTAGTGAAGAAAAATATGCTAAGGATTTAATTAATAAATTTGGATTGACACCTTCTGGTGGAAAACCAACTCCAATGACAACTAAATGTAGCTTTAAGTAAAGAAGATAAATTAAGATGTTGATCAAAAATTATATAGGGGAATAATTGGTTCGTTGCTTTATATAATAGCAAGTCGTCCTGACATCATGCGTAGTGTCTGTCTCTGTGCAAGATACCAATCTCAACCTAAAGAAACTCACTTAAAAGCTGTTAAAAGAATTTTAAGATATGTAAAACTTACTTTATATTATGGTTTATTTTACCCTAAAAATGATGTATTTAATTTAATTTCATATTGTGATGCTGATTACGCTGGTTGTAAATCAGACCGAAAAAGTACAAGTAGAACCTGTCACTTTCTAGGACATTCTCTGGTTTCCTGGTTTAGTAAGAAGCAAAACACTGTATCCTTGTCAATAACTGAAACAGAATATATATATCTCCTACTTTGGCATGTTCTCAAGTTATATATATGCGACAAACTTTAAAAGATTTTGGATTAACTATAATTAAATCACCAATTTATTGTGATAATACTAGTGCAATAAACCTATCTAAGAATCTAACTCATCATGCTAAAACAAAATATATTTATATTAGACATCATTTTCTTTGAGATATTATTAGTAAAGAAGTCATAACTCTTGAATATATTAATACTGACGATGGTGTTATTTGCGTTGGAGAGGTCTTTTTTGATGCTAATGGGAACATGGTCGAACAATGTGGAAACTTTTGTCTCCACTATCCAAATTTTCGGTCCATAAATCACCAATAGTTTAGGGTCCTCGTTAAGCATTTTTTCGTTTTCTTAATTGTATGTTGGTTTGTTAATTTGTATATAAGTGTTATCTTAATGTTTTTCTAAAAATAATCTTTGGTGTATAAAATCTTGAATTCCATTTAAACTAGGATGCTATATTTCACTCATACATAGTTCTTATTCTTATGTCGTATGTTTGTTTTATCTCATTTTCTATTAAGTTCAAGGTTTATAGGTTATTTTTTGTTGACGACAAAGGGGAAGAAGTTATATAAAATAGTAGGCTTGGAGTAAGGGGGAGTTGTTAGTGCAAGGGGGAGTTATGGTATGATCGAAGTGGTAAGAATGTTTTATAAGGTTGTCATCGTCAAAAAGGGGAAGATAGGGGTTTTGATGACAACAACCGTTATAACTTATTTTATTATAACTTATATACTACCACTGTTGTCTAGATATATATGAATATTATTATGTAGGATATAAGGTAGGTACTGATTATTGAAGACTGTACAGTATAAAGATCAAGAATGAAGAAATCAAGTTTGAAGACTCATGAATATCAAGATCAAGATTTCAAGATAAGTGTCTACTTTTGTTTAAACTTCATAATAGCATGGAAATCTTCATTCCAAATTTCATTTGGGATGAAACCCATTTCTACCTTCTTGGTGGCTTACAAACTCACGACAAGTAGCTTACAAACCTATGTAAGCCTATGACAAGTAGCTTACAAACCCACGAACATCCAGGTTTTGTACAAGTTCTCGAGTCCTGATGTGATGAGATATTCTGCAAGAAGAAGCTTGCAAAACTACTTCAAAATGGTTTTTCAAACTGATTTTTCAAAACTGCTTTTCAAAATGTTTTATCCTTAAAATATTCTTTGTTGTTTTTAAATAAACTCTTGTTTTAAAAACTTCGTTTGTTTTTAAAACTATCTTCTGATTTTTAAATATTCTTTAAAAAAAAATATAGTTGAGAACTAAAATCAAATTTATATATACATTCTAAAATGTATTTTTCTACTCTTCTTTATTTCAAAACATAGGAAAATTAGTTTATTTTACTCCAGAATCATTTCATCTTGTTTTCCTTCCAATACCATTTTCAGAACAAATTTTACATTTTTTAACTAAGGATGTCGACATCATGGGATATCCCATGTCGACATGGTGACTGTTGAATTCAAAAGTTTCAATTTTCAAAAGAAGTGTCTATTCATTTAAATCTCTTCACGAATGGTTATGACCGTTGGTACTTTATAAATAGCCTTCAAAATGAATTTTCTAACTAACTATTTTCTTATTTTCTTCACTTCTTCTTCTCCACAAATTCATATTCTAAAATTTTCATATTTTTAAGATCATGCCGAAATTCTGTCGAATTCTCAGGTGAATCAAATTAGAATCTCATTCTTATTTGATTTTCTGCCCTCTCTCGAAGATCAAAGTGCTATTCAAAGTTATAGGATCAATTTGTAATCAAAAATTTATCGAGTCTCTCTATAAGGTGTGGTTGTGCCTGGAAATCAATAGGGTGATCTTGTGTCCCATAAATCAAGAGAGTTTGCCCCGGACTCGAGGGACATGAGGGTACCTCAAGGCCTTTAGATATTGAGGATTACAATCTCGACATTGGTATAATAAAAATCTGTATGAGGTGTTTGCCTTGGTATAGGACTGGATGTAGGGTAACTCTGAACCAGTATAAAATCTGGTGTGTTCTTCCTTTTTACTGCATATTATTTACTTTCTACATCTGTGTTTGTTACTGTGATTGCTCTGTAATTAAGTTCTGTATTTGTTTATATCATAATTTTTAAATTGGTTCATATAAGTCTTAGAATCCATTAAACACTATTCACCCTCTCTAGTGTTAAATTAGCCTTAAGATCCTTAATCCGCACTCCCTTTCAATACATACATACATACATACATACATACATACATACATACATACATACATACATACATACATACATACATACATATATATATATATATATAAAGAGAGTAATGTGACAACTCATAGATTTAAAAATAATAAACATTTTATATAAATAAGTATCGTTACATATTGAATATTTTTTATAACAAATCATCATTTGCCATAATTATATGGATGAGGTGACTAGAGATGGGATGCATGAAAGGGAGGAAAAGGTGTTGGTTTGATTTAACATAATGATGACATAGGAAAACTTGCTCTTAAATAGCTTCAACCTCCTCTCAATTTTGCCACTTCTTTCTCATACGATAACGGTTAACGGTAAATTTTCTATCAAATTAGAAAACTACCGATAAATTTCAAATTAAATTTTACCGCAAGTGCATGGCGTACACTTGTAGTACGTGGCGAATACGAGTCGATCCGTAGGGAGTTTTTAGAGTTTTAGAATCTATTCAATCAAATTAGACCAAATGGAGGAAAAATTGTTAACTAGAACTAAAATGAAGCTAAAACTAGAACTAAAATTTGATTTAAAAACTATTGAACTAGAGAACAATTCATAGGCAAATCCACTCTCATATTTTTGTAAATCAACAAACAAACAATTTATGATCTCTAGCTTTGATTTAAGTGAAATATTGTTGTATTTATCATAAGTATGGTTTGTGTATGTTATTAATTAACATAACTCAAACCATCAAACTATAATACAACAAATAACCCATTTATAATTCTCATGAAAATGAAGCCAAAGCAAAAGCTATTTTAAGTATGATCTATTTACTGTTGTAACTAGTAATATAGAGCATCGAATTTCATTTTTATTTTAATCTCACAATCAAAAATGGATAAGCAAATGATGAAGCAACTTGTGTTTATATTGAATAAAAATAGCTCATTTGCATAAGCAATATAATCTATCAAACCCACTTGTATAAACTTGCATTAAAATCCACTTCATGAAGCATAAACCAAATGAGATCATAAATCATAAAATGTTGAAATTACATAATATTTGAGAGCCTCATTACCCTTATATTGAAGGAGTTTAGCTACTCATTTGTGTTATCAAATGAACACTTGCAAATTTCAACATAAAAAGGAAAAGAAATGAAACTAAGAAAACATAGAGAGAGATTAACTACTAATTACTTGCATAAAAACAAAGATACACTACTTGCATGAATGTAAATCTAAGCTATGAACATTAAAAGAAAGAGAGCATAGAAATAAGCATTAACATAAAAGCAAAGAAGTAAGTAAAAGCATGTAAATAAGAGAAGAGAAAGAGGCTAAGAAGCCATTTTTAGCCATTTTTATTTCAATGAACATTGAGCTTACACTTTGATCTCTTAATTTCCTAAGTAAAATGAAAGAGTAGAAGATGATTTGTTCATGTACAGAAGAGGGCTATTTATACATGCATAAAACCCTAATTCTATTTTTGGGGAGCTTCCTAAATTGTCCTTTAGAAAGTGTGGCCACCAAGTAACCATTATCCACTAATTAATCCATCACATGTTGTGCATGAAGCTTTAACCTCCACTTAGTTGTGCATTAGCTCCTAATTGTACATTTAGGTAAGTGGGTAGGGTCCTCCATGTTCATAGCTTGAATTATTTCCCTCTTCTTTCCTTTATATTAATTTGTGCATGCATATAGCTTCATATAAGCCTCTTCCATGTGCATCAAAATTTCTGTAAAAATTATCAAAAAATGTCCAAGCAAAAATTATTACGTTGACAAATGCACAAAAATGCCCGTTTTTCACCTGAATGAAGATGAAAATATGATGGTTTGAAAATAATTGAATTTTGGTTTTAAACATGTTAAAATTCTCAAATATGATGTTGATTTAAATAAAAAGAGATAAAATATGGATGTAAATATATGCACATTTACGCGCATGTCGAATACCCCTGCACTTATCTTTTTATTCGTTCTCGAATAAAGGAAAACTAAGATAAATCCGTTTTCATAGGGAGCACGATTGCATTGAATGTATGAAACAAGCCGTTAAACCTCTGGGTGTTCCCAATAGGACGAGTGTTGTCTCTTGAGGGTTTTCAGCGGATACTACCCACAAAATCTAAATGCAGGATGAACATATTTACAAAATGCAAAATTTATTTACAAAGAGATGAATGCAAGTTTTTGAAAATATTTACAAATGAAGAATTTATTTTTAAATTGACACGAATAAGCTAAATATAGGTTTTGGCTATTATCTTGAAATTTATGTCATTTACTCGTCAAAATTTCCAATAAAAATCAAGTTATCATAACAAATAGACTATAGTTTAACTCGTTGTTTTGGTTAATAACACAGTGTAACTATGAAATGGATCCTTTGTTGATTATCAAAGTTTATCAAAGTGGTATTTTCATTTCTTTTCAATAACAAATCAAATCAAATAAGTATAAAAAATATAGTGCTCGGATTTCAATTGCTTGCTCTCTCATTATTTGCAAGAAAAATTACACACCTAGCTCAGGTAAACTGAGGCCAGATATACCACTCAAGCACTGCCTTTCGGGGTTATGCGAGGGAAGTACAGAGCATAGCGAGTTTACACACTTTTGTGCATACACCTATCGACCGTAAGTGGTTTTTATTAAGTCTGTTTTTTTTTTCTTTTTTCTTCTTTTTTACATGTGTTCCATGCATGCATAACCGTGAGGACTTTTAAATAAGTATGAAAGCACATAATCAAATTTTCCAAGTAATTCACCCATGCACAACCGTGAGGACTTTTAAATGAGAGTGAATACTTTGGATGTTATTTTTTTTATTTTTTTAAGAGAGAGAGTTTTGTAAAGTCATCTTAGCACCATTTAACTTAGGAGATAAAAATGTTATATCGTTTACTTTAAATTTACCACTCTTTTAAAAAAATATTTTCAATTAAAACATACTTCATAACTAACACATATGAACCTTCCTATATACTAGTTAAACCATTGTTATTTGTAATCAAACTTCTTTTTTATTTTTGTTAAGACAAATAAATTTTCAAAAAATCAATTTTATTAACCAAAACTTATACTTATCTCATATTGTTTCTTCGAAAATAAATTAAAATGCTAAAAAGTAAATGTTTTTGAGATTTATAAATTTTGAGATTTTTTTAAGTAAGAAAATGAAAATTCAAAAATGCCATGAAACTAAAAAAAAAATCAGACTCCTCCCCATGCTTAATTTTGACCGTGTCCCCACAGTCAATGAATGAGTGTAATGGGGAAAACTATGTACATATTTACAAAAGAGGGTTAACATTCTTACTAGACATAGCTTGGCTCATGAAGGATCATGAGCTCCTTCTCTTAATTATTTGGAAATTTTAAGAAAGGTTTCAAACGATGACCGTTGACTTTGAAAATCGATTCATCCCTGAGGTTTTCTATTTCTACGGCACCATGTGGAAAAATAGTTCGTACCAAAATGGTCCGGTCCATATTGATTTAAGTTTCCTAGGGAAAAATGAAGTCTTAAGTCATATAAAAGAACTTTCTGGTTAGGCGAAAACGTTTTTCCTAAGATTGACTTGTCATGAAAAACTTTTGTTCTTTCTTTGTAAATTTTCTTGTTTTCATACGCGTCGTTCCTAAGTTCTTCTAGTTCGTCGAGTTGTAGTTTTCGATTTTCACCAGATTTCTCAAGATCAAAGTTTAAGTTCTTAATTGCCCGCAACGCTTTGTGTTCGATTCCAACGGGTAAATGGCAAGCATTACCGTAAACTAAACGAAATGGAGACATCCCAGGGTTAGTTTTAAAAGCGGTACGGTAAGCCCAAAGCGCATTGGTCAATTTCTTAGACCAATCTTTTCGATTTTTGTTAACAGTTTTCTCCAAGGTTTATTTTATTTGTCGACTTGAAACTTCAACTTGACCACAAGTCTGAGGATGATATGGAGTGGATAACTTGTGGGTTATCGAGTATTTTTTTATTAAAGTTTCAAAAGTACGGTTGCAAAAATGGGTTCTGTTATCACTGATTATTGTGCGAGGTATGCCGAACCTCGAAAATATGTTTTGTTTGAGAAATTTCACAACAATTCTATGGTCGTTGGTTTTGCAAGGAATGACTTCAACCCATTTTGAAACGTAATCGACAGTGAGAAGGATATACAAGTTTCTAAAAGAATTGGAAAAAGGTCCCATAAAGTCGATGCCGCAAACATTAAAGATTTCGACTGAAAGAATGGGGTTGAGAGGCATCATATTTCGTTGAGAAATTCATTCAAGCATTTGACATCGGTCGCAAGTTTTAAAAAAATCAAACGAGTCTTTGAAAAGAGAAGGCCAATAGAAACCACACTGAAGCACTTTTTCACAGTTTTTCGAGGACCGAAATGTCCACCGCACTCTTGATCGTGGCAAAACGAAAGAACACTCCTGATCTCATTATCCGAAATGCAACGTCGGATGATTTGGTCGGGACAATATTTGAATAAGTATGGATCGTCCCAATAGAAATATTTCACTTGGGACATGAATTTGCATTTGTCCTGTTTAGACCAAGATGAGGGAGTTTCTTTAGTGACTAAGTAGTTCACTATATCAGCGTACCATGGTTCGATAGAAATCGAAAGAAGTTGTTCATCGGGGAAGTTTTCATTGATCGGCAAAGAAGATGGTGCGTTCGAAAGACGAGATAAGTGATCGGCTATGACGTTATCGGATCCTTTTTTCTTTAAATGTAAGGTCAAATTCTTAAAGTAAAAGGATCAAACGAATCAAACGGGATTTAGCTTCCTTTTTAGCGAAGAAATATCGAAGCGCAAAGTGGTTCGTGTACACAGTAATGTGTGAACTTATCAAATAAGGTCGAAACTTTTAAAGCGTAAAAACGACAGCTAGAAGCACTTTTTCGGTTGTTGTGTGGTTGAGTTGAGCGTCATTCAAAGTCATACTCGTGTAGTAAATGACGTGAAGGATCTTGTTGATGTGTTGTCCTAAGACAGCACCAACGACAAAGTTCATAGCATCACACATGATTTCGAAAGGAAGATCCCAATTAGGCGAGCAAATGATTGGAGCAGAAATGAGTTCGTTCTTAAGACGTTGAAAAGAAGAGATACAGTCAGAGTTGAAATCGAACGGAACGTATTTTTCGGGAAGAATCGTCAAAGGATGATCGATTTTACTAAAGTCTTTCACAAAGCATCGGTAAAAGCCAGCGTGTCCTAGAAATGATCGAATGTCCTTAACTAATTTGGGAATGGGTAAGTTTACAATTACATTGATTTTCGCTTTATCTATCTCAATGCCTTTATTTGAGATGATATGTCCAAGGACTATGCCTTGTTTGACCATAAAGTAACATTTTTTCCAATTCAAAGTCAAATGTTTTTCTCTACATCGATTTAGAACCAATTCGAGATGATGTAAACATTAAGAAAAAGAATCACTAAAGATAGAGAAATCATGCATAAAAACTTCTAGAAAGCGTTCAATCATGTCGGAAAAGATTCCAACCATGCATCATTAGAAAGTCGCAGCAGCGTTACAAAATCCGAATGGCATACGTCGATAAGTGAAGGTACCAAATGGACACGTGAAAGTTGTTTTCACTTGATCTTCGGGAGCGATTGGAATTTGGTTATAACCAGAATAACCATCAAGGAAGCAGTAAAATTCATGGCCGGCTAAATATTCGAGCATTTGGTCGATGAAAGGAAGGGGGAAGTGATCCTTACGTGTTGCGGCATTTAGTTTTCGATAGTCAATGCAAACACGCCAACCTGTTTGAGTACGAGTTGGAATAAGTTCGTTTGAATCGTTTTTGACAACTGTTAGCCCAGACTTTTTCAGTACAATGTGAATTAGGCTAACCCATGAACTATCAGAGATTGGGTAAATGATTCCATTGTCGAGAAGTTTAAGAATTTCATCACGCACTACATCTTTCGTTTTTGGATTAAGCTTCGTTGCGCGCCACGAATAGGCTTGGCATCGTCGATTAAATGGATGCAATGTTGAATAAGAGCAGGACAAATCCCTTTTATATCGAAAATCGACCATCCAATTGCTTCTCTTTTTTTCAAAAGAATAGAGTGTAACGAGGTTTCTTGATCAAGAGAGAGAGAGAGAGAGTTGCGAAAATTATGACGGACAACATTTCATCTTCACCTAAGTATGCGTACATAAGGTGATCAGGAAGTGGTTTGAGGTCCAACTTCGGGAGTTTTTCAATCAAAGAGTTGGGTTGAGATTCGGACTCAACTTTGAAGCGATTCAAAGGAAAGAGTGTATTCAATCTCGTTGGGAATTTCGAGAAACAATTCTTCATACTCGGCTTCGCGTTCGTCGTTAAGGTCAAGTGCCCCATTTTGAAGTTTTCGTGAATGGCACTAACTTCCAATGTTTCTTCACGAAGTTCATTCGATTGGCTTTCAAGATTGAAAATGTAAAGATCCAAACTCATGTTTCCAAAATAGATTTTCATCGATCCGTTACGACAATTGATTAAGGCATTTAAGGTGGCTAAGAATGTTCGGCCTAAAATCAATGGAATTTGACTCGAGGGATTTGTCACGGATTGTGTTTCGAGAACGATAAAGTCGACAGGGAATATGAATTGCCCTACTCGAATGAGCATGTCCTCGATTTCTCCCACCAGCTTCTTGATCAAACGATCAGCGAATTAAAGCATAACTTCTGTGGGTTTGAGCTCACCTAAGCCTAATTGTTTGTATACGGAGTATGGAATCAAATTGACATTCGCACCTAAGTCTATCAAGCATTTGTTAATCGTCTTATCTCCAATTGTACAAGAAATCGTGGGGCAGCCAGAATCTTTGTATTTAACGGGCATGGATTGGGACAAGACTTCACTCAAATTGGCCGCGAAGGAGACTTTTTTGGGCACTTTATTGTGTCGTTTTTCGGTGCACAAGTCCTTGATAAATTTTGCGTAAGTGGGGACTTGTTGAATGATGTCAAGAATTAGGATGTTAACCTTCACTTGTTTAAAAATTTCCAACATCTTTTCCATTTGGTCCGAGTGTTTCTTTGATCGAAGACGATGTGGAAATGGGACATTATACTCAGTAGGCTGGTTTACTCGAGTAGTAGAACAAGAATTTTGATTGGCATTCGATTCAACGTTTGGCTCCGCATTTTATTCAGATTCGTTCGTTGTTTTAGAGGTGCCGAGAAAGGTTTCTGGTAAATCGTTTGAACTAACGACTTGATTATCAATTTTTTTACCAGAACGTAAAGTTGTGATAGCATTCAATTGAGTGACGTTGCTATCTTGAACAACATGGGCTTGATTTGAATTTGCATTTTGATTTCTGGGATTTGGAAGTGGTTGGCTTGGAAATGTTCGTCGTTCGCGTTCACTTACAAACGTGGCTAATTAAATCATTTTTTCAAGTTTTGCAATTGATTGGTTTGTGTTTTGCATATATGAAGTCAATAAATTTTGAAAATTGCTATTTGATTGAAGGCTTTGAGTACCTTCCTTAGCCAACGTTTCAAGAGTTTTCTCAAGCGAAGTTAAACGTTTATCGTCTTGAGGAGGATGAGCAGCATTTGATTGAAAATTTGATTGTTGTGGTTGATTACGGGAAGGACCCGCAAAGTTTGGCTGAAAATTGTTCGGCTGAAAGGGAGGATTCGAAGCATTATTCGCGAATGCTTGAAAATAGGGACGAATCGTATTCGTGTTGGGATTGTTTTGGTTCCAAGCAAAATCCAGATGATTTCTCCAACCAGAGTTGTACGTTGGAGAAAACGGGTCGTTTTTGGCTTTATTGAAGCATTTATTTGTTCGACAGAATTGGGACATTGATCGGCTATATGATTAGGATCGTTGCATTTATAACACATCGGTTAGGAAGCTTGGTTCATTTGATTCGATGAGAAAACGTTATCAAATTTTTTAATCATTGCGTCGATCTTAGGTTCCAAAGCAAATGAAGATCCTATCGAGTTTTCACTCGATCGTGAGTAAATTGATTTTTCGTTCGAACATTCCCATTGGGACGACCTTTCAGCGTGGTTTTCAAGAAATTTCCAAGCATCATCATGATGTTGGTAAGAAAATTGTCTTGGCACATTGAATCGAGCATTGTTCGTGAGCTGTTTTCGAGTCCATCGTACAAGATTTGACAAATCATCCATTTTTTAAAGTTATGGTGTGGACATTTTATCAAAAACTCTTTGAATCTTTCAAAATATTTTTCGAATGGTTCTCCCTTGAATTGATGAAAATTTACAATTTCATTTAGAATTCGACTCGTTTTTTCCAAAGGGTAGAACTATTTTAAGAAAGCTTTTACGAATTCATCCTAAGTTTTAATCGAGTTCAATGATAAGCTGTACAACCATTTTTCAGCGTAATTCGTAAGAGCGAATGGGATTAATCGAAGTTTGATTCAGTCATCGGAAAGTTGTTGGGGTTTCATGGTTGCACAAACGTGTTCGAATTTAGTCAAAAAGATGCGTGGATCACGTGCTCGAAATTGCCAAATTTTAGAAGCGTGGCAATATGGTTCGAGTGGATTTCGAAATAGTTACCCGTAGAGGTGGGTAACGTAATGCAAGATGGAATAGAAACTCTATCGGGAAAGATTCTATCCATAGGGTTCGAGGGGCATTTTCGTTCGCCATTTCGGGAGGATTGTCTGTTCGAGTTAAATGGTTTGTAGAAGGATCGCGAGTCCAACAATTTATTGTTGTGTCACGAGTCAAAGTACTCATGCACAAGTGAAAGTCGAGAAGAGAAAGGAGTTAGAATCGAGTTTAGGAAATGAAAGAAGATTTGAAAACTTGTTTTTGTTTTTTGTTTTTTTTGAATTTTCTCGTTTTTTTACAAGGAAGAACTATTTACCAAGTGAGATTTATTTTCAAAAGAAAAGTTTGATTTTTGTTTTTGGTTTTTTCAATTTTTTTATATGTTTTTGTTTTTGTATTTTTTTGAATTTTCAAATATTTACCAAAAGGACTTTTTGTTTTTATAAAATGGAAATTTGATTTTTGTTTTTGTTTCAAATTTTTTTTGAAAAGATTTTATATTTATTTTATTTTTTGGATTTTTGTTTTCAATTGAAAATTTTCGAAGGAAGGTAGAAATGATTTTTTTGGATTAAAAACTAAGTTAAGTAAAATTTACAATTTTTTTTTGGATTTTGGTTTTTATTTGTTTTTTAAATCTGCATGAATTAATGCAACTAAATGAATGCAAAGGACTTAATTACTATTTTCTGTCCTTAGTAGCTCCTAACCCAAAATTGTATAATCACACTTTGTCTTAAATCAACAAAAATATTTCTCAGCCAGGTAACGGACAGGGGTTATCGGTGCACAACGAATCACCGTAGCAATGCAGCCGAAGGTTTAAGTATCTTCAGAGGAACAACCACTATAATATTTACGAATCACCGTAATATTTATAAATGGTTATTACTCTGTCGTACCCTAGACACCAAGAAATAAAATTGTTCAAAGAAAACAATTGCGAAGATACAATTAAGCCCTAAGTGAGCTCTTGACACCCTTAGGTCCAACGTCTAACCTTTATTATTAGTCAAATTCTACGATGAAATGCGTTTGTGGGCTAAGGAAAGGGTGAAGAAATCCCTCACCTTATGTGAATTAAGGTATTTCCCTTAGAAAAGAAAATAAGATGGGATATATGCAAAACAGAAATTAAACGTGAATTTACAATGCAACTAAAATGAATTTTGTTCTTGTTTTTGAATTTTTTTTATAAATGCAAATGCAAGAAACCAACAATGCAATAAAAACAAGGGAAAAGTGCACGATACCAGAGCGTGTAGATTATTAAGTAAATTTTTTTAGCGGCGATTTATTTAGCAAAGCAAAGTAGCTTATTTTTAGCAAGCACTTCCTCCTTTTGAATTTCTGCTTTGGCAACCTGAAATGATGAGAAAGATATATATAGTTATTATTATTATTTTTTATAATTTTTTTAAACTAGGAGGGAATAAAAACAAAAGCAAAATTCAATTGATTGGACCCTTGGAACAGAAGCAAATTTCTTTTTTTATAAAAGGATGAAACCAAATTTTTTTTAAATAAATAGATAAAAAAAAGCAAAAGCTTTTCCTTTTTTTTAAAAGATGAAACTAAAAACAAACTAACAATGCAAGTTGAACAAAAGAAAAGAAGTTAAAAGAGTTTTTTTCTTAAATACAAATAAAACAAACCAAATTGAAAACAAAGTTAAAATAAAATAATTTCAAATACAACCTGGCCTAATTAACAGACCAGTTGCCTTTCACCGTTCGATGTATTTTGTAAATCAAACTTCGCGCACAAAAAAGGAAATACAATCCCAATAATAAACGAAAATCGAATCTTTGGGTTCACGAAATCGAGTGTGATGGAGCCGTGGTTTGGAATTGATCCCGGCGAGGCGATTGTGTTGCCAAAGTCTGGAGGAACTGGTTGTAGTCGAAAATTTAAACTTGTTGGTGGAGGAGCAGTAGATGGGTGGGCAGGGATTTCGGCAATTGGAGATTAAGGATTTCTGTGAAATGATTTAGGGATCAGGTTGCAGAAGTTTACGGTGGTTCAGGTGTCACGTCGACGATGGAATAGGGTTGTAGTGGTTATCGATCGTATTTGGGGATGGGGCAGTGAGTTTCTCGAGGTGGAGTTGGGGCGATAGCAGCGGCTTCAGCTTACTGTGGGATGAGTTCATTTGTAGTGGGAGGATGTTGCATTATTTCAGCTGGTTTGGGGAAATTCTAGGAATTCGAGTTCAATGGGTTCTAGTGTAGAATTGGGTGAGGTTGGAGAAGGATTGCAGGCGACTTTGGCTTCAATGAATCGACGTTAGTGATGATGAACTATCAGGGCAGCAATGTTCCAGGTGAGTATTTGGTAATTGATGGTTTTAAGTCAGTGAGTTGGAAGTGGTTGTGAATGGAAGACAGAGGTGGAGGCTGCAGATGGGTCGTTTCTACAATTGGTGATGTGCGATAATTTGTTGATGATGTGGATGGGCTGTAGGAAGGGGGTTGGCTCAACTACTTGTTGTCGGTGGTGAATGAAGTTTGTGGAAACTTGGTGATGGTTAGTTGTTGCATGCAGATCTGATAGGAGGTGATGGTGGAATTGGGGTATGTAACATTCCCGTTTTTAAGCCAAATTTAAATTGACAATTAATTTTATTTTTAAAATTAAATTGTGAATTAGTTTGATATTTTCCAAATTAAATAAGATATTTTTTGTGTATTTATATATATGTATATAAATTTATTATAAATTGAATTTTGGAATTGAAATTCTAAAATAAATAATTTGAATTTGAATAGTCTATAATTTAAAACTAATAAAAATTTGTTTTCTAATTATAAAATATATGCGTGATATATATATATATATATATATATATATTGAAAGTTATGATTTGAATTTAATTTTTAAAATCTATTTTAAGTTTAATTCTATACATATATGTGGTAAATAGAATTTGATTGGAAATTCAAATATAAACATCTTAAAAATAAATTGGATTTAAAAATAATATATATGTAATTTTTATTAGTGTATAATTTAGTTTTAAAACATCTCTTTGAAATTATATATATATTAATGTAAGGAAATAGATTTGAAAATTGAAATAAAATAATAAAACATATTAATATAAACTAAATGCATTTTAATATATATATATATATTATATAAAAATATTATTTACAAAAAAAGGACAAATGTAGGTAATATAACATATAACATAACAAGTGTAAGATTAAAATTCATGTATTAAAACAAGTGTCAAATTTTATCATGCATAAATAACAAGTGTCATCTTTTTTTAAAAAAAAATCTTTTCCTTTTTAAAATATAATAAATAAAAAGAATTTTAAGTATATATGCATGTACTTCTCCCGTCCTCTCATGTTTCCTCATCTTTCATATATTTCAAAATCTAAAATCTGAAAACAAAACCAAAGCATGAGATTAAAACAAAATGAAAATCAAAATAAACTGTTCAAACCTGGAAAACTAAAATGCAAACCAGAAATGAAACCCTGAAGCAAATTCAAGTACAAAGATCAAAGTTCCATTCAATATATAATTAAGTTCAGATCAAAGCTTCGATTCATTCCAGATCAAAAGATCAAAATCTGAGCAAAATTAAACAAAGACGATCTAAGTTAAAGCTTCAAGCAATTCAAAGGTTCATTCCCGTTTTTCAAAACTTGAAGCATGAAAATACAATCAAGTTACAAAATTAAAAACAATTCAAACAAGATCAACCTGAATCAAAAGCATGCAGTAAATTCAAGTGGTTGTTTCAGTCTCAACTACATCAAAATACAGTTCCAATCAAAATGCTGAATTCCAGGTTTTTAAGCTTGTCTTTGTTCCAAGTACATGTGAGCAAACTGACCCATTTGAAATTTGAATCTATGATATATCTTGATGCTTTGTGAAGTAATTGCTGAGAAAAATGATAAATATATCTGCATGTATATATATTGTGTGTGGATTGAGATATGCATGTCCGTGTATATATGTATATACTATGTTGTATTTCCAGACCCAAGTACAACTTATGAAAAATTTCATATCTTCCTACATATTCAAATTAAGGTACTGATCATAAAAGGAAAAACGATTGTATGAACGTAATATCAATTTTAAAAATAATTTCAAGTATATTTATTGAGAAATTATTGCTAAAATGGAAAGTTACAGTAGATTCGTTTAAAATCAGAAAAATCAAGTAGTAAGATTTCGGGTTTGAATTATATAAACTGAATCGTAATGAAGAATGATGATTTTTGATGTAAAGATCACGATTTTTAAGATTGGGAATGATTTGAAATTGCGAGTTGATCAATTTATTCTTTTTCATTGATTTCCGATGATCGATGACAAATGGTGCGTCGTGCTTTTTTCTGGAGGTGGTTTGAGCACAGATGGTCAAGGGAAAAATGGTCGCGGAGGTTAATGTTCGTCGTGGCGGCGGCTCGACAATGATTTACGACTTAAGGTCGGGTTTAGGTCGACGAGATATTCGAGACTGGTCGGTCAATGTCATCGCATCGGGTTGAATCAGACCCAGGGGAAAGGAAGAAGGGGACTGCGGCAGAGGTTCTGATGGGATAGCGTGGGATTCCAGTGGTCGAAATTGCTCAGGCGAGTGGATTTGGTTGAGCAGGTCAGTTTCCAGGTGATGGTCGAGTTGTTCGACTTCGATTCATAGGCAGAATTGACGATCTGGGTGGTCGTGATGATTTAGGGGATCGTCGACGACATGTTGATGGTCAGGGAGTTGATCGGAGGAGCGTGGGTCGTTGGTGCATATGCACGAGCATTTGTTTTCAAATGAGAATGGCTTTCATACAACGAATTTTTTTCCAGTTTTTGTTGAAAGGATTTCAAGCTGTGTGACTTTAATTGTAAATAGTTTTGAAATCTATGAATGAATCTTTGTGAAAGATTGGTGAACTTTGTTTTCAAAGTGAAGTGAATCTTTTTGTTTAAAAGATTGAAAGTGGAAATTTGTTTAAACCATTCAAAAGAAAGATTTTGGGTTTTAAGTTGTGACTTAACTTAGATCCCAAAATATCCACATGGTTTTAAAATTAAGCGCTAATTATTCGGTTTAGCCAGGAGAGGACTTTATATCAGAAAACTCATTCCGAATAATGATACGACGAAATGGATAGCATTTGAAGACTGGTGGCAAAGACTGGGTATTTTCGAAAATGAAAGTATTACCCATCGAAGGTCTCTGCACTGAGTCGTGTCGGTATAGAGATCTCCATATGTGATGGGGAGTCTGATCGAGATTGTGAATACCCGTATTGCAATGGCTTCTTTGTCGGTTCCGTTCGAACCCGTAATGGACTTGTATGGATGTATGTTTGACATTACACTTTGAGATGTAAAGCGGGTCCTATCAAATACATTTTTGTTTGGTGGTGGAGAATTTATTCTCTTAGCTTAACACCCTTCTTTGAGACGTACGAGCTCAGAGGTTATGTAGTTGATGGTTACTAGTGATATATTCCCAATTTGGTAATGTGGCATACTGAGTGCTACTGATCATTTGTTGATCAAAGCATGGCTTTTGTGAAAAGCGTAGCTTCGTGGACGAGACCTCGTCGAACCTCACACCCCGAAAATGGTTGAAACAGGAAAAATGCAGCAAGATTATAAGGTTCGTGCCCTTTAGGGTATGTCCATTTCCTTCTGTATAAAAAGTGATATCATGGTATGGAGCCCAGATATTTAACTTATGTGGTTGTTGCTTTGTGGTTGTGGGTGTTGAGGGCCCTCGGATAAAGGCCAGTGACGACTGGGGGATGGCATACTCGTGACAGTTAGTTACCTAGTTACAGAGGTAACCGGCCTTGATTGGTAGAGAACTGCTTAAGTTCTCGGGGAGTCCCTCTAGATGCGTACACATGTGGTGTAGGAAGTTCCTTAGCCTGACCATTGTTGGAAATCCAATACGCACCTTGTACGGTTTTATTTGTAGAACCTGCCAATTAACATGGTAGCTATAGTAGGCATACTAGAATGGTACATATGCTGGCTCAGATTAATATTATACTTTCGAAATGTTTTCTGCACTATGCACTAATAATAATATCAAAAGGATTTCGCGTATCAAGCATGTTTGACAATCATAAGGAGAAATCTCCTCCAATTGTGCGCTTGCATTGTGTGTGTGCGGGAAGGCCTTATGGTAGTTTCACTTTTAAGAAAACATAGGAAATTTTTTTTTATTTCTTTTTGGTAGTTTTGTTTCAAATAAAAATGTTTTTGTTTTCTCACACCAGTCCCATGACTGATTTGGAGTTTATTGTTCCCTTTCTAAACTCTGGGTGCCCACAATTTTCCACACGGGCAGTCTAGAGTCAGATTTTTAGATAATCAGCTAGTAGATATAGATTTGGTAGCCTTCAACTTTCTGTTTGGAATTCTTTGGAGTCTTTGGATTTTGGCAGTCTTATTCATGACCGACCTTGCTACAATATGACATGATGGTGGTTCGAAATAGTGGTTTGGAGTTTTGGCTATGGAGTTGTAGTATTGTCGGATTTTCTTTCTCTCTTGCTTGGCATTGAAGATATTATCTTTCCGCTGCTGTTGTTACCGCTGTTGTATATATCTCTGATATGTTGATATTCATTTGTATCAAAGGTTGTAACTATTGTGTATCAATAAAGTTATTCATTTGTTTTCCACTGTGTTATTGTACTTAATGTGTTATAAGCTCCGGCGAACCAGATTCGACGTTTGAATCTATGGCATTCGAATACGGGTGATGTATTTGGTGCCGATTTTCATAGGCCGAGTCAGGGTTGTCATAGGGTAATGAAAGATTTGTATGTTGGCAGTGGGGCAAGAGGAGATGAATGATAGAATTGTAAGAAGATTTAGTAGAAGAGAAATTGATGAAGTAAGTTGTATTGGAGGATTTTGTATGTGCAGTTATATGATGGTAGTTATGCAGAGGGACAAAATGGAGTAGGGTGGTTGAAGTTATGGTTGAAGTTTGTTGTTTGTGGTGATTATTTGTGAATTGAAGAGGATGAGCAGATTTGAGGGGATGTTCAGTGAGTTTGACAGTGGAGTGTGGTAGTCAAAGTGATATGATGTGTATGCGATGAGTAATGGTAGCAGGTTGTGACAGCAAGCAATTGCAACAGTGAGTGGGGTTGTTTGACAGAGGAGAGGGGTAGATGATGAAGATTGGTGTAAGTAAATGGCAAATATGTAATGTGAATGGCTGGAGGAAGAAGGCAAGTCAATAGATGGATGATGTAAACTTGATGGTTTGAGTGATGTAGGAAGTTAAAGGAAATTGATAGCAGGAATGTGGGGTTGTATGAGCAGGATTTGTGATTTGTGAAGTTCAAGTATGAAAGGCAGGTTGATGGTTAGTTGGTGGTAGAATGTTGATGCATGGGGCAATGTAGTGTTCTGTTGTGTGTACAGTGCATAGGGAAGTGCACAGGTTAGAGAGTCTGTGGAGAGGAATAGAGTGTAAACTTGTAAAATAGAAAAAGAAATGTAAAAAGGAAAGAAAATTGTAAATGCACAATGAAACTAGCAAAAACAAAAACAAAGGGAAGATTGTGTAATTTTTTTATATACAAATGCCAATGCAACTAGTAAAAGCATAGTTAAGATTGTAAAATGAAGATGAAAATGAAATAAACAATCTACTTTTTTTTAAATAGAAATGTATATGCAAATGCAACTAGAAAACAAGAAATACGATCAAAATGCAAGTAAAAAAATCAAACAACACACACCAATTTTTTTTAAATGCAAACAAAAACATAAAACAAACACACAAACAAATCAAAAGAAAATAATTCGAAGAATAGAAAATTAAAATCAAAACAACTCTCCGGCAACGGCGCCAAACACTTGGTTAACGGTAAATTTTATATCAAATTAGAAAACAACCGATAAATTTCAAATTAAATTTTACCGCAAGCGCACAGCGTACACTTGTAGTATGTGGTGAATACGGGTCGAACCGTATGGAGTTGTTAGAGTTTTAAAAATCTATTCAATCAAATTAGACCAAATGGAGGATAAATTGTTTACTAGAACTAAAATGAAGCTAAAAGTAGAATTAAAATTTGATTTAAAAACTATTGAACTAGAGAACAATTCAGAGGCAAATCCAATCTCATATTTTTGTAAATCAACAAACAAACAATTTATGATCTCTAGCTTTGATTTAAGTGAAATATTATTGTATTTATCATACGTATGGTTTGTTTATGTTATTAATTAACATAACTCAAACCATCAAACTATAATACAACAAATAACCCACTTATAATTCTCATGAAAATGACGCCAAAGCAAAAGCTATTTTAAGTATGATCTATTTACTATTGTAACTAGTAATGTAGGTCATCAAATTTTAGTTTTACTTTAATTTTACAATAAAAAATGGATTAGCAAATGATAATGCAACTTGTGTTTATGTTGAATAAAAATACCTCATTTGCATAAGCAATCTAAGCTATCAAATCCACTTCATGAAGCATAAACCAAATGAGATCATAAATCACAAAATGTTGAAAGTACATAATATTTGAGAGCTTCATTACCCCGGGTTTAGCTACTCATTTGTGTTATCAAATAAACACTTGTAAATTTCAACATAAAAAGGAAAATAAATGAAACTAAGAAAAGGTAGAGAGAGAGAGATTTAACTACTAATTACTTGCACAAAAAAAGCTACACTACTTGCATGAATGTAAATCTAAGCTAAGAACATTAAAAGAAAGAGAGCATAGAAATAAGCATTAACATAAAAGCAAAGAAGTAAGTAAAAGCACGTAAATAAGAGAAAAGAAAGAGGCTAAGAAGCCATTTTTATTTCATTGAACATTGAGCTTACACTTTGATCTCTAATTTCCTAAATAAAATGAAAAAGTAGAAGATGATTTGTTCATGTACAGAAGAGGGCTATTTATACATGCATAAAACCCTAATTCGATTTTTAGGGAGCTTTCTAAATTGCCCTTTAGAAAGTGTGGCCACCAAGTAACTATTATCCAATAATTAATCCATCATTTGTTGTGCATGAAGCTTTAATCTCCACTTGGTTGTCCATTAGCTCTTAATTGTACATTTAGGTAAGTAGGTGGGGTCCTCCATGTTCATGGCTTGAATTATTTCCCTCTTCTTTCCTTTGTATTCATTTTTGCATGCATATATCTTCATATAAGCCTCTTCCGTATGCATCCAAATTCCTATAAAAATTATCAAAAAATATTCAAGTAAAAATTCTTACATTGACACATGCATAAAAATGACCGTTTTGCCCCTGAATAAAGATGAAAATATGATGGTTTGAAAATAATTGAATTTTGGTTTTAAACATGTTAAAATGCCCAAATATGATGTTTATTTAAATAAAAAGAGAAAATATGGATGTAAATATATGCACATTTACTTGCCCTTAAATAGTTTCAACCTCCTCTCAATTTTACCACTTCTTTCTTCTACGATAACTTCTTCATTCCGACCTTAAATGGTGATCTTCTTTTATTCAGATCACCTAAAATTCCAATGGCTACAACATTCTCGTAGATCACTTCTTTCGTTTCGAATATAGCTATGTAAAAATACCCAATCTTTGCAAAGCAAATTTTCACCCAGAATTTCAAATCCGAAAATTACCCTTCTTCTTTTGATCATAACTTCTTCAAAAAAAATTGAAAACGAGTGATTCTTTTTTTGAAATTATAAATAAAATAAATTCCTACATCTTATTTTTAGCAACTTTTCAAATTCCGTGAGTTGGTGGTCCAAAAACTAGTGGAAAAAGAACCTAATTTTGGGTTCATTTTTGACAAAGTGATGATAACATGAAGCTCCTTTACCTTCAAGCTACTACCCCACATCCATCTCCACACCTTTGGCCAACCTTACATACACCTGGGCCAATCCCATTTGAGGGTTGTTAGCACCTAAAGCCTTCATCCTCAAGGCTAGGGAGTCGTTGGCAAGTTTAGCTTAAGTTCGATTAGCTTTTGCGGAAGTTTGGAGAGTAAAGTACTCGTTTTTTATAATGAAAATGGTAACTTTATTTATGTCACTATATATGGTGATAATATAGTGTATAAGTTGAACAATAATCATTTGGTTTGATTATGATTTGGATGGTTGATTTTAGTTTGATTTGGTTATGGAAATCGATGTTGTATTACAAAGTTAGTAAGCATCTATATATGGATGTATACATGAAATCTATGATGAAGATGGTTGGTGTCGGTAATATGTTGATTGTAAAACCTGAGCTATGGCATAACGTTGGTAAACAGAGTTAGCTACTTTGTGTAATTGTGAGGTTATGAGATCCGGTTGGGATCGAAGTTTGTTTTCGAAGTTTAAAGTTTGAAATGGATTAAAGTTTTAACTTTAGTTTTATTTTTTTTTACAAAAAACTTTCTAAAGTATGTTACAAACCATGAAAAAGTAAGGGTTTGTGAAGTGGTTGGCTAAAAATATGTTAGAGTGAACTGCGCCCATAGCGATAGTCGTTATGGATACAGTTCAACAAAGGTTTGAATTTCTATTTCGAGTTTGTTTTATTTTGATATTAGTTTACTAAGTTTTTCAAACTTGATTAGTAATATTAAAAAGTAATTAAGTTGTAATGTAATTATTTAATTAGTTAATTAAAGTTTAATTAGCACCTAATTGGTAATTAAGAAGGTGATTAGAGCTTAATCATCACTTAACTAAGTTAATGACTATTAATTGATTTATAAAGTTTTAATTAGTGATTAATGGGGTTAAGAAGTAATCAAGTGATTAATAATTATTTAAGTAAGATTAATGGTTATTTATTTATTTATTTAATTAATGGGTTATTTAATTAATATTTAATTAATTAGTGTCTAACTCTTAAACAATTTGGTTTAACCTTAACCAAGTTGCATTAGAAGTTAATTAGCACTTAATCAAGTTCATTAAGCCTAATTAGAGTTTAATTATGATTTATTCTTGATTTAAATTAGATTAACTAAGATTTAATTAGGTTTTAAGCTAATTCAATATACTTTTAACTTTTCAAACGCAATTTAAACTAAATAGAATGTGTTTTAATCAATTTTATTTTTCAAAGTAAATTGATTTCATATCAAACGATCTCTGGTCCAGACCCTTAAGTAACCCATATAATTAGAAGAATTAAATGACATCCGTTAGCAGAACAAAATCCCATTCTGCTATAGTGTAAGTGATTTGATTGTGTGGACATGTGTTAAGCAGGATAAATCCTCGTTCTGCTATAAATTAATTGAATTGTTTGGACATCCATTTTGTATGATAAATCACCATCTTGTTGATATGTTATTTGGACTTGTATATGCCAACTAGTTATATTGACGTGTTATTTCCTGATTGGATATGAACTGTATTACATATATAGTAGCTTATGTAAATAATTGTTAAGTGGCATGGGAATCGAATTGAAATTGAACGGTAACTTAAACTAGTACCATTGGGATTGCTAAGCCACCTTTTGAATTTGTAAAATGTGTTTTGAATTAACTTAAATTCACGATTTCCAAGTAATGCTGTTATTTTGTAAAATTATTTATAAGTAATAACCTGTTTATAAAAGGGGTTTTTACTAAAGAGTCACTTTAGTTGTTTTACAAATGATGTTTTGTAAATGATAAAGGAGTATAGAAACGTTTATATAAAGAGTTTTAAAAATAGGAAAAAGGATTTATAAGTCATTTCAGAGATTTGGACAGAGGTTTATAAATTAAATTAATGGTTTATAATAGAGGGTTATAACTTTATTTTGAAAGTTATAAGTTAATTGAAATATGAGATGAGCTTTTTAAAAGGGATTTTTTGATAAAGGATAAGTGGAATGTTTTATTTGGAAGATATGTTTGGATTTGGAAAGAAGAAAACTTTGAAAAGTTTGTAAATATATAATGCTGATAAGATAAGTATATGATTTTGTTTCAAGGCATGAAAAGTAAAATGTTTTGGTAATATACTTATAACATTGAGATAAGTATATAAATATCTCCCAAGAGTAAAAGGAAATGTAAGCGGTTTGGGAATAGTGTTTTGAAAAGATCTTATGATCTGGTTTTATAAAGTGGTTTTATTAATTAAAGAGAATTAATAAAGGCTTAGTGAATCCCATGTGGAAATTAAACAATGATTGGATGTTTGTTTATTGATAGTTAAATAACCATCTATCAAATCTGGACAACACATAACTTTGGAAATATCTAGGAGAAACACGAGAATTATATGGTACAGTTACAGTCAAAGGTGCTATATTGTACGTATAGATTCGTTTCGTTCTTCTAGTACGAATGATAAGGAAATCCATCCACAAATGGTTAGGAGGTGAACTCTGCTCTAGTCATTTTTCTATTTATTTCCTAAAGAACCGGGGTTGATTTTATGGGAAACATCAAAAGTTGTTTCGAAGAGACCTGGATCGGATATTCTATCTGAAAACCACTTTGATCCAACTCAAGCATTTCAAAAGTAAGACGTCATAAAGCATGGGATCAAACATGGAGCCATTGAAGTGCAAGGGCTGCTTGCTACTAATCCTTAGGGTGGTTCCAAAATGGATGTAGTAAAAGTAGTACCTTCGGTTTTTCCTTATCCTGGACAACTTTTATGGATGAATGTTGGCATTGCATTGACGCCTAGAGGGCACCGTTAGCATTCCAAGATGGATTGCTATTCAAAAAGATAAAGCGTAGCCTTAAGCCTTAAAACCGAGACGAATGGCAAAAGCAAGGCATGCAGCAGAGCTATGTGGTTAGCTACCTTTAGCAGCGGTCACCCCATTCTAAATGTCCCTTTCGGAGTTGGTTTGTGCGCAAACACCGTGGTTGTATAAGGCCTCAGTGTTAAGGGGTGAGTAATCCGGTCTTCCATGTTAAAGGGGCAGCCGACTCTATGTTAGCATCAGTGCATTTTCTAGAGGTGTATCATCGAAAGGTAGTTCCTTACCTTGTCATTATTGGAATCCAATCTCCAATATATGCCTTGCGTTTTTGATTGTAGTGCCTAGTATGTTGGAATGTGAGATGCAAGCATTTCAGCTATTTTATCTATTTATTTTAAACCTAGACACTATGATAATATCACTGGATTTTGATATAAAATGTTGGTTATCGTAAGGTAAAGACCCATCCGTTTTTATGTGCAGTGTGGTCTTATGAAATAATTCTATTTGAAAGGTTTTTCAATGTAGAAATCAGTTTTGTTGTTACTTATTATCAAGTTTTACTCACGCTGGTCTACCAGACTGACCCGGGCATTATCCCATGTAATGCTCGGGGTCAGACCGAGCATGTTTTTCCAGGTTTAGCTAGATAATTTGGAGTTGGAGAGGAGCTGGATCGTCAAGAAGAATTCACGTATTTTTTTCTTCCACTGTATTATAGAGTCTGTATGGTTGCCAATATAAGAACATGTTTCAATAACTGTCCAAGTCAAGGATAAGTCTAGTGTACTATGATGTTGTATATGATGTTTCCTTTTTGTAAAGATCATTGTTGTATTATATATTATTCACTACAATGTGAGATTCTGTATTGTTTAATTTTCTTTTATCTTCTACCTTTTTCTTTCACCTTAACAAATCGGAATTTTCGGCACTTGAATGTTCGGCATGTGATATAGTGGACGTATTAGTGTCGATTTTCGAGGGTCAAAAATCTAGTTTATTACATTTGGTATCAGAGCAGAAGGTTAAGCGAGTACCTTGGCTTTGGCAAGGTTAACTCATTAGAGATAGGGTAAGTGATAAGTGACACTCTAGAATGAGTTTTTGTGTGTGTGTGTGTGTGTGTGTATGTATGTATGAGTGTGTGTTTGTTAGTAATTGTCAAATGTTTTATATTGTGTTGATTTATCGATTTAGTGGTTTATGAATTCTGGTCGATACAGGGTGTACAACTATACCTATAGGGGTTTCTAAACACTTAAACTAGGAAAATCGACACGGTATTGTTTTGGAATTGGGTAAATGAAATAATTTTACCCAGGGTATTTTATATATAAAAGAATGATTTTTACAAATTGTGTAATATAGTTGGTTGAGGTGTTAGGGGATAATAATATGTTATTATCATTATCACTTATGGTTTGTTTAATCATGCTCGTCTAATTGAGCAGTGACTATTGTTAGTATATTCCCTTTTTAAGATATGAGTTGGGTAGATAAGGATTGGGAAAAATATGGGAACGAACACCTTGTGAATTTAGTTTCACAGTTTGACTATAAGTGTTCGATGTTAATGTTGAGGTGGAATTTTATTTCAAAGTTAGAAAATTTTGGAATAAACTTTTAAAAATGGTCTAATAGAAGTGATTTATAAAAATGTATCATTTAAGTTGGAAGAAATTTAGGTTGAATACTTGAGAACCGAAATCCCAGTGCTTTTGACAAATGATTTCCAAGATTTTGAGAAATAATAATAGTATTTGAAAACAATTTTGGTTCAAGTATGAAATTTTGGAATGTAAATGTTAAGGAGTGTTTTCTTTGGATTGGTTGGGGAAAATGAGTCTTGATTGATAATCGAAATAATCTTTTAAGTAACGATCAGATGTTTGCCTAGGCGAATAGTAAATTTTCTCTTTATCATTGTACAGTCGAAATAAGCTCAACCCAAACGAACCCAAAGTAAGTTAGAAATAGATGTTTTGTTGAAAAATGTAAAGTATTGTTCCAAAATGAAATTTTGAAATAAAAGGAATAATTTTAAGTTAGCTAGTTCGAGTGGCTTGAAAATAACTTAAAATTGGGGAAGGATTGTGTTCAGATGGTAAACACTTCTCTTGAGTATTACCTTTCTTGGTAAGGGAATGTAGAATACTGTTTGGTAGTACCCAGTTCTTTGGTATCATTTTGGAGTTACTCGGGCTATAAATATATATTTGTATGATTGAAATATAGAGTTTTATTTGAAAATGTTTTGAATAAAAGCTAGGTATTTGGATCTTGAGTTTTTGAGAGATAAATTCGAAATGGAATAAAGGAATCAAATTGGGATATATTATCTTAAGATGTAGTGGAATAGCATACAAGTTGAAAGTAAGAATAGTTTATGAAATGTTTCATAAATAATTTTATGGAAATAGAATTGGTATTAGGGAGGATCAATTAAGTAAGTGTGTAAGTTGGATGTAGATCATTTCTCTTTCCATATAGAGTGATCCAAGATTCGAGTACATGGCCTCGAGGTGTTGCACCATTCCATAGTAAGGATCTATTACTCGACCTTTAACGGCGAGCACTTGATGAGGGTTCTTGGTACGGGATCAAATTTTTATATTATAGTTACAACTATGTAAGAATAATAGAGGTTCCAAACCAAGGAGCATGATCGAAGTCCACACTGGAGAATCGAGTGAGCGATACTAGTTCGGAAGGAAAGTTATGTATTCGAGTTGAGATCTTATTAGATTTTGCATAAGAATGATATATGTACATCATACAAGCTGATGTATAGTGTTAAGTGTTTTTTGGGATAGGTTGAGGTGAAATTTCGAGGACGAAATTCTTTTAAGGGGGGAAGAATGTAACGATCCGGAATTTCACTACTTTGATTAATGAATATTTAATTAATTTTAAATATTCAATATGTCAGTTTTATAATAAAAATAAACTCATTTTAATTAACTAATAATGATGGTAAAATCATTTTTAGAATTTATTTACCAAATTAAATAGTTTTTAGAAACAGAAAATGTGACCGAGGAACGTTTTTTGAAATTTCGACCTTTCAACATCGGAAGTTATCGGGAACATCGATCGTCTTTGTGCGTTATACGTACATATATATAAGAGTTAGTTAACTAGATAATGATACACTTAGAAAAAATTATCTTATGTTAATTTGGATTAGTAAGTGATGTGACAAGACATAGTTTTAAAAATAATAAACATTTTATGTAAATATATATATATATATATATATATATATATTAAATATTGTCACATCTTAGATTTTGCAATCATTAACCATTATCATATCTTATCACATCTTAGCTTTGATTAATAATTAAACTTATATATATAGAGAATGATGTGACAATTCATAGTTTTTTAATACTATTTATATATATATTATATATAAAGAGAGTGATGTGACAACTCATAGATTTAAAAATAATAAACATTATATATATAAGTATTGTCATATCTTGAATATTTTTATAATGAATCATTATTAGCCATAATTACATGGATGAGGTGACTAGAGGGTAGAGATGCGATGCATGAGAGGGAGGAAAAGATTTTGATGTGATTTCACATAATGATGACATAGGAAAATTTGCTTATAAATAGCTCCAACCTCCTCTCATTTTTACCACTTTTTTCTTCTACCATAATTTCTTCATTCCTACGTCAAATGGTGATCTTCTTTTCTTCATGTCATCTGAAATTCTAGTGGCTACAACATTCTAGTTGACAACATTTTATAATTTCGAACATAGCTATGTCAAAATACCCAATCTTTGCAAATCAATTCTTTACCCAGAATTTCAAGTCTAAAAATCACCCTTCTTCTTTTGATCATAATTTCTTCAAAAAAAATCGTAAATGAGTGATTCCTTTTTGAATTGATAAAGGAAATAAATTCCTACGACTTTCCTTTTGACAACTTTTCCAAATTCTATGAGTTGATGGCCCAAAAACCAGTGGGAAAATGACTTAATTATGGGTTCATTTTTGACAAATCGATGATAACCCAAAGCTCTACTACTTTCAAGCTACTACCCCACATCCACCCCCATACCTCTGGCCGAGCCTACATACATCTGAGCCCAGCCCATTTGAGGGTTGTTAGCACCTAAATCTTCATCCTTCAATTCTAGGGAGTCGTTGGCAAGTTTAGCTTAAGTTCGGGTAGCTTTTGTGGAAGTTTGGTGAGTAAACTACTCGTTTTTTTAATGAAAACGGTAACTTTATTTATGTCACTATATATGTTGCTTATATAGTTTCCAAGTTGAACGATAATCATTTGGTTTGATTATGATTTGGATGGTTGGTTTTAATTTGATTTGGTTATGGAAATCGATGTTGCATTATAAAGTTAGTAAGCATATATATATGGATGTATACTTGCAATCTATGATGAAGATGGTTGGTGTTAGTAATATGTTGATTGTAAAACATGAGCTATAGCTTGAGGTTGGTAAACAAAGTCTATTACTTTTTGTAATTGCGACGGTTATGAATCTGGTTGGACTTCGAAGTGTGTTTTCAAAGTATAAAGTTTTGAAATGAATTAAAGTTTGTAACTTTAGTTTTTTTTTTAAACTTTCTAAAGTATGTTTCAAATCATGAAAAAGTAAGGGTTTGTGAAATGGTTCGCTAAGAATATGTTAGAGCCAACGTATGTAGTTCGACATATGTTTGAATTTCTATTTCAAATTTGTTGTATTTTAAAGTTAGTTTACCAAGTTTTTCAAACTTAATTAGTAATATTAAAAAGTAATTAAGTTGTAATATGATTATTTAATTAATTAGTTAATTAATTGAAGGGTAATTAGCAACTAGTTGATAATTTAGAAGGTGATTAGAGCATAATCATCACTTAAATTAAGTTAATGACTATTAATTGATTTATAAAGTTTTAATTAGTGGGGTTAAGAAGTAATTAAGTGATTAATAATTATTTAACTAAGACTAATGGCTATTTATTTATTTAATGGGCTATTTAACTAATATTTAATTAATTAGGGTTTGACTCTTAAACAATTTGGTTTAACCTTAATCAAGTTGCATTAGGAAGTTAATTAGTACTTAATCAAGTTCATTAAGCCTAATTAGAGTTTAATTATGATTTAATCTTGATTTAAATTGGATTAATTAAGATTTACTTAGGTTTAAGCTAATTAAATATACTTTTAACTTTTCAAAGGTGATTTCAAACTAAACAGAATGTGTTTTAATCAATTTTATTTTTCAAAGTAAATCGATTACATATCAAATGATCTATGGTCTAGACCCTTAAGTAACCCATATGATTAGGATAATTAAATGACATCTGTTAGCAGAACAAAATGTCATTCTGCTATAGTGTAAGTGATTTGATTGTGTGGACATGCGTTAAGCAGAATTAATCCCTGTTCTGTTACCAATTGATTGAATTGCTTGGACATCTATTTAGTAGGATATATCATCATCCTATTGTTATGTTATTTGGACTTGCGTATGCCAACTGGTTATATTGACGTGTGATTCCTTGATTGGATATGTACTGTATTTACATATATGGTAGTTTATGTAAATAATTGTTAAGTGAATTGGGAATCAAATTGAAATGGAATGGTAACTTAAACTAGAATCATTGGGATTGCTAAATCTCCTTTTGAATTTGTAAAGTGTGTTTTGAATTAACTTAAATTCTATAATCAATATATAGTTTAAAGTTTATAAATGATTTTCAAGTTATGCTATTATGTTGTAAAGTTATTTATAAGTAATAACTTGCTTATAAAAGGGTTTTTTACAGAAGGATTACTTTAAGTGTTTTACAAATGATGTTTTGTGAATGATAAAGGAGTATAGAAAGGTTTATATAAAGAGTTCCAAAAATAGGAAAAAGGGTTTATAAATCATTTCAGAGATTTGAAAAGAGGATTTTAAATTAACTTAAAGGTTTATAAAAGTGGGTTATAACTTTATTTTGAAAGTTATAAATTAATTGAAATATGAGATGAGCTTTTAAAAAGGGAATTTTTGATAAAGGATAAGCTAATGTTTTATTTGGAAGAAATGTTTAGATTTGGAAAGAAGAAAACTTTTAAAAGTTTGAAAATATACTTATGATGGTAAAATAAGTATATGATTTTTTTTAAAGCATGAAAAGTAAAATGTTTTGGTAATATACTTATAACATTGAGATAAGTATATAAATGTTTCCCAAGGATAAAAGTAAATCTAGGGGGTTTGGGAATAGTGTTTTGAAAAGATTTTGAGTTTAGGTTTTACAAAGTGGTTTTATTAATCAATGAGAATTAATAAAGGCATAGTGGATCGCATATGGAAATTAAACCATATTGGATGTTTGTTTATTTGATAGTTAAATAACCATCTATCATATCTACAAAAACCATAACTTTGGAAATACCTAAGAGATACACGAGAATTATATGGTACAATTACCTTCGAAGATGCTATACTGTATGTATAAACTCGTTTCGTTCTTCTAGGACGAACGATAAGAAAATCCATCCACAAATGGTTAGGAGGTGAACTACGCTTCTGTCATTTTTTTGTTTATTTCCTAAAGAACCGGGGTTGAGTTTACTAAAAATATGGAAAGTTGTTTCGAAGAGACCGGGATCGAATATGCTATCTGAAAACCACTTCGATCCAACTCAAGCGTTTCGAAATGAAGACATCTTGGAGCATGGGATCAAAGATGGAGCCATTGGGGTGCGAGGACTGCTTGCTACAAATCCTGAGGATGGTTCCAAAATGGATGTAGTAAAAGTAGTGCCTTCGGTTTGTCCTTATCTTGGACAACTTGTATGGATGAATGTTGGCATTGCTTTGATGCCTGGAGGGCAACATTAGCATTCCAAGATGGATTTCTATTCAAAAAGGTAAAGCGTAGCCTCAAGCCTCAAAACTGAGAGGAATGGAAAAAGCAAGGCATGCAATAGAGCTATGTGGTTAGCTACCATTAGCAGCGGTCACCCCATTCTAAATGTCCCTTTCGGAGTTGGTTTACGTGCAAACACAGTGGTAGTATAAGGCCTTGGTGTTAAGGGGGTGAGGTAATCCGGTCTGCCATGTTAAAGGGGCAACCGGCTCTATGTTAGAACCAGTGCATTTTCTAGAGGTGTATCATCGAAAGGTAGTCCCTTACCTTGCCATTACTGGAATCCAACCTCCAATACATGCCTTACATTTTTGATTGTAGAGCCTAGTATGTTGGAATGTGAGATGCATGCATTTCAGCTATTTTATCTATTTACTTTAAACCTAGACATTGTGATAATATCACTGGATTTTGATATAAAATGTTCTGGTTATCATAAGGTAAAAACCCATCCGTTTTTATGTGCAGTGTGGTCTTACGAGATACCCTTTGTTTGAAATATTTTCGAATGTAGAAATCGGTTTGGTTGTTACTTGTTATCCATTTTTACTCACATTGGTTTACCAGACTGACTCGGGCATTATTTCATGTAATGCTCGGGTCAAATTGAGCATGTTTTCGAAGGTTTAGCTAGATACTTTGGAGTTAGAGAGGAGCCAGATGATCAAGATGTATTCACATTTTTTTCTTCCACTGTATTATAGGGTCTGTATGTTTGTCAATATAAGGACAAGTTTCTATAATCGTCCAAATTAAGGACAAGTCTAGTGTACTCTGATGTTGTATATATGAATGTGTTTCCATTTTGTAAAGATCATTGTTGTATTATATATTATTCGTACATTGTGAGATTCTATGTTTTTTAGTTTTATTCCGTCATCTACCTTCTTCTTTCACCCTAACAAACTGTTATTTCCAGAACTTGAATGTTGGGCATGTGATACAGTGGATGTATTAATGTCGATTTCGAGGGTCAAAAATCCGGTTCGTTGCAGGAAAGGTAAATCATATACTCTTTTAAATTGCCTCAACTGTTTCCATCTCACTCATGGACAAGTTTATGTATATACCTGCTACTAAGTTTCCAGTTTATATACATAACATAAGTTTTTTCAGAATTTCATAATGACCAAGTGATAGGAAAATGTATAAATAAAACGATATCATGTGTAGCCAACACGAAACATCATTCATTAGTCACTTGAAGAACTTCATATTTTAGCATCCAAATGACACAAATAGTGTGTAATTATATGCTGTATAACAAGTACTAATATCAGGTATCAAACTAACATACCAAATTGAATTTTCAAAACCTTCCGTAAGAAGCTAGCATTTCTGTCTATATTCCTGTGTATATTACACATATAGGTCTACAAATTTAAGTATAAATAGTTACTCATTTATTTAACAATAAATAGATATATGTACATATAAATTAATATATCTGGTTACTTTCGGTTGACTTGGGGATTTCCACGGGTTCCGATATAAATATGTTTTTGTTTCAAAATTTCAAGAGGGGCCAGTTTTATGTCAAAATTTCAATATGGAACATCATGTAACTCTCCACACTTTTCTTAACTCATCATCATATTTTCTAAGTATTTGTCCTAAGAAAAAATTGTTCTTATCATTTTGGTGATAATGACATTATGCAGGAGTTAGGAACATTTTATAATATAGTGGCAAAAACATTTATGACTTAGTGATAAGCACACAATGACAATTTCGTAATTAAGTTAAAAACACATTTCTGGTGTAAAGTTCTTTATCTCCTACTTTATACACGTTATCTACATATTAGTTCCTTTTTGATCTTTACAATAAAGTATTATTACAGACAACAATTTGTCTCCTCTAACATGAATATTAAAATAAGTAATTTTTAATTAAAATATTTCGTTTACTCACCATTTAATTCATATAAATTAAGAATATTATGAGAAAATTTTCGTAAAATCATAAATAAAATTATCTAGCTCTAGTAAACATTTTAGGCTGAAATATTAATTTCTTCTATTTAAACACATTATTTTACAACTAAAAACTACGTATTTTCACCTTGGAAAATTCGTAGTACTTATTATAAACATATTACAATAATGAAGTTTTAAAATCATCTCTGAATTTATATGATAAACAACATATACAAATTTCAAGTCGTTTGAATGTCTTTAGCTTAGGTTTCCTTTTAATTTGGTTCTATTTTAGCCGTTATCAACATATCCTATGGAATCGGTATATCATCATGAAAAATTGATTATGCTCAGTTTAAATAGCACATAAAACATCATACACTAACTCAAAATGGTCTATATGGAAAATTGGGTAATATTACTTATATAAATAAAGAAAAATACTTAAAGCCTTGAAAATGAATCTTTGATTTGATTAGATTTTTTTTCCTTTCTCCTTAGCTTGAAAATACTGCCAAAATGTGTTCAGAACTTTTCTTTTCTTTTGTTTAGGTGGGTGAAATGAGAAATATGAGCTAATGTTGTGACATACGGTTAAAATTCATTTATCTCTATTAATTGATGTAATTTATATGTAAAACTTGTATTCACTTCATTCCCTTAACCAACTAGTGTTTTCTAGCTGAAATTTATTCTAAAAAAAATCTTGTCTTATTTTTAGACTACTTAGCTTTGTGGCATTGCAAATCATTGCCTAATATTTAATTTAATTAACAATCTAAATGTCATCTACTATTTGAATTAATTTATCAATGGATTAATTTACTTTCTCATTTTATAATTGAACCAATCATTTAATTATCTTATTTACTATAATATTTCTGTTAGATGTGATATGATCTACAGTAAAATATAATGTTTCCCACTTCATGTGATTAATTGCACAAAGTAAATGCAAATTAATTGCATTAAATAGGAAGAAGAAAGGAGAATACCTTCTTCAAGGAAAGAAATAGGTGAATTTAATTAATAGTGGAAAATCATACATTTCCATATTAAATTAGATTCTAAATTTGAATACATGATTTTATATGTTTCCATAAAACAGAGAAAGGAAGAAACTAAAGCAATTAATTAATAATGGAAAATAATATGTTCCAATATTAATGCGTGAATTGATTTATTGACAAAAATCAGTTGCTTCGATGATATGTTATAGCCTGTATATAAGTGGAGGCGATCTAGTGATAATTTATCGTTCTCAATTGTGTTTATGTATCTTATTCTTCACAATATGTCTTAGCCTCGAAATAAAAGCTTAGAGCTTTTACCAAATTATGTACTCTCTCTATTTTTTCTAAAGTAATAGAGAATCTCTCTCCTAAAGCAGATGTACACTATCCAATTGATACTGGAACAACTATAAATCTGTGTGAACTCTTTGTTTGATTTTCTACCATTTTCTATTTGGATTATTTTATTGTTGTTTTTTGTATCACAATACATTGCTATCTAATTTTTTTGCACGTGTTTGGATTTATTTGCTATCATTTGTGTGAATATACATCAATAGTCAAGTATCAGAGCATTGAAGGTTGTTGTTGAAGCCTAGGGCTAGAAGGTGTTCAATAAAATGGAAGGATCTAGAAAAGGAAGTGAGGAGGTTAGACCAACCTAGGAGTATGCACCTTACACTGGGGCTTCATATGCATTATCAGTTTGTAGTTGGCTATAGAGAAGTGAAACGACAATAATGATTTTGAGAAGTGGCAGTGGAAGATGAAGGCGGTGTAGAGAAGAAATCATTCTCGTCTGGTTGTGTTTAATATAGAATCGTTGCCAACAGATATCTCAGAATTGGAAAGTGAATAGATGGAAGAATGCGACTTTATTACCCTTCAATTGTACACGAGTGAGAATGTCATTCTAGAGATTAGTAGTGAAACCACTGCTAGAGGCTTGTAGAAAAAATTGGAGTATCTCTACATGAAAAAGTTGCTCACAAATAGGTTAATTTAATTGAAGACTTTCTTCACTTATAGATGTGGAAAGGTACATTATTGAAAGCACGTCTTAAATTTTTCAATGAAGATGAAAATTGTTGATTTGAATGTGAACTAAGAGCAAAAGGCGATAGTGCTGTCGTGCTCTCTTCCAGAGGGATATATTTTATTCACTAATAACTTGTTCTATGACAGAAGCATGCTGACATTAGAAGATATAAACAAGGGACTCCTGAGTAGAGATGAGCGATCGGATGAATTATATAAAATGAAATGGAAGAGCTAGTTGTAGTCAGGAATTGTTCGAAGAAAGAGGAAGAAAGGAGAAGAAGGATAATAATTTTTGAGGGCATTCCATCTCCAGGAAGCCCAAAAGTGGTTGGAGAGGCAAGTTTAGAGACAACAGGTGTCATCATAGAAGCATGGCCATTGGAAGAAAGATTGTCCAGATTTGTTGAATGGGAATGGAGCAGACGGTTCTTCATCTATTGTGGTGAAGAAAGTAGTTTCTGATGATGCATTGACTGCATCTGTTTTCGATGTATAAGACCATTGTATGTTGGATTTAAGGGCATCTTTCTACATGACATCTAGAAAGGAGTATTTTTGTTCTTGTGAAGGTAAGGAGGGAAGTGCCATACTGATGGGGAATAATGCTACTTGCAATTCATTAAAAGGATTAGTGCGCATTTGCATTGACGATGGTGTGGTGCGCACTATAACTGGCATCTGCTTTGTTCCAAATTTAAGGAAATATCTTATGTCTTTGGGTCAGCTAGCATCTTTGGGTTGTAGGATTACGATAGAGTCAGATAGCTTGAAAGTGACATGTGGTGATCTTGTATTGATGAAACAAGTAGTGGCCCAGAGTCTTTATCTGTTGATAAGATCTACAATTCTTAGAGAGTCGTATGTTGGAGTTGATAGTTCCCAAGCTTTGGATGCCATTATATTTTAGCATCTCAGATTGGGTCATATTTCAAAGAAGAGTTTAGAGTTGCTTCATAGAATGAAGATGATCGAGGGTGAAAGCTTCAACGGTTTGGAATTCTGCTAGGAGTGTGTATTGGGAAAGTAGACGAAGGTTTCTTTTGGTGTTAGTAGACATAAGTCCAAATGAGTACTAAAGTATGTCCACACAGATGTTTGGGGACCAATAGCTACATCTTTTATTGAAGGAGCAAAGTATTTTATCCCTTTTATCGATAACTACTCTTGGAAGTTTTAGGTGTTTATGATGAAAGCTAAGTCGGAGTCGTTTGAGAAGTTAAAAACTTAGAAGGCGCTGGTAGAGAATTAATTAGAAAGGAAGTTGAAGGTGCTAAGATCCAACAATGACAGTGAGTTTGTTTCCAAAGAGTTCATGGATTTTTGGTAAGCAGTAAGATATTTAGAGACACTTTACTACATCCAAAGATCCACAATCAAACGGAGTTGCTGAAAGGATTAGTATGACTCTACCGGAGAAAGCTCATTGTTTCCAATTAACAATGGGTATATAGAGAGGCTTTTGGGCTGAGGCTTTATCGACTGTGGTATATATTATCAATTGAATTTTATGCTCATCTATTGATGGGAAGATTCCAAAGGAAAGGTGGAAAGGAACACAATAGATATCAGTTAATTTTGTATATTTGATTGCCATGTGTATGTTCACAATATATGTAATGACAAGTTGGAGGTTAAAGCATATTAAAGCATATTTTTGGGCTATAGAGAAAATGTTAAAGAGTATCGCATCTGAAAACATGTTGATAGGAGGGTAGTGCACTCGAGACACTTCACATTTGCTGAGTCCTCTTTGTTCAAACCGAAGGAGAATCCACTTAGTCCAGTTGATCCAGAAGTTGAAAAGCCTAAAGAGATGGAAACTATTCCCACATATCAGGTTAGTAGTAGAGTCATGGCTACAAAAAAGATAGAGTAATTACAGTCGTTGGTACATCACATGACAGTCCATAGAGTTCCTCTAGGAATATTGGTGATGATCATGAAGCTGAATATGATTCAGCTTAAGATGGAGTTGACAGATTCTTAGGTCAAGTTACACCTATTCGAGTTATCTCTAGAGTTAGAAGGCTACCAAACAAGTATGGAGACTTGAATTATGTATATCTTAGCCTTGATGATTAGTTTGACTATGCATTGCATGTATTACAAGATGAGAATTTCGACCTTGAAGAAGGTATGAGTTCGAGTGCCAGCTCGAAATGAATGCATGTTATGGAGTAGGAGATGGATTCATTGAAGAAGGATTGAACTTGGGAATTGGTATCATCCCCTCAAGTAAGTCAAGCCATAAGATGCAAGTGGGTATATAAGGTGAAGGACGATGGGAGATACAAGGCTAGAATTACTGCAAATAATTTTTCACAGAGGAAGGGGATGGAGTATAACGAGGTGTTTTCACTAGTTGTTCGGCATACTTCTATCTGGATGTTGCTAGCTATAGTTGTAGCTCATGACATGGAGTTGGAACAATTAGATGTAAAGACAGCATTTTTGCGTGGAGACTTAGAGGAGACCATCAATATGAAGCAGCTGGAAGGATTTGTAAAGAATGGTAAGAAGGAATGGGCTTGCAAGCTTAAGAAATCTCTATATGATTTGAAGCAGTCATCTAGTGTAATTCCCTTGCTATAGTGACCAAAATATAAAAGTGAGTTTACCTTCCAATAACTTGGATTAATTGGTACAGAAGGAGTGATCTCTCGTATACACTACTTTGGATTAACACGGATACGTTTCAATACCCAAATACATCTGAAACAGTATGTATCTTGACTTGACACAAGGTAATATTTATGAATTCTGGAATTGAATAATACAATATTAGAGACACAATTAAAAGTTTCTGAACTAAGAATGGAAATGAATTAAAACAAGGAATTTTATATCATATCCAAATTCAGTACATCATCTCATAAATATTTACAACTCATCATATCATATTGACCATTACAATGACAACTTAATATAAGTACAAACAAAGTATACTCACCATCGTCATCTGCTCCAAAACTCCATATCATAGCATACAAAGCACATACAGTTATAATAATGGCCTGTAAAACAACCACAAACAGGCCAGAGGTTGTTAAATAAATAACAAACCCCTAGTCAGGCTAGAAATCTAGCAATGAGTGTAACCGAGCTTGAATAATTTCATAATTAGTGTCATAGGTTTTAAAATGCAACATACTATAAAACATTACTCGGTTATAAACACAAACTAGTTATTATAGTCAACACCTACAAATAATTCCATATAAGCTTAGTAATCGAAACCATTGTTAAAATAGATTTCCAAAAATGGTTTTCTCTCAAATCATTTCCACAAAATCACTTCAAAATGGATTTATAAATCATTTCTATAAAATTACTTCATTCACAAAATTCCCATATATATTTTCAAATCATACACCAGAGGTCTACTTTGCAAATGATGTCAAAATATGGGCTTTAAAGACAAATAATTTGTCAAATTATATTCCAGTTTGTATCAAACCAATCTTTGCAATGTATTTCTCAAATCAATTTGAAAATCCGATTAATCCTAAAATACATTTCCAAAACAGTGTGTAAAATAGTATTTCCCTCTTTATTTATTTAAAATTGCTATTTTCCATTTATTGAAACCATTTCCAAAATATTCCATAATTTCACCAAAACTATAGTTCAAATACAATACGATTTCACCAAATCTAGTTTAAATAAATTCCTCAGAAGGTGAATGCTAGTCACAATAGATCATAATAGATCACAACAAATCATAACATTACTCATCAACAATTGAAACCCTAGGAATGAATATTTTAATCCAACCTCTATGATCTAGGCTCGGGCATTACCTTTGAGTGATATCAATGCAATAATATCGAAATGGATTATAATACAAGTACCGATCCCTTTTCAAAAGGTAAAATCATTGGAACCATTTCCAAATGGGGAAATACACAAAATCATACTTTTGTTTCTTTCAAATTATGGATTTTCAATAGTGAAATACTGCAAAAATACCTCTGGTTTATTGTATAGAAAAATTGTAAAACAACTGTTCAAATAATTCTCCAAAATTCCTTTTGTAGAAAAGCTTGTATAGATAAACCATTTAACCTTTATGGTTAAAATTCATCATTTCTAAAATAAATTAATCCTTATTTTATAAAAAAAATCTACTTCAAAATCCATATAAAAAAATTTCACATAGGATTTTAAATTAAATTTTAATTGGAATCTCATGATCTTGCACTTGAAAATAATTCATACTCAAATTCAAACTATATTAATGCCAAAATAGTTCAAAAAAATTTATATGAAAACCTTTCTAGTAATATAATTAATCAAAAACTCTTTTCAAAGAATTTGAACATAAAATCTTCTTTTATTATAAATTCAAATAAATCAATTTCAACTTCTTTCAAAAATAAATTCAAATATATTTCAAAAATAGCTTCAAACGCCGTATTAATTTTAAATATTAATGTCCTATTTTTTGTATTAATAATTCAAATCACTCATTTAATATAATTTTTCTATCATCCAAAATAATCAATATCAACATATACTGCACACCATTCAACCATATTCATCCATTTCAAACAATCATTGATATATTATCCACCTGTAACATCACGCTCCTTTTGTACGCTTTAAATCGACGATAAACCACACACGTCGGACTCAAACCATACAGAAGGGCAGATTGTTATTGAGGTGAATTAGAAAAAGCAGAGAAAGAAAAAAAACAAAATAGAATGTTGCAGCGGATCGATAAAATATAATAATCAAATAAACAGTTTATGAAGCTGTTTTATAAAACATTTGATTATACTTATACAATACATATCAGAGTTACACATACCAGAGAATAATAAATAACAATACATTGGAACAATGCAAATGTAGTGAAATAATATAATAAATAATAGTAATACAATCCTCGTCTTCGTCCTCCAAAAATAGGATCTTCGAATCCTGAAATGCTCAGACTGACCCGAGCGAATTGGAAAGACAAAACACTCGAGTCAGAACTAAAAGATCTTATGTAAGTTAAATCAACGATAAATAAATATGAGTGTAAACGGCGTCGGAGATGTTTATGGGATTTGATATCTCCTATCCAGTGTCTAACGTGAGTAAAGTAACTCAAAAGATGTTCGGGATTCACATCTCCTAAGGATCCGTTAAATTATTTACTATGTAGTAATATTTTGCTATTATAATAATGTCTATAGTAAAATAAACTTACTTTTAAATAGCGTTAAGGAGTGACCCAATATTCCCCTTAACAAAATAATAGTCCCAGTAGTCCATCCAGTATCAGCGCATCTCTAGATTGGGAGGCTACCCAAAATATTCCACGGGCTACGGGAGAAAACCAAACTCGTACAAGGCACGCTAGGGTAGGTGACACGGCACAACTAGGCAATGCCAGGGTAGATATACCAATTATGCTTCCAGATCGGTGGTAGCGCGTAATAGCTACTACCGCCCACCTCAAGCCACACCCCCAAAATCAAAATTCAAAAGTGGCCATCGAATCAATCCAAAAGTCAGAGTATAATATCGAAGGGATGTGTCCGATAAAAGGTGATACCTTCTTAGCCCGTCAATCGCTCCTGTTTTAGCCACCTTATGCCAACTCACGGGAGTCAAGTCCACGTATATATCTCAAAGGAAACGCCGCTGTCATCCTACTTCATTCTAGAATCTCCACCACGTACACGGTTGTTAAAGTGGTTTTTTGGAGTTAGCAGAGAGTATGACAACTTCCGATCCCGGTCTCTTCAACAACCAAACATTATTATAACACCGCGGTCATTTCAAAATAATTATACTTCAAAACCAGAATATACTATCCATTTCAAAACCATATAAATACGATATCATTCCCCTTTCAAAAACCAAATAAATATGATATCATTTTTATAAAACCCAAATCAATATAATATCATTTTTATTTCGAATATATATCTTTTCTAAAATCATAGAACCTTCAAATTTATAATATTTCGAAATCAAACGCTTGAATATAACCTTTCAAAACATAATACTACGAATTTCATAGCTTCTAAACTATAACTTCCAAAACTTAAATGGTTTGGATATTCAAACAGTATATAAAATAAATAGTTTGAATTTAAAATTACTTTATAAAGTAAAATAATTTCCTCGACTTCACAATTTTATTCACTTTAAATTAAATCTCAATTCATAACTTTCAACTCACTTTCAGTTTCAATAAACCATTTCAATTTCAATATATTTCAACTTTGAGTATTTAAACAATTTCAAAACTAAGGTTGGTAATTACGATTCAACAATTCAATGTTCTATTATTAATTTTGAAATATTTGCATAATAAATCCATTATCATTTAAATAAAACTCAAATTACAAATAACTAAATATTTCCTTCAATTTATTTATACTTGAAATATTCGTTTAATTCAATCTTAAACCAAAATCCAGTTATAAAATCATACCTTTAAGATCTCAATTTTATTAAATTTCAATTTCATATTTATCTTCCCACCTTATTCTCATTTAAATCATTATAAACTCTAGAAATATAATTTAAATAAATACTTAACCATATTATATCTTAATAAAATCAAACTTTATTATTAAACTTCTCTTTTACTTTAAACCAATTGTATACATAGCTTAAAACCAAGAATTTAACTATATATAAAATAATATTTATAAAATATCCAAATCAATATCTCGTAAAACCATATATTTCTTTACAAAAGCATAGAAAATCATTTTCAAATATTTTTATATATATACCACGATGTTTGTATAAAATTTTCTATCCTATGGTCAAGCGATACGGATATTTATCATTTCAATCTTTAATTTAAAAAAATACGGTTATATATCATTTCAAACTGAAATCCCGAATGCAATAAAAATGCATAACAACTTGCAGTTTATAACAATATAAAATACAACATCCATTCATCCAATATCAATCATCAAATATTTATCACAATCATCATCCAGTTCAATCAATAGCATCAATATATAACAGGTAATAAACAACAGGTAATAAACAACAGGTATCAACTAGCAGTTTGTATTTAATAATAAATTAAATGACAATTTAACTGGAAATTTATATGCAATAATAATTTTAACAACAATTTAATTCAATAAATTCAATTTAACTGGGATGATGATTAAAAATATGCCAAACATTCATAAATAAATTTCTAATCACATCCTAAATCAATTTAACAAACATAAGAAATTTTAGAAGTTGTGAGTGGGTTAAAACACTCACCCTTTGAATTTAAATCCAATTTAAACCCAAAATTTGAATAGTCTTAGAATTCATCCAAACCAGCGCTAAAAATATATGAAATTCCAATACGAACCTAGCTGAGAAAACCGCACGTGAATTGGACCTCGTATGCGAAAGTTATTGATATTAGAACGTTACAAAACAAAATTAAACAAATAAAATAAAATAGAATAAATAAAACTAACCCTACACGTCAGCAAGCTTTCTTCCCCACGTGAAAATTTCGCTCAATACCCTAGCTCGTTCGATCGAACTGCCTGTAGCCGCCACCGAAAATGCAGTCACCGCCATCACGACGTCCGCTCAAGCCTCCGATCAAACCTCGCCATCGACCCCCTTGCAACAAGCCGACCCCACACCATGGGCCCATGGATGCGCGGCGACCCCAATCACTACCGCCTCCGCCGCTGACTCCAAATGAATTTCGAAGAACCCCCTCCACTTCGAGACAAACGAACCCTATGGATCGATTCCATACGTCGTGCTCTACGCGATTATGCCTTTAGATCATCATCACGTCGCAAATCCGCCGTCAATCCCAACAGTCACCAATAAACAGCCGAAATTGATTTGCGAATTCCGAACAAATGGTGATCTGATTCGAGAAACGAATCACACCATTGAATTACGCTCGTCGAGAGCTTTTCGATGATATAAAATATGATATAGTTTGAAGAGTTTGAATTTTTGGTTTTGAATTTTATTTGAAATTGCAATTGAAATTTTTGGTTTTGTCTGCCATTAAAGAAGAGGAGGAACAGAATGAATTGTACGTATAGAAAAATGACAATGAGGAACAATTAGGGTTTATAACAAGGTATATATAGACAAAGTTGAAATAGAATAGATGGACCCGATTGATTTACACGTTGAACGCTAAAATGGCCCGAAAAGCCCGTTCTGACTCCGGAACGAAATTTGGTCAACCCGTATATCAAAATAGATTTTTTAACATATTTTAAACGCAATGGAATAGGTTTCAAGTCCAAATTCCATTGTATGAAGAATTTATGCAAAAATCAAGTTATTTCGAATCGATTTCGATAAATTTCAATTTCATTGATTTCTAGGCGTTTTGAGCCGGTACGATCAATCGACAAGTCTAATCGCTACGAAACTTGAAATCCTATAATAATTCAATGTTATGGATCCGATGAAACTGGTTTCGTCGAATCCGAGTCAGTGGCCGAAATGGCTATTTTTCAGTAAATTAAACAAAAAAATTAATTAAATTAAATCGCCTTTCCATTCAATTATCGATATTTCCCATTTCTATCACTTTGGATTATTTAGAACTTTAAAATCTTTTGAAACAAATCCTCTTATCAACTAATTATTGGGCATTTCACAATTTACGACATTCAATTTCAGTTTCAACTGCTATAGTAATTATAAGTCAAATTCCAAAAATTCAAAGTAATAGACTCTCCATTTATTATTCACTAAATTTCACTGTATGATATAATTGTTATGGTTCATATCTATTACATTGATGTTTCACAATTTCATCTTAATTCTAATCAACGTAGTATTTAATTTTCAATTACGTACAATAATCCTTTTATTATAAATTACACTCCAATATATTATGGTTTATTTTCAATAAATTTATTTGAATTAAATTCCCATCTTTACTATGTCTATTATTACTCCATAAACCTGGTTACGTTAGTTAAATATTCCATTACACTTGTATACTCCTATTTACATCGTAAATTTGTATAAATATTACCTTAATATATTCAAATCCCTAACTCCTTTGTATTAACTACCCTATTTCCATTTATCGTATTTTCGCCAAATATATACATAAATTACAATTAATATTCTCGATAAATTTACTTACTTGGTCGCATGCTTTCTATTACACCAATTACTATCTTATAAATAAATTTACGTTCACACTTTCCGTTATTATATTAATTATCATTAAAGTACATTTAATTTCATTTATTTGTAATTACTCCAATTATTATAGTTCAAATCCCAATAAATTGATAAATCTTTACTCCCATTCTTAAAATTCAAAAAATTGTATAATTATGAATAACATTAACATTATTTTCAAATATTACCTTAATTAACATTAACGTAATATTAAATTATAATTATTGTAACTGATTTCCAATTTTAAATTAACAAGCTACATAAATAGGTAACATACAATAATCGTTACCGTTAACCTTTAGTCACATTAATAAGCTTTTATTACTTACCAATCAATGTTACCATTTATTTTCATAATACTAATTTCATCTAATTTCCATTAACTATCTATTATTTCCTTGGTAAATCCAATATTTCATTTATTCGATTATGTTCCATTTATAGTAAAATATAACATATTTTCATTAATTGACATTTCATTCAATCTATAAATTATTTATTTTAATTAGCATTGTTTACCTTGCATTCTCGTTATTATTTCAAATATGATTCCCAATTATTTCTTTAATTTATACTAACATTGATTCTATCAAATTGCACTTTATTATTTATTATTTCATCCATTAATATAAATTTGAATCTAATTCCTAATTTACAAATTACAATCAATTAAAACCTTACAATTGTTTCAATTAATTGGTATTGCACTAAATTAGTTATTTATCAACTTGCTTTAACATTATTACCTAAATTTATGTTCAGTTACTATTAATCAATATATTATTCATTGGTTAAATCCAACACTTACTTTTATTTACTTATTTTCCATTTTAACCAAGTGCAACAATTTACACTACTACACTATTGGGATTTTACTCCAATTGTCTATAATTAGTTTTAATAACAATTGCTACACTTCATTCTTAACATTCGCTTCATTTTAAATTGTAGAGTTTTTATTTCTTTCAAAATTTAATTACAAAAATCTTATCAGATTAACCAATTTAATTATCAAAATTTACGGGTCATTACACAACCATTCCAAGCAATCCAATCACGATTGGCTACCAAGCTATCATCAATCAATATAAATTCTATTCAAGCAATTCTACCATTAATTCCAAGCAATTTTAGCATTACTTAACAAGACTATCAACTAATATCAATCCAAACAGCAAGTATTAAGGTCATTTACGTTAGTTAAAAACCAAAATAATACTTGATAACTTACTATTTGATTGATATGCTCATTGTCAGAATAATTAAAGTGATTATTCTCACGAATGTATATAGATTAAAATCGTTTAAGTTAACTCATTTCAAAATAATTTTTTGAAGCCCTAACTGCTCCTGCAGATAATTCACCACCAACCACCCAAGCATCATCTCCTCTGGCTGCACCCATCGTCGAATTCAAAGTCAAACTCTTGCAAAGATATCAACTTTCACACGTCGTACGCTAGAATTGGCACGCGCAGGCATAACTCTACACCACAGCCGCCCTAACTCACATTGCCATATCACACCTGCCTAACTGCGCATGTACGCAGCTAATCCCTACATCATACTCGGCCTCGCCAAGCTCTTATCGTCAATGATCGAGTGTGTCATCTTTTCTTCTATGCACGATGTTTTTTTAATTTTTATTTATTGTTCTACCAAATTCGAATTGTCGGAAATAGGGATAAGGGTAAGAATATAATAAGGATGTATACTTAGGTAAATGGATATGAATTTGATGAGCTTTGCTTTCACATCAGGCCTAATTAGTATAGGAAATAGAATTTCCTTTTAATCATCAAATAAACCATACCATTTTTATTTTTTTAGTTATTTAACTATTAAACAATTCCATTCAAGCAATTACAAATTTTCAAAAAAAATTCCCTAATATAATTTTTTGATGTCAACAATACCGCCTTTCACTATTAAACACCATTCAAAACAATTATTTATTTTCTTAAAGGAATTTCAAAACTTCACAAATAATATTTATTTTCTTAAAATAAATTTTCTAACAATTTTTTGGATATTTTAAACATAATTCAAATTTCAAATTTGAATTCTAAATCAATTTTCTCCTTTTAATGTCAAATAAAATTTAATAAAATATTCAATCAAATTCCCAAAATCCATTTTAATATATTTATTTTATTTTAACTTTGGAACATGATGTTACACCTAGACAATGATACAAGTGGTTTAACTCTTTTATACTTACCCTTAGTTCGATATAAGCAGTAAAGACACTTGCATTTATTTTAAGCATATGGATAATGGTAAATGGATATATTTACTTTTGTACATGGACATATGTTAATTGCTTCCAAAGACAAAGCTGAAATCGATAGGTTAAGATTGAAGCTAAAGGCAGAATTCGAGACGAAAGACCTTGGAGAAACAGAGAAGATTTTTGAGATGAAAATCCAAAGAGAGAAAGCTAAAGGTGTTGAGATTGACATAGAAAGAATATACCTAGAATGTGCTTGCTTGGTTTAGCATGCAGAAGGCAAAGGCAATCAGTACTCGTATCCCTTTGCACTCTCAGCTTTCAGAGAAGGGCTCTTCAATCTTAGCTGAAAAGAAAGCTTATATGGAGAAGGTACTATATGCTAGTGCGGTTGAAGCTTTGATGTCTATCATGGTATGCATGAGACCAAATATTGCACATGTGGTTGGTTTTGCTAGTTTCTTTATGACTAATCTGGGGAACTGCATTGGGAGGTATGAAATATATTTTTAAGGTATCTTGAAGGAACAACAGATCCTGAGCTTGTTTTTTATGGCAAGGAGAAAGATTTCAACTTGGTCGGATTTTGTAATTTTGACTATGCTGGAGACGGAGATCAAAGAAATTCCGCTTCAGGTTACGTCTTTGCACTTATAAAGATAGTTGTTAGTTAGAGAGCGAGTTTGTAGATTACAGTCATCTTTTAGACTACAGAGGTAGAATTGATAGTGTATGATAAATTTCACCCTAGATGGAGGGTGAATAGGATGATAATAATAATTATAAAAATTAATGCAGAAATATATAAAATAACTGCAGCACGGATGATAGCAGAATAATAAAAGCAAAAATAGAACAACACTGATTTACCCAGCTTCGGCAAAACCCTGACTACGTGCTGCCCTCAAGGTTTCTACTAGAAATTAAGAAGTCAGATGCTTACACACGTAAACTTGCGACACCCGCTATCGACTAACAAACTCTATGTTCAAAACCCTACCACAACGCAGCCACTTAGTTGCGAATTCTTGAACTACACCACTGTAGTTCATCCCCGAGACACATGACTAGAATTTTACAAAAGTCTAAAAGAGAAATACAAAATAAAAAACAATTTAAAAGTAGGAAACCCCTAATTTTAAAATAAAGCCCAATAATATTTAAAAAGCTAGCCCAACGAAAATAGTGCAAGAATGTGTCCCTTTTTCCTTTTCTATTATCGGCCGCTTTCTCTTTCGTTCAATTCCTTCGTTCATTCCTCTTCGATAAATTAGGGCTTCTGCAAATTGAAGCTGACGATTCCAAGTGATCGATTGAATAGATATGTTCGTGTTGATTGCTTTGTCGATCGATCGTCTTGCTTTGACTTCACTCGGCTGCTTCAATTCATTGAGTTCGATTTGAATAATTATGGTATGTGATTTCCTTTATTATTCTTGTTGATATGCTTGAACTCGATGATTTTAATTGCCGATGATGTTGATGGTATTTATAGGGAATAAAATCCTAAATTGTCATTCACTTGAATTCATTTGATATTTTAGTTGGGTCGTTCGATTTTACTTGAATACGTGTGATTTGTTTAGACTTGTTCAATTTGTATATTTCTTTGCTTGATTATCACGGCTTGCGTTTGCTTTGGATTTTGTTCCGTTCTTTTCTGGGATTTGAGTTCGGCCATTTGAAATTGTGACAATCTGGACTCTTTCAATTTTTGTTATCACCTGATTTTGACTCTGACTTGTTCGAATTCTGCCTTGGTCATCACAGCTTTATTCTTTGGCATTTTGAAATTTTTTTGACTGCTGTTACATTCTCTGGTTTATAAGTTTAAAACTGCTATTGAACTTGGTAGCCTTGCATTCTACTCATGTACAGGTGCACTGATGTATGTTGAGTAAATTGAACTACGTGATTCATTTCCTATCTTGTGGCTTTGAGCATTGCCTTAGTTCTGTCATGCACTTGATGGTGCCTGACCTATTTTCTTGTTCACTGGTCTGTTGCATTTGAAACTTTGAACTGTAATCATCTTTTTTCTTATTCACTTGTGTTCATTATGTAGTCTGCTTAGAGCTTGTTGACAGGTTGGGTTACTCTGACCACTCCATTGCATTCATGTTGCCAGGTTCATTTGTGTTCTGGTTTACATGTATACTTGAAACTGAACTGCTATGCACTTCATATATATATATATATATATATATATATATATATATATATATATATATATATATATATATGTTTAGTGATGTTGATGTATATGCAAGCTACATTCATTTTCTATTATTCGCTGCTGTTAGCACCAGAATTGGTTACTAACACCCTTAAGAGAGGTTAGGTAGAGAGATTAATGAAGAAAGTAAATGTAAACGGTGAACAGAATGCTAAACTAAATGCAGAAAATAAGAACACCGGATTTATAGTGGTTCGTCGTAATTGCCTACATCCACTTTGAGGTTAATCTTTATTGCTTTACTTATCAACTGGTTACAGATACAATCTGTACACCCACTATTTGATTACAATTGTTAAGCAAAGAAGATAAGTCTTGAATGCGACAGAGTCTCCTCGATGTTCTCGAAAAAAGGTCCCACTGTACCCATGCCTCTCTATTTATAGATGAAAATGGGTTGGACTTCCCTGATGGGCCTAGTAGCTAGATATCTCGGCCCAAAGTGAGCGGCTTCTTCATGCCGATCCACTAATGCCGATCTGCAGATGCCGAACGCTTCCTTAATGCCGAACGAGGTGATGTGTTGAGTAAAGAGTGCAAGCCGAACGAGAACCGATGCCGTTCGAGGGAAGATGCCGAACGAGGCTGGAATGCCGAACGAGCTTCATGCCAGTTGAGATTGAATGTCGAACGACTTTGCCATGCTGAACGGCCCTCTTTGTCAAACGAAGTCTGGATTCCGAGCAGTGTGGAATGCCGAACGACCATGTTGTGCCAAATAGCCCTCAATGCCAAATGAGGATAGATTCCGAACGGCTTGCTTGTGCCGAACGTGGATAAACGCCGAACGGCTTGGTCGTGCAGAACGGGGATAAACGCCGAACGGCTTGGTCGTGTCGAATGGGGATAGATGCCGAATGAAGTCTCTTCATCAAGTCTTTGGTTACCCAGTCAAGCCACTGGGTAACACTTGTCTCCCAAAGTGTATTATGTGGATGAACATGATGCGCTTTAAGTCACGAGTCCTCCATGTTTTGCTTCAAGCCCTGGTTTCATTTTCTCGATGGTACTTTCTCTTGAATGCCGGATGAGTTAGTGTATGCCGAACGACATGCCGATGCCGAACGTCATATAAATGTCGAACGATATAGCAAATGCCGAGCGAGGGATGTGCTTTGACCGGTTCTACCGATCATGGTCCCTTCGACTTCCTTTCTTCACCCTATAAAGGTCAGCACTTCACTTCTTCTTCTCTTTTTCACTTTTACCTCCGCTAACCTGTACTCGCGAACCTTGCTTTTTTTAAGAACTCCAAAGAATTGACTACCCTTTCCTCCTCAAACATCGTACTTTGCCTCACTCCTTTCCCAAATCATTCGAAACTAATTAAAACCGCGCTCCTCACTTCAAAATTCCCCCGAGTTGTGAGCCATTTACTAGGTATTGTCCCCTCTCTTTAAATGCTTTTCCCTGACCAAAAAATTTAGCATGTGGTTCAAGTTCGTGAATTTTTGTAGAGCCGTAGCCAATAGGTATCGCACGGATGAGGGAATTGAATCGTGATTAAGATAAGTCCTAAGGTTAGGCGGTGTGGAGGAAAGAAGGAGAGGTCAGAGGTATGCGAAGAAGGGAGTTAGTTGAAGATATACTGCTGTGGTTCGACATGATTCCCTCATGCCGAACGAGGTTGGAGGGAAAAATAGAGGAGGAGCAGGAATTGGCCGGAGTACCGACCGACATGGCCCGGTATGACTTGCCGAATGACTCGATCATGTCGTTCGGTAGGGATGGAGGAAAAAGATAAAATTGTTGTTAAGGATGGAGTGCCGAGCGTCGCGACTCGACGTAACTTTGGTTCGGCACGATTTTCCGTATGCCGAACAGTGGATAAGTGGAAGGGTGTCGTTGTTGACAGTAGAATGTCGAGCGATGCGGCTCGGAATGTGGGTGGTTTGGCATGACCCCCTTATGCCGAACGGTGGACAGGACAGATGGAAGTATGGAATGCCGAGCAATGCAGCTCGGCATGTAATGGTTCGGCATGACTCCTTTATGCCAAACGGTGGAGAATACAAATGGAAGTATGGAATGCCGAGCAATGCGGCTCGGCACGATTGTGGTTCGGCACGCCTTGCCGCATGCCGAATGACAATGGTGGGTGATAGAGGAGTTGTGCACAGCAGCAATGCTAGTCGAACCTATTGCACAGTTGACCTAATACATCACATGCCTAAACATATGTTAGTGAACAAGGACGGACTTAAATAACAAAGCACATTGAATAATCCGGACTGAAATCTTCTGTGTTTTAAACAACCGAAAACTTGGACTTAACCTGCTTAATAGTTAATAACCCTTCAAATGCAGTGACAGTGTTGAGTTCAGAATATAAACTATCTTATGATAAGATTTCGTAGACAGTCAGCGATGACGGTCTTCGAAGACGGCAATTCAGAGCTTAAACTTATTTCATTAATCCAGTGTCTTTTTACTTCTTGGCACTTACATTTGAAAGATCGCACTAGTTCACACACCACACCGAGGGGGGGGGGGAATATTTATGTTGTTAATTCTAACGTCGATTATTTTTCAAGTATAGTTCAAACAGGTGCTTTGCTAAATTCAATCTTCATTAGAGATGTCTAGGAAATCTAGCTCTGCTATGATCTCAGATAGACCTGGGCCATCCTCTCGACAAGAAGTTGTAGATACTTCACATCCATCAACCACCCCTGCTCAAGACTTTCCGAATCCTGTAACTACATCTGTCGGCCAGGTTCCTGACGCTTTGGAGGCAGCGATTTTCTAGATGACCCAATCGATTCTCAGGCTTCAAAGATTAACGAAAGTACGCTCCGTCGGATTTGCTCTGTCGATGGAATTCCCTTTGACGATGTATTAGTTCCATTGGGGCATGATCGTCCACATTTTCCCCCAGTCGGATACACAGCTTGCGATAAATTCGTGTGTTGGGTTGGCAGCGTGCCACCGTTCAACTCATTTCTTCGAGACGTGTTGCAGTATGTCGACATCGCTCCATCGCAACTGCATCCGAACAACCACGCATTCATCTACGGCAGTTGCATCCTCTTCATGAGTGTCCTCTCTAGGCTTCCGACTTCGGGCGATATCCGATACATATATTGCATCAAGAGACGGAAGGATAGCTCATCTTTCATGTTTCTCGAGCCGCATAACAAATGCCGAATTCTGACTGGGGCGTGGAGTAAATTTTCCCAATACAAGTAAGAATGGTTTTATGTGCGCTGTCCTCCCGGTTTTGCGAGGAGATGGGTGGAAGGAAGTAAGTCTTTTTCCTGGATTGATAGTAATGTTTGATCGAAGCTATACCTTTTCTAACTCTCTTCCATCTTTTCAAGTATTAATCCGCATCCCGAGGGCCCCGGATATTGTGAAGCCGTCGAAGCTATTCGAGCCATTCCTGCTGAAGACCGGGACATCAGAACTCTCATTTAAAATGAGACGCTTACAAAGTTCGGGCTGTTGGCAGAAGGTCGCCGGATAAGCCTCCCTCAGGGCATTACCATACCCAGACCTGCTTCTGGCAAAGCGAAAAAGCAAGTTGAGTCTTCAGCACGTAACGCCCCTGACATACTAGAAGAGGGGGAAATTAAAGAAACTGAAACGCCTGAGGTACAAGATGAGAACGTTAGTCTCACTCGGGATCCGATAGTCGAAGTTCATGACATCGAGACTTCGCATTCCCCTTCAAAGGGAAAGAAGAAACTAACATATAGGCTGAGGAAGAAAATAGTCGGTGGAACTTCTAAAGTTACTCTTGTTCCAATGGAGAAAGAAGCTTCCTCACAGCATTTAGAAAGTTCTCTAAAAGGCCTGTCGAACCTTTCCATACCTGATGATCTACTCAACCATGACTTCGACGATCCAGTGGCCCTTAAGCTTCATTCGCCCGTGAGAGGTGGAACCAGTCTTCAAGCCCAAAACCAGGGAGAAAAAACTCCTATTAGTAAAGAAACCGCTCCGTCGGGGGGAAACACTAGGACACACACAAATACATGCACTTCATCTGGCACTTAAATTTCCGTTGTCACCCTATTCTTTGCTAACTCATCCCTATTTAAACTTTGTGTAGGTGACATGGGGTGCACGCATGGACTTGACCGCCTTCGCGGTTCATTCGATATTCTACCAATCTGGCCAGGATTCGGGCTCTTGCAAGCGTCGGGATAGAGATGAATCCGGCGATCGAGACTACCATCGTCGAGAGTCATCACATCGAAGGAAAACTTATAAGCAGCCCTCATATCCTCGCGATCCTCCTTCCCAACTGGAGCAAAACAAAGAGAAATCTGGACATAAGGGGTCTCAACCTTAGGCACATCGGGACCAACACTCCGGTTCATCAAGCACCAGGCAATCTCGAGATCCCCACAAAACACCTGCGGTCTCCAAGCAGACTCCTCTTACTCCCTTTACCGATCCAACGGTCGCTGAATGACTTGCTGAATTTAAAGCTTCGTTTCTGAAGATATGCTTTGATGGCTTAAAGTTTCTTCCGATGATCCACCATATTCCTAGGCATGTCAAGCAAAGTGCCATCGCTTGTACCAATGATGTCTATGTACAGCATGATGCGTTCGTGCACTTAACCGAGAAAGCTTCGGAAGTTTCCATAGAGCGTCAGCATGAGATAGATCGCCTGAAGCTTGAGGCTATTCACGATAAAGATATTATTAAAGCTCAGGACGAAGAGCTTGCTTCCTATAAGTCTCAGCTTGAAGCCGCACAGCAGAGTGCTAAAGACACTGCCGAGGCCGTTACTCGTCTGGAGTCAACCCATAAAAAAGAAATCGATGAGGCGGTCCAACGCTGTGGGGCCTTAGCTTTGGAGGAAGACTCAGTGCCGAAGGAGAGGGACGCCTTTGCCCTCCGAGTTAAGGAGATGGAGGAGCAACTCCGCAAAGAAAAGGAGGAGAAGACCGATGCCCAAGAAGAGTCGCAACGATAGTACGACGAGATCGCTGCCACACAACTTTTGAAGGCGAAGCTTAAGGATGAACTTTCTAAGGTTGAGATGCTAAAGAATGAAGCCCGTGAAGAGGGTAAGAAAATAGTATCTACGGAGGTCTGTAGGATCGATTTCACCCTAGAGGGGGGGTGAATAGGGTGATGGTATAAATTATTAAAATTAATCGCGGAAGCTTATAAATTAATTTTAATTCAGATCACAGAATAGCAACACAGATATCGCAGAATATAAATAACAGAACAACACAGAATTTACCCAGCTTCGGCAAAACCCTGCCTACGTGCTGCCCCCAAGGTTTCTACTAGAAATTAGATAGTCCCTCGCTTACACACGTAAACTCGCTATACCCGTTATTGACTAATCTAACTCTACGCTCAAAATCTTGCCACAACTCAACCACCGAGTTGCGAATTCTCAAGCTACGCCATGTAGCTTGTCCCCTAGTCACACGACTAGAAAATTAAAACGGTTAAAAGAGTATTTTTAAACACAAATTTAAAAATAAAACTAAACTAAAAAACCCTAGTTTAAAAACTTTTAAGTCCAAAAGAAAAATAAACCGGCCCAAACTTCTTTTATTTTTTTCACTATGCCGGCCCTTTTCTTTTATCTCGTATGTGATAATGGTTGTTCCTCTTCGTCCAAAAACTAGGGCTTTCGAAGCTGCGCTATTTGCTCGATCGATAGGAATTTGCGTGTTGCCTTGCTCGATCAATTACTCACTGCTGCTTCGACGAGTTCGATTTTTGCTTTGGTAAGAATTTATGCTTTTGTGCTTTTCAATTTTTGTATTCGAACTCATGTCTTCATGCCGATGATGATTGGGGCATTTTATAGGGTTCGTTACCCTGATTTTTCGTTCGTCTGATTGCTTCAAAATTTGTTGCTTTGCCGTTCGATTACACTTTGATGCTGATGATTTATTTGACTTTGTCAATCTCATTTCTCTGCCACTTGATGATGCTTGAATGTTTGAGATTGTTTCTGACTTCTTCAAATCGTATATTGATGGTCACGGCTTTGATCATATGACTTGTTCGATTCCTTGATTCATACGGCAGAGACTTTCTACTTTTACTTTTCTTTGACTATTTCAAAGAATACGCGTACGCACTTGATTTCTTTTTTCATTCGTGAATTTTGACTTCTCTGGCACTTGAATTTTATAACTTGACTTCTGGTTTCTCTGTTTCGTATGTATGTTGTGCATTTGTAGTTGGTTTGAAAACTTTTGTGTTGTAGCTGTCTTGTATAACTTGAACTTGATCTGTGCCTTGTCCATTCTCGTGTGTTCATCCCTGTAATATATGCTACTGATACATTTGGAGTTGGTTCATGTTGCATTGACTTGTTTTGTACTGGTGCACTTCTGTTTGCTGTCATGTTGCTGGAATAACTTCGACATTGTTTTGATGCATTTGCATGTTGTAAGTGTAAGTGTTCATTCATGTTTTGATTATGACTTCATTATAGTTCCAGTTGATCATTAGGTAGTTGTCACTGTATTGCATTGAGCTCGACATTGTTGTTTACTTCACTTGTGTATTGCCTTCACTGTCCACTTGAACTTGGAGTCTGCCTTGATCATCTTGTAACCTGGTCTGGTCTGGTGCACTTTGTTTGCTGTGACATTGTTCATGTCTGTTTATGTGCAGTTTACATTCATGTTGCCTCTGTGTTTGTTGTATCTTTGAGCACTTGATCATTTAAGCCTTTGTGCTTTGGTGCTGTGTTGAATTTGTGCAGTGTTGTACTTGTTGCCTTGTATCATTGGTTCATTCCACTGTTTCATGCATGCTCGACATTGTGACTTGTTTTGTTTGCATTTGGCCCTGTTGCTGTTGGTCTGGAGTTGTTTAATGAAGAGGTTGAACCTGTTAGTCGAGCTTGCATACTTCATGTAGCCTTGTGTTGAACCCAGTTTTACAGCTCGGGTTTGACCTTGTGCTCGTGTCGTGATTTTAAATATATTGCACGTGAGTTGAACCCGGCTTTTCATTTGGGTTTGACCTGTGCTCACCTGTCCCTGTAGCATTATCAAGTGTATATTGATGTGCACGGCCTTGTGGCATATACAGTGATACACTGTGTATGTCACAAGTTGTTCGTGTATGATGAATTCAAATTTAAATGATGATGAACAACCCAAATAACCGAGGCAAACAATATTTTCAAAATTCATATTTTATTTTATATTGCAAAAATATTTCCTTTTCAATTTTACTGCGTTAGTGTATAATTTTGCAGATTGTTCAGATGCTGGATTCAAATTGGAATGCAGTTGAAGATAAAATACGAGTGTGAGTGATATGTAGTGAGGTGAATTGTAAATATGAAATGTGACGTAATTGTAATCAAAGTTGTATAGTTATAGTGAGAGCTTGAATTTGTACTATTCAAAATTGTAATAAATATTTGTTTGAATAAAATATTCGTTTGAATTCAAATTCCGTGTTATTTTAATTTTATTCAGCAAATATTTATTTTACCTGTGAAAAATAAAATAGTACATTAACAAATACATTTAAACGAATGTATATATGTTTATTATCATCAAACAAAAATCATATAAGCGCATATTCAACAATCTCCCCCTTTTGATGATAACAAACATATACTTAAGATTTTGAATGTATTAAATGTATTTGATCGTTCAATTTGCTCCCCCTATTTGAATGCTCCCTCTCTACACAATACCCCCCTACATATATGCATACAAATAAAAATATGCAAATGAGCTTAGATGCAAATATACAATTATTTGACCTTTGCTTGATTTTATTGGACAAAATCTTAACGTTTCTCTCCCCCTTTTGTTATCAGCAAAAGAATAATAGTGTTAGAGAAAATAGAGATAAAGTGATCGATATTAGTCCAACACTAAAACTCAATTGAATATAAATATTAAATTTCAATAAAAAATCAAACAAAAATCATAAATATTTTGTTAGGCGCATATTCCACTTTTAGAATGATGGAAATGATGTCATCATATAAAACCATACAGTTGTGTTTATTTGTGGTATATTGATATCAGGAATTTGAATATCTACTAACCATGCATAACCGTTAGGACCTTTAAATGAGATTAGTAGTATTCCAATTTTATTTTAAAAAAAATGAATTCAAGTATCTTCTAACCATGCATAACCGTGAGGACTTTTAAATGGGATTAGAATCAACTTGTTTATTTAAAAAAAAAAAATCAACTTTTGATATGCGTTCCATACAAGCATAACCGTGAGGACTTTTAAATGAGCATGGAAGCACATAACATATTCCAAGTAATTCACCCATGCATAATCGTGAGGACTTTTAAATGAGAGTGAATACTTTGGTATTTATTATTATTATTATTACCCTTTTTTGTTTAAAAAAAATGTGAAAATGAAAAACGAACGATTCCTGTTTAAAGTACCACATATCGACAAACTATATAGAATTTTGATGAGTGATGGTCGTTAGAAATATGATAGATATAGAGATGGTCATGGAATTTTTACCAACACAAAGTTTTATAACTCTTGTTTAAATTTCTAAAGAAATTTATTAATTATACCGTCTCGAGTCATAATATTTGATCAATATTAACACTCATCACTTTTTCAATCACTATTTTTCTTTTCGATAAACATTAGGGAGTCAGATTAGTCAAAATAGTCATTTAAAAACAAACTCAAAAATAATTATGAAATTAATTTTTCAAAAATGACTAATCTGAAAATATGGTCAAAAATGATTTTCTCCAGGGGGTTTTAAAAGAAAATTTTCTGCTATTTGAAAATTATTTGAAATGAAGAATATGCAGATATTTTCTTTGAAAAACGATGCAGTTACTAAATGTCTCAACAAAAATCACGTTTCACTAGTAATTTTTCTATCAACTAGATTACCAGTGTAATCTGCATCTGAATTTCTCTTTCACTCAAAATTATCATCAATTGAATTTTATAGACCAAAACATGAAGTGTGCACCAAAAATTTCAAATTCAATTTTAACAACAATTTAAATGACATTCTTTTGAAATTGAATTGAAGCCGTGTAAATAATCAGAAAACCGTGAATATAGAGTTAGCCGTATTATAACCAATTGTATTATCTAACAAAACATTATTTTTAATCCAAACTGATATATATGAAGTAATTCAAAGAATCTAGAGATTTTTATAGTGTTTTTGGCATAAGAATATAATTGGCCAACTATTTTGAATAAGTCAGAATCATCATCTTTTCATCATCTCAATATTGGCTGATTTTAATTCAGAATACGGTGCAGATTATCACATTTAATATATCGTTTAAAACATACCATTACCTGTTTTACCTTTACGATATTTTTCGATGTTGTCTATTTTGATTCTGTCACCTTTGAACTAGGCTAAGGAACTTTGCTTTGTCGCCCGTTGTGTTTCTGGAACAGCCAAAATCCAGAGAACACTGTTGTTGTTCCTTAGCCCGCCACCACACCTACACGGGAAAAGATTTATGTGACCTATTTGTTTTTATAGGTCCATGGTTGTTAGTGGCAGAAAATTTTGAAAAATAATTTAGTGTAGACCCAAAATTGTTTATAATTGTTCCCTTCGGCACCCAAATTTGTTTAACTTTGAGAGATTTTGTATTTGTGCCTTTTGGAACCCAAATCGGTATAGTTTTAACATGTTTGGGTCTATACCAACAATTATTGTGATTGTGTCCATATTTTCTACAAATCGTGCACATTGAGTTGACTTGATTAATATCGCTTTCAACAATTTTCGAACAATTATATCCAAGTCCTTGTCTAACCGTATTAACAGTTTGCTTTCTTAATAGATTCAATGATTTTTCACTTTTTGAAAATTTATCTAAAGTCGTTGACAATTGTTGGACTTATTTTTTGAGAGATTCATTTTCGTTTAACAACTGTGTGCACTTTTTAATAGAATTCTCTCTCCTAGTATTTTCATTCTCTTTTAAAATCAGAATTTCATTTTCAAGTGATTTTATATTGATTTCTGATTTTTTAATTTCGTTTTCAAATGTTTGACACTTATCACACTTAGGGATCCTACTTTGATAGGTTTTAACTAATTGGTCAAGTTGTTTATTTAATTCTATCAAAGTAACTTTTTGTGATTCAAGTTTAGCATATTTTTCCCTAAGTCGTTCAAAACAACCGTTTACTTCATGAAAATATATAAGCAACTCAGAATGGGTAAGTTTTGATACCTCACTTGGCTCGTCATCGTCACTGTTAGTTGTATCACCTCGAAGACACAATTCTGCCTTTTCGCTTTCACTGCCAGTGCTTTGATCATTCTCGTCTATTTCATCCCATGTGGCTGCAAAACTTTTCTTTTTCTGTTTCTTTCCATGGCTGAATTTAATTTGTGGACAATCGGGCTTGATATGGCCGGGTTTGTTGCAATTATAACAAATAATTTTTTGTTCTTCTGAGTAGTCTAGTGCTTTTGCTATTCTGCTTTTTGCTTTTTGAATTCGAGCTGAATTACCATGTTTCTGATTCCATTTTTTGAATTTCCTGATTAACAGCTCTAGTTCTTCTGCACCATCATCGTCGTCATCGTCATCACTTTTAGTTGTTCCTTTAAGAGCTATTGATTTTCTTCGAGTGTCACCTCCTTCACGCTCTTCCTTGAATTTCATTTCTAGCTCATAAGTGGTGAGATTTCCGATGAGTTCTTCAACTTTAAGTTGTTTTAAATCTTTTGATTCTTGAATGGTAGTTACTTTTGCTTCAAATTTTCGTGGAAGGACTCTAAGGATTTTTCAGACTATCTCCAATTCTGTGTATGATTTTCCAAGAGCTTTTGATTTGTAAACGATATTGGAAAGTCGTCCATGCATCTCTTTGACATTTTCTTCCCTCGCCATTGTGAAGTTCTCGTATTCGCTGCTTAGCATGGCAAGGCGAGATTCTTTTACTTGAGATGTTCCTTCGTGAGCCACTTCTAGTGTGTGCCATATTTCCTGTGCAGTTAGACAATGTGAGACACGATTAAATTCAAATTGATCCAATGAACATATAATAGAATTCATAGCTCTAGCATTAGCATTTTGTAATCTATTTTCTAGTTCTGTCCATTGATCTTTTGGTTTCTCTATTTCCTGATTATCTACAGTTATAGTTGGTATTCTATAACCTGTCTCAACAATATTCCAAGCGTCAATGGTTTTCAGAAAAATTTGCATTCTATTTTTCCACTAAGCATATTCACCATTGAACATTGGTGGTCTAACTATGGATTGACCTTCTGCAAAAGAATTATTAAAAGAAGCCATTTTAAAAAATTCAAATTTTTAAAACAAAAATTGGTTTTTGTAAAAATCCAAAATTTTAAAACAAAAACGGTTTTTGATCCTAGCTCTGATACCACTTGTAGGATCGATTTCACCCTAGAGGGGGGGTGAATAGGGTGATGGTATAAATTATTAAAATTAATCGCGGAAGCTTATAAATTAATTTTAATTCAGATCACAGAATAGCAGCATAGATATCACAGAATATAAATAATAGAACAACACAGAATTTACCCAGCTTCGGCAAAACCCTGCCTATGTGCTTCCCCCAAGGTTTCTACTAGAAATTAGATAGTCCCTCGCTTACACACGTAAACTCGCTATACTCGCTATTGACTAATCTAACTCTACGCTCAAAACCTTGCCACAACTCAACCACCGAGTTGCGAATTCTCAAGCTACGCTACGTAGCTTGTCCCCTAGTCACACGACTAGAAAATTAAAACGGTTAAAAGATTATTTTTAAACACAAATTTAAAAATAAAACTAAACTAAAAAACCCTAGTTTAAAAACTTTTAAGTCCAAAAGAAAAATAAACCGGCCCAAACTTCTTTTATTTTTTTCACTATGCCGACCCTTTTCTTTTATCTCGTATGTGATAATGGTTGTTCCTCTTCGTCCAAAAACTAGGGCTTTCGAAGCTGCGGTATTTGCTCAATCGATAGGAATTTGCGTGTTGCCTTGCTCGATCAATTCTTCGTTGCTCACTGCTGCTTCGACGAGTTCGATTTTTGCTTTGGTAAGAATTTATGCTTTTGTGCTTTTCGATTTTTGTATTCGAACTCATGTCTTCATGCCGATGATGATTGGGGCATTTTATAGGGTTCGTTACCCTGATTTTTCGTTCGTCTGATTGCTTCAAAATTTGTTACTTTGCCGTTCGATTACACTTTGATGCTGATGATTTATTTGACTTTGTCAATTTCATTTCTCTGCCACTTGATGATGCTTGAATGTTTGAGATTGTTTCTGACTTCTTCAAATCGTATATTGATGGTCACGGCTTTGATCATATGACTTGTTCGATTCCTTGATTCATACGGCAGAGACTTTCTACTTTTACTTTTCTTTGACTATTTCAAAGAATACACGTACGCACTTGATTTCTTTTTTCATTCGTGAATTTTGACTTCTCTGGCACTTGAATTTTATAACTTGACTTCTGGTTTCTCTGTTTCGTATGTATGTTGTGCATTTGTAGTTGGTTTGAAAACTTTTGTATTGTAGCAGTCTTGTATAACTTGAACTTGATCTGTGTCTTGTCCATTCTCGTGTGTTCATCCCTGTAATATATGCTACTGATACATTTGGAGTTGGTTCATGTTGCATTGACTTGTTTTGTACTGGTGCACTTCTGTTTGCTGTCATGTTGCTGGAATAACTTCGACATTGTTTTGATGCATTTGCATGTTGTAAGTGTAAGTGTTCATTCATGTTTTGATTATGACTTCATTATAGTTCCAGTTGATCATTAGGTAGTTGTCACTGTATTGCATTGAGCTCGACATTGTTGTTTACTTCACTTGTGTATTGCCTTCACTGTCCACTTGAACTTGGAGTCTGCCTTGATCATCTTGTAACCTGGTCTGGTCTGGTGCACCTTGTTTGTTGTGACATTGTTCATGTCTGTTTATGTGCAGTTTACATTCATGTTGCCTCTGTGTTTGTTGTATCTTTGAGAACTTGATCATTTAAGCCTTTGTGCTTTGGTGCTGTGTTGAATTTGTGCAGTGTTGTACTTGTTGCCTTGTATCACTGGTTCATTCCACCGTTTCATGCATGCTCGACATTGTGACTTGTTTTGTTTGCATTTGGCCCTGTTGTTGTTGGTCTGGAGTTGTTTAATGAAGAGGTTGAACCTGTTAGTCGAGCTTGCATACTTCATGTAGCCTTGTGTTGAACCCTGTTTTATAGCTCGGGTTTGACCTTGTGCTCGTGTCGTGATTTTAAATATATTGCACGTGAGTTGAACCCAGCTTTTCATTTGGGTTTGACCTGTGCTCACCTGTCCCTGTAGCATTATCAAGTGTATATTGATGTGCACGGCCTTGTGGCATATACAGTGATACACTGTGTATGTCACAAGTTGTTCGTGTATGATGAATTCAAATTTAAATGATGACGAACAACCCAAATAACTGAGGCAAATTATATTTTCAAAATTCATATTTTATTTTATATTGCAAAAATATTTCCTTTTCAATTTTACTGCGTTAGTGTATATTTTTGCAGATTGCTCAGATGCTGGATTCAAACTGGAATGCAGTTGAAGATAAAATACGAGTGTGAGTGATATGTAGTGAGGTGAATTGTAAATATGAAATGTGACGTAATTGTAATCAAAGTTGTATAGTTATAGTGAGAGATTGAATTTGTACTATTCAAAAGTGTAATAAATATTTGTTTGAATAAAATATTCATTTGAATTCAAATTCTGTGTTATTTAATTTTATTCAGCAAATATTTATTTTACCTGTGAAAAATAAAATAGTACATTAACAAATACATTAAACGAATGTATATATGTTTATTATCATCAAACAAAAATCATATAAGCGCATATTCAACAAGGTCGACTGCCGCCTTGAGGCGGCTAAAGAAGCATGTAGGTAGGAGGTCAAAAGCATGTTCGACCCACTAATTGCAGAATTCAATGCCCGCGTCCTCATGCACCGAGAATTAACTTTTTTGGGTGAGGGCTACCTTGAATCTTTAGCTGAGGCGTGGGAGACCTTAGTAGAAATCAGGAAGGTCGAACTTGGTACCGAGGAGGTTGATGAAGGAGCTTTGATAAAAGAATTTCTTAAGGGAAACGAGCCTTCGGACCTGTCTACGGCAAAAGCTATTTACTGCAAAGGCTCCGCCTCAATGAAAGGGAAAGAGGTTATTGCCGGTCCATCCGGGATCGAGTCTCAACCTCATGTACCCAATCAACCGGCCGATCGGCCGATACTTGATCCCTTTGAGCAGCACATCGGTTATGATCCGGAGGACCCGGCCTTGGCATTCGCATTCTATCTCCTATTCCAGAGGGTGAGACCCCTCGGACGGCTGAGAGCCAGCCGGAACCTGATAGATCAGCCTTCACTTTAACATTCCAAAAGTCATCGTTTTTCACCAGGAGCCATCGTATTTTAATGCTTGTTTTTCATGCTTTTGTGCAGGCCATTCTAATCCCGAGCCCACTCCGAGGAGCGATGCCACCAAGGAGGTGAAGGAAAAGACGAGTGAGGTCGCTCACTTAGGGGAGGCTTCCGGTCCATATGTTCAGGTGATCGGAGCTCTTGATGAGGATAAGTCCGAGACTTCGTCTCTCACCGATGGGAGTTATGAATCGAAATTACGGACGCCTCTGAACACACGTCTAAACTGAGCATGAAGGAGCAGTTTGAAAAGGAGAAGAAAAGGACGGTCGAAATCAAAGTCGAGTCTCATGCTGTGGACCTGGACGATCCTCTGAATAAGTCATTGATGGTCATCCTTCCTGGAGGGTCCAAGCCCATTGAAGTTCCCTGTACTTCTTCAGTTGTCACTTCCCCATCAGAGAAAATTATCAAGGGCAAACGCTCGAGAGAGGATCGTTTGGTAAAAGGTCGAAAAAGCCGAAGAAGTAGTCGTTGCTCGCGTTCAACGAGAGTTAGTTTAGATTATGTAATTATTTTTATTTATTTTCGTAGTTCATGTAAATAGAATTTTGACTCCGAGCTTCGGAGGAGTTGTAGTAGAAACTTATTTTTGATGAATAAAACTTACTTCTTTTGTCTTTCAGAAGACTTCCGTTGTTTGGTTTTCTGTATACTCGTGGCCAAAACCCAAGCTATTGCGAGTTACATAAACTTCTCGATTCATCTTCAAATAAGTTGATAATTTTTTAGCATTTCACATCCTTTATTCGGTGCTCCGGGTACTTAGAAATTTTCTAGTCAGCACGCCAAGGGTTCGACGACTTCAAGTCATTTGTATTCAGTCCGCCCTAAGGGGACTTGGATATTTAAATCGTTTATTCTCTATTCCACGCTCTGGAGACTTAGAGTATTCCAGTCCACAATCCGGTGACTTGGAGATTTTGAGTCGTTTATACTCTGGTCCGCACTTCGGGGACTCGGAGTACTCCATTCCGCACTCCGGGGACTCAGAGTACTCCACTCCGCACTCCAAGGACTTGGGGATTTTAAGTCGTTTATACACTGGTCCGCACTCCGAGGACTCAGAGTACTCCAGTCCACACTCCGGGGACTTGAAGATTTTGAGTCGTTTATACTCTGGTCCGCACTCTGGGGACTCAGAGTACTTTGGTCCGCACTCCGGGGACTTAGAGTTTTTAATTCGTTTATACTCCGATCCACATTCTAGGGACTCAGAGCACTCCATTCCGCACTCCGGGGACTTGGAGTTTTTAAGTCGTTTATACTCCGATCCACACTTTGGGGACTCAGAGTACTCCAGTCCGCACTTCGGGGACTTGGAGATTTTAAGTGCTCGTGTGCGTTCGTACGTCAGACAGAATAATGTATCTCTTAGTTATTCATCACAGCGTTATCATACACAGAAACATGGACAATTTATGGAGAAAATGGCTTCAAGCCTTTATTAATGCAAACAAGCTAAAATGTCTTATTACATGCCGTAAACTAGGAATAAAAACTTGCTGGAAATAAAAGCAACTAAAATATGAAAGAAATGAACTAAGTGTAATAATGCCGCAAATGCTCGCTATTCCATGCTCGGGGGAGTGTCGCACCATCAACGGTCGCTAGCTTGAAAGTTCCTTCTCCAAGCTTCCGTTCAATGACGTATGGACCTTCCCATGCGGGGCTCATATGCGATGGAACCGGGAAAACTCGTTTAAAAACAAGATCACCCACACCAAAGATTCTCGGTCAGACTTTTTCATTATAATATCGAGCGACTAACTATATGCGGCCGCTCTTAAATTAGCTTCTTTACGCTTTTCATTAATGAAGTCAAATGATTCCAGCAAAAGATCTTGATTTGACTCATGGTCATAATAAGTTACCCGATGTGATGGAATTTTAAATTCTATGGGAATGACAGCTTCCATGCCATATGCCAATATGAATGGAGTGTGGCCAGTTGCGGACTTGTTGGTAGTTCTGTATGCCCAAAGCGCTGTTGGAAGCTCGTCCACCCACTTGCCTCTATCCTTTTCCAAACGTTTTTTTAATATGGATTTGATTATTTTGTTTACGGCTTCCACTTGTCCATTGGCTTTCGGAAGAGCAACCGTTGCAAACTTTTCTCAATACCATATTTTTGGCAAAATTCCTTGAACTCTTTGCTTTCGAATTGAGTTTCGTTGTCTGTAATGATGGTTCGTGGAAGGCCAAAACGACATATAATATTTCGTACGACAAAATTAATGACCTTTTTGGTGGTGATAGTGGCCAAAGGCTCTGCTTCTGCCCACTTGGTAAAGTAATCGACCACGACTATCGTGCATTTTGCATCACCTTTGGATAGGGGTAAGGAACCGACTATATCGATTCCCCACATTACAAATGGCCAGAGACTAACCATTTGTGTGAGTTCCGTCTGCGGAGCTCTTGGGATTTTCGCATATTTCTGATATTTGTCACATCTTCTCACATAGTCTGGGCATCTCGATTTACAGTCGGCCAATAGTATCCATAGCGGAGGATTTTCTTTGCTAACGTCTGCCTTCCGGTATGGTCGCCACATTCACCTTCATGGACTTCCTTCAGGACTCGTTTTATCTCATCATGGGTGATGCACCGGAGTAAGGGGGTCGAGAATCCCCTTCGATACATTACCCCATCTTGCATTACATAACGCGAAGCCTTATGAATGACTTGTCATCTTTCGTTCCTTCTTTCGGGCACGACCCCATGTAACAAGTACTGCTTGAACGAGGTCATCCATGATTCCTTCTCGATTTCTGTTTCTCACATGAAATCTACCTCCATCATATTTATGCTCGGAACATGCAAGGTTTCAACTGGAAACAATCCCATTTGCTGTGCAACGCCAGTGCTTCCAAATTTTGCCAATGAATGGCTGCTCTGTTTTGCTCACGCGGGACATGTGAAATATCATAATACTCGAGATTCACTAGTAGCTCTTGAACCTGAACCAAATACAAGGCAAGTCTCTGCCCCTTTGCTTGATAGTCTCCCCGCACTTGGTACACCACCAGTTGCAAGTCGCAAAAGATTTCAACCGATCTTACTCCCAGCTCTTTTGATAAGTCTTAAGCCGGCAATCAATGTTTCATACTCGGCTTTGTTATTCGTTGTTATGAATTCGAGCTTCAAAGCGTAGAAAACTGATCGGTTCTCAGGAGACATAAGAACTATGCCAGCCCCCGAACAACGGTCGTTAAATGCCCCATTGGTGTACATCTTCCATCGAACGGGAGGTATGACATATTGGCCGTTTGACTCGTCTGTCATGGTGAATTCAGCAATGAAATCTGCTAGCGCTTGCCCCTGTATGGCCCTTCGTGGCAGGTAGGTAATATCGAACTGACTTAACTCGATATTCCATTTTAACAGCCTTCCAGAAGTTTCTGGTCGTTGGAGTACCCGTCGCAAGGGTTGATCGGTGTAAATACTGATCGAGTGTGCCTAGAAGTATGGGCGAAGCTTGCGTGATGCAATCACCAAGCAATAAGCTAGTTTCTCAATCCTGGGATAATTTCTTTCTGCCCCCGTCAAACGTTTACTGACACAATATACTGGCTTTTGAACTCGGTCCTCCTCGCGAACCAAAGTCGTACTGATAGCATGCTGGGATACTGCCAAGTATACATACAACATTTCATGGTCAACTAGTTTTGATAGCACCGGGGACTTTCTAAATGTCTAACCAGAGCTTGGAATGCTTCCTCGCAGTCAGATGTCCACTCGAAATTCCTCTTTCCTTTCTTTATCACATCAAAGAAAGGAATGATCAAAGAAAGGAATGCACTTATCCGTGGCTCTGGATATGAATCGACTCAGCACGGCCACCTTTCCGTTCAAGCTTTGTACTTGCTTTATAGTTCTGGGCACTTATATGTCTCGAATAGCCTGAATCTTTTCTGGGTTAGCTTCAATTCCACGTGCGTTCACAATGAAACCCAAGAACTTCCCTGATGCAACGCGAAAAGAACACTTTAAAGGGTTGATCTTCATCCCATAACGCTTGACAATATCAAACATCTCTGCTAAGTCTCGGATGTGGTCGTTTGACTACCGTGACTTCACGAGCATGTCATCCGCATAGACTTCCATCGTTCTACCAATCTGGTCATTAAACATTCAATTCACCAGCCGCTGGTAATTTACTCCCGCGTTTTTCAATCCAAAAGGCATTACTACATAGCAATATAGCCCCACATCTGTGACAAAACTGGTGTGTTCTTGGTCTAGAATGTGCATCGGGATCTGATTGTATCCCGAATACGCGTTCATAAATGACAATTGTTCATGTCCGGCGGTAGAGTCGACGAGTTGGTCGATTCTAGGTAAAGGGAAACTATCCTTCGGGCATGCATTATTCAGATCAAAGTAATCAACACAAGTTCTCCACTTTCCATTCGATTTTCTTACCAGCATAGGGTGAGATACCCATTCGGGATAGAGGGCGTCGTGGAAGAACCCATTGGCTTTGAGTTTGTCCACCTCCTCTTTGAGAGTAGTGGACCTCTCTGGGTCCAAGCCTCTCCGTTTCTGTTTTACTGGGACATACTTTGGGTCTATGTTCAACAAATGACTTGCAATGGAGGGTGAAATCCAGCACATATCAGAGTGTGTCCAAGCGAAAACGTCCAGATTCGCTAGGAGGAAATCAGTATGATCCTCGGCCACTGAAGGGTCGAGTTGTGATCCAATCTTAAGAACTCGTGATGGTTCATCCCGGCTGACTGGAATGTCGAGCGTCAGTGCAGCCGATGCTGCATTCGTTTCCCTGGGTTCCCCATCACCATCTCTCGGGTCTATGTCTCTAAGGATCCAAGAATGTCGCCCGAGCTAGGGCTCGGGCACTACTTGTCAATCATCGGTATTTAGGATGTAGACGGAGCTGTCCACAACCTTCCCCTTTTCTCTCCGTTGAGCTTCTCTCAGCTTTGCCACATAAAATACGCGACCGGTTGCCTGATCGCCATGTACTACACCAACTACTTTGTCTGTTGGAAATTTTAATGTCAAACACCATGCGACCAAAGCGGCCCTGAACTCTGCCAGGGCCGGACGACCCAAAAATACATTGTATGGAGAGTCAACTTCCATTACTATGAACGGTAGGATTCGCACTCTCCTACGCTCACCTTCCCCCAATTCAACTAGTAACTTAATATACCCTACCGCGTCAGTTGCGGCACCATTAAAGTTGTGGATACGGGCTTTGCATGGTTTTAAATCTTTTGTCTCCGTCTTCATTTGGTCATAAGCCTTCTTGAAGATGATGTTGACAGAGCTTCCACAATCAATCAAAATCCTTTTGACGTAAGCTGGCCCGATCGTTACAGATATGACCATTGGGTCGATAGTAGGAGCCTCCACCTTGTCTGCATCTCGACTCCTAAACATTATATCGTCTGTCATCATGCGTTGCTGTTTTACGGGGGTTCCATCTTCCACATTCGAACAACATTCATAATTCGCATGCCTCAAGGAGGTAGCATATCGCTCCATCTCCTGCCAATTCTTGTCTACAGGATGGGGTCCTCCGACTATAGTGTTTATGATCAACCTACCTACGGTCCGGGAAGGTTCCCTGGGTGGCATGGAGCCGGCCCGCGTCCGGGGTCTGACGTTCCTTGCCTACCTTCTGGTGGGTTCTTAATAAACTCCTGCAGCTTTTTCTGCCTGATTAACCTTTCTATGGCGTCATGAGGTGCCTACACTCCTCAGTATTATGCCTGTGGGTCTCGTGGATGCGACAGTACTTCCCCGTCCGTTTCTATTCTTCAGCGGAGTCCTTTGGGCGCGACTTTCTGTATTGGAAGGTGTTACAGGTAGATAGGTAAATGTTTTCAAGAGACGTATTCAGGGGGTGTGTTCGTTGTAGGTCGGAATCCTCGACTTCCATTTCCCTGTCTCTTTTTTCTTTTCGAGATTTCCACCTTCGGATCCTTTAGATTGCCTAGGCTTGTTCCGGACGTTGACTTGAACTTTTCTCGAACTGTCGCCGGATTGCTTCACGGCGATATTACTTTTCACAGTGTCCTGAACAGGCCCTGGTGCCTTATCTCGTCTCGTCCATCGAGCTTCCTCCCTCCTTATGAACTGGTGAGCTTTGGAATAGAATCGCTCCAACGTAGTTGGGGGCTTTCCCGCCAACCAATCTCCAAACTCCGAGTCTGGATCTACACCTCACACTACTGCCATCAAGATTGCATGGTCATTAGGGTTGCTAACTTTAGTGGCGGCAACTTGAAACCTCTGCAAGTATGCTTTCAAAGACTCTCCCGGAGCCTGGATCACGCTAGATAAGGACATCGCGTCCTTTGGACATGTAGCATGTATCCTAAATTGTTCAACAAATTTCATCGCCAACTCGTCGAAGCTGGATATAGAACGCGGAGGAAGTCGAGTAAACCACATGGTGGCGATTCCGGACAAAGTGATTGGGAAGCACCTACACCTAGTCGCGTCATTCGCCCTTGCAGAATCCATCATCCATTCTTTCCTCATCACGTGTTTCCTAGGGTCATTCTTCCCTTCGTAGGCTGGGATAGTCAGCATACTGAATTTCCTGGGATACTCAGCCTGTAGAATAGTATCTGTGAAGGGAGTATGACTCTTGGAAACTCCCCAATCTTCGTTGGTCAAGCCTTGGTTCTCTCTCATTAACTGTCTAACCATGGCTAATAAGTCTGGAGTTTGTATGGAGGATGGGAGGTTGGGTTCCGTTCCACGGGACCGTACGGGTTGACGTCCCGCCTACTAGCGGTAGGCCAAATGTGCGTCCTGAAGGCCAGCTTGATTTGGGTCATGGTGAGCCGGGCGTCCAGCCTCCTCATGTACCTGATCCCTGGCGGATCGATCAGTGGTACCTGCCTGTGTAGCTTCAGTCTTACGGCGTCAACGCCTAGGAGGTTCATCAGCTGAGGTCGAGCTATCAGATGAAGAATAAGGAGCAGGGCTACCTCCAGCATTCTGATGCTGCTGCTGGGCAAGTTGAGTCATGAGATTAGTGTTGGCTTGAATCTACTCAGCAAGCTGCCTTCTACTTTCCCTAAGTTCTCTTATCAAGTCGTTGAACTCTGTTCGGGACACGACTTCCGCTTGATTTTGTGTGGAGGGCCCTGCACCTTGAATCGCTTGTTGGTTGCTAGGTCCAACTTATTGCACACTAGCAGTCTCGTGGACGTCCGCATTGTGAGAGGCTGATCGGGTGCGTGGTCTTCCTGTAGTAGAGTTGTCGGTTGGAACTCTGAATAGATTCAACAGGCATCCTATGAATAAGTCGGATCTCCTTCGGGGGATTTTTCAATCCAGTAGCTACAATGTAGATCATATCGTCCTGAGAATTCGATTCTCAGTGAAAGCACCAAAATATTAGCACCATAATTGGTCACTAACACCCTTAAGAGAGATTATGTAGAGAGATTAATGAAGAAAGTAAATGTAAACGGTGAACAGAATGCTGAACTAAATGCAGAAAATAAGAACACCAGATTTATAGTGGTTCGGCGTAATTGCCTACGTCCACTTTGAGGTTAATCTTTATTGCTTTACTTAGCAACTGGTTACAGATACAATCCGTACACCCACTATTTGGTTACAAATGTTAAGCAAAGAAGATAAGTCTTGAATGAGTCTTGAATGCGGCAGTCTCCCCGGTATTCTCGAAAAAAGGTCACTTTCACCGTACCCCTGCCTCTCTATTTATAGATGAAAATGGGTTGGACTTCCCTGATGGGCCCAATAGCTGGATATCTCGGCCCAAAGTGAGCGGCTTCTGTGTGTCGAACCACTAATGCCGATCGGCAAATGTCGAATGCTTCCTTAATACCGAACGAGGCGATGTGTTGAGTGAAGAGTGCAAGTCGAACGAGAACCGATGCCGGTCGAGGGGAGATGCCGAACAGGCTGGAATGCCGAACGAGCTACATGCCGGTCGAGATTGAATGCCGAACGACTCTGCCATGCTGAACAACCCTCGATGCTGAACGAGATCGGGGTGATGAGCAGTGTGGAATGCCGAACGACCATGCTGTGCCGAACGACCCTCAATGCCGAACGAGGATAGATGCCGAACGTCCTGGTTGTGCCAAACGGGGATAAATGCCGAACAACCTGGTCGTGCCAAACGGGGATAAATGCCGAACGGCCTGGTCGTGCGGAATGGGGATAGATGCCGAACGAAGTCTCTTCATCAAGTCTTTATTTACCCGGTCAAGCCACTGGGTAACAACTGCCCTGGTCTTGTTAATTTAATGGACTGACCATTTGCCGTTTCATCTGAACTGTACTGTTGAGGCTGTGTTCAATTTGGTTTTGTTGCATACATTCTGGACTAGAGCTTGTTGCAGTCTGATATGCTAACTCGAGTTGCTTCGAGCTACACTATAGCTTTTACTCTTGCATGGTTGTCTTGATGCATTGCATCATGTGCTGCCTTGTGTCTGACCATATGCATATGTTAACAGTTTCTTGTATTGAAGTTTGGTTTTGCATTTTGTTTTCACTTGAAGTTATCCTGTTTTGATACTCAAGTTTTGTTGCACTTTGTGTCGAGGCTTTGCTTAATTGACTACATTTTGGTCCGGTTGAAGTTGTTATTGGCCTGGTTGTGATGTATGTATATTTGAAATGTTGTATTGAGTCACTCCTATTTATCCATTTTGAAGTCTGGTGAATTGTTTTTGCATATGAACTCAAAGTGCTTTCTATCCTGGGTTCTGTAGTCTGTCCCAAGTATGGTTTCACATGTTTTCAGTTATGAACTTCCTGGTGTATCTTTCTCTGCTGCCTTCTTTCTTGTGTTTGGTCTTGGCCATTTGATTCATGTGCATAGCATATATATGTGTACATGTGTGTATGAATATGTATATATGTATGTATGTATGTATGTATGTATATATATCTGTGTGTGTGTGTGTATGTTTGGGCCTGTTGCACCATGTAGTTTGCTGTCTTGTGCATGTTGAAGCTTAATTTGCTTGTGGTTGTTATGTTTGGTTTGGAAATCATATGCACCGACCTAGTGTTGTTGATATTTGAGTTCATTGATGACATGCATCCATGTTACTTCATTTTTTTGCATGTTCACTTAAGTCTTGTACTTGACAAATTTGTGATGTTTTTGTGTTGCACCTGAGTTGAATCGAGCCTCGGCTCGGATTTAACCTTGTGCTTACCTGTCCCTGCATTTTTATCAAGTGTATATCAGTGTGCACGGACTTGTGGCATGTACAGTGATACACTGTGCATGTTATAAGTTGTTCGTGTGGATGAATTCAAAATAAATGCTGACGAACAATCCAAAATAACAGAGGCAAATAATATTTTCAAAATCACATTTTATTTTACACTGCAAAAATATTTCTTTTTCAATTTTGCTACGTCAGTGTTTAATTTTGCAGATAATTTAGATATTGGATACAAATTGGAATACAGTTGATGAACAAATATGAGTGAACGAGTGATATGTAGTGAGGAAAGTTATGTAAATTGAAATGTAAGTTGTAAATGAAATTTTATTGTAGAATGACAAAGTGTATAGTGAAAGTTTAAAATTGTACTATTCGAAATTGAAATAAAATGTTTGTTTTAATAAAATATTTGTTTGAATTTAAATTCTGTGTTATTTATTTTGTTCAACAAATATTTATTTAATTATGTGAAAATAAAATAGTACGATAACAAATACATTTAAATGAATATATATATATATATATATATATATGTTTATTATCATCAAACAAAAATCAAATACTAACATATTCTAAATCAACCCCTTTTGATAATAACAAACGTATATTTAAGATTTTGAATTTATTAAATGTATTTGGTAATTGATGAACTCTATTTGCTCCCCCTATTTGAATGCCCCCTCTCTACAACAAATCTCCCCCTTCATATATGCATGAAAATAAATAAAAATATGCAAATAACCTAGATGAGAATATGCAAATAAAAAATAAAATATTGACCTTTATTTGCCAAAATCTTAACTATTCTCTCCCCCTTTTGTTATCAGCAAAAGAGAAACAGTGTTAGAAAAATGGAGATAAAGTGATAGACATTAATACAACATTAATACCCAATCGAGTATAAATATCAAATTTCAATAAAAAATAAAAAAAATCATAAATACTCCGTTGGACGCATATTCCACTTTAGAGTGATAGGGATGATGGCGGCATATAAAATCATATAGTTGTGTCTATTTTTGGTATAATTTTATCGAGAATTTGAATATCTACTAACCATGCATAACCGTTAGGACTTTTAAATGAGATTAGTAGCATTCCCAATTGTTTTTAAAAATTAATGAATTTCAAGCATCTTCTAACCACGCATAACCATGAGGACTTTTAAATGGGATTAGAATCAACTTGTCTATTTAATAATCAATTTTGATATGTGTTCCATACATGCATAACCGTGAGGACTTTTAAATGAGCATAAAAGCACATATACAAATATTTCAAGTAATTTACCTATGCATAACCGTGATGACTTTTAAATGAGAGTGGATACTATGGACTTTTTCTTGCTAAAATATAAAATAAAATGAAAACGAATATTTCCCGTTTAAAATACCATATACTGACATACTATATTGGATTTTGATAAGTGATGGTCGTTAGAAATATGACAGAAATAGAGATGGTCATGGAATTTTTACCAATCAAAAGTTATTATAAATCTTATTTAAATTTTTAAAGAAATTAACTAAATACACTGTCTCAAGTTATAATATATGATTAATATCAACACTCGTCACTTGTTCGATCACTATTAATCTTTTCGATAATCAGCAGGGAGTCAAATTAGTTAATGTGGTCATTAAAGGTCAAATCAAAAAATAAGTATTAAATCAAATTTTCTAAAATGAATAATCTGAAATAAGGTCAACAAAAATATATTTTCTGGTTGGGGTTTTATAAAAGAAAATGTCTACTAATTGAAAATCATTTGAAATGAAAAATATGCAGATTTTTTTTTTGAAAATGTGATGCAACTAATGAATATCTCTACATAAAACATGTTCCACTAGTAATTTATCTATCAACTAGATTACCAGTGTGATCTGCATTCGAATTTCCATTTGACTCAAGATCATCATTAGTTGGATGTTATAGACCAGACCATGAAATTGCAACAAACACCTTAAAATCTTTTTATAGCTTTTAAATTAAATTCTTTTGGATTTGAATTGAACATATGCAAATAAATAAACAGTGAACATAATGTCAGATCTAGAAGCGGTAAGATAAACAAATATATTCACATGTATCTAGAGTAATCAATATAAGACAATATTTCTTATCATCTACACTTGCAATATCGTTAGTCCAAACGAGTCTATATGAACTAGTTCAGAGATTCTAGTGGTACTTAGAGTGTTCTTGGTATAAAAAAATGATAAGCCAACAATTTTGAATAAATCAGAATCATAATCAACATTTATTTCTTTATCACATAACTGGATGAATCAAATCAGATTATGGTGCATATTTTCACATTTAATATATCGTTCAAGATAAATGTACCGTTACCTATTTTATCTTCATGATAATTTTTCGTTGTTATCAACTGTGACTTTGCCACCTTTGTACTAGGCTAAGGAACTTTGATTTGTTGCTCATTGTGTGCTTGGAACAGCCAAATTCTAAATAACACTGTTGTTGTTCCTTATCCGGCCACCGCACCTACATGAGAAAGGATTTTTGTCACTTATTTGTTTTTATAGGTCCATGATTGTAAGTGACAAATGATTTTGAAAAATAAGTTTGAAGAACAAAGACAATTTATATTTGTTCCTTCTGGCACCCAGATTTGTTTGACTTTAGGGAAATTTACATTTGTGCCTTTGAGAACCCAAATTGGAATGGTTTTCACGTATTTGGGTCTATACCAGCAAATATTGCGATTGTGTCCAGTTTTTCCACATATCGTGCACTTTGAATTGACTCGATTAATTTCTTTTCTAACACGTTCAAATTGATTATACCCAAGTCCTTGTCAAATAGTATTAACAGTTTGTTTCCCTAATAACATATTTAGCGATCTTTCTCCTTTGGAAATTTTTCCTAAAGCTGTAGACAATTTTTGGACTTGTGTTTTAAGAGATTCATTTTTATTCAATAACTATGTGCACTTTTTAATAAAAATTTCTCCCTTCATGTTTTCTTTTTCTTTCAAAATCAGAGTTTCATTTTCAAGTGATTTAATTTTAATTTTTGATTTTTTAATTTCTTCTTCGAATAATGGACACTTGTCATACTTAGGGATTTTATTTCGATAGTTTTTGACTAATTGGTCAAGTTGTTTAGAATTCTATCTAAGTATCTCTTTGTGATTCTATTTTATCATATTTCTCCATAAGCCTTTGAAAACGGCCATTTACTTCGTGAAAATATATAAGTAATTTTGAATGAGTAAGTTTTGATACCTCGCTTGGCTCGTCGTCATCACTATCAGTTGTTTCTCCTTGAAGACACAAATTTTCTTTTTCACTCTCACTGCCAGTACTTTTATCAGCTTCGTCGGTTTCATCCCAGGTGGCTTCAAAACTTCTCATATTCTATTTCTTTCCTTGGCTGAGTCGATTCTGAGGAAAATTGGGCTTGATATGACTGGGTTTGTTGCACTTGTGACATATGATCTCTTGCTCTTCTGGGTTGTCTAGAACTTTGACTATTCTGCTTTTCAATTGTTGATTTAGAGCTAGATTTTCGTATTTGTGGTTCCACCTTTTGAATCTCTATACTAACGGCGCCAGTTCTGCTGCACCATCATCATCATCACTTTCAGTTGTTCCTTTGAGAGCTATTGATTTCTTTCGCGTATCACGTCCTTCACGTTCTGCCTTGAATTTCATTTCTAGCTCATAAGTGGTGAGATTTCCAATAAGTTCTTCGACTTTGATCTGTTTCAAATCCTTTGATTCTTGAACAGTAGTGACTTTGGCTTCAAAATTTTGTGGTAGAACTCTAAGGATCTTTCGGACTATTTCCAATTCCGTGTTTGGTTTTTTGAGAGCTTTTGATTTGTATACGAGATTGGAAAGTCATCCGTACATCTCTTTGACATTTTCAACCTTAGCAATTGTGAAGTTCTCGTATTCGCTACTAAGCATGGCAAGGCAAGATTCTTTGACTTGAGATGTTCCTTCGTGAGTCACTTCAAGTGTGTGCCAGATTTCCTACATAGTTAGATAATGTGAGATATGATTAAATTCAATTTGATCCAATGAACAAATAATAGAGTTCATTGCTTTAGCACTATCATTTTATAGTTTATTTTCAAAATCTTTCCATCACTCCATCGGTTTTTCAATTTTCTAATTATCTACCACTATAGTTGGTGTCCTATATCCCGTCTTCACAATTCCAAGAATCAATGTTTTTCAGAAAAATTTTCATTCTATTTTTCCAGTAAGCATATTCACCATTGAACATAGGCGGTCTAACTATGGACTGAATCTCAGCAAAAGCATTGTTAAAAGAAGCCATCTAAAAAAAATTAAAAAAAATTGTTTTTGAAAATTCAAAATTTTAAAATAAAAAATTGGCTTTTGTTCCTAGCTCTGATACCACTTGTAGGATCGATTTCACCCTAGAGGGGGGTGAATAGGGTGATACTAATAATTACAAAAATTAATGCGGAAATATATAGAATAATTGCAGCACAGATAATAGCAGAATAATAAAAGCAGAAAAAGAACAATACAGTTTATCCAGCTTCAGCAAAACCCTGCCTACATGCTGCCTCTAAGTTTCTACAAGAAATTAAGTAGCCAGACACTTACACACGTAAACTTGCGACACCCGCTATCTACTAACCTAACTCTACGCTCAAAACCATACCACAACTCGACCATCGAGCTGCAAATTCTTGAACTACAACACCGTAGTTTGTCCCCTAGTCACATGACTAGAATTTTACAAAAGTTTAAAAGAGAAATACAAAATAAAAAACAATTTAAAAACAGGAAACCCTAATTTTAAAATAAAGCCCAATAATATTTAAAAAGTTGGCCCAAAGAAAATAGTGTAAGAATGTGTCCCTTTTTCCTTTTCTATTATCGGTCGCTTTCTCTTCCGTTCAATTCCTTCATTTTTTCCTCTTCGAGAAATTAGGGATTCTGGAAATTGAAGCTGGCGATTCCAGTTGATCGATTGAATAGGTATGTTCGTGTTGATTGCTTTGTTGATCGATCATCTTGCTATGACTTCACTCGGCTACTTCAATTCGTCGAGTTCGATTTGAATAATTCTGCTATGTGATTTCCTTTTTTATTCTAGTTGATATGCTTAAACTCGATGATTTTAATTGCCAACGATGTTGATGGTATTTATAGAGAATAAAATCCTAAATTATCGTTCACTTGAATTCGTCTGATATTTTAGCTCGGTCGTTCGATTTTACTTGAATACGTGTGATTTATTTAGACCGGTTCAATTTGTATATTTCTTTGCTTGATTATCACATCTTGCGTTTGCTTTGGATTTTGTTCCGTTCTTTTCTGGGACTTGACTTCGGCCATTTGAAATTATGACATCTGGACTCTTTCGATTTTTCTTATCACCTGGTTTTGACTCTGACTTGTTCGAACTCTACGTTAGTCATCACGGCTTTGATTCTTTGGCATTTTGAAATTTTGTTGACTGCTATTACATTCTATGGTTTATAAATTTAAAACTGCTGTTGAACTTGGTAGCCTTGCATTCCACTCTTATACATGTGCACTGATGTATGATGAGTAAATTGAACTGCTTGATTCATTTTTTGTTGCGCAACTTTGAGCATTGCTTCGGTTCTGTCATGCACTTGATGTTGCCTGACCTATTCCTTGTTCATTGGTATGTTGCATTTAAACCTTTGAACTTCAGTCATATTGGCAACACAAATGAACCAGTTCATTGCATTCATGTTGCCAGGTTCATTTGTGTTCTGGTCGTCATGTATACTTGAAACTGAAATGCTATACACTGCATATATATATATATATATATATATATATGTATGTATGTATGTATACATGTGTGTATACATATGTATATATATGGTGATGTTGATGTATATGCAAGCTCCATTAATTTTGTATTATTCACTGCCCTGGTCTTGTTCATTTGATGGTCTGACCATTTTGTTGTTTCATTTGAACTGTGTTGTTGAGGTTGTGTTCATTTTGGTTTTGTTGCATACATTCTGGACTAGAGCTTGTTATAGTCTGATATGCTAGCTCGAGTTGCTTCGAGTTACACTACAGCTTTTACTCTTGCATGGTTGTCTTGATGCATTGCATCATGTGTTGCCTTGTGTCTGACCATATGCATATGTTAACAGTTTCTTGTATTGAACTTTGGTTTTGTATTTTGTTTTCACTTGAAATTAACCTGTTTTGGTACTCAATTTTTGTTGCTTTTTGGTGTTGAGGATTGGCTCAGTTGACTACATTTTGGTCTGGTTGAAGTTGTTGTCGGTCTGGTTGTCACATACGTATATTTGAAGTGTTGTATTGAGTCATTTCTCTTTATCCATTTTGAAGTCTGGTGAACTGTTTTTGCATATGAACTCAAAGTGCTTTCTAACCTGGGTTTAATAGTCTGTCCTGAGTTTGGTTTCACATGTTTTCAGTTATGAACTTGCTGGTGTATCTTTCTCTGCTGCCTTCTTTCTTATGTTTGGTCTTGGCCATTTGATTCATGTGCATAGCATATATTTGTATACATGTGTGTATGCATGTGTGTGTGTGTATGTATGTATGTTTGGGTTTGTTGCCACATGTAGTTTGTTGTCTTGTGCATGTTGAATCTTAACTTGCATGTGGTTGTTGTGTTTGGTCTGGACTTCATATGCACTGACCTGGTGTTGTTGATATTTGAGTTCATTGATGACATGCATCCATGTATGCTGTGTACTTCATTTTTGTTGCATGTTCACTTAAGTCTTGTACTCGATAATTTTGTGATGTTTTTGTATTGCACCTGAGTTGAATCCAGCCTCGGCTCGGGTTTGATCTTGTGATCCCATGTCCCTGCATTTTTATCAAGTGTATATCAGTGTGCACGGCCTTGTGGCATGTATAATGATAAACTGTGCATGTCACAAGTTGTTCATGCAGATGAATTCTAAATAAATGATGACGAACAACCCAAATAACTGAGAAAAAAATTATTTTCAAAGACACATTTTATTTTACACTGTAGAAATATTTCTTTTTCAATTTTACTACATCAGTGTTTATTTCGCAGATAATTTAGATGTTGGATACAAATTGCAATAAAGTTGAAGAACAAATATGAGTGAACGAGTGATATGTAGTGAGGAAAGTTATGTAAATTGAAATGTAACTAAAGTTGTGTTATAAATGAAATTGTATTGTAGAATGACAAAGTGTAAGTGTATAGTGAGAGTTTAAAATTGTACTATTCGAAATTATAATCAAATATTTGTTTGAATAAAATATTTATTTGAATTTAAATTCTGTGCTATTTATTTTATTCAGCAAATATTTATTTAATTATGTGAAAATAAAATAGTACAACAATAAATACATTTAAATAAATATATATATGTTTATTATCATCAAACAAAAATTACATACTAGCATGTTCATTAGGTAGTTGTTGTTGAAGCAGCTAAGAGAGGACACTTTACTTGAAATGTTTGCTGTACGATTTAGGCTTTATTCATGGGAGTATAGTAGTGAATTGTGATAGTTAAAGCATAATATATCAAGCTAATAATTTAGCGTTTGGTTTGAGGATAGAGGTATAAAGGTAAGAGAGTCTTTCCCTATATCTATGAACGAAGAAAAGTAGGTACATCTTCAGAAGATTCATACCGATGAGAACACAATAGACATGTTCATTAAGACCTTAACTGTTGCAAAGTTTGAGCATTGCTCGAACTTGATTCTCTTGTTGAAGTGCTAGGTGCCACTTGGTGGCACAATGGGAGAGAGATACGATTGCTGACTTGGAGATTGAGTACCTCTAACTTCTTGGATGTTAGTGTTCACGGCACTTCGTTGGCGGTCGGTGTCCTTGCTAGAGTTCGCAAATGGAGTGCAATGGGTGATGGCTTTGCTGAAGTTCATTGGGAAATTACTTTTCTAATTGTTTGAGTCAGCATAAAGGTCGAAGGTGGATTTGGTAAGCTTTATCTGGCAACATATATTATATCAAGGTTATGATTGTTATATGTGATACAATATATTGGAAAATATATAGTTTCCCTTTTTATGGGAGTTTTATTTCTACAAATATGAGTATCGAACACCTAGAGAGAACATGTCATGCTTAAAGAAAGTAAAGCTATTAAGCATTTAATATGAGGGAAAGGATAACAAGTCTCTAGCCATAATAAAGGATATCTAAAATCTAATAGCATACGGCTGTCAAGCGTCTGCTATAAAAAGGATGAAGAATGTTCAAATAGTTAACAAGCGTAGAAGAGGTGTCGAATCTCTACAGACGATGAACGATTAACAAGCGATGAAGAGATGCCAAATCTATAAAGGGCAACGAGTCTCTACAATAGTAGGTGTTGTTGAGCATTTAACACGTACAAGGCGATGTTGAACATTAGCAATGAAGAATGATACCGAGCCTGAAAGAGGATGAATTAGAGATGTCAAGCTATAACAAACCTGGATGAATAAGAGATGCCGACCTTCTATAAACACAAAGGTTTCTGAGTCTAAAAGTAGCAGAGTTGATATATACGTAAGAAGAGATGTTGATCCTCTACAACGCAAAATGTTGTAGAGTATGTAACAAAGGAACGATGTTGCACCACCAAAAGATATCAAGTATCTAATCGTAAGTGGAGGATATCGAGTTTCTATGGAAAGCAAGCCTTTGATATACCACCTTTTATCGAGCCTTTACAACAGTAACTGTTTTAAAGCACCTATAAATAATAAGTGGTATCGAGCTTCTATAGGGTTGATGAATTCTAAAGGAGTGCCGAACTTCAACACTAGCAAAGGCTTTCGAACTTTTACAAGTTGCAAGGGATACCGAAACTTTAAAGATGTAAAACATGTTGAGTTTCTACAAGGAAGATTATGTTATTGAACTTATATAAGCAAGTGATATCGAATCTCAATAATAGGTGCTGAGATTTCATTAAGACGGTGCCACAAAGCCCTTGGATTCAAAGCCGTATCATGTGTTAATCATCTTGCATGATTGACATCACTATAAATAGGCTCCCATCAACATTAAGTGGGGGGCGAATGCTTCGTTCCTTATTTCTTACTTTTTCAAGTTGCAAACCCTAAATTGATTTAGGGATTTATAGATTCGATTGTAACACTTTAACTTTGCGCATAAAAGGCCTTGGAAATTTAACCTTGCATAGCATATTTCCTTATAGGATTGTAAATGTAAGACCAATAATTTAATCACTTTAATAGGAATATTGCAAATAATTAGTTAGTGGAATTTAGAACTCAAACAGACCTCTTTTAAGTAATAACCAGTGATGTTGAAGTTGTTTTCAAATTTGGTTTATAAAAATAATTAGTTTAGAGAAAAATTAAAAACTTAACCGAAAATCATTTTTCGGATTTTCAACTTTTCATTGTTTAAAAGTTGTTGGAATGAGTTATGTACACTAAAGTATATATATACGCACATACTTATACGAATAACATATGTTATGGTTAGAGTCAAATATGATAAAATAATTTACTTAAAGTAAAAAGGTAAAGTTAACTTTGCACTTCTTTTATTTTAAAAAATGTGTAAGAGGCATTACCAAATCACAAAAGAGAATGTGATGGAATGAAGGGGAGGAGATGGTTGCGTGTAGAAAGGGGCAAGGGAGAGGGGAGGTGAAAAATTCATGTGGAGGGTAAAGGTTAGGGGCAAAAAGGTAATTTACTACATCTTATTTTATATAAAAACAACTTCTCTTCTTTCATTTCATATTTTTTTTCATTCCATTCATTTTCAAAAGTTTATTTTCTTCCATCGGCTCTTTTTATTTCAATGGCTTCAACAAAGTTTTTGAATTAAAAATCTTGGATTTTTCCATTTTTAAACCTTAAACCAAGCTTGAAATCACCTCTTGTCTTCTCTACACCTCTTCTCTTTCAAAAATAAGTCCAAAAATCCCTTTTCAAAGCAAGGCCAAGCCCACTCCATCCTAGGCCGAGTCTATTTATCCTTCAAAGGCCTTAAAAATCAATTTTTTGCAAAAGAAAAACCAAGATCGTGTGTTGGTGCAAAGTGTGGTGGTGGTTTGATTTAAATTTGGTTGAGTTTGGTGAGTAAATCTCACCTTTAAAACTAAAGTTTTAAACTTTATTATTATTTGTAATAATGGTATTAGTTTAGTTGCTTATGGTTGTAAATGTTTGGATATGATATTGTTGGGTTCTCGCTTGAAGCGCATGATATATGTAATGATTCGTTGTTAACTTGAATGTTGTCGATGTATATTAGTAATTATTGGCAAGTGATGATCTTTACTTGTCTGTGGATATTGTTTGCATATGTATTTGTGTTCTTATGTACATGGTTTGTTGTATGCTAGTTGGAAAGTGGACACTTGAATTTGTTTATGTTCGACACCGTGATCTCGTGTGTTTTAAAAACTTGTTTATTTCCTTACCCTTTTGAAATATTTTGTAAAAGTTTTCGAACTTTACTTTTGGATTTCAACCTTTATACCAAGTTACTAAATAATGAAGGAAAGGTTTAAAGGTTATTTTTGATATGTAAAGCAAGTTAGGAAGTTAGGAAGTTATGGTCCATATAGAGATAGTCGCTATATATGCAGTTCGTAAATCGACCACTTTTGTGTAAACTAAAAAAGAGTTTTTACATTAAATATTCTTGAAAAATCTTTTAAATTGTATTTTAAGTATTAAAAAGGAATTTTAAAATTTTAAAATATTTTCAATAATTAATTAATTAAAAGAGTAATTATCAACTAATTAAGGTTAATTATTACTTAATTTAATTATTAAGTTTTAATTTGTCAATTATGGTTTAATTTATTAATATAGTAAGGTTTAATTAATTAAGTAAAGGTTAATTATTAGTTAATTACTAATTAAGTAAGCTTTAATTAATTAAGTAAGTAAGGTTTAATTATTATTTAATTATTAATTAAGTAAAAGTTTAAGTATTATTTAATTATTAATTAAAAAGTTTTAATTGTTATTTTAAAATTTAAATAAGAGGTTTACATTATTACTAATTAATTAAATAAAGTTTTATTTTTAAATCACTTTATTTCCAAAGGTCGGTTTGTTTAAAAGCGACTTCCATTTACAAAGAATGTTTTAAATACGGGAGGTTTTTTCGTCTGTGCTATTAAGTAGCCAAACAAACATGATAAGTTATGCTAAAACGTCGACACGTTTTATGGAATGTAAATCATCTTGTATTTAACACTAAAAGCTGATGAGTAGACTTTCCACTATTTGTGAGATCTAGAACCGGGTTTTCAAGGCGAGGGACAGAGAAATCGAAATGTTGGAAACTTGATAAATACGAGAGAGTAACTGTCGATAAATGGGTCATGATAAATTAAGTATATGGAAGATACTTCGCTGTATACCAAACAATAAATTCGGAGGTATGGAAACTCATCTCCATCTCGATAAGTAAGAATGTACTTCGGGTCAAGGTTAGTTTTCTAATTTGTCCAACTTCATTGTTAATCAAGGGATAGTACTGTTTGAAATCGAAAAGCAGGAATAGGTATAGAATGTCTTATATTTTATATATAAATCTATACACACCCCTGATAGTGAATTTTTCCACTATCGATAACTTGATCGGTTTCAATATTATCGAATATTGGTTCGAAGAGATCAGGATCGGTTAACATGAGTTATCCAAAAACAATTCAAACAAACGTAAGCATTCGAAATAGAAACATCTTAAAAAATGATGGAATCGAAGATGGAGATCATTGAAGTGCAAGGGATACTTGCTACTAATCCTAAGGGTGATTCCAAAAAGGATGTAGCAGAAGTAGTGCCTTTGGTTTGTTCATGTCCTAAACAACTTGTATGGTCGAATGCTAGCATTGCATTGTCAAATGGAAGGCGGTGTTAACATTCCAAGTGGGATTACTATATGCAAAAGTAAACGTAGCCTTAAGCCTCACAACCAAGAAAGACTAAAAAGGGATATTCCACAAGGCTATGTGGGTCGCACCCATTAGGTTATGGTCATCACCCGATCTAAATCTGTATTTTCAGATTTTGTATGCTAGTGAACCGGGTAAGGTTGTTAATTGCAACCGATGTGGTGACATATTCGATACTATCCAGTAAGGTATAGGCCGGTCTTGCCATGCAGGGCGTCTATGCAAGGCCCTCGGTACATTTTATCTAGAGGTTTACTATGATAGGCGGTACCCCAGTAGCCTTGTCATTGACGGAATCGGTTTTTCAGTAAGTGCCTTACGGACTTAGTTGTGCAATATATTGGAACGTGAGATGCAAGCATTTCTTCTATGTTCAATATTTTTTTTAAACCCTAGAGATTATTATAATATTACTGGATTTTTTAATTGAAATATTTCGATTATCGCAAGGTAAAAACCTATACGTGTTTATGTGCGGCGAGGTCTTACGAGATACCTTATTTTTAAAGAGTTTTATAAGTATAATAATTCAGTTGGTTGAGTTTTCTTACACCATACCCAGTTTAACCCAGAGTTTTTTTCTTTCTTTTCCCTAAATTCTTGAGTACTCAAATTTATATGAGTAGGCAAGTAGTCTAGGTTCTTACAAATGCATTTTGGAGGAGCATGGAGCAAGTGGCTTTGCCGTACCTAGTCATCTATTTTATTTCTGTTGTGTATGTATATTATGTATCATCATTGTGGGGCAGGCAGTTATAACTTTCCCTGGCTGGAGTTAGTACATGTTGATGTTTCATTTTGGAACTGACCATATGTACTATCTTATGTTCTACTATATATGATTTCCTTTCGTTGTGAGATTCTATGTTTCTTTCTTATTTTTTCTTTTATCTCAACAGCTTGTCTTTCGAACACCTAGACGATCGGCGCATGAATACCGTGAATATATTAAGTGTCGTCTTTAGGAGTAAGAAAGGAAGATTATTACAAGTGGTATCTGAGCCAGGTTGAGCGAATACCTGGGCCTTGGTTAGGGTCAAACTATTATAGATAGGGTTATCAATACCCTAGAATGATTTCAGTATATGTGAGTTCATATTTATAATATATATATATATATATATATATTTGAATTATTTTGATCAGCTTTGATATGTTGATTTAGTACCCTTTTTCCTCATGATTATCTCGTCTAAGTATTCTAAAGTTATCTTATTATATTCAGGTAGTAAGAATGAGTAATAGGGCAAGGCGAGAAAGAGGAGGTAGCAGCACCATGACCACCAATGGTCGAGCTTCGAATGTTGGAAGGGTTGGAGTAGTTGAAGAGGTATCACCTATGTAGCCCTATGTGAACTTTGAGCTCCGTGCAAAGTCTATAGTAATTTGCGAGAAAAGCCATTTAAGGGCCAAAAACCCATCACCGAAGTCAAAGCTTGGCTTTATTCTTGAAAAAATGTTTTCAAGGGGTTGGATATTTAGGATGATCAGAAGCATTTCTTAGTATCTTGGAAGTTGCAAGATGGAGCGGTAGCATAGTGGGACTCTGTTATAGTGAATGTTGCGAAGGATAACTTTTCTTGGGCTAGATTTAAGGAGGTATCTGAAGACCAGTTCATGTCCACTGGAGGAAAGACCCATATGTATAGGAGTTTCTTGGATCTAAAGCAAGGAGATTTGTCAGTATCAGAATAGGAAACCAAATTTAATGAGCTATCACGATTCGGGCCAGATTTGATTGATACCCCACTTATAAGAAATGAGATGTTTGTGATGGGAATGAGGGAAGGATTTCAAGAGAAGATGACCACCCATCTAAAGGGATCTTTTTTGGATTTGAAAGATATGGCTTTGAGGTATGAAGTTCTAGAAAAGAAGAAGCCGCCAGCAACACCTAACAAGAATAACAGTAACCCAAACAAGAGGAAATTTAACCTACAATGGAAGAAGTAGTGAAAGGGAAAGTCATAAGGAGATCAATGGAACAAGTTCAAGGATGTTGAGTGTTTTTAGTGTAAGCAGAAGGGGCATTTACAAGATTCTGTAAGAATTCTAAAGCTTCAAAGCAACAGGTGGGAACTATCTCTCTAATGGTTCAGAAGACATTTTGCTACAATTTTCAGCAACCAGGGCACATGGTGAAGGATTACCCGCTACTGAAGGAGGGCCAGCAAGCCAAGGTTTATGCCATCAAGGATAAACCATTGTCCTCAAAGGTTGTGAAATGAAAAGGAGTTCTTGAAGGTACTTTATAAATGGTATTTTTGATCAAGTATTGTTTGATACCGGGGCTTCCCATATTTCACTTATATAGAATTGGTAGGAAAATTGCAAATTTCCCCAAGAATTATAGAAACCTTCGTTTGTGTGTCTAACCCCATAGGAGATGTAAATAATATGTGCATGGTTTATGAGAATGTTCAAATTACTTATCTTACACACCATTTTTCATATGACCTATTTGTTTTGGATTTTAAGGGGTTTGATGTTAACTGGGTATGGATTAGTTACCAAAGTATAAATCTATTCTAAATTGTGTTGAAAGGACAATATTATTGGAAAATAAGATAGGGGAGCATGTGGAAGTGTCATGTGAACAACCTGACAATCGAATGAGTAGTTTATTGTATGCCTTAGAATCATCCCAAGAAGAGTTAGGGTCTATATTAATTATTAAGGATTTCCCTAATGTTTTTGAAGAAATTAATAGTCTGTCTCCACATCGGGAGATTTAGTTCTGTATTGACTTAATTTTCGGTTGGAAACCTGTCATTCAAATTATTCATAAAATGGCTCCGAGATAGAAGGAGTTAAGGGATCAAACAGATGATTTATTGAGAAGAGGACTGGTCAAACCAAGTCACTCGAGTTGGGAAGCAACGGTGGTTTTTATTGCAAAGTCTGATAGTTCTTTGAGACTTTGTGTGGATTATAGGGAGCTGAACAAATAGATAATTCGAAATATGTATCCATTACCCCGTATAGACGACGTTTTTGACCAACTTCATGGTGCTAAAGTGTTCTCCCAAATAGACCTTAGTACCGGATTTCTCCAGTTAAGGATAACGGAGTATAGTATACCCCAAGGTCTGAGGATTCGACCGAAACCACGAGATTTCGGCCACCTCATATCAGTTTCGGCCATCACCGTGATAGGATTATGGTAAAATTCTATCCCGTTCAAATTGTCGATGAAAACAATAAAAAAACCAATTTGCAAAATCAAAAGAAGGATAAGAAAGTGGCTACCGACAACAAAATGCATGCGAAATCCAAAGTCGAAAAGGCAAAACAAAAAGGTAAACTCATTTCGTGCTTGAACGGTTAAAAAATAAAAAATTCCTATAAACAAAAAATTGCAAGCATGAATTACCACAATTTGCGCTTCAACAATCTTTCCAATTTGAGTGCTAAGCATCACCGATTTCACCAAAATTTGAGAAAGCTTCGACATCGCGGAGGCCTTCGACTTCGTAGGGAGGAGGACCAAAGCTTCAATTCGCAATCACAAGTGAATTTTTTGACTAATTTTTTACTTTCCGCCTTCAGCCATTTTTATCTGTTGTTTGATTTTTTTTTCATGAGCGCGTATTTGTTTGTGAAGTGGGAGAAAGGAGAAATGAGTACATGTGCTGTTTGTTGTTCTATACTTTACTTTCTAAGTTGTTTTTTTGGGTCTTTTCCTATTATATGTTGAACATGGACATTGTTTGATATTGCATATGTAAATGGTCTTGAATATGTTGAACCGACTTAAATAAGTTGACTGACCAGAGTATGCTAAACTTACCTGAATATTGGACTTGAATATTGAACTTGAATATGTTGGACTGGAATATGGACTTGAATATTGGACATGGACATTGAACTTGCTCGAAATATTGAACTTGAACAATGGATTTTGACAACTTCGATGAATTTTATTTATTCATTTTTATTTTATTTTTGATTTTATTTGGAATATTAATTTTCTTAGCATTGACTTTTGTTAATTATAAATGTGTATATTGTATCGTTTATTTATAATCTCAAGTATATTATGACAAATCCAACTTAAATTGGTTGGAATTATGGTACTGCGATCGATGACAATCTTCGAAAACAAAATATAACTTTTGCAATAAATTAATTAATAGCAATGTTGTGACATGTTTGGAAGAACATCAGGCAGGAGTGGACAACGCTATATCAGCATGTCTAATTGTCCCTAAAGAAGTTAAGCAACTTGTATGGCCACCTATCGTTCAAAAGAGAAATGAACAAAGCAAAGGAAAACTAGACAAACAACACTTATAAGAGGAATTAATAAGAAGACTGCACCAACTATCAGATAATGAAAATGATGATGATGAAGAAGTTCAACATGTCATGCGGTAAAGCAGTGACGCATTTAGAGATGCAGAACCGTGCAGATCTTATAATTGGACGATCGGGTGGTGGTTCAAGCCAAACATTGCATAGATCTCATACTATAGGAAAATCTACCAAAGTATATGACAATTTTAACACTCACGCTGCTGGACGAATCGACTCATATATGCAAAAACGAAGAGGTAGAACTCAACCTTCTATTAAATCCACAATGAAATGTATTAAAGATGCCAAAAAACATATAGGTCGAGCAATTTGTATGTTCTTTTTTCAACAGTATTCCGCATAACGTTGCCAATAGTACATATTATACGACAATGGTTGATGCGATTGTAGAATGTGGTCGTGGAATCGATCGACCAACTACATATGAAATATCACGCTCGTAACTTAAAATGGAAATAGAAGAAGTTGGACGATATATTAAAACATTGCACAATTTCTGAGATGAATATGATTGCACACTAATGTGTGATGGTTGGAGTACACAGAATCGACAAAAAATAATAAATTTTCTCGTGTACTTTACCTATGGAATGGTATTGATCAAATCCGTGGATGGCACAAATGAATTCTAAAGTGGAGAATATATTTATGGATTAATGGATGATGTTGTTGAAACGATCAGTGAAAACTAAATAGGATAGTGCAAGTTGTTATAGATAACGGAGAAAACTACAAAGCTGCCGATCAATGCAGAAAAGAAGGCAATTATACTGGGCACCATGTCCAGCACACTACATTGGTTTGATTTTGAAACATATTTCCAAAGAATCAGAGGTAAATAACTATTATCACAAATTTTCAGCTAATAATGACATTTATATACAATCACGGTTGGTTATTTTCCATTATGAGAAAAGAGACCAATAATAAAGAATTGATTAACCGATAGTGACACAGTTTGCAACTCATTTCATCACACTATATACTATTCATAAAATAAAGATGTCCTGAGAAGGATGATCGCTTCCATCATCCTTGTTTTTGAGTCACTAGTGAAGGTTTTACAAATGGTAGATAGTGATGAAAAAGCTAATATGGGATATCTTTATGAAGCGATCGATCGAGCAAAAGAATCGATTAGGAAAAATGTTTGTAGAAGGCAATGCCAAAAATGGTGGGATATAACAGACAAATGATAGGAAAGATAATGACAACTACCTATTCACGATGTAGGTAATTTGTTTTATCTTATCCTCATACAAATAATGAACACATAACATTTTAATAACATGTTAGACTTTTTCCATATAGGTTATTTTCTTAATCCCATCATTCAATATGGAGATGCACAAACGATGGAGAAGTATTATACTGATTTAATAACATCATTGAAAGAATGATGCCGAATAATGTAACATAGATTGAGATTAGAAAAGAGGTAAAACTAACATATATAATTGTTATGACCAATATTTAACGGTTAATACATATTAAATATTTAACATATACATCAATAGGTAGAAAGACATAAAATGAAAATTGGTGCATTTGGTTCTACAAAAGCATATACAACCATAATGTTTCCCCCCCCCCCCAATGGTGGTTAATAATTGGAAGAGAGAATGCCCCAAACTTAACATGTTTAGCAATGCACATTTTAAGCCAAATATTTTCCTCTTCAAATTGTGAAAGAAATCAGACAACATTTTGAATGATCCTTACAAAATTATGAAATGGAACTAAAGTCAAAAATCTAGAAAAATTGTATATATGCATTGTAACATCAGATTAAGAGCAAAAAATTCAAAATGTCATGATACTGAAATCAGTTGATTGATTTGGACAATATATTTCATGAAGAGGATCCATTAGCAGATTGGACTACTGAAGTTGAACCACCCTTGTTGGACAACGACCCTTGGATGACCAATACATTGAATGATGCAGTCACTGCTGTTGATGGTATATTTGCATGAGAAAAAAGGAGTCAAAATAATGAAAATGGTAGCAGCTCATCAAATAATGATCAAGGTAATGCTGGTGGAAGTGGCGTGGGTTTAACAAGTAATTGTGGTATTGGTTCAAGTGATGGTGGTGAATTATATAGACCAACTCAAACATATTCAAGTAGGAGGGGTACGAGCGGCAAACCTAACTAAAGAGATAATAATTTTAATGTTGACTACGAACATCAACATGATTATGAGCATCAAAATCCATATATTTCAAATGGTTCACCAACTTATAGGCATTCTACTTCTGACTATAATGGTAGTAACTCATATTATGGAACAACCGAAACATATAGTGATATCTCAAGTGATCAAAATAGTCAAGCTATATATGCAATGCAAAATGATGAACCATCGTCTTTTGTTAATATGATGGTGATATTTATGGGTCCAGGACAAATGAAATATTGTTATCCATCATATTATACAACACAAGATGATGAATTTTTTTTTGAAAACAATCCATATGTAGCTCCAAAAAATAGTTTCTGGATGTAGTGGTGTTGTATGTATCATCATTATTTTGTTGCATACTATATTTCTATATGAATTTGCATCCTTTATTGTTACTTTTTCATTAAAAATACAGAAATCCGTTATCATGACCAAAACAGAAACAAACGAAATTTCCAAAATCAACTGAAACCAACAAAATCTAAAATGACCGAAACTAAGTTTTCAAACCTTAGTATAACTCTAATGGCATTTGGAGGACCTGGTTGTTTCTTTGAGTCGTTGGTTATGCCTTCGGAGCTAACCAATGCACCCGCTTATTTTGTAGATCTAATGAATCGAGTTTTTACGGATGTGCTCAATAAGTTTGTGTTAGGCTTTATAAACGATATACTTATTTACACTAAGACCAAGGAAGAACATAAATACCATTTGAAAGTGGTGTTGGAGACATCAAGGAAGCATGTTTTAAAAGATAAATTGTCTAAGTGTCATTTTTAGCAGTCAGAAGTAAGGATCCCCGGACATGTTGTGTCGGGCGATGGTATTTCGGTTGATTCGACAAAAGTTAGCAACTGTTCAAGAGTGGAAGACACTAAAGATTATGATGGATGTTCGAAGCTACTTAGGCTTGTCCATATATTATAAAGGGTTCATCCAAAATTTCTCCAAGATTGCCTCACACCTGACCAATCTAACAAAGAAAGATGAGAAGTATGTTTGGACTTCGAAGTGTGAGGAAGCATTTGTTGATTTGAAGAGCAGATTAACCAACACCTCGATCTTGGCTATTCTAGATGGAGATGGAGGATTAACTATATATATAAATGCCTATGGTGTAGGATTAGATGTAGTCCTGATGCAGCGCAATAGATTTATTGCTTATGCTTGCAGATATTTGAAGTTTCATGAGAAGAATTATGCAACATGTGATCTGAAGTTATTAGCTGTGTCGTTTGCATTGAAGATGTGGAGACATTACTTTTTGGGTGACAAGTTCGAACTCTTCATGGATCATAAGTTCTTAAAGTATCTTTTCATGAAAAAAAAATTGAATATGATGTAGCGGCAGTGGTTGGAATTTCTGCTAGCCTATGACTTGGATATTTTATATACGCCAGGAAAGGAAAACATAGCAGCAGATGCTCTAAGCAGGAACGCAATTTATGCTCTTTTGGAAGTTACTCCGATCTTATGGAGAGGATTGAAAGTAAAAAAAGGAAGAAAGTCTTCTGGTAGAATTTATGCAAGGACTGGAGGAAGGTTCGAAGTTTACGTTTTTAGATGGATAGCTATGGTATTGTAAGGATGAATGAAAGGTTATGCATTCCGAATGTTGATGGTCTTAAACAAGAAGTTTTGACAGGATGCTGTAAATCTAAGTTTAGTATCCACCTGGAGAAGTAAGATGTACCAGGATATGAAGCGAGTATTTTGGTGGCTCGGGATAAAGATGGATATTTCAATCTATGCCAGTCGATGTTCGAACTATCAACAAATCAAAGGCGACCACCAAAGGACTGCTGGGCTACCACAACCACTAGAGATCCTAAACTAGAAATGGGAGTAGATATCAATGGATTTTATGAACGGGTTAACTTGATTGAGAAAAGGTAAACAAGGTGTTTGAGTCACTATGGATAGACTAACTTAGAGTGCTCATTTTATTCCAGTAAAACTGACAAGGACTGCAACAACTTTGGTAGAGATTGAGGGATATCGTCCGACTGCACGGAGTACTAGTTAGCATTTTAAGTGATTGAGATTCTATCTTTACCAGTCAATTTTGGGAGGCGTTATAAGTAGCTTTGGGAAAAAAGCTAAGTTTGAGCACAACTTACCATTCTCATACTGATGGTCAAACAGAAAGAGTTAATGGAGTCTTGGAAGATCTGTTAAAAGCATGTATCTTGGACTTTGGAGGGTTAGAAGATCATTTGCACTTGGTGGAATTCTCTTATAGCAACAGCTATCAAGAAAGCATTAGCATAGCACCTTATAAAGCTCTGTATGGACGACCATGCAAGTCACCCATTTGTGTTGGGTAGAAACCGGGGATCGGATAGTGCTTAGACCTGATATGATTCGGGAAGCTACAGAGAAGGTTGTTGTGATCAAAAGGAGAATTAAAATCGACGAAGAAGGTTGCTGTGATAAAAAGGAGAATGAATCAAAAGGAAAAGCTATGCCGATCGAAGGCGAAGGGATTTGAAATTTTTGGTTGTAGATTTTGTGTTTGTGAAGATTTCCCCAATTAAAGGAGTTCTATAATTTGGAAGAGTATGGAAGTTGGCACCCAGATATGTTGATGAAGCATCCACTAATCTTGTGAATGATCTTTCCAGAGTACTTATCTTTCTAATGATCTTTCCACTAATCTTGTGAATGATCTTTCCAAGATACAATCAAAGCTTTTCCACTAATCCCACTTGCCTATAAAGTTGAGTTGCCGAAAAGATCGTCGAGAGTTCATAATGTTTTCCATGGGTTGCATTTATGGAAGTACGTGCTGTGAGAAATGCGGATTACGAATCTTAAGGCTAGAATTAACACTAGAGGGGGGTGAATAGTGTTAATAAAGAAATACTAAATCTTTTTGAGTTTATGTTAATTTAGACACCAATGTATGCAATATACAGACACAGATATGATCACAGAAACAAACAAAAATACAGAAATAAAATAAAAGTAGTAAAGGAAAGAACACACCGGATTTTATACTGGTTCAGAGTTACCCAACATCCAGTCTCACAACACAAGTATGGATTTCCTTTCAAAAGCAATTGTACTATTACACCCTCGGTTTCGAGGCTACGAGGTACAACCTCCAGAATTTCTATCCTCTGGGTAGAGTTACTTGATTTCCGGACCACAAGTTTACCCAATTGATTTACCAAGGCTACAATCACTTTTTCTCTTTTGATTGATTTCCAAGGCTACAATCACACCTTTTCTCGCTTAATAGATTACAAAGAAGTCTATAACTCTGAATAGCACCAAGAACCTTGTAGAGATAGTGATAGAGAATCAAACTAGAAGTAATCGAGTTCAATTCAATGTTGATTTCGACAGAGTAATGGTAAGAATATGTATTAAGATATGTGGAAGAAGAAGAGGAGTGAAAAACCAGAAATCTGATATAAAATTCGTTAAAACTAACCCCTATTTATAGAAGAACAACAGCCATGTTCATTCATGAAGAGTTATGGCGAATAGACACTTCTTTTGAAACTTAAATTTTGAACTCAACTGACACCATGTCGACATGGGGTACTTGGGCATGTCGACATCCCAAAGGATTTTTTGGTGTTTTGATTTTCTTTGAAAATAACTTTATTTTATATTAAACTATTTTAAACTTTATAAATATACTAGACTATAGTTAAAATTCATAAGTAAATATAGAGAATAATTTATATATAATTTAACTATAATTTTATATTTAAATCTAAGTATAAATATTTAAAAGTTAAATATATTATATTAAAAGATAGTTTAAAATCAGGAGTAATTTGACTTTGAAATTAAAGATAATTTTTAGGTTAAAACTATTTAAAATCAGGATAGAGGGTTTTGATGTTTTATAAAAGAAAAGTTTTGAAATCATTTTGAAAACAAGATAATTTTGTAAAATCATTTGAATTAAAATTAGTGGATACAAAACAACGTTCCACTAGATTTTCGTAGGTTCCATCCTACTTAGGGTTCCATCCCTTTAACAAGCCCGAAGTGGATTCCATTTCATGAATAAATTGGATTTTAAGATGCCAGTGCTTTTCTACGAGTTTTAACAAAATTCCTAAAAAATACTTAACCTTGAAATCTTGAACTCTTGATAATTTTGATATTCATGAGTCTTCTATCTCGATATCTTGAATCTCTATACTGTACAGTCTTCATTCTTGGTGCCTGCATGGTTAAATCCTACATGTACATATATATCTAAACTTATACTGTCAGTATTTATATTTTATAATCTATTTTAAGGTTGTTGTCATCAAAACCATCATATCACGGACTAACAATCTCCTCCTTTTTGATGATGACAACCTTTGTTTATAAAATATTACTTATATCCTAATAACTCCCCCTAAAACTAATAACTCCCCCTTAATTTATGCCTAACTACCCTATTTTATATTTCTCCCCCTTTGTCATCAACAAAAACTCACTCCAAACTATATAACTCCCCCTAATACTGACACTCTATGACTTGTGATTATAATGATAGTGTTATCATAAGCAATCATCACTTAAATCTAATACTAAAACATAGTCCTAAACAATTAACTATCCTAACTAAGAATTCACGATAGTACTTATAATTAAAACTCATATAAGAGCACGAGTTATTTATTACGTATGAAGTTGTATATACATGAGCGTATAGAAAACATAAAGAAACACAAAAAACAATGGAGAAGAAAAGAAACTATTGTGTGTTTTTAAACACAGGAGATCTATGAATCGAACAGTTTGGACAGTTGTTCGACAAGATTCCCATTTTTGTCAAAACACACTTCTCCAACACACACGACTTGGTCATCATCTTCCGCTTGCACTTCTTCTTCCATGGGTTCTTTTTCTTCTTCGTTGGCCTCTTGTTCTTGATTGAGTGAAGAGTCTTCATCAATCAAGATAGGATCGGCCTGGTTATCCATTAGGAATTTTTGCAAATTCCTAAGAATCTTGCCTTGCCTCTCTTGTTCCTTTGCCATACGAAGTTGAGTCACTTGAATTTCAGTCATCATCTGAAGTGCATCCTTCAAAGAGTCCTCTATTTTAGTCACACGAGCGAGAGTAGTACGTTGAAATGGACCAGACGTAGGAGAGGGGAATGAAAAGGTTGATTTTATGTTTGATTTGGAAGAGGAGGCCATTGATTATTTGATTTCAGAGAGAAGAACAGAGAGATAACAGAAAGGATGAATAAAATTTCGAAAATATGAATAATTTATAACTAATTATTTTGAATTTTGGTGGGAAAAATTTAAAATTTTAAAAACGTTGTATGTCGACATGGGTATATGGGGGATGTCGACATGGTCTTTTATATTTTAACTCTTTGAATTATTTTAATATTAATTATTAATTATACTTGTTATTTATATTTTATATTTCAGTTATACAACAAATACCTAATTCTCTTCTTAATTTAGTAAATATTGATTCATTTAAGGGTTTTGTTAAGATATCAACAATTTGATTCTTAGAATTGATATAATCGAGAGTAACTACTTCCTTACTTATATTATCTCTGAGAAAATGATGTCTGATATCAATATGTTTAGTTCGAGCATGTTGAGTAGTATTTATGGATAAATTTATCGCACTCGTTTTGTCACAATAAATTGGTGATTTTGGAAATTTTAAACCAAAATCTTTTAAGGTTTGTTGCATATATATTACTTGAGAACAAGCCAAAGCAGCAGAAATATACTCTACTTCAGTTGTTAATAAAAAAATTGTGTTTTTCTTTTTACTAAGCCAAGAAATTAGAGAATGCCCCAAAAAGTGACAAGTCCCACTTGTACTTTTTCGGTCTGATTTACAACCAGCATAGTCAGCATCACGGTAAGATATTAAGTCAAAAGAATCATTTTTAGGGTAGAATAAACCATAATCAGATGTGTGTTTAACATATCTTATGATTCGTTTTACGGCTTTTAAGTGGGTCTCTTTAGGTTGGGATTGATATCTGGCACAGAGACAAACACTATGCATGATATCAGGTCTACTGGCAGTAATATAGAGTAGTGATCCAATCATTCCTCTATATAGTTTTTGATCTACATCTCTAGAGAGATCTTCTTTACTATGGTACTCATTGGTTGCCATAGAAGTGGGTTTTCCACTCGCACTAGTCAAACCAAATTTACTAATTAGGTCTTTAGCATATTTTTGTTGACTAATAAAGATACCATTATCTAATTGTTTTATTTGTAATCCTAAAAAGAAATTTAATTCACCCATATAACTCATCTCAAACTCTTTTGTCATTGTTTCAGAAAATTCTTTATTCATTTCAAAATTAGTTGAACCAAAAATGATATCATCTGCGTAAACTTGTACTAGTTGAGTATCATTTTTATTTCTTTTAATAAAAAGAGTATTATCTACTTTACCAATTTCAAAATTAGATTGCAATAAATAAGATCTTAGTCTATCATACCAGGCTCTAGGAGCTTGTTTTAGACCATATAATGCTTTCTTAAGTTTGTAAACATGATTTGGTAATTTATCATTTTCAAAAAGTGGCGGTTGTTCAACATATACTTCTTCTTTTACAAATCCATTTAAAAAGGCACTTTTAACATCCATTTGAAATAGTTTGAAATTATTATGATTTGCGAAAGCAAGTAGAATCCTAATGGCTTCTAATCTTGCTACGGGAGCAAAGGTTTCATCAAAATATATTCCTTCTTCTTGACAATAACCTTGAGCGACTAATCGAGCTTTATTTCTAACTACCTCTCCTTGTTCATTCATTTTATTTTTATAAACCCATTTAGTTCCAATTATAGTTTTATTTTCTAGTCTAGGAACAAGTTCCAAACATCATTTCTAGTAAATTGATTTAATTATTCTTGCATAGCCAAGATCCATGAATCATCAGTTGATGTTTCTTTCGGATTTTTGGGTTCAATAGTTGATATAAAAGCTTCATTACTCATTTGACTTAGTTGATTTCTAGTTTTAACTACAGATTGCATATCTCCCAGTATATTTTCTGTAGGATGATCTTTTAAAAGTTTTGTCCTTTTATTAGGATGATTAATTTCATTATTAGTTTCAATTGATTCTTGATTTTGAGTGATTAAATCCTCTTCATCATTTGTACCTTCAAAAATTTTAAAATTTTCATCATATGAAACATGCATTGTTCCTTCAATGGAATTAGTTGTTAAATTAAACACTATATACGCTTTACTTCTATTAGAATATCCGATAAAGATACCTTTGTCGGATTTAGGATCAAATTTATCTAAATTATCTTTTATATTTAAAATAAAGCATTTAGTTCCAAAAATTCTGAAATAAGATACCTTAGGTTTCTTTGAATAAAGAAGTTCATAAGATGTCTTATCAGTTAGAGGTCTAATTAAAATTCTATTTAAAATATAGCAGGCGGTAGCAACTGCTTCTGTCCAAAAATTCTTTGGTAAATTACTATCTGTAAGCATAGTTCTCGCACACTCTTGAATCATCCTATTTTTACGTTCTACTACTCCATTTTGTTGTGGAGTTCTTGGAAATGAAAAATTGTGAGCTATTACCTTTTTATTGCAGAATTCCTCAAACTTTTCATTTTCAAATTCACCACTGTGATCACTTCGAATAGTTATAATTTTTAGAGAAAATTGATTTTGAATTCTTTTTGAAAATGTCTTAAAACATTCAAAAGTATCACTTTTTTGTTTCAAAAGTATTGTCCATGTAAATCTAGAATAATCATCTACAATTTCAAAAACACATTTACTATGATTTATTGAAAGAATTTGAGATGGACCAAATAGATCAAGATGAAGTAATTCAAGAGGTTTTGAAGTTGAAATCATATCTTTTAACTTGAAGGAACTTTTTCTGAGTTTTCCTAATTGACATGCATCACATAAACTATCTACTTTAAAATTCATTTTATGGAGACCTCTTACTAGATCATATTTTGACAGTCTAGATAAGAGTTTGAAATTCAAATGCCCAAATCTCTTATGCCAAATGCAAGGGTCACCTGTATTTGCCAACAGACACAGGTTATCATTTGAAACTTTCATACTGAGAATATAAATATTCTTTTTCCTGACTCCCTCAAATATAATGGTTGAATTATTATCTTCAAAGTGACATTTATTTTTTTCAAATTTAATTTTATATCATTTATCACACAATTGAATTATACTTAGCAGATTATGTTTTAGATTCTTAACTAGCAAAACATTAGTAATAGTAGGAGTTTCAGAATTACCGACTTTGCCAATGCCAATCACATATCCTTTTGAATTATCTCCAAAGTTAACCAGTCCTCCGTCTTTGTATATTATATCATTCGGTATATCTGGATTGCCAGTCATGTATCTAGAACATCCACTATCAAGTATCTATTTGTTCTTTCTGATCTGCATAATTTGTCCGTTGTGGATTGATTCCTCAACACCCATAAAGCATGATTCCTGCACATCAAACAATCTTGGTAGACAAATTTAATTTTAATATTGATTATATGCAGACTCAAGAAACAATGATGGTTCGAATATTTCTAAACTAGTATTAACAAATATAGCCATTTTAAAAACTTTTTCAAAAATCAGATCATGAAACTTTGAAAACCTTGCTCTGATACCAATTGTGAGAAATGCGGATTACGGATCTTAAGGCTAGGATTAACACTAGAGGGGGGGGTGAATAGTGTTAATAAAGAATTGCTAAATATTTTTGAGTTTATGCTAATTTAGACACCAATGTATGCAATATACAGACACAGATATGATCACAGAAACAAACACAGATGTAGAAATAAAATAAAAGCAGTAAAGGAAAGAACACACTAGATTTTATACTGGTTCGGAGTTACTCTATATCCAGTCCCGCAACACAAGTACGGATTTCCTTTCAAAAGCAATTGTACAATTACACCCTCGGTTTCAAGGCTACGTGGTACACCCTCGAGAATTTCTATCCTCTAGGTAGAGATACTTGATTTCCAGGCCACAAGTTTACCCAATTGATTTACCAAGGCTACAATCACACCTTTTCTCTTTTGATTGATTTCCAAGGCTACGATCACACCTTTTCTCGCTTAATAGATTGTAAATAAGTCTATAACTCGGAATAGCACTGAGAACCTTGTAGAGATAGTGATAGAGAATCAAACTAGAAGTAATCGAGTTCGATTCAATGTTGATTTCGGCAGAGTAATGGTAAGAATATATATTAAAAAATATGGAAGAAGAAGAGTGAAAAACCAGAAAATATGATATAAAATTCGTTGAAACTAACCCTTATTTATAGAAGAACAACAGCCATGTCCATTCATGAAGAGTTATGGCGAATAGACACTTCTTTTGAAATTTAATTTTTGAACTCAACTGACACTTTGTCGATATGGGGTACTTGGGCATGTCGACATCCTAAAGGATTTTTTGGTGTTTTGAGTTTCTTTGAAAATAACTTTTATTTTATATTAAAACTATTTTAAACTTTATAAATATACTTGACTATAGTTAAAATTCATAAGTAAATATAGAGAATATAAAATATAGAATTTAACTATAATTTTATATTTTATTCTTAAAAGGAAAGTTTTGAAATCATTTTGAAAACAAGATAATTTTGTAAAATCATTAAATTAAAATTAGTGGATACAAAACAATGTTCCACTAGATTTTTGTAGGTTCCATCCTACTTAGGGTTCCATCCCTTTAACAAGCTCGAAGTGGATTCCATTCCATGAATAAATTGGATTTTAAGATGTCAGTGCTTTTCTACGAGTTTTAACAAAATTCCTAAAAAATACTTAACCTTGAAATCTTGAACTCTTGATACTCATGGTCTTCTATCTCGATATCTTGAATCTCTATACTATACAGTCTTCATTCTTGGTACCTGCATGGTTAAATCCTGCATATACATATGTATCTAAACTTATAATGTCAGTATTTATATTTTATAATCTATTCTAAGGTTGTTGTCATCAAAACCATCATCTCATGGACTAACATGTGCATGACCCATCGTTGATTGTGGAGCCATATGTTCAGGAGAATTTGGAGGTGGAACCAAACTTGACCATGATAAGACACCTAGTTCACATTATGGATTGGGATGTGAACAAAATTGCATAATAAAGTTGTGAGATTGATTAAAATTCAGTGGAGTGAAGATCCCACAGACTGCACTTAGGGGACGGAAGATAGCATGAGAGAAACTTATCCCAAGTTGATGATAGGATAATAGTTTGCTTGTTGTGTGGATTGTGTACTCACTATTTATGATGTAGTTGCTTTGCATGTATCTTTTGTATGCATTTCATCATATATGATATATGCCCTTTTGAGTTACTTTGAGTTATATTTTGTGTGTTAATTTTGGGACGAAAGTCAGTTAAGGGAAGAGAATATAATGGCCCATAATTTAATCACTTTAAATAGGAATATTTGGTATGTTTTTAAATAATTAATTAGTAAATTTTATAACTTAAATAATCCCAGGAAGTGAAAGTGGAAGTTAAAATATTAGATATTTTAACTGCAATGAATTTGGCCATATGCAAAGAGACTGTCCATGGCCGAAAATAAACGAAGAACACTGGATGATTCAGATACTTTCTTAAGGGATAATGAAACAGATACAAAAAATGTTAACATGTGCTTTACAATAATAATCGATTCAGAAGAGTTCGAAGAAATGGAGAAAAATTAGGTGCCTATTTAAAATTTAAATTTTGAATTTTTAAATGGAGTTTTTAGTTGCTCTTGATTATTAGGAACAAGCTATGGTTTAATAATAATATTTGATGAATCTATTATATATATAGATTTAAATATTTATAAAATTAATTTTTATAATATAATATTAAAATAAAAATAATATATATATATATTTAATTTTAAAATTATTTACTAAATACATAGATTAGTAATAATTAAAATATCGTTACATACACATATGCAAAAAAATAGGAATAATTTATTCAACTCTTAATTTTGAAAATCACGGGCTATATGTAGACATATCTCTTTTAAATAATAATTAATATGATGAAGTTGTTTTCAAATTTGGTTTACAAAAATAATTAGTTCGAAGAAAAATTGAAAATGTGATCGAAAATCGTTTTTCGAATTTTCTACTTTTCATCATCTAAAAGTGATTGGAATGAGCTATATACACTAGTGAAAATATATACACACATACTTATACAAATAACATGTGTTATGGTTAGAGTTAAACATGGTAAAATAATTTATTCAAAGTAAAAATAGTAAAGTTGACTTTTCTTTTCTTTTATTTAAAAAATGTGCAAGAGGTGTTATCACATCACAAAAGAGATGAATTGATGGAATGGTGGGGAGGAGATGATTGAGTTAAAAAAGGGAAAGGGAGAAGGGAGGTGGCAACTCATGTGGAGGGTAAAGGTTTAAGGGCAAAAAGGTAATTTATTATATCTCATTTTATATAAAAACAACTTCTCTTCTTTCATTTCATTTTAATTTTCATTCCCTTCGTTTTTAAAAGTTTATTTTCTTCCATCCCAAGCTCTTTTTTATTTCAATGGCTTCATCAAAGTTTTTAAATTAAAATCTTTCCTTTTTCCATTTTTAAACCTTAAACCAAGCTTAAAATCACATCATTTCTTCTCCACACCTCTTCTCTTTCAAAAACAAGTCCAAAAATCCATTTTCAAAGCAAGGCCGAGCCTAATCCACCCTCGATCAAGCCCTTAACCTTCCCAAGCCTTAAAAATTAAATTTTACAAAAGAAAAACCAAGATCATGTAGTGGTGTAAAGTGTGGTGGTAGTTAATTTTGAATTCGATTGATTTTGGTGAGTAAATCTCACCTTTTAAACTAAAATTTTAAACTTTATTATTATTTGTAGTAATTTTATTAGTTTAGTTGTTTATGGTTATAAATGTTTGGATATGATCTTGTTTGATTTGGTTCTCACTTAAAGCGGATGATATACGTGGTGATTCGTTGTTAACTTGAATGTAGTCGATGTATATTGGTAATTGTTGGCAAGTGATGATCTTTACTTGTTTGTAGATGTTGTTTGCATGTGTATATGTGTGCTTATGTATACGGTTTGTTGTATGTTAGTTGGAAAGTGAACAACTGAACTTGTTTATGTTCGACACCGAGATCCCGTGTGTTTTAAAAACTTGTTTATTTTCTTGTCCTTTTGAAATGTTTTTTATAAGTTTCCGAACTTTAATTTTAGGTTTCAAACCTTTATACCAAGTTACTAAATAATTTAGATATAAAAGGAAAGGGTTTGAAGGCTATTTTTGATATGTTAGGAAGTTATGGTCCATATAGCGATAATTGTTAAGGATGTAGTTAGTAAATCGACCACTTTTGTGTAAATTAAAAAGAGTTTTTAATTTAAATATTTTTGAAAAGTCTTTTAAATTTTATTTTAAGTATTAAAAAGAAATTTTGAAATATTAAAATATTTTCAATAATTAATAGTTAATTAAGTAAAAGGGTAACTATTAATTAATTAGGATTAAATTATTAATTAAGTAAGGTTTAATTTATTAATTAAGTAAGGTTTAACTAATTAAGTAAAGGTTAGTTGTTAATTAATTATTAATTAAGGATTTTTGTTATCATTTCTCCCAAGGTTATTCATCTTTCTGTATTTCAGAAATTTTATGAAATTTGTGGTCATAAAGACAATTTCTTCACCACCATCGTTGTTTGAATCCAAATCATCTGTTATGGCATTGAAAGCTATGGATTTCTTCTCCATTGCCTTGCTTTCTCTTCCGCCCAGCATATATGCTTCAAATGACACTAAATTGACAATTAACTCTTTATTTTTAAAGTGCTAATGTCATTAGCCTCTTTATTTGCAAGAGATTTTTGGCTTCACTCGGCAGCAAGTGAATTGAGGATTTTTCTAACTTGATCCTCTTCAGAAAAACTTTTTCCTAATGCTGTTAGTGAATGTACTATATCTTGAAATCTACTATAAATAACAAAAATGGACTCGGTTGTATTCATTTTAAATAATTGAAACTGATTTGTTAACATAGAGACTTTAGTCTGTTTGACTTTACTAGTACCCTGATGTGTAACTTGCAGTGTTCTCCATATTTCAAATGCAGACTGACAAATAAATACTCTATTGAATTCATTCTTATCTAATGAACAAAACAAAATATTCATGGCTTTAGAGTTAATTTATGCAAGTGCCTTTTGGTCAGCAGTCTATTGTGAAAAGTTTGTCTGGGGCTCAATGTACTCATTCTATGTGACATTCCAAATATCTAGAGCAGTCGACTATAAGAGATTTTCATTCTACACGACTACTAGGTATAGTTACTGCCATTAAAAAATAAGGGTCTAGCAGTAAATTGTCCTTCAACAAAGGTGTTACTAACAAGTAAACTAACAGTGTTGTTAGCCATTTAAACTGTTCAAAAATCAAAATTCTGAATTCTTTGAAAACCAATGCTCTAATACCAAACATTAGTTTGCACAAGATGGATCTTAAGGCTAATTTAACATAGAGGGGGGAACAGTGTTTATTGGTTTTTGTGAATCTTTTTAAATCCTTTTAAGATTATAATTAAACAATGCAGAATTAATAATCACATATCCAAACACAGATAGATACAAATGTTGTAAAAGTAAAAAGTAAAGAGTTGGAGAGATCACATCATGGATTTTTATATTAGTTCAGAGTTACCCTACGTCCAATCATATACAATTTCTTGTACAAATTTCTTTTCATATATCAAGGTCAATACAATCTCGATTTCAAGGCTACATAGATACACCCTCCAAATTTTTTGAGCTTTAGGTACACTAATGGATTCCAAAGGGACACCAGCACATCCACTTGGATTCAAACGGGATGCCAAATACACCCACTTGATTTAGACGGGTCATAAGAAAATCCACTTGGATTTCAAGGACACCAAGCACGCCAACTTGATTTGAATGAGATACTAGCACACCCACTTGGATTTCAAAGACACTAAGCACACCTAAGAGTATAAGAGTTTGATTTGATTGAGTTTATAGATTCAATCTCTTGATCTTGAATACAAATGCTCCTACAACCTCTTAAATTATACTTTGATCTTTATTTGAGTAAGAGAGATAAAAAAGATCAGAGAGGAAATAGTAGAGAATCAAACCAACAGAGTTTGAATTTGACTATGTTGAATTTGACAAGATTTTAAGTAGAATTTATTTTAAAAATCAAGAGAGTGAAAGAGGAGAGAAAATATAAGAAAGTAGTTAACAATAAATCATTTGAAAAACCACTATATATAGAGAAACAACAGTCATGTCCATCCGTGAAAAGATACGACCAAAAGACACTTCCATTCAAATTTGAAATTCCCTACCTATATATCGACATACACGATGGGAATATGTCAACATATCCTTTGTAATTTTGAAAACCACTAAAAAAATTATTTTGAAAATGTTATGTAACGTCTTGCCTTTTTGTACATTTTAAGCAGACACACGTGCCAACTCAAGCCGTACAGAAGGGCGGATTGTTATGGGGTAAATAAGAAAAACATAGAAGGAAAAAACAAACAGAATCTCGCAGCGGAATGATAAAATATAATAACCATATAACAGTTCATGAAGCTGTTTACAAAACATTTGATTATACTAATACAATACAGATTCAGAGTTACATATATCAGAGATAAATAAATAACAATGCAGCAGAATAGTATGAATGTAGTGGAATAATAGAATAAATAATAACAGTACAAGTCTTCATCTTCGTCCTCCTGAAATAAGGTCGTCAAATCCTGAAATGCTCAAGCTAACCCGAGCGAATTGAAAAGACAAAACATTCGAGTCAGAACTAAAAGATCTCATGTAAGTTAAATCAACAGAAAATAAATATGAGTGGAACGGCGTCATAGATGTTTACGGGGTTTGACATCTCCTATCCAGTATCTAACGTGAGTGCAGTAACTTAAGAGATGTTCGGGATTCAAATCTCCTAAGGATCCGTTAAACAATCTACTATGTAGTACAATACGCCATTATAATATGTCTACAGTAAGTAAAAGTATTAAAATAGCATTAAGGCGTTACTCATATCCCCCTTAACACATTTTATATATTCACATAGTCTATACAGTACCGTACGCACCTCCAACAGGTTTACACAGAGAGCACCCCATAGGTATGGTACGAAATAAACTCGTAGAACGTGCGTTAGGGCATGTGAACATGGCACGCGAGGCAATGCTAGGGTAGATATACCATTTGCGTATATGGACTGGTGGTAACGCATAGCAGCTACTACGGCCCACCTCGGAACATACTCCCAAATCAAAATTAAGGGTGGCCACCAAATCAATCACAAAGTCAGAATATAGTATCAAAGAAGTGTGGCCGATCGGAGGAATGATCTCTCTTCGCCCAGCGTGGCTCCTGATTTTAATCACATCTAAGCTGACTCATAGGAGTCAGGGTCACGTCATACCTCATATAGAAATCGTTCACCAAACCATTCTACTTCATTTCTGGAATCTCTGCCACGTACATAGTTGTTAAAGTGGTTTTCAGTATTGGCAGAGAGTATGAAAATATCCGATCCCGGTCTCTTTAACAACCAATCGCTTATTACACACCGGATGGTTCTTTTACATTTCTAAAATCATTTCATATTTGATATCAAAATATCATATTCTTAAACCATATCACTTTAAAATCATATTCACCTTAAAATCATATTCACTTTCAAATCATATTCACCTTCAAATCATAACGTTTCCAAAAAAAATCATAATTCCTTCGAAAATCATATTTCCAAAATAGGTTAAATCCTTACTTCAAAATCATCATTTCAATTTATTATAACATTTAAATCCCAACTTATGTCATAACATCATTTAACCTTATTCTCTTTTAAACCAATGAATTGAATTTAAACACTTCCATTTTACTTAGTCTGGAAATTTAGAAATAATTTAAATAATTATAAATAGTTAAAATAGTTATAAATAGTTAAATACCCTAAAATAGCTTTAAAATAGGTTAATTAAGTTTAAAATGAATTAAAATGGTTTAATTAGTTTAAAATAAATTAAATCGGTTTAAAATATATTAAAATGATTGTATAGTTAATATTGGTTAAATAGTTTAATAAATTTGAAAATATTATAATTATAAAGTTTAAAATAATATATTTTTAAAATAGATTATATTAAAATATGAATTTGGAATTTATATCAAATTAAACTATCCATTTTATTTCAACACATTTGGACCAATTTAAATTTTGAAATCAACAAACCAAATTTCAAACCACCAATTTTTAAGTTTCAGTAAACTATTGAATTTTCATCTCATTTTCAATCCATGTTCAAATATCAATTCGAATTATTCCAATTCCAAAATATTATAAAGTTATATTTCAAAAAAATTCAATAGCTCGATTCTGATAGAATTTCATTTATACTTAACAATTAACTTTTACTTTCAATTTCATTTCCTAAAACAATTCCTTTAATCCAATTCACATTTCAACACAAAACTTGATTTTCCAAAAGTACTTCAATTTATATAAATCAAATTTTATTTCAAAACAACATTTAATCAAATTCAGTGATTAAGAATTCAAAAATTCATTTAATTTAACCTATCCGGTTTCCGCATATAATTCTCTACCCTAGGGTCAAGTGATACGTATATTTATCATTTCAATCCGCAATTTAAAATTTTACGGTTATATACCATTTCAAACCGCAATCCCGAATTTAACAATAAAATCCATAAAATCGCTTGAGTCTATCATTTCAACCCATAACAATTTTTTCCTAATCTATAGATCATTCGGGTATGTATCATTTCAACTCATATTGAACTTGCAGTTTATAACGATATAAAATACAACATTCATTCATCCAATATCAACTATCAAGCATTCATCACAATCATCATCCAAATCGACCAAATAAATATCAACAATTAACTAATTTACAATAACAGGCATTTAAGTGGCAATGTAATTTCAATAGTAAATTAAAAAACAATTTAATTCAAATAAATTCAAATTAACCGAGATGACGATTTAAAATATACCAAACATCCATAAATAATTTTCGATCACATCATAAAAATTAATTTACCAAACATAAGAAATTTTAGAAGTTGTGAGTGGGTTAAAACACTCACCTTTGAATTTAAATTGAACTTAAATCCAAAATTCAAACTGCATCAGAATTCGTCCAAACAAGCGTCAAAATCCATAATTTCAGTATGATCCCAACGCAAGAAACCGTGCCCAAAACCGAGCACGTATGCAAAAGTTATTACCGTTAGAAGATTTACGATTTAAATTAGAATTTAATGAAATAAATAGGAATATTAGTTACCACGTCATCTCTTAGCAACTCATGCTCAAACCCTAACTACTACTACTCGCTTACAACCGCCAATGTCTGGAAGCACACGGCGCCACCACTTTGATCAACGATGACCACGACCGACCCTACCCAGACCTTCGAGTGCCCCTAGTGACACTCCGACCTCCACGCGACCAAGCTCCAACGCCATCACGACTCTCCTACGACGCAGCCGCCGCCCCTATAACAAACCCTAATTGAATTGCGCAGCCCGATCCAACCATCAAAACTCTAAACGAACATCGTTGATGCCTTCCACTCGATGATCTCCACAAAACCCACAAATCAATCCGACGATCTGTTGAAGTCGGTTGCGATGAAAAGAATGGCCGAGAATTAGTCATCTACTTCCGACCATACAGTAAACCAAATCGATAAATGAATAGCAAAACTGACTTGCGCTCGTCGATAACTTCATATCGATATATAGTTTGATATAGTTTGAGGAGTTCGAATTTTTTTGATTTGGAATTTGATTTGAAATTGAACTGGAATTTTTTTTCTGCCATTGGAATGAGGAGTTAAGAAGAAATATACATATAGACAAATTAAAATAAGGAATGGTTAGTGTTTATAGCAGGTTATTTATAGGTAGGGCTGAAAATAGAAAGAACGGACAAGATTGAATTGAAAGTTGGACGACGAACGACCCAAAAACCCATTTCATTCCCGAAGCGAAAATGGGTCATCCCACAAATCAAAATAGATGTTTTCAAATATTTTAAACTCAATGGAATAGGTTTCAAGTCCTAATTCCATCGTATGAAGAAATTATGATAAAATAACTTATTTCAAATTTATTTCGATTAAATTGATTTCTGGACGCTTCGAGCCCGTACGATCAAACGACAAGTCCGATCGTTATGAAACTTTAAATACTACAATAATTCACTGTTACGGATCCGATCAAACTTTTTTCGTCGAAATTCGAGTCAGCGGCCAAAATGGCTATTTTTCAGGTTAATTAAATAAATTAATATTAAATTAATTAATCACTTTTCGATTCAATATTTAATAATTTACAATTTCTATCACTCTGGATTACTTATGATCTATAGTCCTCAAAAAAAATTCTACATCAATTTACTGTGGAATATTTCACAATTTACCTTGTTTAATTTCAATTTCAAAATTCAGCAATTAAAATAAGAAGTCCAAAATTTCATTTATTTGATTTTCAATCCTGTTATTAAATCAATTATCATCTTATGGATATAATTACCATTGGTTTATATCTTAATGCATTAATAATTTCCCAATTCATCTTAATTTCAATTAACGTATTATTTTCATTTGCTTACCATAAATCCATATTATAAATTGAATTCCAATTGTTTATAACTAATTCCAAGAAATTGGTATGATTCAATTCCAATCTTTTTATTAAGTCCACTATTACTCTATAAACCTAGTTAACCTTTGTTTTACCTTTCATCACCTTAATATACTCCAATTTCCATCTTTAGTTTGTATTAACTATTATATTTCCATTTTTATTATATTTTTGTCAATCTTATTAAAATTTAAAATCGCAATAAATGAAATTGTCTTTGTTTCACTCTTTTATCTCCATTAATTTGCCTTGTAAACCAATTTAACATCTTTTAAACACTGTATTACATTTCACATTAATGTAACATTTATTTGCATTTATTTGAAATTGATTTCCAATTTCAATTCAACTAACAAAATAAAAAGGTAACGTATAATAATTGTCACTGTTTACTTTTGATTACATTTATAAGTTTATTACTTACATCAAATGTTACCATTTCTTTCATCATACTAATTTTATTCCATTTCCATTCATTACACACTATTTTATCAATAAGTCAACATTTTAAATTATAAATTACCTTTTATATCCCATTATAAATTAATGCACACATTAATACAACATTTATTATAATTTTTTACACAATACCGGTTTTATTCAATTACCATTATAAATTAAATATTTACATTTGTTTTCATATATTCAATTCATAACCAAGTATAACCTTTACTTTATTTCATTCATTGGAATTTCATTTAAATTGTTACTAATTTGCTTTAATTAATATTGTTGCATTTCATTTCAGTTATTATTTCATTATTAAATTACATATTTTTATTTCATCAATATTATATTACCAAAATCTCATTAAATTAAAAAAAATTAATTATCGAAAGTTATGGGTCGTTACACTCTCCCCCACTCAAAATTTTTCGTCCCCGAAAAGGAAAAGAAGCAATTAAGAAATCCATATATCTTATTCAAAATATTAAATTTATAAACAATAAATTTACAAAATAAAAAAATTTAAAAAAATATATATAAATTTATAAACAATTAAATCCTTTTATATTCAAGTTAACAAAAGTTTGGAAAACTTTTCACAAAATTTTCTGAGTCCAAAATTTATGAAAAATTTCGGCAGAGTCTCCGTTGTACGAAGAGGCTCGGGTGAAATAATAATATCAATAAAATAATATATATATATATATATATATATATATATATATCATAATTTCTTAAAATAATACATCCCAACAGTGGGAAAAACAATATAATATTGCTAAAAAACGGTAATCCTAGAACGTACCTATTTGTCGGGCAATTAACGCTTATGTTATGAAACCAAAAGCAGTAGCAATTGCTTCCATAACCTGTATTTCACTTATATAGTCCAAAGAAGTCAATAATCATATAAAATGAAGTATTTAAAGTTGTTTCAACCACTAACAAACAAATCAATATAAAACAACAATCACTTGCAATCACAGCATACAGTCATTATATGAAATCAATACAAATCAATTATTCATCCATATCAACCAAAAAAAAATAGTTTGGTCGGGTTAAGACACTCTTAATAGCATAGAACGACAAATAAACTACTAAGTATACCATATACTATGTAGTCTTAGATAAAACTAAACAAATTTATTCATACATCCAGAACAATTAGGAGTATTCTTTCCTAACAATCCATAAGTCAAAACAATAAATTACATTGTTATTTAATTATTCTTATTAATTTTTCTTTCATAACATTTATATATTTTATTTTTTTCATTCATATAAGGATTATTTCTTTAACTTACATTTATCTCTTACAAAATTTTATTCTCATTCATTCATTCATTCAGTGTTTATTTCATTTATTTCCATTCATTACTTAAAAAAATTCATTTTCATTTATTCATATCATGTCAATTTCTTTTTATTGCATTACATTCATTGCTTCCATAAGTTGTTTCCATTCAGTTGTATATAATAACCAATGAACTCATTATTTAAGTACTATATACATCTTGTTATAGTTTAGTTCACTTCTATTAATTTACATACCTGGTTTCCATTAGATATTAATATTCATTAATGCATAAATTCATTCTCAAGTTTCTTCCTTTTAACTTTACATTCATTATTCTTATATAATGTCATTGAATACTAAATCTATTTTCTGAATCTTTTTAACAATTCCTGAAGTTAAAATCATTTAATTCAGTATAGTATTCATTTTATTATTTACTTTAATTATAGATAACTTCAAACCTTAACTTAAGTTTATAATCATTTATTTATAGTATTCATGTTCAATTCAATTACTTAGCATATCAATTCATTAACTTAAGTCTATAATTATTTGCTCACAAAACTCATTTCCTATTACTTTTTATTATAGTAACATTTCAATTATAACTTAAGTTTATAACTACTATAACATCAAATTCTTATTTATAAAAGTAATTCACTGAACACTTTCGTTACTTTAAGTTTTACTAGTATAATATTCTATTACATTTTCTTATTAAGCATTACAACTTTTAATATTTGGTAAGTTATATATATATATATACATATATATGCTTTAAGAATGCAATTGAAAGTAACACAAGTTTAACTCATTTCTTTTAATTAATTAAATGTTCAATAATCATATCCTTTGTTTTATAGGTTACAAATTTCAACTTTCTTGTAATTTCATTTATAACCTAGCATTTAATCTCTTATTTCATTTAGAGGTTCCAATTATTAATTAGTTAAATTCTATTTCATTAATTAAACTCTCTAATTCATAGAAATTTAAGAACTAAATGTCGGGTTCCATTTCAAATCATTTAAAAACAATAGATAGATGTATATACTCATAACTTATATATCCAATTATATTTAAAGCAATTTGAAATTTATATTTGTTTATCAAAATAAATCTGCAGTACAACTACTATGGTGGCCTTCCCACTTTAAAACTCGAAAATGAATGTCGATGATGCGTGCACTCATCACCGAAATTATTTTCTAACAATAAGAGGGGAGTACAGAACTTATTTCTTTCCAGAATTTATTTAAAACAATTCTTTCAAAATATATTGAAATATTTATATCAGATAATACTTCTAAATGATACTAATATTATATTCCAAAATCTTTTTAAAGAAATTTTTCACAAACCCCGAAACTTAAGTTCTAAATTTTCAATTTTCATTTATTTTATTTTCAACTAATATTTATAAATTTCACTACCTAACAACAAATATATTACAACCAAATATACCATTTATAAATCATTATTTCATGTATAAAATATACAATAGGCAAAATTATTTCATTTACCTATATTTCAAAACAAATATTATGTCGGTCTATCCTATTAAGTGTTTAGAAATCCCTATCGATGTCATAACATCCTATGCACTAAACAGAATTTATAATTACAAAACGGAACAAAATAGCACAATACAAAAACCTTTTTACAACACTAACAAGTACGCTCTCTCATATATATATATATATATATATATATATATATATATATATATATATATTCTCAGCAACTAATCATAGGGTATCACTACCCTATTTAACATGAGTCAGACCCTATAAAGCTAAGGTTATCTCTAAACCAAAGCTCCGGTACAAACCGTAACATCCCGTTTTTCGTACGTTTTAAGCAGACACATGTGCCAACTCAAACCATAAAGAAGGGCGGATTGTTATGGGGTAAATAAGAAAAAGCAGAGAAGGAAATAACAAACAGAATCTCATAGCGGAATGATAAAATATAATAACCAAATAACAGTTCATGAAGCCGTGTACAAAATATTTGATTATACTAATACAATACAGAAATAAGAGTTACATATATCAGGGATAAATAAATAACATTGCAGCGGAACAGCATGAATGCAGTGGAATAATAGAATACATGATAATAGTACAAGTCTTCGTCTTCATCCTCCAGAATAAGGTCTTCAAATCCTGAAATACTCAGGTTGACCTGAGCGAATTAAAAAGACAAAACACTTGAGTCAGAACTAAAGATCTTATGTAAGTTAAGTCAACGAAAAATAAATATGAGTGGAACGGCGTCAGAGATGTTTACCAGGTTTGACATCTCTTATCCAGTGTCTAACGTGAGTGCAGTAACTTAAGAGATGTTCGGGATTCACATCTCCTAAGGATCCGTTAAACTATCTACTATGTAGTACAATACGCTATTATAATATGTCTATAATAAGTAAAAGTACTAAAATAGCGTTAAGGCGTTACCCATATCCCCCTTAAACACATTTTATATATTCTCATAATCTATACAGTACCGTACGCTCCTCCGAGAGGTTTACACAGAGGGCACCCCATAGGTATGGTACAAAACAAATTCGTAGAAGGCGCGTTAGGGCATGTGAACACGGCACTCGAGGCAATGCCTGGGTAGATACACCATTTGCATATTCAGACTGGTGGTAACGCATAACAACTACTACCGGCCACCTCGGAAGACACTCCCAAATCAAGCACAAAGTCAGAATATAGTATCGAAGAAGTGTGCCCGATCGGAGGAATGACCTCACTTGGCCCGGCATGGCTCTTGATTTTAGTCACATCTAAGCTGACTCATGGGAGTTAGGGTCACGTCATACCTTATACAGAAATCGTTCACCAAACCATCCTACTTCATTTCTGGAATCTCCACCACGTACATAGTTGTTAAAGTGGTTTTCAGTATTGGCAGAGAGTATTACAATATCCAATCTCAATCTCTTTAACAACCAATCGCTTATTACGCACCGGATGGTTCTTTCACATTTCCAAAATCATTTCATATTTGATATCAAAATATCATATTCCCAAACCATATCACTTTCAAATCATATTCACTTTCAAATCATATCGTTTCCAAAAAATCATAATTCCTTCAAAAATCATATTTCCAAAATTGGTTAAATCCTTACTTCAAAATCATCATTTCAATTTATTATAACATTTAAATCCCAACTTAGGTCATAACATCATTTAACCTTATTCTCTTTTAAACCAATGGATTGAATTTAAACACTTCCACTTTACTTAGTATGGAAATTTAGAAATAGTTTAAATGATTATAAATAGTTAAAATAGTTGAAAATAGTCAAATACTCTAAACGAACACCGCCGATGCCTTCCACTCGATGATCTCCACAAAACCCACAAATCAATTCAACGATCTGTTGTAGTCGTTCGCGATGAAAAGAACGGTCGAGAATTAATCACCTATTTCCAGCCATACTATAACCCAGATCGAAAAATGAACTGCAAAATTGACTTGCACTCGTCAAGAGCTTCAAATCGATATATAATTCAATATAGTTTGAGGAGTTTGATTTTTTTTTTGATTTGGAATTTGATTTGAAATTAAACTGGAATTTGTTTGTCTGCCATTGAAATGAGGATTTGAGAAGAAATATACGTACAAACAAATGAAAATGAGGAGCGGCTAGGGTTTATAGGAGGTTATTTATAGGTAAGGCTGAAAATAGAAAGAACGGACAAGACTGAATTGGAAATTGGACGATGAACGACCCGAAAATCCCATTTCATTTCCGAAGCGGAAATAGGTCAGCCCATATATCAAAATAGATGTTTTCAAATATTTTAAACTCACCGGAATAGGTTTCAAGTCCTAATTCCATCGTATGAAGAAGTTATGCTAAAATCAACTTATTTCAAATTGATTTCAATTAAATTGATTTCTAGACGTTTCGAGCCCGTGCGATCAATTGACAAGTCCGATCCTTACGAAACTTGAAATCCTACAGTTTCACCATTACGAATCTGATGAAACTGGTTTCGTCAAAATCCAAGTCGCGGCCAAAATGGCTATTTCTCAGGTTAATTAAATAAATTAATATTAAATTAATTAATCACTTTTCGATTCAATATTTAATAATTTACAATTTCTATCACTCTGGATTACTTAGTGATCTATAGTCCTTTAAAATAAATTTCTATATCAATTTACTTTGGAATATTTCACAATTTACCTTGTTTAATTTCAATTTCGAAATTCAGTAATTAAAATAAGAATTCCAAAATTTTATTTATTTGATTTTCAATCCTACTATTAAATCAATTATCATCTTATGGATATAATTACCACTGGTTTTTGTCTTAGTGCATTAATGATTTCCAATTTCATCTTAATTTCAATTAACGTAGTATTTAATTTCATTTGCTTACCATAAATTCATTTATTATACATTGAATTTCAATTTCTTATGAGTAATTCCAATAAATTGATATGATTCAATTCTAATCTTTTTATTAAGTCAATTATTACTCTATAAACCTAATCAACCTTTGTTTTACCTTTCATTACCTTAATATACTCCAATTTCCATCTTTAGTTTGTATTAACTATCATATTTCCATTTTTATTGTATTTTTGTCAATCTTATTAAAATTTAAAATCCCAATAAATCAAATTGTCTTTGTTTCACTCTTTTATCTCCATTAACTTTCCTTGTAAACCAATTTAGTAAATTTTAAACATTGTATTACATTTCACATTAATGTAACATTTATTTACACTTATTTAAAATTGATTTTCAATTTCAATTCAACTAGCTAAATAAACGTGTAACTTATAATAATTGTCGCTATTTACTTCTATCTATGTCTATAAGTTTATTACTGATAGCAAATGTTACCATTTCTTTCATCACACTTATTCCATTTCCATTCATTACACACTATTTTATCAACAAGTTAACATTTTAAATTATAAATTACCTTTTGTATCCCATTATAAATTAATGTACACATCAATACAACAATAATTATAATTCTTTACACAATACTGGTTCTATTAAATTACCATTAATAAATTAAATATTTACATTTGTTTTCATATATTCAATTTATAACCAAGTATAACCTTTACATTATTTCATTCATTGGAATTTCATTTAAATTGTTACTAATTTGCTTTAACTAACATTGTTGCATTTCATTTCAGTTATTATTTCATTATTAAATTACATATTTTTATTTCTTTCAATATTTTATTACCAAAATCTCATTAAATTAAAAAAATTAATTATTGAAAGTTACGGGTTGTTACACTCTCCCCCGCTCAAAACTTTTTGTTCCCGAAAAGAAAAAGAAGGGAAAAAAAGGAATTAAGAAATCCATATATCTTATTTAGAATATTAAATTTATAAACAATAAATTTACTAAATAAAATAATTTTAAAAAATATATGAATTTATAAACAATTAAATCTTTTTGTATTCAAGTTAACAATAGTTTGGAAAACTGCTCATAAAATTTTTTAAGTCCAAAATTTATGAAAAATTTCGGCGGAGTCTCCTTTGTACGAAGAGGCTCGAGAGAAATAATAATATCAATAAAACAATATATATCATAAATTCTTAATATAATACATCCCAACAGCGAGGGAAAATAATATAATATTGCTAGAAACCGTAATTCGAGGACCTATTTGTCGGGCAGTTAACGCTTATTTTATGAAACCAAAAGCAGTAACAATTGCTTTCATAACCTGTATTTCACTTATATAGTCCAAAGAAGTCAATAATCATATAAAATGAATTACTTAAAGTTGTTTCAACCACTAAGAAACAAATCAATATAAAATAACAATCAATTGCAATTACAGCATACAATCATCACATGAAATCAATACAAATCAATTATTCATCCATATCAACCAAAACAAATAGTTTGTCTGGGTTAAGACACTCTTAATCGCATAGAATGACAAATAAACTATTAAATATATCACATACTCTACAGTCTTAGATGAAACTCAATAGATTTATTCATACATCCAGAACAACTAGGAGTATTCTTTCCCAACAACCCATAAGCCAAAACAAAAAATTACATTCAAATTTAAGTTATTCTTATTAATTTTTCTTTCACAACATTTACAGTTTTTATTTTTTTCATTCATACAAGGATTATTTCTTTAACTTACATTTATCTCTTACAAAATTTTATTCTCATTCATTCATTCAGTGTTTATTTCATTTATTTTCATTTATTACTTACAAAAATTCATTTTCATTTATTCATATCATGTCAATTTCTTTTTATTGCATTACATTCATTGCTTCCATAAGTTGTTTCCATTCAGTTGTATATAATAACCAATGAATTCATTATTTAATTACTATATACATCTTATTACAGTTTAATTCACATCTATTAATTTACATATCTGGTTTCCATTAGATATTAATATTCATCAATGCATAAATTCATTCTCAAGTTTCTTGCTTTTAACTTTACATTCATTATTCTTATATAATGTCATTGAATATTAATTCTATTTTATGAATCTTTTTAACGATTCATGAGGTTAAAATCATTTAATTCAGTATAGTATTCATTGTATTATTTACTTTAATTATAGATAACTTCAAACCTTAACTTAAGTTTATGATCATTTATTTATAGTATTCATGTTCAATTCAATTACTTAGCTTATCAATTCATTAACTTAATTCTATAATTATTTACTTACAAAACTCAATTCCTATTACTTTTTATTATAGTAACATTTTAATTGTAACTTAAGTTTATAACTACTATGACATCAAATTCTTATTTATAAAAGTAATTTATTGAACACTTTCATTACTTTAAGTTTTGCATTTATAACATTCTATTACATTTTCTTATTAAACATTACAACTTCTAATATTTGGTAAGTTGTATATATATATATATATATATATATATGATTTAAGAATGAAATTGAAAGTTACACAAGTTTTTCTCATTTCTTTTAATTAATTTAATGTTCAATAATCATATCCTTTGTTTTATAGGTTACAAATTTCAACTTTCTTGTAATTTCATTTATAACCTAGCATTTAATCTCTTATTTAATTTAGAGGTTTCAATTATTAATTAGTTAAAATTCCATTTCATTAATTAAAATCTCTAATTCATAGAAATTTAAGAACTAAATGTCGGATTCCATTTCAAATCATTTAAAAACAATAGATAGATGTATATACTCATAACTTATATATCCAATTATATTTAAAGCAATTTGAAATTTATATTTGTTTATCAAAATAAATCTATAGTATAATTACTACAGTGTCCTTTCCACTTTGAAATTCGAAAATGAATGTCGATGACGCGTGCACTCATCATCGAAGTTATTTTTCAACGACAGAGAGGGGAGTATAAAACTTATTTCTTTCCAAAATTTGTTTAAATCAATTCTTTCAAATCATATTGAAATGTTTATATTAGAAAATACTTCCAAATGATACTAATATTATATTCCAAAATCCTTTGAAAGAAATTTTTCGAAAACTGCGGAACTTAAGTTCTAAATTTCCAATTTTCATTTTTTCCAACTAATATTTATAAATTTCACTACCTAACAACAAATATATTACAACCAAATATATCATTTATAAATCCTTATTTTATATGTAAAATATACAATAGGAAAAATTATTTCACTTACCTATATTTAAAAACAAATATTGTGTCGGTCTGTCATATTAAGTGTTTAGAAATCCCTATCGCTTTCAAGCCGTCCTATGCACCAACCAGAATTTATAAATACAAAACGATGCAAATTAGCACAATATAAAAACCTTTTTATAACACTAAAGAATACACTCTCTCATATATATATTCTCAGCAACTCATCATAGGGTATCACTACCCTATGTAACGTGTGTCAGACCCCACAAAGCTAAAGTTATCTCTAAACCAAAGCTCTGATACCAATTGCAACATCTCGTCTTTTTGTACATTTTAAGCAGAATGCAGAGAAGGAAAAAACAAAATCTTGCAGCAGAATGATAAAATATAATAACCAAATAACAGTTCATGAAGCTGTTTACAAAACATTTGATTATACTAATACAATACAGAATCAGAGTTACATATATCAGGGATAAATAAATAACAATGCAGCGGAATAGTATGAATGCAGTGGAATAATATAATAAATAATAATAGTATAAGTCTTCATCTTCGTCCTCTAGAAATAAGGTCTTCAAATCCTAAAATGCTCAGGCTGACCCGAGCGAATTGAAAAGACAAAACACTCAAGTCAGAACTAAAAGATCTTATGTAAATTAAATCAACGGAAAATAAATATGAGTGGAATGGCATCAGAGATGTTTACGGTGTTTGACATCTTCTATCCAGTGTCTAACGTGAGTGCACTAACTTAAGAGATGTTCAAGATTCACATCTCCTAAGGATCCGTTAAACAATCTACTATGTAGTACAATACGCTATTATAATATGTCTACAGTAAGTAAAAGTATTAAAATAGCGTTAAGGCGTTACCCATATCTCCCTTAACACATTTTATATATTCCCATAGTCTATACAGTACCATACGCTCCTCCGAGAGGTTTGCACAGAGGGCACCCTATAGGTATGGTACAAAACAAACTCGTAGAAGACGCGCTAGGGCATGTGAACACGACACTCGAGGCAATGCCAGGGTAGATATACCATTTGCGTATCTAGACTGGTGGTAACGCATAGCAGCTACTACTGCCCACCTCGGAACATACTCCCGAATCAAAATAAAGGGTGTCCACCAAATCAATCACAAAGTCGGAGTATAGTATCGATGAAGTATGCCCGATCGGAGGAATGACTTCACTTGGCCCGGCGTGGCTCCTGATTTTAGTCATATCTAAGCTGACTCACGGGAGTTAGGGTCACGTCATACCTCATACATAAATCATTCACCATGCCATCCTACTTCATTTTTGGAATCTCCACCACGTAAACAGTTGTTAAAGTGGTTTTCGGTATTGGCAGAGAGTATGACAATATCCGATCCCGGTCTCTTTAACAACCAACCGCTTATTACACACCGGATAGTTCTTTTACATTTCCAAAACCATTTTTGATCAAACCATATCTCTTTCAAATCATATCATTTCTAAAAAAACATAATTCCTTCAAAAATCATATTTCCAAAATAAGTTAAATTCTTACTTCAAAATCATCATTTCAATTTATTATAACATTTAAATCCCAACTTAGGTCATAACATCATTTAACCTTATTCTCTTTTAAACCAATGAATTGAATTTAAACACTTCCACTTTACTTAGTCTGGGAATTTAGAAATAGTTTAAATAATTATAAATAGTTAAAATAGTTATAAATAGTTAAATACTCTAAAATAGCTTTAAAACGGGTTAATAAATTAAATTGGTTTAAAACAGATTAAAATGATTATATAGTTAATATTGGTTAAATAGTCTAATAAATTTGAAAATCTTAGTAATTAAATTTTTAAAAATAATAAAATTTTAAGACAGATTCTGTTAAAATATGAATTGGAATTTATATCAAATTAAACTATCCATTTCATTTCAACACATTTGGACCAATTAAAATTTCCAAATCAACAAACCAAATTTCAAACCTTCAATATTTAAGTTTCAGTAAATTATTGAATTTTCATCTCAGTTTCAATCCATATTCAAATATCAATTCGAATTATTCCAATTCCAAAATATTACAAAGTTATATTTCAAACAAATTCAATAGCTCGATTATGATAGAATTTCATTTATACTTAACAATTTAACTTTAACTTTCAATTTCATTTCTCAATTCCTTTAAACGAATTCACATTTCAACTCAAAACTTGATTTTCCAAAAATAGTTCAATTTATATAAATCAAATTTTATTTCAAAACATCATTTAATCAAATTCAAGGATTAAGAATTTAAAAATCATTTAATTTAACCTATTCGGCGTTCGTATATAATTCTCTACACTAGAGTCAAGTGATTCGGATATTTATCATTTCAATCCACAATTCAAAATTTTACGGTTATATATCATTTCAAACCACGATCCCGAATTTAACAATAAAATCCATAAAATCGCTTGAGTCTATCATTTCAACCCATAACGATTTTTTCTTAATCTATAGATCATTCGGGTATGTATCATTTCAACCCATAGTGAATTTACAGTTTATAGCGATATAAAATACAACATCCATTCGTCCAATATCAACAATCAAACATTCATCACAATCATCATCCAAATCAACCAAATTAATATCAACAATTAACTAATTTACAATAACAGGCATTTAAGTGGCAATTTAATTTCAGTAGTAAATTAAATAACGATTTAATTCAAATAAATTCAAATTAACTGAGATGATGATTTAAAATATACCAAACAACTATAAATAATTTCCAATCACATCATAAATTTAATTTACCAAAAATAAGAAATTTTAGAAGTTGTAAGTGGGTTAAAACACTCACCTTTGAATTTAAATTCAATTTAAACTCAAAATTCAAAGAATCTCAGAATTCGTCCAAACCAACGTCAAAATGTTTGGAATTTCAATACGATCCCAACACAAGAAACGATGCCCAAAACCGAGCTCGCATGCAACAGTTATTGTCGTTAGAAGATTAATGATTTAAATTAGAAATTAATGAAATAAAAAGGAATATTAGTTACCACATCATCTCCCAGCAAATCATGCTCGAACCTTAACTACTCTACTCACTCACAACTGCCAATGTCTGGAAGCACGCCACGCCACCACTCTGATCAACGATGACCACGATCGATCCTACCCCGACCTCCGCGCGCCACTGGTGACACTCCGACCTCCACGCGACCAAGCTCCGACGCCATCGCGACTCTCCCACAATGCAGCCGCTGCACCTATAACAAACCCTAATCGAATTGCACAACCCGATTCAGCCATCGAACCTCCAAATGAACACCGCCGATGCCTTCCACTCGATGATCTCTACAAAATCCACAAATCAATTCGACGATCTGTTGAAGTCGATCACGATGAAAAAGAACAGCCTAGAATTAATCACCTATTTTCGGCCACACAGTAACCCAGATCGAAAAACAAATAGCAAAATTGACTTACACTCATCGAGAGCTTCAAATCGATATAAAATTCGATATAGTTTGAGGAGTTCGAATATTTTTGGTTTGGAATTTGATTTGAAATTGAACTGGAATTTGTCTTTCTGCCATTGGAATGAGGAGTTGAGAAGAAATGTATATACAGACAAATGAAAATGAGGAGTGGCTAGGGTTTACAACAGGTTATTTATAGGTAGGGACGAAAATGGAAAGAACGGACAAGATTGAATTGAAAATTGGACGATGAACGACCCGAAAAGCCCGTTTCGTTCCTGAAGCGGAAATGGGTCAGCCCATATATCATAATAGATGTTCACAAATATTTTAAACTCAATGTAATAGATTTCAAGTCCTAATTCCATTGTATGAAGAAGTTATGCTAAAATTAACTTATTTCAAATTGGTTTCAATTAAATTGATTTCAATTAAATTGATTTCTGGGCGTTTCGAGCCCGTACGATCAAACGACAAATCCGATAGTTACGATACTGGAAATCATACAATAATTCACCGTTACGGATCCGATGAAACTAGTTTCATCGAAATCCGACTCGGCGGCCAAAATGGCTATTTTTTAGGTTAATTAAATAAATCAATATTGAATTAATTAATCACTTTTCGATTCAATATTTAATAATTTACAATTTCTATCACTCTGGATTACTTAGTGATCTATAGTTCTTTAAAACGAATTTCTATATCAATTTACTTTGGAATATTTCACAATTTACCTTGTTTAATTTCAATTTCAAAATTCAGTAATTTAAATAAGAATTCCAAAATTTCATTTATTTGATTTTCAATCCTACTATTAAATCAAATCTTATGGGTATAATTACCATTGGTTTATATCTTAGTGCAGTAATGATTTCCAATTTCATCTTAATTTCAATTAACGTAGTATTTAATTTCATTTGCTTACCATAAATCCATTTATTATAAAATGAATTCCAATTGTTTATAACTAATTCTAATAAATTGATATGATTCAATTCCAATCTTTTTATTAAGTCCATTATTATCTATAAACCTAGTTAACCTTTGTTTTACCTTTCATTACCTTAATATACTCCAATTTCCATCTTTAGTTTGTATTAACTATCATATTTCCATTTTTATTATATATTTATCAATCTTATTAAAATTTAAAATCCCAATAAAGGAAATTGTCTTTGTTTCACTCTTTTATCTCCATTAATTTTCCTTGTAAACTAATTTTACAACTTTTAAACACTGTATTACATTTCACATTAATGTAACAATTATTTACATTTATTTAAAATTGATTTCCAATTTCAATTCAACTAACTAAATAAACAGATAACTTATAATAATTGTCACTATTAACTTTTAATTACATTTATAAGTTTATTACTTACAGCAAATGTTACCATTTCTTTCATCACACTAATTTTATTCCATTCTATTCATTGCACACTATTTTATCAATAAGTCAACATTTTAAATTATAAATTACCTTTTGCATCCCATTATAAATTAATGCTCACATTATTACAACAATTATTATAATTTCTTACACAATACTGGTTTTATTCAATTACCATTAACAAATTAAATATTTACATTTGTTTTCATATATTCAATTTATAACCAAGTATAACCTTTACATTATTTCATTCATTGGAATTTCATTCAAATTGTTACTAATTTGCTTTAATTAACTTTGTAGCATTTCATTTCAGTTATTAGTTCATTATTAAATTATAGTTTTTTATTTCTCTCAATATTATATTACCAAAATCTCATTAAATTAACAAATTTATTTATCGAAAGTTACGGGTCGTTATATGTTATGTTTTGTATAATATTTTAATCATAATAAACCAATAAAGCAAATTTATCACTTTTTAATCATAACAAAAATTAAGAAAACTTTATAAAATTATTTTGAAATATTTTAATAGATAAAGTATTTAAATATGAATTTCTTTTGAAAATAATATATATAAAGTATAAGTGAATATATATTTAAAATCAAAGCACTAATAAATAGAAAAATATACTTTTAAATACTATAAACATTTATAAAGCATAAACTAAAACTATATCAAAACATAACAGATTAAAAGTATATTAAAATATAAAATGCTTAAAAACTTAAGTACTCAAAATATAATAAACTTAGTAAAATTAAGTATAAAAAATGACAAGCTCCATTGTCCAAGTGGTTAAGTGATTTGGCTTTGGTGCAAGAGGTCGCAAGTTCAAAACTTGCGTAGCGTGATCCGGACATTTATTGATATGTGATATGTTGTCCCAATGACATGTTGTATATAAAGTGTCATTTTAAAAAAAAGTATAAAAATTATTTGAAAAGATGTTTGAAAAATCATTTTGCATATAGGGATCCTCTAAAAATCATTTTTGAAAACCAGGATATTTGAAAATCATTTAAAATCAGAGAATATATTTAAAAACCTTTTTGAAAAATGGAAGAGGGATCAAAGAATTGCCACCCAGGTTTTAACAAAATAATCTATGACTCTATTACTTATCTTAATATATTGAATCTTCAATACTCATGAGTCTTAAATCTCTAATTCTTGAATCTCTATATCGGCCTCTTGAATCTGCTCTTGATATTATACAGTCTGATTAATCAACACATGTCTGATATCCTACACTATATACTATATATAACTTGATAAAAACATCAACGTCTATATTTTATATAATATCATATGGTTGTTGTCATCAAAACCAATGTCTAAGGTACTAACGTAACATACTTTTTCCAAATGTGTATGCTTGACTATTATTGCACTATGGACATGCATATGTTTTGTGACATATCTACGGACTTGAACTTGAACAATGGACATGAATATGACTTATGACTTACCTTCAGACTTGAGCTTGGACTTGCATATTCTCCTGAGTTTGCATATGGCCACTTAAGCCTTTATTTCAACCAGCCTTAGTCTGCTTTGTATATTAGCGAAGAAATGTGCTATCAATTTGATTGCGCAAATTAAATGCAAATTAACTACACTAAATGAGAAGGAGAAAGGAGAATATCTTCTCAAAGGAAACATATAGGAGAATTTAATTAATAGTGGAAAATCATACATTTCTATATTAAATTAGATTCTTAATTTGAATATTCTTATTTTGAATACAGGATTTGATATGTTTCTATATTAATTCGTAAAGTGATTCATTGACATAAATAAATTGCTTCAATATTAAGTTATAGCATGTATATAAATGGAGGATATCAAGTGATAATTTATCCTCATCATTTGTGTTCTTTTATATTCTTCTTCTTAATAAGTCTTAGTCTCCAAATAAAAGCTTAGAGCTTTTATCAAATTTGTTACTCTCTTCAATTTTTCTAACGTAATAAAGAATATCTCTCTCAAAGTGGACATACACTATCAAACTCAAAGTGGACATACACTATCAAACTGATCGTGGAACCGCTATAAATCCATGTGCGAACTCTCTATTTGATTTTCTATAACTTGATGTTTGGACTCTTTTGTTGTTATTTATTTTATCGCACTACGATATGATCTACTTCTACGTGCATTTGGATTGATTTGCAATCATTTGTGTGAATTTATGCCAACAATTTTCGTATTTGACATATTACAAAATATGAGATGTTCCAGTATGTTGATCCATTGAAAGATAAAAAATGTAAAAAAAAAATATAGAAAGTGTAGACAAGATGTAGGGACGACGCAGCGTGGGAAGCGAATTCGACGATGTCAATCGAATCCGTCCAGGATCTCACACGATTAGCGAAAATAATCGGTGAATCGACGAAGAATCGATGGATTTAAGAATACCGAAAGGCCCAAATCCGTTGATCACGAAGATACCGGATTTTAGCAATCTTCGACATGTTGATCGCGCACGATACCGTGAAGAAAGATCTACAATTCTTTGAACGTTGATCAAGCGTACTTGATTCCGCGAATTGGCTTCAACGTTCTTTGATTCGAGCGCACTCGAATGCCGAAGTGGAGATAGGAGATAACACTCGACTACCAATTTAAAAATGGAAGCACAAAGTACAAACCAAATTTTATTCAAATTTTCAACCCCCTTTACAATGACTCAACTCGCCTATTTATAGGCTTACAACACATCATCCCATAAGTCGTATGCGACTTAACGATTCAAACAAAGAAAAGACAACACTAGGTCGTTACATGACCTTCAACATACTTGCGACTTAGTATAGGTCGTTAACGACCTAACAAACACGTTGTAACAATAACACACGACGTATAGTATTTACAACACAAACGACTTAACACTTCACATATACCAGCGACATAAGAAATTTACATTTCAACAGCAATGCGACCTAAAAAGCTTCTTCGCGACCTCAAACTTAGGCTTCAGAACTTCAGCGACCTATTGAAAATTTGCTGCGACTTAAAATAAGGTCGTTCGCGACCTAACATCCTTCATGCGACATAAGGAAGTTCGGCAGCGACCTAGAAACAGAGCTTCGCGACCTATTGAAACTCGTTCACGCGACTTACTGGAGCTCGTAGCTCGTTCGCGTGCAACATACGAAGGAAGAGGCGCTAGCTCACTCGCGAATTAGGGTTGGAAAATCCCGGCGGCTTGTTTGAAAGTCGATCGTGACCTATGGTGGAGGGCGGCAACGAATTGCAGTGGGTCGTCGCTCGAGACCTAGAGGGAAGCCGCGACCTAGGGTTTGGTCGGCCGCGACCTATCGAGGTAAGCGCTTCATCATCCTCCCCTTGTTGGAAGGAATTCGTCCTCGAATTCACACTCTCGTCATCTTCGACAAGTTCCTCTTCATAATACGGAATTAAGTGTTTGACATTGAATACATCAGACGTATGAATTTCTTCTGGCAACCTTAACCGATACGCATTATCATTGATCTTCTTCAAGATTTCTACTGGACCAATTTTTCGTGCTTTCAACTTGTTGTAATTTCCAACTGGAAAACGATCTTTCGTCAAAACGGCATATACAAAATCTCCTTCTTTGAAGACAACACTTCTTCGTTTGTTATCCGCCATTTGTTTATACTTCTCATTCGTCTTAAGCAATCATTCCTGTACAACTTTGTGGCATTCCTGTAACTCATTCACCAAATGACTAGCCCTCTTAACGACTCCCTTCTGATATGGCACCATCGTTAAATCTAACGGTCCCTTTGACAAGCTTGAATATACAATTTGAAATGGGCTGAAACCTGTACTCCGGTTAACTGCGTGATTTTGTGCGAACTCAGCTTGACACAACTTCAAATCCCAACTCTTCAAATTGTCTTTCACAAGACATCTCAGTAAATTTCCCAACGATCGGTTAACCACTTCTGTTTGCCCATCAGTTTGCGGATGGTAAGCGCTACTAAAATTCAGCTTCGTTCCGACCATCTTCCACAAACTCAACCAAAAATGGCTTAAAAATCTAGTATCTCGATCAGAAATAATAGATTCTGGTAAACCATGCAATCGATACACCTCTTTAAAGAATAATTGAGCCACTCGGACGGCATCAGCTGTCTTCTTACAGGCTATGAAATGTGCCATCTTCGAAAACCTGTCCACTACAACATATATAGAATCATTTCCCCTCTGAGTTATCGGCAAACCCAACACAAAATCCATGCTAATATCAACCTATGGTTTAGTAGGCACGGGTAATGGCATGTATAATCCCGCATTCGTCGCTGTTCCCTTCGAAACCTGACAGATATAACACCTCTCCACAAATCTCTCTACCTCTTTCCTCATTGACGGCCAAAAATAAGGTTGTGAAATTAACTGTAAGGTGCGATCTCGTCCAACATGTCCTTCTTCATGCAACTCTTTAACAATCTTCATTCTCAAACTACAGTCTGGTACGCATAATCGATTTCCCTTGATCAAGAATCCATCAACCAACACAAATTCATCAGTACTCCCATCCTTAACTTTCTCAACAAACTTTGCAAAGTAAGGATCCTCTTCAACCAACTCTGACAATAGTTCAAATCCTGTTACTTCAACTTTCAACGTTGTCAACAAGTGATTCCTCCTGCTCAAAGCATCAGCCACACGATTTGTCACCCCTGATTTGTGTTTTACAATGAAAGTAAATTGTTGCAGATATGCTATCCACGAAGCATGTCTCGCTGAAATCTTGTCCTGCCCTTGTAGATGTTTCAATGCCTCATGATCAGTGTAAAGAACAAACTCCTTCTAAAACAAGTAATGTCGCCAGTGCTTCACAGCTTGAACAATCGCGTAAAACTCTACATCATATGTACTATATCTCATCTTGGCTCCAGACAATTTCTCGTTGAAATAAGCAACTGGTCTTCCATTTTGACTCAATACTCCACCAATCCCAACCTTCGACGCATCAGTATGTAACTCAAACAACGAATGAAAATCCGGTAAAACTAGAATTGACGTTGACGTCAATAGTGTCTTGATCTTCTCAAAAGCTAACTTTGCTTCCTCTGTCAACACGAACTTCTTTCCTTTCATGCAATCGGTTATAGGTGCCATCACACTGCTAAAGTATGGAATGAACCTTCGGTAAAAAGATACCAACCCATGAAAACTCCTTACTTCAGTAATTGTCTTTGGTTGTGGCCAACTTCTGACAGCTTCCACTTTGCTTTCATCCACTTGAATACCCTCCTTCGACAGTACATATCCCAAAAACAAAACACTGTCCGTCATAAACACGCACTTCTTTGCTGCTGCATAGAACTACTCCTATCGTAGAATCAACAATACTTCTCGCAAATGTTGGATGTGCTCTTCCGTACTTCTACTATAAATCAAAATATCATCAAAGTAAACAACCACGAACTTCCCAACAAATGGTCTGAAAATCTGGTTCATTACTCTCATAAAAGTACTAGGAGCGTTTGACAAGCCAAATGGCATAACCAACCATTCGTATAAACCCTCCCTGGTTTTAAAAGCAGTCTTCCACTCATCACCCGGTCTAATACGAATTTGATGGTATCCACTCTTCAAGTCAATCTTGGAAAACACAACAGCCTCACTCAACTGGTCAATCAAATCATCAAACCTCGACATAGGAAATCTATATCTCACAGTGATCGTATTTAGAGCCCGACTGTCCGTACACATCCTCCACGTCCCATCCTTCTTTGGTACCAATAAGGCTGGCACGGCACATGGACTCAAACTCTCCTGAACACGCCCTTGTTCTAACAATTTCTCCACCTGCCTTCTGAGTTCTTCATGTTCCTTAGGACTCATCCTGTAATGTGGTCTGTGAGGTAATACTGATCCTGGCACAAGATCAATCTGATGTTGAATGTCCCTCAACGGTGGTAACTCCTTTGGCAATTCTTCTGGAAACACATCTCTGGATTCTTCCACTACTGGCTTTACCTCCTCTGGAACTTCAACAGATTCACTAGCCTCATGTCCAATCAACAAAAACACATCTGGACTCTCCTTTACTTCTTCAACAAATTCCTTCAAAGTCAACAAAGTTTTAAGCTCCTCAATCTCTTTTGATTTTCTCTCTCCCTGCTGTCTCTTCTTTGGAATTAAAATAATCTTAACGCCTTCAAACATAAAACTGTAGTTATTGGTTCGACCGTCATGCTGCACTGCTCGATCATACTGCCACGGTCTTCCCAAAAGCAAATGACAAACATCCATCTCGACTACATCACACCAGATCTCGTCTTTATATTTCTTCCCAATAGAAAATGGAACTCGAACTCGCCTGTCCACCTTCACCTCTCCTCCTTTCCTTAGCCACGCTAACTTGTAAGGATTAGGATGTTTCTCCGTTTTCAACTTCAACTTTCTCACAGCTTCAATAGAAATAATATTGTCACAACTTCCTGCGTCAATCACAAATTTACAAACTTTGCCCAATATAGTGCATGTCGACTGAAAGATGTTACTCCTCAACAACTAGCATCATCCTCTTGCTTCGGTGTTAAACAAGACCTCCTCATCATTAGATTACATCCTTCGTCTCCGGATGCGATATCCTGTTCATCTTCCTCCACTAGACTAGAATCACCTTCACCAACATTCCCACCTTCAACTTCAGTAATCATCGTTCTCTTCTTTAGTTTTGGACATTCGTTACTTTTATGACCCACTTCCTGGAAATTATAACATTTGAAACTGTTGTTGGCCTTTGCTTTCGCAGCCTCATTCACAACTGGTTTACTGACAACTTTAGAAACATTGAAACTCCCACTGGCACCCTTCACTTGATTGTTGGAATTTGTAAACACACCACCTCCTTGTCTTCCCTGCTTCTCCCAAGCCAACGCTTTCTGGTGCGCTTCAGCCACAGATCTCGGGTCAAACATATTAACCATATCCTAGATCTGCATTCGCAAACCTCCAACAAACCTAGAAGTCAACTGTTCCTCTGTCTCCATAATGTCATTTCGTGCAATCAGTTGATAAAACTCATCAGTATAATCATTAACAGTCTTTGTCCCCTGCCTTAGATTTTGTAAGCGTTGATACATAAGAGATTGATAATTGTAAGGTAAGAAAGTAGTTTTCATTAACTTCTTCATCTTCCCCCATGAAACAATCTTCGACTTTCCCGTCCGTTCTCGTGTGAGTTTGGTCTGCTACCACCACGCCATGGCTCTCCCTCTTAAACGAGTCGCAATCAACTTCACTCTACGATCTTCCGGAACCTCCTTGAAATCAAAGATCTCTTCAACATTAGATAACCAATCTAGAAATTCTTCAGCCTGCATACCACCCTTAAATTCTGGAATTTCAATTTTCATTCCGGACTCCCATTTGTGATCAATGATTTCTTCCTTGGCTTCGATTTCGACTATGAACACTACCACCATCAAACTCCTCATCAAATTTTGATGCATATCGATGTCGTTCATGACCACCAATATCTCTACCACCATTTCTACCACCAACATTTCTTCGATCTTCATTCCTCCGATCACGATAATCCACATCTCTCCGATTTCGTTCATCAACATTTCTATCACGATCATCAACATTTCTACGATCATGATCTTCTATTCTCTCCCTATCTGAATGCGGCGAAACTCTATTTCCCCCATGACTCGATTCAGGTGAAACCCTTCTTCTACTTTGATTCATTTCAAACATCATTCTCTCTAATCGACCAATTCCTTCATTCAACTTCTCAGTGAAACTCTCATTGATTCGTTGCTCCATTTCGTCGGCCTCTTCTCTTCCATACAAAGCATTAATGTTGCGATGACGTTGAGCTCGTCTCGGAGGCATGATTGAACTTCAAACAAACTCAAAAATAAATTTCAAACACTTTTCGAACTTTGATCCAAAATGAGATGGATCGAAACTCCGAAACTTGTTGCAACTTCAATATGAACACAATGAACACCAAACTTCTCAACAATTACAAATCTGAACTCCAAACTACAAATTCTCGAAACCCAATTCTCCAATTGATACAAACTTCTTGCGACCTCGCTCTGATACCAAACTGACGCAGCGTGTGAAGCGAATTCAACGATGTCAATCGAATCCGTCCAAGATCTCACACGATTAGCGAAAATAATCGGTGAATCGACGAAGAATCGATGGATTTAAGAATACCGAAAGGCCCAAATCCGTTGATCACGAAGATACCGGATTTTAGCAATCTTCGACATGTTGATCGCGCACGATACCGTGAAGAAAGATCTACAATTCTTTGAGCGTTGATCAAGCGCACTTGATTCCGCGAATTGGCTTCAACGTTCGTTGATTCGAGCGCACTCGAATGCCGAAGTGGAGATAGGAGATAACACTCGACTACCAATTTAAAAATGGAAGCACAAAGTACAAACCAAATTTTATTCAAATTTTCAACCCCCTTTACAATGACTCAACTCGCCTATTTATAGGCTTACAACACATCATCCCATAAGTCGTATGCGACTTAACGATTCAAACAAAGAAAAGACAACACTAGGTCGTTACATGACCTTCAACATACTTGCGACTTAGTATAGGTCGTTAACGACCTAACAAACACGTTATAACAACAACACACGACGTATAGTATTTACAACACAAATGACTTAACACCTCACATATACCAACGACATAAGAAATTTACATTTCAACAGCAATGCGACCTAAAAAGCTTCTTCGCGACCTAAAACTTAGGCTTCAGAATTTCAGCGACCTATTGAAAATTTGCTGCGACTTAAAATAAGGTTGTTCGCGACCTAACATCCTTCACGCGACATAAGGAAGTTCGGCAGCGACCTAGAAACAGAGCTTCGCGACCTATTGAAACTCGTTCACGCGACTTACTGGAGCTCGTAGCTCGTTCGCGCGCGACATACGAAGGAAGAGGCGCATGCTCACTCGCGAATTAGGGTTGGGAAATCGCGGCTTGTTTGAAGGTCGATCGTGACCTATGGTGGAGGGTGGCAGCGACTTGCAGTGGGTCGTCGCTCGCGACCTAGAGGGAAGCCACGACCTAGGGTTTGGTCGGCCGCGACCTATCGAGGTAAGCGCTTCATCATGGGATTTTACTTCGATCTCCCTACGCCATCGTTCTTAACTCAACTAAAAACAATATGAAGAAGGTAGGATTGTTGGCGTAGGGAATTTACTATGCACCACTGATGTCTACGCAGTTAAATTATGGAAAAAATGCAAAGAATGAGGGGCAACAAAGTGCAGGAAATTTCTAATGCACTGCGACGACTTGGTAAATAATTTTATAAAAAATGAAAAAGCAGCAAAGCGTATGAAATTTCATACGCATCGCCAGATCAATAGCCAATTTTAACCGAAAAATGAAATGAAAATGGACAAGTGCTGCTATGCACCACCAATAGTTTTTGTTTATTGTATAGAATGTAAAGTAACGTGTTTTACATAACTCAATTGAACATTTTAGAATAAGTAATAATTTTGGGATCTTTGAACCTTAAACAAGAACCAATTTATATCGAAAAGTTTACATTTATTATTCTTAAAAAATTTGTAATTTTTCATACCCTTTTATTAAGAAAAAATTCAAGTTACTTGGTTAATTATGGTTATTAAATTGAACAATAAAGATATTAGTTTTGCCATAGTCTTCTAAAATGAAACTCAGCGAAAAAAATATATGGAGAAAATGTGTTTGTTTACAAATGTCGCTTTCATTAAATCCCTCTCTAATTCTTTTCTCAAACATCTAAAATCAATTTATCTATGTTACTATAAATAAAAATTCAAAATTAGAATATTCATAGATTAAAAATTGTTTTCTTGAAGAAATTAGAATATTTTGAATAACACTAAACATTTCGAAGAAACGCCATTTTTCCAAACAAAAACTCTTTTTTTTCTCGAAGAATTGTATTTTTTTTTTTTTTTTTTTGGAATAAAGTTGGTTAACACAAATAAGATTTGATCCCAATCTTATCCCACCACCTCTAAGTATACATTCTAGAAACATATCACCACCATGCATCGTACCAAATGGACCACAACAAAATGGTGAGAGTTTGAATTATTTTAAAAGATTTATCATCACAAATATAATATTTATATATTTTAGTAGATTTATAATTTTTCCCCCTCTTTTGGTTATCGCAAAAGAAACCCTTGTGATAGATCTAGCTATTATATCAACTTGCTCCATCACTTACACTATTTCTTCCCAACCAACCTATCGAAACAAAACAGTCTCACATCTAATAAATGAAAGTTTACTTAATGACCAATTAAGCAACACATTTGGTCATTGTCACATGAACCTTCTTTGAATAAATCACTTTCTTCACAAACATCGTAGCACAGCCATAAAAACAAACCAAGTCTCCTTAGATATTTTGTTATACATCCACAAAAACTAATCCACAGGTTAGAATAAGTATAAAGTTATGACTTTGGACTTCAACTTATTATGTCACTTTTTAATCATTCAACAATTTTCATTATTTTTTCAAACTATGTTTAATCTATTTTAATCGCTAAAATCGGCAAAAACGATATATGAAACTATAATATTTAAATAATTCAACAAAAACCAGATATTAAAAACAGGAAACTGCGCTGCAGTAGCCATGAGCTAAAATAAATAATGATCAAACCATATTTGTCCAATATTAATTGCGTGCAGGCCCGGTACTTTTACTTTCTTTGTAGTTTGTACCCTTCTCTTAACCTGGAAGGTATGAATATTTCTCCATCTTCGCATTTTCTTCTCCTTCTCTTCTAATCCTATATATATTCCACATAATTTTTTATTATTTTCCAAGCTTCAAAATATTCCCTTCTTCTTAATATATTTTCATCTGCTTGAAAGAAATATGGAATTTGTTAGTGTTGCACAGAGATCAACCATTCCAAATTCTGATAATGTCAGAGAGAGATCGATGGCTTCACGACTTGCTGAGAAATTTGTTTCTGGTGTCCTCACCTGTGTTTTTGCCACAGGTAAGTTTATAAAGAAACATTAATATGTGTTATGTATAACAAAAACAAATTAGCTGTGTTATAGCATGAATTCTTTTGCTGTAAATATGAAGAACAATTGCTATAAAAAATGATTCATTGTGCTGTTGTTTTTAAGAGTATATATCATACAAAGAGACATGAATACATGTTATAACAAAAACAAAGTAGTTGTGCGGAAACATGAATTCTTTTGCTGTAAATATGAAAACAAGTGCTATAAAAAATGATTCATAGTGCTATTGTTTTTAATTATTGTTTTGTCATAATTGTGAAGTTGGATTACTGGCTGGGGCAATTACTGGAGCATTGATTGGATTGGCTACAGAGAGTGGCTTGGTTAGAGGTGCCGGAGTTGGTGCGATTTCTGGAGCTGTTTTCTCTATTGAGGTTGTTGAATCATTTCTGTCATTATGGCATTCAAATGATTCTGGGATTTGGAGTATTCTTTATGTGGTATGTTTCTCTATTTATATGTCATGTATCATGTATTAGTTTTTCAGTCCTTTGAAATTTTTTATTCATTCAATAATGTCAATATATTCTTATTCTAGTTACCTGAAATATATCATTAGATTAGGAGTTTGCAAAAGGTTTTTATTAATATGGGTACTAAAAATGGAGTTGATGAAATGCACTCATAGGTAAAAGAGAGAGCATAATGCACTCAATGTGCACTTTGAGCATATTACTGCATTTTGTCTCCACGTTTTCCACACATTCTGACTTGCTTTAGACAATACATATCTTGATTCACAAATTTCTACATGAATATCAGCAAAAACAACTGATAAAATATAGTATTATAGTTACCCAAATATGCACAACTAATCTGTTTTTTCATAGCATTTAAAAGATTTGGATCACTTATTCTGTTGGAAAACTAATACATGGTTCATCTATTCATAGATCCAGATATGGTAATGTCAGATTAACTGATATAATCCAAATTCAAAATTTAACAAAAGAGAGAGAGAGTGTGTGTGTGTGTCTCAAAAGTTTAGCATGCAATACAAAGCAAATGAATCAAAAATCTTGATAAAATTGACCACAGATCGATGTCCTTGCTAGTCTTTTGAGCGGAAGACTCGTCAGAGAGAAGATAGGACCTGCAGTACAAAGTGCAGTGCAAAGTCAGGTAACATACAGTTAATCATTATATTATAGACTAATATTTTAGACAATTTATATTGATATTTATATCATATATATGTTCTTTGCAGATGAACGCAGTAGACTCCCCAGTAATGGAATTCCTTGACATATTTGATACAGAAAGCATCAAAGGCATGTCACAAGATGCAATTGACAAAATTGGAACAATTAAGATATCAATGGAGAATAGTTCCGATGCATCAGAGTCAGTATGCTGCTCAGTTTGCCTTCAGGTATGACTTTCTTTGTAATATAACATAATTTCTTGATATGTTAAGTCTAACGTGTGAGCTAATGAATAACAAAGTATATATTCAACTTTTCTGCAGGATTTTGAAATAGATGAAAATGCGAGGAGTTTACCACAATGTAAACATGTTTTTCACGTGCAGTGTATCGATAGCTGGCTCATCAGGCATGCTTCATGTCCATTGTGTAGGAGAGACGTCTAAATTTTTTTGAGTTATTTTCTGTAAATTATATATAAAGGGGCATCAGTTGTTTGTACATATATAAGTATGAATTTTCTGTACACTAGTGATCATATACATTCTTTTGTATAGTTTAGTTACTGATCTGAGCCCCTTCAGGTGGCTGTATTAATTTTAGAATTTTGAATGAGAAATATATAATATTTTCAGTTCCCATATGTTTTCATGTTGTTGCCTTTGTGCTTGGTTTGTGCTATGCTAACAAAAGTTTTCCTTTGCTATCTCATATAAAGTAACTGATAATATAAACAAAATACAAAGTAAAACACACTAGAAAATCAAATTTCAGTTAATAAACCAGATAACATACATTTTCCTCTATAACATAAATTTGGATTGATATTGTCATCAAGAATCTATTTCACATGAATGATGATTCAAGGTTGGCCTGCAATTTGGTAAAGTTGCCTAATTTGTCAATTTTAGAAAAGAAAAGAAAAAAAATATTGCCACGGGCTGTTGCAAATCCTAACAGATGTCATTTGCTATATCTCTCTCAGATCATCTTCCAAATTCTATTTATCAATATCCTAATGCTTATTAAATTTGTGAGATAATTATCTGTAGAACATTTGTATATTGTGCAGGGTACTGATCCATTCATTCTGGTATTAAAACAATATGAAATAAGTAGATAGTTGGCAAACAAGTGTAACATATACATCTTCAAAACAATGGGTGACATATTCACACTTTGTATAAAACAAGCAAAAAGTTTAAATGATGGAAGTTTCTATAATGACTTATGGAATAAATATTTCTTGTTAGTTGTAACTAAAGAGATTTCTATACAAGTTCTGTTTCTGTTAGTTCCATTACCACTTTAGTTACTTAGTGAATAACCTGCATATATATGTTATTGAAGTATAAGAAAACCTGACCTCAAGTCTCATTGCATTGTCATCAAATTGTGCTTTACTATTTCCCACTGGAAAACTCAATTAATAGCACACTACCAACTAAACCACCACATTATTTTTTTTGCAACCATAAAATTTAACAATTAATTGAGTATTGTCCTCACATTTGTCTTCCTATTTGCTTTCATCAGTGAGGCAATGCCTCCATATAAAACATCACTACCCATTATAATGTTACAGAAAAACAATACTAAATGGATTTTTTTGATACTTCTTCATCGACTTCCTTCAATGCTGATCCTCAAATCACTGAAAATATCATTTGTTCCGTACTCACCTTCATTTTTGCTATAGGTCTGCATCTCATTTTACTTAAAGATAATAATTATTATACTATAAATATTTGATTTCTTCTTTAGTTGGTTTATTGATAGGGTCCATAAATGGAGCACTGACGGGAATAGCAACTGAAACTGGACTATTCAGAGGAGCAGGAATTGGAGCAATATCTGAAGCTGTTTTCTCCATTGAAGTAGTTGAATCTGCTATTTCTTATTGGCATTCTAACGGCTCTTGTGTTTTGAGCATTCTTTATGTGGTAATTTCTTAATCAATCTACTAAGTATGTTGTTCTATTAATAACTTATCATATAGTTTGTTAAACAATTAAACAAGTAATTTCTAAGACAGATATAACTTAATACTTGCAGATTGACATACTTATTAGGATCATTACTGGAAAGATTGCCAGGGAACAGGTTCGCTTACTACTTCATAGCACTGTACAAAACCAGGTATACCTTACTTAGATTCCTTTTTCTTTTCTTTTTCTCTTTCTTTTTTTAAAGAAAAAAAAGGAACAGTTCATAGTATTTTTAAATTTTGGATGCAATGTACAGCAGATGGATACTGTGGACACTTCATTCTTCGAATTTCTCGACATATTTGAGACTGAAGACATACGTGGAATGAGAACCGATTCGATTAACAAAATAAATAAATTCAAAATATCTATAAACAACAATGTGGTAGAAAACATGTGTTGCTCGGTGTGTATTCAGGTATGTCATAACAACAACTTAAATTCTATCAAAACTCGCATTACAAACACCTTTTATTTGCAGGATTTCAAAACTGGAGAAACAGCAAGATGCTTGCCTAGATGCAAACATATATTTCACGTACAGTGTATTGACCGGTGGCTTTTAAGGCGTGGAAATTGCCCTCTATGCAGGCAAAACATTCAATGACCATTCCTTTTGTTCTGTAAAATAAAAATCATTTATTGATATGTTTGTTTATGTTATCCTTGTCTTTCCCAAACCTGACTATGCAATTGTACATATATTTCCAGGCAAAGAAAGATCACTTGTTCTGTTCTTGGGTTTTCATGTGTTCCACATTAAATCAGTGAATAATTACAGTTAGAGTGTGTGAGATCCAAGAAATATAACATTTTTGTTTGTGCTATCTTATAGTTGGTTAAATATAAAACGTAATAAGAAGTTACTACAAAGTCAACATATAGTTACTACAAATTTAACATATGTCCAGTGGTCTAAATTATACGCTCTGCAGAATTCAAACCTATGACCACATGGACCAAAGTCAGAACGTCTAACCATTGGTATAATGGTGTTGGACCAAAAAAAGTTACGTTTTTGTAAAAAAGCCTTTACAAAGGGAGAAAAGACATCTAAGTATCCCTTTATTTTTCAAAAAAAAAATATTCTCAAAACAGAGTTCACAGAACACCCTTGTAATTATTTTCGACAAAAATATGTTATTTATACTGCAAATATTTGCAGCACATACCGCAAATTTTTCTTAAATAAATATTTGCGATGTAGATTGTGATAGAGTTAGAGGTATATCCTATAAAAAATTATGTAATTGTTACATATATCTAACTCGATAACCCATCTTGTTCGAAATAAAATTGAGTTTGTTTCTATTACATACTTGATATAATATAATTAATTTAATTAAAAGTATATTTATGTAAAAATACATAAATGATATGTTTTGTGATAGTAGTTACAATGTGTTATAATCATGAGTGATTTATCACAATCAAATAAACATATCATTTAAATGTTCATATTCAAGATGCATCAAGACTGAAAATTGATGCATTCGTTGAGACCAGAGTACGTAACGCTCTCTAAATGTTGGGTAATATATTATTCATAACTGCTGGGGGCATCAATGGGTTTAGTTATTGGATAACTATAAAATAACTCATTCCACAGTTTTCTGTTGGTTAATATAACTAAGGTCGAATAGAAAATATCGACGTGACAAAATTGCACAGTTATCTTGACCTGAGAATACCATTGATCTTCAATATGGAAGCTCCGCTTTGATTATAGTGAAATCATGACACGACGTCCATGGAAAGACTACGGTTGGATCGAGTAAAAACATTGAAAGTAAAACACCATTCAAGTAAGTAATCGTCTTCTCAATTGTATGAGGTTAGTGCCACATTTAACTGAAGTCAACTCAAAGTCAAAGTCTCTAACTAGAGCAGCTGGTTAATAATTATTATTATTATTGAACCGAAGATTTTTTGTTCGAAATATAAGGTTGAGTATGGATGATATTAGGCTTTTGACCATTACCAAATTCAAAAAGTCCAAAATGATATAGTTTTAACGAGGAAAATTGGTGTAAATAATTGTCATTGACAGATAACGCTTAACTAGTATAACCGCACAACGGTGGAGAAACCGACCGTTCGATTGTATAACTTTGATAAGAAATATACATTACTTTTTTTTTGTTAATATTACTTAAACATTAAGTGATAATATGTTGGAAAAGAATAAATTAAGATTTGAATTTGAAAATATGAATTTCAAATTTAAATATTAATCAAAGCATTCAAAATTGTCGATTTGAAATTGAAATTTTAGAATTTGAAAATCATAATAGATTTGAATTTGGAATCTTTGATGCGCGAAGTGAAAGGAGGAAGTTTAGAAAAACCGCGATGAGACAAGATCCACGTTTTTTTTGTTTCAAAAAAATTAATTGTGGCCAGTAACAGTAAGCAAACTTCCCTAACGGTCGGTTTGATAATATAAAATTAATTTTACGGATACCAAGTAAGCGATAAATTTTGTAATAATATCACATCACCTGCTAAGTGACGTGTAAACGTTAATATTCGAATTATTTGATATTAACCATTGATTAAATTTACATCCAAAAGTCACGCAACTAAAACGTTGAATTCTCCGAAGTACCAACCGATTGAATTGATTTATAATTGTTACAACTTAATTAAATTAACTAAAATTCATAAAATATAAATTATAAAATTTTATAAGTTGTGTACTGAACAATATTAAATAGTGTGCATATAATAATTATAAAAACACTAATCGATATACGATATCGATATGTGTTTAAATTGGATTAAGTGCAATAAATATTGTTCGAGCTTGAAGTAGGTTTGAGGCCCGTAAGTTGTTGGAGGAAAATTCCTTTGGATGATCAGTCTAAGGGAATAAAAAATCCAATGCTGTGGAAAAACAACGAACTGAATCGTGATTGTAGTGAGACAAAAAAAACAGAGATAAACACCAGAACAGACAGTCACAGAACAATGCAATGCAGAAAAATAAATAACACCGGTATTTATAGTGGTTCCACTACCACGAGACAGGTACGTCCACTTAGGGAGGGGATATTTTATTAATCATTGAAGATTAGAGTTACAAGATTGATTCACTTTTGAAGGCTATACATAAGAAAATTTTACAATACATACAAATTCTGTAGAGTTACAGCTCTCTAGGATGGCTGCCACTGTTGTCTCGAAGCTCCATTATTTATAGAGCGAAGATACGAGGAGGGGTAGCTGCTATATAGCAGCTCTGGGAGTTGGTTCGGCACATCTGGTTCGGCGAACAACACAACAACATTTGGTTCGGCAAACAATACTCAAGATCTGGTTCGGCAAACAACACTCAGGATCTGGTTAGGTAAACAACACTCAGGATCTGGACCGGCATAGTCCAATACCGAACCAAATATTTGGTTCCGCCTTAACTTGGCTCGACAGAGCACCGAACGAGATATTTGGAGCAGCAATTCTGGACCTACATCCCTTCACCCCCGGACGAAATATTTGGAGCGGCAATCTCTAATCACCACCGGAGCAAATCTTTGGTCCGACATCTCCCATCACCGAACAAGACTTCCTCTTGCCTTCACTGCTGATCGAAGCACTGCCACCGGACCAAATTCTAGTCAGGTCTTCCATCGAATGAGGTCACCTTCCCACTAAACGAACTATACCGGACCAAATCTTTTGTCTGGAGTCTTCTCCACCGAACAAAACTTCTGATTCAGCCTTCCTAAATTACCGAATGAAACTGCTCCTCCATCGAACGAGCTTGGCAAATTCAACTCCACCACCTAGGGCTTCACTTTCGTCGATTCGCAAGCTTCTCTAATGGCTTCTTTCTGAATTCAGGTATCAATTTCTAACAATCTCCACATTGATACTGAATTCCATACAAGTCTTCCAAATCCATCTTCACCTTCATGCTCCGCGCAATGGATACTTACCCAATGAGCTTCAGCAATGCCATCACCCATTACACTCTGTCAAAGAACTCCGGCAAAGCCACTGCCCGTCAACAAAGTGTTCGAAGTACCCAATCCATGTAGAACCTATCAATCTCGACTATGAAAACAAACGTCCCCATGAACCATCTTATCTCTCCCCCCCTCCCGTGCCACCCGTGGTACCTAGCAATTCATTAAGTGAATCAAGTTCGAGCAATGCTCGAACTTAGCAACATGCAACGACTTGTTAAACATGTATGTTGCATTCTTCTTTATGTGAACTTTGAAGACGAACTATCTTCTCTTCACTCATCGAGACAAGGAACGACTCTCTACCTCAATATGCTTCGTCCTTGAGTTGAATGCCAGATTTTCAGCTACGTAAATTGAACTCTGACTATCACAGTACACATTTACGCCTTCATATGCAAAGCCCAAATCACACAACGACCACTTCAAATAAAGCACCTCCTTGGCTGCTTCAAGCGTAGTTATGAGCTCTACCTCTGTAGTAGATAAAGCCACAATTGTCTACAACCTCGCTCTCTAACTGATCGCTATCTCACCAATGGTGAACACATATTCGGAGGTTGACTTCCTTCAATCTCTATCACCGGCATAGTCGGAATCGTAAAATCCAACCAAGCTGAAATCTCTTCCTCTGCCGCCAAAGAAAAGTCCATAGTTTGGAGTTCCTCTAAGATATCTGAAGATACACTTCATTGCTTTCCAATGCGTATTTCCTGGATTTTCCATGAACCTACTCGCCAATCCAACCACCTATGCAATGTCAGACCTAGTGTAGACCACGACATACATCAAACTGCCAACTGCACTTGCATATGGGACCATTATCATATAAGCCTTGTCCTTTTCGAGATCGGAGAGCCTTTGCTAGAGAGCTGTATGTGCAAAGGCATGGGTGTGCTGATTGTCTTTGCCACTTCCATGCTAAACCGAGCAAGCACCTTTCGAATGTACTCCTTTTGGGTAAGGTTCAGAAGTCCTAATTTTTTATTCTTTTGGATTTTCATACCCAAAATTTTCTTTGTTTCTTCAAGGTCTTTCATTTCGAATTCCGCTTTTAGCTTTCGCTTTAAAATATCGATTTTAGATTTATCCTTGAAAGCAATCAACATATCATCCACATATAAGAGTAGGTACACCCATCTACCATTATTTAAATGCTTGAAGTACACACAAGCGTCATTGATGCTATGATCAAAACCAAGTGAAAGTATAAAAGAAAAAACCTCTTGTACCATTGTCTAGGCGACTCCTTAAATCCGCACAATAACTTTTTACAATTTGAAAACCCAATTTTCTTTCCCATCTACAACAAATCCTTCTAGTTGCTTCATGTAGATGGTCTTACTCAAGTCTCTGTGCAAAAAAGCGGTTTCCACATCTAATTGCTCTAGCTCTAAGTCATGAGCCGCGACGATAGCGAGCAAAATACGGATGGACGTATGCCTCACTACTGGAGAGAATATCTCATCATACTCTAATCACTTTCTTTGTGAAAACCCTTTAGAAACTAGTCTATTCTTGTATCTCCCATTATCCTTCACCTTGAACACCCACTTGCAACCTATGGCTCGGCTTCCTTGAGGAGGTGGTACCAAAAACCAAGTCTTGTTCTTCTTCAACGACTTTAACTCCTCTTCCATTGCGCACATCCACTTCAAACTGTCACATGACTTCAAAGTTTCATCAAGGTCAAGCGGTTCCTCATGAACCACATATAAGGCATAGACAAACTGATCATCAAGGCTAAGGTTCGCAAACTGCCAAGCACCATACCTCTCGGGCGGTCTAATAGTACTAGACTAAACCGGGTAGGTACAACTTTGCATAAACTTATTTCAGATACACCTTGAACTGAACTTCCTATAGATTCATGCACATCACCTGCACTACTAGAAGGTACCTGTGGACTATCCTGTGATGTTTCATCAACTGCGTTTTCCTCGACAACATCAACAACAACTCTACTATTTGGTTGGAACATGAGAACTTATTCCATCTTCTTAGGCCTATCAGAATCTTCTGATGTGGTAGGTAGCTTCTTCTTTGGATTGAACATAGCAGACTCATCAAAAGTAACATGTATGGAATGAACAATCTTTCGATCAATATGGTTTCAAATTTGATACCATCGGTGTATCCCATTAGTATGCCATTATATGCTCTAGTCTCCAACTTGTCATTACCTGTATGGTGAACGTACATAGGACAACCAAAATATCGAAAGTAACCAAGATACACCGCTTTACCTCTCCATTTTTCCTCTGAAATTTTCCCACCTATGGCTGAGCACGGAATTCGATTAATGATATGCGCCGCAGTTGATAATGCCACAGCCCAAAAGCCTCTAGACAAGCCCGTCGTCAATATCAAGCAACGAGCCTTCTCCAGTAGAGTCCCATTCATCCTTCCTGCAACCATATTGGATTGCGGATCTCCGGGTGTAGTGAAATGTCTCTGAATGCCATACTGTCTACAAAAGTCGAGGAACTCCCTAGAGACAAATTCATTGCCATTATCAGATCTCAACACCTTCAACCTAGAACCAGATTGGTTCTCAACAAGCACTTTTCAGGATTTGAACTTCTCAAAACTTTTTGATTTTTGATTTGGCCTTCATCACATACACCTATGCTTTTTGAGAAAGGCCATCAATGAAAGAGATAAAATATTTTTCTCCTCCAAAAGAAGGAGTAGCAACTGGTCCCCAAACATCTGTATGCATGTATTCAAGTACTCGCCACGATCTATGGAGTCCAACTCCAAAAGATACTTTAGTTTGCTTGCCTAACACACACTCTTGACAAAAGTCCATCTTTTTGAAGCTTTCTCCTTTGATCATCTTCCACCATCGAAGCAACTCTAAGCCCTTCTCTAAAATATGACCTAACCTGAGATGCCAAAGCCTTATGGCATCCAAAGCACGAGAACTGTCTACTCCAACACACGACTCTCCAAGAACTGTGGTTCCTTTCAGCAAATACAGATTTCGGAACACATCTCCTTTCATATGAACTAGTGCACCTCTCGAAACATTCAAACTATCCTTCTTGATAGTTACTTTGCATCCCAAAGATGTCAATTGTCCTAAAGAAGTTAAGGACTTTCGAAGACCTCGAATATACCGGACACCTGTCAAAGTGCGTATCACTCCGTTAAACATCATGATCCTCACTGTACCTTCACCCATTGCTCTATAACTAGCATCATTACCCATAAGAATAGAGCTTCCTTCTTATCCAATGAAAGAACTAAAGTAATCCTTATTAGGCGTCATATAGAAAGAAGCCACCGAGTCCAGCGCCTAATGGTCTATGACATCCGATACTGCTGTAGACAACACGTTGTCAGATACAGACTTCTCCATTGCAAGTGATGAAGATCTGTCTTCTTCCTTTTTCTTCAAATCTGGACAATCCTTTTTCCAATGACCAGGTTTCTTGCAAAGCACTTCCCGTCCTTATACTTTCCTCTCCTGCCATTACCAAGATTCTTGGACTTGGAACGCCCTCTAGAGTGCCAATTCTTCTTATCTTCTCCACCTCTTTCAACAAACAGGCCGTGAATACTACTTCCACATCTACTTCCTTCACTTATCATCTTCATCCGATCTCTCAAGCCCTTAGATATAAGGCCTGACTTCACATCTTCCACTGTTAATGTGTCTTTAGCGAAGATAAGGCTGTTAGCGAAACCTGTGTATCGCTCTGAAAGAGAACACAAAAGAATCATGGCCATTTGCTCCTCATCCATCTTCAAGTCAACAGTCTTCAACTTCATCATGAGATCATCAAAGAAATTAAGATGTACCTTCACTGAAGTACCTTCTCTCATCCGCATGGCGAAAAATATCTTCGGTAATATCTGACGGTTAGTCAGATATTTCTTCAAGTAGAGATTTTCTAGCTTGGTCCAAATGCCTCTAGTAGTGGTCTCACTGCTAATTTCTGGGATGACATTCTCTTCCATAATTAGTTGTAAAGTAGTAAACGTCCATTTCTCCATCTTCTTCATTTCCACGACTGAGATGTCAGCCGTCAAATCCTTAGGGGAAAACACTACTGGATGGACTTTATTCCTCATTAGAACAGCCTTCATCCTCCATTGCCACTTCTCGAAGTCTTTATCCCCATTTCATTTCTCAATTGTCAAATGTGATCCTGACGCAATATACATCCCTTTAGTATAGGTTCTTGTAATAACTGGAGTCGCTTCATCTCCTGCAATAGTGTCTAACACTCCTCAATCGACCTTGCAGCTCTGACACCAAACTGTTGGGGAAAATCTCTTTAGACGATCAGTCTAAGTGGATAAAAACCCAACGCAGTGGAAAGCAACGAACTAGATCGTGATTGTAGTGAGACGGAACAAACGGAGATAAACACCAGAACAGACAGTCACAGATCAATGCAATGTAGAAAAATAAATAAAACCACTAGTTATAGTGGTTCCACTACCGCGAGGCAGTGTACGTCCACTTGGGGAGAGGAGATTTTATAAATCACTGAAAGATTAAAGTTACAAAATTGATTCACTTTTGGAGACTAAACATGAAAAGAATTTACAATACAGACAAATTCAACAGAGTTTCGGCTCTCTAGAATGGCTGCCATTGCTGTTCAGAAGCTCCACTATTTATAGAGTGAAGATATGAAGAGGGGTAGCTGCTATATAGTAGACCTGGAGTTTAGTTCGGCACATCTGGTCCGGCAAACAACACAACAACATTTGGTTCAGCAAACAACACTCAAGATTTGGTCCATAAACAACATTCAGGATCTGGACCGACAAAAAACACTCATGATCTGGACTTGCATAGTCCAATACCGAACCAAATATTTGGTTCGGCCTTAACTTAGTTCGGCAGAGCACCGAACGAGACTTCCTCTTTCCTTCACTGCTGATCGAAGCACTACCGCCGAACCAAAACTCTGACCCGGTCTTCCATCGAACGAGGTCACCTTCTCACCTAACAAACTCCACCGGACCAAATCTTTAGTCCGAAATGTCCTCCACCAAACCAGATTTCTGGTTCGGCCTTCCTCAATTATCGAATGAAATTGCTCCTCCATCGAACGAGCTCGACAACTTCAACTCCACAGCCTAGGGCTTCACCTTCGTCAATTCGTGAGATTCTCCAACGGCTTCTTTCCGAATTCAGGTATCAATTTCTAACATAAGGGGCTTGTTATTTTCGACTAGGATAAGCAGGGGTAGTCTGCCCATATTGATGGTTGATGTGGGTTAGAATTTGAATTAAATGAAAGGAGAATCGGTGTGAGAAAAATAAGGATCTTGATCATTGTTTTACTCCTTAGGACCTCTTTATTTAATTATCTCTAATCCACACACTTGATTGATTTTTTGGAGCCTCCATACCTTCCTTTTACTAGCTGAAATCATACTCTCTCTCTCTCCTTAAATTTTCAAGCATCTTATATACAAATCAGATCAAATACAATCGTCGGTTGTAAAGCTGTTTGGAAGCTGCAACTTCTAAACTTAGAATTAGATTCAAGGAGTTTATTTCATCACTTAAAAGTGCAAATTTTAGGATTTGGTGAAAGGTAAATTTCTTGTTTATTAACATATATAAATGCTTATTTAATTATTATATAACATGCTAATTAGTTAGAAATTATAACGAATATGTATGTCGATATATTGTCACATATTGATGGTTATATATATGTGTGCACATATTGAAAAAACTTTCTTTTGTATATGTATGTTTGCAAGTGCTCATGGCCAAACTAAAAAAATTAGTGTGTGTGCGCGTATTGTATTTATAAAATAAATTATTTAATTAATTTACAATTGATCATACCAATAAAATACATATACATATGTTCACAAATAATATGAAACTTTAGCATAAAATTTAGTACAAAATATTATTCATTTTGTTTTAAAAAATTCAAAATTTTATTTATTTGAGCATTTTCGTATGGTTTCTAAATTAAATAATAAACGTTTATATGCATGTATTATGTATGTATGTTTATAAGTAATTACATATATATGTATATATCATATACAAATTATTTTACTAAATATATATATATATATATATAAACACGCATATATAAATGTATTTTAAAAGTTCTTTATGTAAGTTTGTTTATAATTATTTTTTATAATATATATATAACTATATTTATACACTTGTATATATTTATATTATTTTGATACATGCGTGCACACACAAATATATATTTTTTGACAATGCATTTGTATACACAGGGACTAACATGTCTGTTATGGTGTAAATCTCAACAACTGTACACGGATATATTAAACCATGTACACCTTATTTATGTTGCACCTGCACTCACACACATGTGTGTGTATGATACACACATGTGTGTGTATGATACACACATGTGCGTATATATAATAAAAACTATATTTAGGAATTAAATAAAATATTGATTTTATTTGAAAATAAAATTTAGAAAAGTTCTAAATAAATATAGACTTCATAAGCCTAATAAAGATCCTAATGGAATAAATATTTTAAAACTTACCAATTTACCCGTTGGGTGTTGGCCCATTTCCAAAAGATTACTCTGCTTAATTTAATCACCGAGGGTTTATGTGAAACTGTTTTAAGGAAGGCGCGAAAATGAATTTTGAGACTTATGAAGTGTGTTTGAGAAAATATTATCCCTTATTATCCACAATATAGTATTAGAGGATGTTTGATACCTATTTAATAATTATTAGCCAAAAAATTGATCTAAAATCTCAAAATAGCTAGCGTGGAGCCTAAAATTCTGTATGTAATCTAAGGCTCTAATATTGTTACGATTATTAGTCTTCTATTTCAGGAATGTGAAAGTTGAAAACCTTTATTTTAGATCAAATCAACATAAATCAATCGAAAGTATTGGAAATATATTAAGAAAAATATAGAGAAGAAAGACATAATTTTTAGTACTTCAGTCATGCCTAAGTCAACTTAAATGATATTTTATTATTGCTTATACACTATTTCTAGCACTAAATACAATTAGTCCCGAAATTTCATCAAGGACTAAAATGGCAACACTTTCCTTAAGATGTGTGAGATCGAATTGCCAAGGTCCCCTTCTAGTTGCATATAGACCCATATTTATAGCTGTAATAGCTCGTTATTATGCCTTAGAGTCGTTAACCTTTACCAATAATCAGTTAGAATACATCAAGGTTAAGATTCGAGTGAATAGAAAGAAGAATGGGTCAACTATGACCAAATATATGGTTCGATACTGATTCATGGATCTTATGTTCTTTATTTTCTTTGATATATCTTTGTTACTTCAAGTTGCAATCTTCCTTGATGCCTCTAAGCTAGATTCTTCAACATATTCATTGAGAATGATATCTAATGAAGAAAACTTATAGATCGGTCCTGATCCATCTATGGATCAGTACTGATCCATGGACTTAGCTAAATTTCTTCTTTTTCTTCTAATGTGCTTTATTCTCAATCATTCTTAAGTCCAACATCAGTTCCTTCATCATTGTAAAGTCTGAAATCATAATATCATTGCTTATGAAAAATCATGGATAAGATTTGCGCCCTAAAGTACGCCTCTTTCAATGTAAAACACGATACGATTGAAGACAAACAACCATGTCCTAATTGAATAGATGCTTTCATTACTTGGACCTTTCCACGAAACTTTGTGTTTTCAAAACACTTCATTTCCACATAATCCTTGAGATATATCTTTTCAATAAGTTTAAATTCTGGATTTTTATAGCCTAAAAATCTCGTTCTTCCAGCAAAGATTTCCTCTGTTCATAAGTGAGTTGAAGTAGATAAATCTTCGAGTTTTACTCATCATTGAGAATTGTTTTGTTAAAGGTGAGAGATCACTTTCTCTTTTTTAAACCTATTATTTTATGGATCGGTATCGATCCATCGATGAATATATATCTGTATCGACTAATATTTCTACAAGTACTTTTAGTACTCGGTCGATTGTCTCACATGTTTCATTTTCTTCCATTGACTTCTTTTTTAACTTAGAAAGCTTGGTCTTCCAAGCTTCTCAATCTCGAGCATTCTAATCCCCAAACTGATCTTCCTTCAAGGTATGATGCCTCTTTCCTTGTCGCGCACTCCACTCAACCTTGCCTTGGCCTCCATTGATGCCTCCCTCTCTTGACCTCTTGTCCAATGATTTCTGACTATGTTGATTGGATAGGGAGTAGTTGACTGGTTTTTGTGAATTTGAGGTTGGATTGAATCATAGATGATAAACATTCTCCTATGGAATTAGTTTCAAATAAAATTTAATAATTTGAGGCGGTTGTATAAACCCTATAGCAATTGATATTGGTCATGTCGGTAGAACGTTGCAGATTCAAAGATTTTGTTGAGTTCCATTGGTGAAATGTCCATGAATACACATTCCATTAATATTCATCTTCGGCGGTTCCAAAGTTTACGATTACTAGGAAGATGCATTACCTATTTAGGGAAGGACTGATTGAAAACCAAACTTCCCGTCTGTATAGAATATTTTGGGACTATTAATGTAATCATTATGTTAATAGTCTCCATTCAACACACAGTTTCATCGCATGTCAAGAACTCACTTGCTACGAGTGAGCGTCCACTTCATATAGCATATTTTAGTAAACCATGCATATAGCACAATATACACGCACATATAGGATATAAATTTTATTCAAATCGATGTACGGAGCTCGATGAGTCGACACACGTTAACATTCATTGATCGTACATTGAACGTGCTAGAGCTAGATATGCTAACTACGCATGCGTAGATAATGAAATTATACCTTGTAATGCCCGTCCCGTGAGTCTTATTTCCAACATAGATATGACCACTCGACACTCTACCAAACTAACTACTTGATAGAATTGGGGGTATAATCTAAGGGAAATTATGTAATTTATTGTAGATGATTAACTCTGTAATAATCTCATTCGGAATAAAAATGTGTTTTTCTTTCTATAATGTAATTGTTATAATGTGTTATATTTATTTAAGTATATTAATAGAAAATTCATACATGGTATGTTTTGTGAGAGTAATTACAATGTGTTGTAATCGTGATCTATTTATCACGATATAATAAACATGTCGTTTTAAATATTCATAGTCAATATGTATCAAAACTAAATATCAATACATCTTTTAAGACGAGTACGCACCATTCTTCAAATGTTGGGCAATGTATTACTCATGGTGTAACGACCCAGAATTTTTGATAATTTAAATTTGGTTATTTAATTAATTTTGAATATCAATAAGTGGAATTTTTAAGTCAAACAATTTATTTATCGAATATTTGGATTTAATTGGTCAATTAAATCGATAATATAATAGTGAAATTCCAGAAATAATTTAATTTTGGGTTAAATAAGATTGAAAATGATTTGGAAAATTTTGTTATATCATATTAAAGTTATAGAAATGTTTTAGAACTTGTAAAACTGAATTTAAAGTTTCGGAAGTTTGTTCCTCTTTGGCTGGATTGTTGTGGAATGTTGCCAGCTCAAAGGAGTACGGATTTTCGGTTCTTTACACATGGCTGCTGGGGCATTAAGAGATTATGTACTGATATTTATGGGAAAACCATGGAATGACTCACTTGACAATTTTCTGTTAGTTAACATAACAAAGGTCAAACAGAAAATATCGATATAACAATATTACATAGTTCTCTCGACTTGAGATTAATGTGGAAATTCAATGTGAGCACTCCATTTAGATTATAGTTAAATCATGGCACTGTATCTATTGAATGACTATAGTAGGGTCTAAGTTAAAACATTGGAAGTGAAACACTATTAAGTAGAGAATTTATCTCCTTAGTTTTATGAGATTAGTATCACAGTCAACTTAAAGTCAAAATATCTGGCCAGAGCAATTTGATTCATAATAATTGTTATTATTGAACTAAGGACTTTGCGTTTGGACTATACAAGTTGAATATGGATGATATTAGAATTTGGATCAATGCTAAATTCCATAAGTCCTAATGCGATATAGTTTTGACAAAGAGAATTAGTGTAAATAATTGTCACTAATTTGATTTAATCGAAATGCGTAAGCAATAAATTTGGCTAAACTATCACATTATTAGCTAAAGTGATATGTAAACGTTAATATTTGAAATGTTCGGTATTAATTGGTGACCATATTTAAACCTAAGAGTCACACAACTGTAATATTAAATACTTCTACTACTACCCGATTTAATTAAATTAAAATTATTATAAATTAATTAATATTTATAAAATATAATTATAAAATTATATTTGATATGTGTTGATCGGTATTGAAAATAGTGCTTATATAAAAGTTATATACACATGAATGATATGCGATATCGATGTACATTTGAATTTAATTTAAATGTAAATTATCTGATTTGGTTTATAGAAGAATGGTAGCTGTAACAACCCGATTTTTAAGTAGAAGTTAATAATAGTAATATAATTAATTAAGATTGGAATTTGCATAACAAATTGGTTTTGGAATTATTTAATTAAAAAAATTCTTAAATGTAAAAGTGTAAAATTTAAATTAGAATAAGCTGAAATATGGAACATGTTATATAAGAGGGAAGTAATTGGAAATGAAATGCTAGTTGGAAAAGAAATGATTTATAAATAACATATTGAATTTATTTTAAACTATGTTGAATTTAGCATGTAAGTAAACATAAATATATTGTATATTTATTTATAGCGGCCGACTATTTGAATACAAATTGATGACACAAATGGAAACACAAAAGATCGGGACAATCGGATCTTTTTATCTTTACATGGAAGGTGGAATTCAGGGGGCAATCTGATGGTAGAGGTCCCTTGTGCCACCAATTGTGTCACCAAATTGTGTTCAAGTACACTTTCTCTTATTTATGATCATTTAGCATGGGCCCATGCCCATCTATTCAAAACCCATGTAATCTAAACCAATTTCCAGAGTATTGACTTCCTCTTCATGAAATCACTCGCATACTCTCATTTTCAGAAATTTCTTCTCCCAGAAGCTTTTGAACACAACTCTTCCACCTTTAAATTTTCAAATACAAATTGTATAAATCAAAAATAAAATATGAAATTTTAATATGGTTGTCTTCAAGCTTGCACACATCCACACCTAAGAAGGAGATTAGTTCGTTAGTATATGGTGAGTTGCGTGAGTGATCGATAGAAAGAAGAAGGAGAAGACGCGAGTGTCGGGTAAGAAATTCTCTCTCAAAATCTATGCTAATCGATGTAATTTTTATATATGTTTGAATTGTTCATATTGCTTTTTACATATGTTTGAATTTTTCATTTTGCCGAGTATCATTGCTTACATAAATTGAAAAAATAATAATTTAATAGAGTGCCTATTAATTATTGATCAATAGAAGCTAGACATACCTTGTACATCTGTTTGTGCCTTCTCGGTGTCTTTTTATGCATTTGTGTGTGTTTAGTGGGAGCAACGTATTTAGTATAATTACTATATATGTGTGATTGGAAGTGTGAGTGTATAAGCATGTGCTGTGTGAATATGGGTTATGCGTGAGTTTTAAATTGAAAAGTGTGTGTGCATATACTTGTTTGTGCATGTGTTTTTCTCAGGGTAAATTTATTTATAAACCTTTTAGAGTCTTTAATAATCATTTATAAAACAAACCTATCAGTATGAATATATATGTATGTATGTATGTGTATGTAAGTATACGAGTAGTAGTTTATACACCTTATAAACATATACAGTAATTGTCTGTATCAATACCAGTATATATGGCATGTCCTTTGGACGTGTACAAAGAAAACGCGAGTTAAATTGTTTTTAGTGCAAAATAATGTGTACAAATACATAAAACAGGACGTACTCATTTTAGACATAAATTTGGTTGTCATGTAAATGCTGAAGGAAAACAAATTTGTTCTGTATAAAATTTATTATTTGAAGTATCTGTTAAGAAGGTCACGAGAAATACGAATGTCTAATGAACATTTGACAAATAATATACCATTTGTATATCAATTATTTTCTCTCCTCCTTTATTTGAATTTTACGACATCAATATATAAAAAGAATATAAACGATGGACTTAGAAACGTTTTCGAAGAAATATTTAACATAACTCATGGTGCTAAAAGGACCCTTACATTTTACAACTATTGTCACTATATTTGACACAAATCCATGTTTCAAATTAATCATATTGAAGCAAACAACACCACATTTAATGAACATAAGTTGGAAATGATAAGTTCAAATTGGAGAAAGTAAAGTTACATCCATGTTTAAGCTTTGACCACCTAGATACTTTTCTAAAGATAAGCTCGTGACTAAGAGAGAATCTAATTGATCTGTAATATTCTTGACTATTTTCTTAGCGTACTATGAAATATTGGTATGGGAATTCAGATGACTTTTGGGATTGGCTTGAAGCGTTCTTCCTTCTTGGTTGTTGCATTAGATGGTGATGTCGTTAGTGCTGCTTCCAATGCTTTCATTTGAGGTGTTCTTTTAGTAATTTTCAGTAAATACGAATCCACTTATTTCTTTTATCTTTTCTTTTTTCTAATCAATGTACAATAAAACCAAACATTTATCAGTTCTCTATATTTTTATAGTGTAAGTCGACTATGGACTTATTTCCCAGAATATAGCATTTTGGCAATCCCCATGTATAGCATTATAAGCACAAACCCAATATTAATCATTATTTAAGGATTATCACATCCGATAATGGGTTTCGGTCAAATTGAGGTCAGCCATGCTTGTGGAGTTCAACATTCGTTAAAATAAATACTTTTATTTTGAGTTTAGCTTGGATCTCGTTTGTTATAATATAACCAAACATGTATGAAGTCTATGATAAGGACATGTTGTTGTGTGCATATTATGCTACCATAAAAGCAAATACATGCAGAATAGCAAAAGTGCTAAATAACACATCTTTCTTGAAAATAAGCAAACTATTGTAGCCAATAAATTGTCAAATCTAATAGCTAAATGAATTATAGATAACATCTGGCATTCCACTTAATCTCCATACCAATCGGACAATTTTAGCAAGACATGTATACAATAGTTTACCTTTGGAAACTACTTGCATCAGGCTGCTTTGATTGACATCACTCAAATATGTTATATGTTAAATGTGTCTAGTGCATGGTGCTAGTTAACCATGTACTTTCCCGAGTGGTCACTTTTTTTCCATTTCCGTTATTTCTCACATTTTGCTTCCATTTTTGCTTTGGGTTTTATAATTAACTACTATCCAGTTGTTCCATTAATTAACCTTGATTCACTTCGATGACTAAGAATATATCGTAATATTATGGTCATGCTTGTTAACTGTATAACAATGAGTAACATAGAGCTTATATTTATTTCGGGTGTATGCCTATGAAAAATAGTTTGTCTTTGTCGTTCCTCTCCTAAACTCTTCTTCGTCATCAGTCCCAACAGTGTTCTTGGGAGACTTTAAACCATATTTCTCTAGCTTGTTAATCTTCATCATCATCCAAATACTAAAAAGCTACAGCAATTAAATTATTCAACTTTATTAAAGCATCTGATATTTCAGTTTATTTAACTTTCATGCTATAATCAGTGTATTACCTGATAGCTGAATAATAATATATAAGCCATCATGTTACATATGTACATGAAAACACGAAATTTATGGATAAAAATTAGATTTTTTATGAATAAACACCAGAAATAAAACACCTTAATCATATGAGTAGTGTGAATTTATTTTGAAATCTAGAAATGTAAAAAATAAACATTTTTTTTTGGTTTAAAGAGTTAATATTAATTGTCAGTAATTCACTATTTAAGCAATAACATATACATCCAATCTAAATATCTGATTTATGCATTACACTTTACATGTTTCATGTACATTTACCACCAAACAACCATTCATTATATATTAATTTCATATATTTTAGCATTATAAATTATATAAAATTGAATCATAATTTAAGTATTACAGAAAACACACTCACGGTTAACATTATCAACTTGTATATATATGAAGTTTGAAACTTTGAATATAAGATCCCGCAGCAATGGTTTAAAGAATTTGAAGTGCAGGACACTACCTGGCTAGTTTCGCTTCCTTTAGCATCATTCTCTCTCTAGCATAACTCAAAATTATTTGTTCGTCAACATTAGGGCCATAACTAAAGCAAGTACGTTTAAGAATATAATATGAATGAGATGTGTACGATAATAATACTCTATCACCAAGGGATAATATTTTCTAAAGAACAGAAAAAAGAATCTCCATATATTGAGCTACAATTTACTTATCAACATTCAAGATATTGCAATTTAATAAACTGACTATTCTAGTCTATTTCAAAGATTAAATCAAGATATCTCAAATATGAGTCCTTGATAAATTTTATAGTTCCATAAATATAAAATAACACTATATGTAAGTTACTGACCTATATATATATATATATATTGAAATTCAAGGACGTAAAAAGTCAACGTTTCTAATAATCTGCAAAAAGGAGCTAGAGAAAGGAACTCATACCGTTTGAAAGCGCCTGAATAACTTTTTTTCCTTTCACATTTCAACAAATACCTTATTTGCAATAAAAACTAAAGCAACTTCCACATATGCGTCTCCAATATCTAACAGTAAAAATATTTCAAAATAATCAAAACTTATGTGATAGGATTAAAAGCTATTTATATAAATTTAACAATCAAGGATTTAAAAATGTGATTGACAACAAAGGCGATGAGTTAAAAAAACATAAAAGAATAAGAGTTGAAAAACATTTTGCTTAGCATTAATTAAATATACTTGATCGGCACTGATAATCAATTGTCTCAGCAAAACTTTCGGATTTCAATAATAGCCATAAATACTTTCAGCCGGAGCAAAAATGAAGTCATGAATCTCAGGCTTGACTGAAAATATATAATTTTGAATACTTCATTAGAGAGAGAAGATAAGTAGACAAATGCCAAAATAAATATATATTTATCCTTTGTATCAATGTAAAGTTGATGGGTTTTTTTATAATTTTAAAAGGTTTATTAGGTTATTTCATTCCAAAGCTTTGTTTCAAACTCATGGATGCAATAGGAGAGAATTATGCAAACATGTGCTTGTAATTTGACAACAATATCCTTACCACAACATACAATTTTACATGGGCATTTGCGTAACTTCAAAAGCTTCAAGTAGAGGTATTCTTATTATATATGGTTAAGATTATATATTATTACTATTGTTATGTATTGTAACCCATTACATACCTTTCATACATACACATACATACATACACACACACACACACACGTGTATGTGTTTGTGCAAGCTTTAGTAATTTAAAATCAATATATATATATATATATATATACACACACACACACACACATTTGTCATTGTATCTTTTCTTGTGCTCTCTGGTTTCATTTATTAACATGTATATCTAACTTGAACATTTACATAGGAGAAGTGTACATATAGTTTACATATATAGGTGATTATTTATATGTGTTGCATGCGTTCAAGTGTAGGTGAGTATTCTAATTTGTGCTCTGTCGTTTGTCATTCATGTTGAATAGCGAGCCTATACATGGGCTTGCATACTTTAATATTTATAGTCTGTAGTTGCTCATTTATTAGGAATTTGATCTATTGTTATGCCATTACTTTGATATTTTTCATATTAATTTGACTATTTAGTTTTTTATAAATCTTATGTTGCATTTACATCTTGCTGTTTTCATTCAAGTATTTTCAGTACTTATGCATGTAATGTTACCTCATAGGCATACAAGCTTCTCTAGTTTGTAATTAAAATAATATATATATATATATATATATATATATATGTACGTATGTACGTATGTATGTATGTACGTATGTATGTATATATGTATGTATAATTAGATAGCTATAGAAAATGTATCTAAACTTAATATATTTGTATATGTGAACTAGGTCTAATTTTTTTAAGAATAATAGAGTAATTTTCTAATATAGTGACTACTAATTATAATTAAATTTTATAAAAGATTAAGAAACTAATTATTTATTGTAAATAATAAGATTACCATTGAATTTATTTCTTGACAACTCAAGTAAATTTGTGCATTGTTCATTCACAAATATTTTTCTATGGGGTAAAGTTGTGAATAAATTTATTTATGTATCAATTTAGTTATTTGTAATTTTATTTGAACTTGTTTTCCTATTTAGTATTTAACATACATTGATTTAGAATATATGAAATAATTTTATATGCATTAGTTTTACATCTAATTTGAGTAAAATCCATTTATTAAATAAATAAATCATTGATTCAATAATAACTAATTTAACTTACTTGAATGTATTCCACTGTTATGTATGTAAAATACACTAGTTCTCTTCCTATATATGTAAGAAATGCGGATTATGGATCTTAAGGCTAAGATTAACGCTAGAGGGGGGGTGAATAGTGTTAATAAAGAATTACTAAATCTTTTTGAGTTTATGTTAATTTAGACACAAATGTATGCAATATACGGAAACAGGAATGATCATAGAAACAAACACAGATGCATAAATAAAATAAAAGCAGCAAAGGAAAGAACACACCGGATTTTATACTGGTTCGGAGTTACCCTACATCCAGTCCCGCAACACAAGTACGGATTTTCTTTCAATAGCAATCGTACAATTACACCCTCGGTTTCAAGGCTACGAGGTACACCCTCCAGAATTTCGATTCTCTGGGTAGAGATACTTGATTTCCGGGCCACAAGTTTACCCAATTGATTTACCAAGGATACAATCAATCCTTTTCCCTTTTGATTGATTTCCAAGGCTACAATCACACCTTTTCTCGCTTAATAGATTACAAAGAAGTCTATAACTCTGAATAGCACTGAGAACCTTGTAGAGAAAGTGATAGAGAATCAAACTAGAAGTAATCGAGTATGATTCAATGTTGATTTCGATAGAGTAATGATAAGAATATGTATTAAGAAATGTGGAAGAAGAAGAGGAGTGAAAACCAGAAAAAAGTGATTAAAAATTCGTTGAAAATGACCCCTATTTATAGAAGAACAACAACCATGACCATTCATGAAGTGTTATGGCGAATAGATACTTCTTTTGAAATTTGAATTTTTGAACCAAACTGTCACCATGTCGACATGGTACCCATAGGCATGTCGAGATCCCAAAGGATTTTTTGGTGTTTTGATTTTCTTTGAAAATAACCTTTATCTTATATAAAAACTATTTTAAACTTTATAAATATACTTGACTATAGTTAAAATTCATAAGTAAATATAGAAGAATAATATATATAGTTTTAACTATAATTTTATATTTAAATCTAAGTGTAAATATTTAAAAGTTAAATATATTATTTGAAAAGATAGTTTAAAATCAGGAGTAATTTGACTTTGAAAATAAAGATGTTTTTTAGGCTAAAATTATTTAAAATCAGGATCGAGGGTTTTGAATTTTTTAAAAGGAAAGTTTTGAAATCATTTTGAAAACAAGATAATTTTGTAAAATCATTTGAATTAAAATTAGTGGATACAAAACAACGTCCCACTAGATTTTCGTAGGTTTCATCCTACTTAGGGTTCCATCCCTTTAACGGGCTCAAAATGGATTCCATTCCACGAATAAATTGGCTTTTAAGATGCCAATGCTTTTCTACGAGTTTTAACAAAAATTCCTAATAAAAAATACTTATCCTTGAAATCTTGAATTCTTGATAATCTTGATACTCATGAGTCTTCTATCTTGATATCTTGAATCTCTATACTGTGCAGTCTTCATTCTTAGTACCTTCATGATTAAATCCTGCATATACATTTATATCTAAACTTATAATGTTAGTATTTATATTTTATAATCTATTCTAAGGTTGTTATCATCAAAACCATCATCTCACGGACTAACAATCTCCCTCTTTTTTATGATGACAACCTTTGTTTATAAAATATTACTTCTATTCTAATAACACCCCCTAAAACTAATAACTCCCCCTTAATCTATACCTAACTACCCTATTTTATATTTCTCCCCCTTTGTCATCAACAAAAACTTACTCCCCCTCATTCTTGGACTTCAGTACCTGCATTGTTAAACTATACAACGGAATATGTAGATTAAGAAATAATTATACTTATGAACATGATAACTAATCAAAGTCTATATACATTTCAATGTGTGTATATATATGTTTTATACAACAAATTTCAAACCATTATCAAGAAATCAATCCACACAGAATATCAATCCAAACCAAATCAATTCAAACAAATCAAACAAAGCAAACAAATAAAAATCAAACGTTACATGGAACTTCCACCCATCCTTCTTCTCCAAAGATTGGGTCTGCCTTAATAGCATCCCAATTATCATTGTCATTGGTGAGAAAGACAGGAGGATGTGCTTCGTTATCATCCTTGTGTAGAGAGGAGATCATCCATCGTATCGCATCGAAGTGCCTTTCTTTTTCCTTGATCATCTGCATTTGACTCAATTCTAAGCGACGCTGGTTTCGTAGAATAAACGAGAGAATATTCTTGAACGAATTAAGAGTTTCTTCAAGATTTTCGGATAGATTGTGAATATGATTAGCCATAGTTGAATTTTTGAAAGAAATAAAGGATATAGATGATAAGAAATGAATTTCAGTGAAGAATTCTGGATGAAACAGATATTTATAGGTGTAGAAATTCGTTTGAAATGAATAGACATTTGGTAGTTATTCAAATTTCAAATTCAAAATCAATTGTCATTTCTGACCAGTACATGTCGACGTGGTCATATAGGGGATGTCGACGTGGGTTAGTGAAAACTTATGACAAATTGATTTTGAGAATAATTGTGTGTGTGTGTGTGTGTGTGTATATATATATATATATATTTATATTATATACTAACATTTATTCTAGAGATAAGATAAGGTAGATAACAGAAAGGAAATTTCATTTCATTGCATACTACGATAATACAATGATTAAGCACACAACAAACTACATGAACATTCGAAATAAAGCAAACTAAAACAAATACAACAAGATACGAAAAGATAAAACTAGTTAGAGGATGAAGATGATGACGATAATCCAAGTTTCTTGCTGACTTTTGAAAAGAACTTGTTCATCTTCGAAGAAATATTATACAACTTTTTACTAATGGATAGCTTTAGAATCCGTTGATTCTCCACAATAATCTTTTGGTTTTTGAGAAGGGTTTTGTTGGATGGATTGAAAGGATATTCAATGCTTTCCAAAGAAGTTTCACCTTCTTCTTCTTCTTCAATTTCCATTTCATCCCCTTCTTCTTCTTCAGTTTCCATTTCATCCCCTTCTTCTTTTTCCTCTTCCTCTTCTTCCATTTCCTCATGAGCCAAACGCTCTTCCTTTTCGGTAAGGGTCTCATATGGTTGAAAAACAAATGGATTTTTCATAAGCGAAATGTTGGAATGGTTGAAAACTTTTCTAGAAACAAATTCTTCACCTTTGAAATCTACTCCAAAATAGTTAAAAATCCGAGTGATATAAATTCCATGGTATAAAGTATTCTTACCCATTTCAAGATTTTCAGGACGAAGTTCATCCAAAATAACTTGCTTTCAATTTATGTCATAATTTTCGAAAATAGCAAAAAGAGCTTTGCAAACTTTTGAAGTAGGATTGTCAAAATTTCCCGATCTTGGGGTCAAAGTATGTTGCAAAAGAAGATTAACAATTCTTGCTTTAGGTCGAAAATTTCTATTTTTAAAATCAAAATCATCATCTCCTTCAAAAATGTGATAAAATGTCTCACGATCATGTTCATCGATTTTAAAATTAGAAATATCTATTCCCGAATTCTTGCAATTGAGAATGATACCCAAAAGATCACAATTCAAAACAATTTGAGTGCCTTTGACACTACTCCAAATTTCATTTTCATTTCCAACATAAAATCCGCGATTTAAGTTCGCATAGAAAATTTTGACAAGATTAGGATAGCAAACAAAATCAATTTGAGAAGAGTCAATAAGACTAAGAACACAATTGTTTGCAAAAAGAAAATCAATTTCATAAGAAGAAAAATCTTGAAAAATAGCAAATTTTCCAGGATGGACTTTGGCATAGTTAGCATAATTGATGTATGCTTTTATTGCCTCCGGATCATTGAATAATTGCTCTTTGATTTTTCTGGAAATTCTCATGGTTGAGGGGTTGCTTGAAGAAGCCATTAGAGTAGAGAGTAGAGAGTAGAGAGGTTGAAGTTATGAAGAGAGAGTTTAGATTTGAAAATAAAAGTGAAAAGATATGATAAAAGATAGTGAACAAATAGATTCTCAAAGGACATATTCTCTAGTCAAAAGGTATCTTTTCAGAGAATTGAATGAAATGAAAAGGTAGAGGGAAATTCAAACATTTGAATTCAAATTTTGAAATCCAAATTCAGGTAGCCATGTCGACATCATGGTAGGGACCATGTTGACATGTGATTTTGAATTTTCATGAATTGATTTTTCCTGAGATCTCTAATATATATATTATTATTATTAATGTCTATTATATACTTCTGAAATATTATTATACTTATAATATATTTCAGAAAGTATTAAAAATAATAATAATAAAAATAAAAATAATAAGATAATAATAAAAAATAGAAAATAAATTTTAAAATTCAAACAACACACCAATTCAAAATCAATCAATCAAACAAACAAGCAACTAATTCTAAGCAAGCAATTTCAACCAATTGTACTGTAAACGTGTACCTTTTTTTGAATCCATTTCTCTGAATTCGTCGGAGTTGAGAACAGCTGTGAAAAGTCGAATTATATGTCTTCTGATCATCATCACTTGAGGATGAGTCTGAGTCATCTAGAGTAGCAGTAAATGCACGCTTCTGTTTCTTTGCTAGATTATTGTTCATAGGAGGATTCTGCCTATCTGGATACGGATAGTCTCTTTTGAAGTGGCCTGGTTTATCACAGTTGTAACACTTGTCATTATTTGGCACTATATTCTGATTTCTAGAATTCTTATAGTTGTTTCTCTTGAGATTATTCATCTTTCTGTATTTCAGGAATTTCCTAAAATTTCTGGTCATAAAGGCTATCTCTTCATCATTATCACTGTTTGAGTCTAATCCATCGGTCAATGCATTGAATGCTATTGATTTCTTTTCAGATGCTTTACTTTCTCTTGTCCCGATCATTTGAACTTCATATGACATTAGATTTCCAATCAATTCTTCTATCTTCAAAATACTGATGTCATTTGCCTCTTCGATCGCAAGTGTCTTTTGATCCCATTTTGGAGTTAGAGAATTTAAAATCTTTCTGACTTGATCTTCTTTAGAAAATTCCTTTCCCAAAGATATTAGAGAATGCACAATATCCTGAAATCTACTATACATATCGGAAATAGACTCATTAGCATTCATTTTAAATAATTGAAATAGATTTTTGAGCATGAAAATTTTGGTCTGTTTAACTTTGCTTGTTCCTTCATGAGTAACTTGCAAAGTTTTTCAGATTTCATATGCAGACTTACAAAATGACACTCTATTGAATTCATTTCTATCTAGTGAACAAAACAAAATATTCATTGCCTTAGAATTATTTTGTGCAACATTCTTTTGCTCAGTAATCCACTGTGCAAAATCAGGTGTGGGTTCAGAATATTCAGTTTGTGTGATATTCCAAGTGTCTAATCCTATGGATTGTAAGTATATTTTCATTCTACATGCCCAATATGCATAGTTACTGCCATTAAAAAGTGGTGGTCTGACAGTAGACTGACCCTCTACAAATGAACTAGTAACAGGAATACTAGTGTTAGTAACAGTACCAGTGTTGGTAGCCATTTTGAAAACTTTTCAAAAAATCAGATTATGAAACTTTGAAAACCTTGCTCTAATACCAATTGTGAGAAATGCGGATTACGGATCTTAAGGCTAAGATTAACACTAGAGGGGGGTGAATAGTGTTAATAAAGAATTACTAAATCTTTTTGAGTTTATGTTAATTTAGACACAAATGCATGCAATATACAGAAACAGGAATGATGACAGATGCAGAAATAAAATAAAAGCAGTAAAAAAAGAACACACCAAATTTTATACTGGTTCGGAGTTACCCTACATCCAGTCCCGCAACACAAGTACGGATTTCCTTTCAACAGCAATCGTACAATTACACTTTCGGTTTCAAGGCTACGAGGTACACCCTCCATAATTTCGATCCTCTGGGTAGAGATACTTGATTTCCGGGCCACAAGTTTATCCAATTGATTTACCAAGGCTACAATCACATCTTTTCCCTTTTGATTGATTTCCAAGGCTACAATCACACCTTTTCCCACTTAATATATCACAAAGAAGTCTATAACTCTGAATAGCACTGTGAACCTTGTAGAGATAGTGATAGAGAATCAAACTAGAAGTAATCGAGTATGATTCAATGTTGATTTCGGCAGAGTAATGATAAGGATATTTATTAAGAAATATGGAAGAAGAAGAGGAGTGAAAACCAGAAAAAAGTGGTTAAAAATTCATTGAAACTGACCCCTATCTATACAAGAACAACAGCCATGACCATTCATGAAGAGTTATGGCGAATAGACACTTTTTTCGAAATTTGAATTTTTGAACCAAACTGTCACCATGTCGACATGGTACCCATAGGCATGTCGATATCCCAAAGGATTTTTTGGTGTTTTGATTTTCTTTGAAAATAACCTTTATCTTATATAAAAACTATTTTAAACTTTATAAATATACTTGACTATAGTTAAAATTCATAAGTAAATATAGAAGAATAATATATATATATATATATATATTTTAACTATAATTTTATATTTAAATCTAAGTATAAATATTTAAAAGTTAAATATATCATTTGAAAAGATAGTTTAAAATCAGGAGTAATTTGACTTTGAAAATAAAGATGTTTTTGCGGCTAAAATTATTTAAAATCAGGATTGAAGGTTTTGAATCTTTTAAAAGGAAAGTTTTGAAATCATTTTAAAAACAAGATAATTTTGTAAAATCATTTGAATTAAAATTAGTGGATACAAAACAATGTCCCACTAGATTTTCGTAGGTTCCATCCTACTTAGGGTTCCATCCCTTTAACGAGCTCGAAGTGGATTCCATTTTACGAATAAATTGGATTTTACGATGCTAGTGCTTTTCTACGAGTTTTAACAAAAATCCTAATAAAAAATACTTATCCTTGAAATCTTGAATTCTTGATAATCTTTATACTCATGAGTCTTCTATCTTGATACCTTGAATCTCTATACGGTACAGACTTCATTCTTAGTACCTGCATGGTTAAATCCTGCATATACATATATATCTAAACTTATAATGTTAGTATTTAGATTTTATAATCTATTCTAAGGTTGTTGTCATCAAAACCATCATCTCACGGACTAACAATATAAACCGTCTTAAATACTATTGTCACTATAATTTTAAAACAATTATTTTAGTAATTATTTTTTTATCAAATTTTAAACAACGTTTTAGCATAAAATAATCATTTATACACAATATTAATTTAATATTTTTATTAGTTATGAATTTTCTCATAAATTCATAAATAACTATCTCTATTAATTAATAATATAATGTATAAACATCAATTCAACTAATATGATGATTTCAGAAAGAAGTAATCCAATACAACTCAATACAATCATACTACACAGGCAAAGATATCAAAACACCAAAACAATCATCAAATGGACATAATTACATATTAATGGGTAAACATATATAATGGATATCTAATAAATACTTTGATATTTAAAATGTAGATACTTTTGACATTGGAAATTCGTTAAGACACTTTCGTTAACAATCTCAAAACCTAGCAAACTATATGCAAAAATGTATGGAAGGACATGATGCAAAAAGGGGTTGAATGGACGAACTGAGCTAAAAATTCATATGAATCCATTACAAGTCGCATAGACGACAAGTAGAGTATAAGAATGTTCAAATGGTATTAGGGGTCTAACCCCATCTTCTAGGGTCCTTTATTTTTTGCAAATTCAATAGAGATCCCCAATGGTTAAACATGAAGGAGAGAAGGATGGTGGATTTCCTTAGACATCTTTTTTGACGAAGAGTTTTCTATCGGTTAGAAAATCGTCGAAAAATGTTGTAAAAATAACCGCAAGTGCACGACATACAATTTTAATATGTGGCAAGCACGGGTCGATCCATAGTGAATTGAATTGATTTCAAATTCTACTCAATCAAATTAACCTTAGTGTTTAATCTTGTTTTAAAACTAAGAAGAATAGCAAAAATTAAACTAGATAAAAGTGATGAAAAATATGATATTAAAAGACAACGTAGAGGCAAATCCACTCTCATACTTTCACATAAATCAACACCAAATTTTATCTATGATCTCTCATTTTAATATAAGTAGAATTAGTGATGTATTTATCATAAGTATGGTCTATTTATGCTATTAATTAATATATCAAATTTTAATGCAATAACTAAAATCACTTATTAATTATCATGAAAATGAACATGAAGTCAAAGCAAAAGCTATTTTAAGCACGATCTATTTACTATTTTGTTTAGTAACATAGATCATAAAATTTTGTTTCTCCTTTAATTCCATGATCAAAATCACTTAGTTAGATGATGATTTAAACTGTGTTTATGTTGGATTAAGCATAGCCTATAGTTTATTACGACATAGGCTATCAAATTCCCTAATAAACTAATATCGTAATCTAAGTCTACATGAAGCATAAAAAGATATAATAAATAATAACATGTGTTGAATTTACATAATTTTAGAAAGCTTCATTACCACTAAATTGAAGGGGTTTAGCTTCTCATTTGTGTTATCATTTCAACACATGTGAATTTCAGCATAGAAAATAAAAGGAAAGTGCAAGCTAATTAAAATAAAAAGGAGCTAACTACTAGCATAAAAATAAAACTAAGCTAATAACATAAAAAGAAAGAGAGCATGTAAATAAAAATGAGCATGAAAATAAAATAAAAGCAAAGAAGAAAAAGAGGCTTAAGAAGCCAATTTATTTCTCATTTAATTTTGAGATTACAACTAAACTAACTAAAAAGAAGGCAAGGGCTCATTATATGAAACATAAGAGTTATTTATACATGACTAGAACCCTAATTCATATTTTAGAGGACTATCCAAAATGCCCTTTATGAAGTCTGGCCTCCAAATTATCATTAGCATGAAATTAATCTCCACTAATATGTCTTTAAACCTTCATGAACATGTGCATGTGCATTTTATCTCCATTAGCTTTTAATTGTGCTCCATGGATTAATGGGTATGTAGGCTCCTCCATGACTACATGAATTCATTTATTTCCATCTTTTATTTGCCTTCAACATATGTGCATGCATTCATCCATGAGAATTTCTTCATATTTGCTTTCCAATTCCTACAATTAAAAATAAAATTGTGCAAATAATTTTTCTCAAATTAAATCTTACGCATATTTACCATTTCAACCCCTAAATGAAGATGAATAAATGATGATTTGAAAATAATTAAAATTTTGGTTTATACATGTAAAATGCTCTAATATGCTCATTTATTAAATAAAAGTAGATTAAATATAGAAGCAAAATATGCACTATTATGTGCAGATTACATACCCCACGCTTATTTTTTTATTCGTTCTCGAATAAACTAAAACTAAGATAAATCAAATAAGTGAAAATATTGATTGGATTTCAATTTATTACTCTCTCTGTATATATGAAAATTTTATTGATATTAATAATATTTACATATGCCTAACTCAGAAAATTGATGCTAGATATACCACCCATGCACTGCCTTGCGCGCTTACGTGAGGTGAATAAAGAGCATGGCGAGTGTACACATAAGTGTGCACACCTATCGACTGTAGGAATTACTAATGGAAGAATTTTTATATACATGCACCTAACTTAGAAAACTGAGGCTAGATATACTATCCACGCACTGCCTTGCGGGCCTACGTGAGAAGAGTACAGAGCATGGCGAGTGTACACACAAGTATATACACCTATCGACTGTAGGTGTTAATAAAATGTGTACATATGTACAAAATTCTCTTATTATTATTATTGTTTTTGTTTTTTGTTTTTTGCTTTTTTTATGAAGAGTGAGTTTTGCAACCTCATGTTAGCATCACTTAACTTAGAAGATCAAAAATGTTATCGCCTTTACTTTAAATCAACAATACATTAAATAAAGATTTCAATTATGATATACTTCATAACTAATACCTACGAACCTTCCTATATACTAGTTAAACCATCATTACTTGTAATCAAACTTTATTTTTATTTTTGTCATGACAAATAAATTTTCAAAAAATTCACTTTAATAACCAAAACATATACTCATCCTATAGTGTTTTCTTCAAAAGTAAATCAATATGCTAAAAAGAAAATTTGTTTCGGGATTTTCTAGTTTTTTAGTTTTGGTAAGAAAACACAAAAAATAAACCATGAAAAATAAAAACTGAACATGAGACTCCCCTCATACTTAATTTTGACTGTGTCCCCACAGCCAACCCAAGTGAAAGGAGAAAAATAAAATAAAAATATGACCTATATTAACATGAAACTGAAATGATTATTATTTACCCAACATCAGAAAATATACCTTTAAAGAGTAAACGAAACGGTCTTACAAAGACCAATTCAATCATCATGCCAAGTATGAGAGGCATAACTTAAGCACAGAAAACCAAACCATAAAAGATTTCAAAGTTGATTGTTGATTTGGAAAAATGAATGTCGTTTTATTAAAAATCATATGAGTTGTTTTATTTTTGATGATTTTTTGGATAGATAGAACAATTGGTTAAAGTTCAAGTTTATTTTCACCAAATTTAAATTCAAACTCATCGTTGACGAATTCTTCGAAATTATTGATTTTAAAATCAAAATGATGATTTAAACCTACCCCTCCAGAATTCAATAACTCTTTTTCGAAAAGTCCAAAAAATTTGTGTTCACTAAATTCATCTTTCTTTATTGAATTATTCACAATTTCATCATTTTCAAGGTATAAAGTTGTCGTTTGAAATTTGTTTTCATCAAAAAATGGAAGATCGAATTTAAAGTCGAGTTTCTCACCCTCAAAAGAATTATAATCCAAATCAATTACCGCACTTTCAGCAACTTCATTAAGACTGTCGCTATCGATTTCAATAATTTTTATTTGAAAATTATCATTTTTGATAAAAGATGGATTATCACTCGACTTGTCACACATTAGGATTTTATTTTATTTCTCACGTTGTTTCATGTATGTTTCAAACAACAAATCGATGTGGTTTTTCTGAATTTCTTCCATTTGCTCAACATAATCAAAATTTGTATTTGTTAATTTGAGAATTTTCAATTTAAAATTGTTGAGAGTAAAAATTTCACCATAAAATATTCCCATTGCCAAAATCATTTAAATGGTTGTTTCCATTTTCATTTTGATATTGACCTTCATTTTGGAGTTCGAAATTGAATTGGCAAGGGTTATAATCAAAATTATTTGAGTTTTGAAGTGAATTCATACTTTGACTATTTTGAAATTCTTTACTTGAGTTATTGCACGGATTACCTAAATTATTTATCGTTTGATTTTTTTATTCAAGTGAAGGCCAAATCGTTTCAATACTTTTTCAAGAGTCGAGGCTTTGTAATTACAATCGAAGTTGCGCCTTTGTTAAATGATCGATAGGAATTCGTGTGATTATTTGTTCTCGTTTGTTCGCTCTTGGCCGCTTCGATGTTGATCGAGTTTGATTCGAACAATTTCGGTATGTGTTCTTTTTCCTTTGCTGGTTTAATACTTGCTTGAACTCGATCAATTAATTGCCGGTGATGATTAGGGTTATATATAGGGATTCGAATACCTAATTTTTCGTCATATATTCTTTGCTTGAATTTGTCAACTGATATAGCTCGGCCATTGATTTTCGTTTGGATGTTGAGATTTATCTCTGACCTTTTCGTATGTACTTGATTCCTAGATTGTCACGGTAGAACATTCTCGGCTTGAATTTGTGACATTTGATTTTGGTTCCGTGATTTTCTCTGACTTGATAAATTTCGTATAATTTGATTCATGAGACTCACGGTTTTGATTTGTGACTTGGTCATTATGGCTTTGATTTTGTGGCATTCAAACTTCTGGCTCGATGTTGATTTCCTTTCGTCTTTGGGCATTTGTAAAACATGTTGTTTGCATTTGAACTTTTATGCTTGATTTTGTCTCGGTCTTGATTTGAAACTGTTTCTTTGAGTCTTTTCTTATTTTTATAAAAACCGCTACTTTGGTTACTTCTGATATTTTATCACTTGTATCCTGCGCATGTATATATATATATATATATATATATATATATATATATGCTCACATATATAATCAGATATGCTAGTGTCATACATTTATGTGCTTGTCTCTTGTGGTCTTGGTGTTAAATTCATCAAGTCACTTGTTTTACTCGTCTGGTTTCTATTGGTAACACTGGTTTGAAGTCTTTTTGTTGTCCGTTGTTTGCATTGTCAACTTATGTGGTCTTGAGTCTTTACTTGACATATGTGCACTGTGTATTGCATTTCAATTTACTTAGACTCTGGTGGTACTTCCACTTTGAACTGTTTGCATTAACTTTGGTTGTTGTAGCCTTTGTGCATTGTTGCTATTCCTTTGGTGCACTATGCTTATGTATGACAGTTGAGGCAGTGCCATTGTCATTTGCGTCTGCATTGTAGTTTCTAGTTGCCTCTAGTTTTGTTGGTCTTGCCTTGTATCACTCTGTTTCACTGGTACATGTGTATAGTTGTGTAGCTTCACTTGTATTTGTATTTTGGTCGAGGCTTGTTTTAGTTGACTTGACCATTTGCACCTGTGTTGAATCCGGTTTCGCAACTCGGGTTTGACCTTGTGCTGAAGTCGAGATTCTATTTATATTGCACCTGAGTTGAACCCGTCTTTTTATTTGGGTTTGACCTTGTGCTCACCTGTCCCTGTAGCATTATCAAGTGTATATCGATGTGCACGGCCTTGTGGCATGTACAGTGATACACTGTGCATGTCACATTGTTCGTGTGTGATGAATTCAAATATAAATGATGACAAACAACCCAAATAACTGAGACAAATATTATTTTCAAAATTCACATTTTATTTTATATTGCAAAAATATTTCTTTTTCAATTTTACTGCGTTAGTGAATATTTTTGCAGATTGCTCAGATGCTGGATTCTAACTGGAATGAAGTTGAAGATAAAATACGAATTGAGTGAATGAGTGATGTGTAATGAGGTTAAATGTAAATATGAAATTTTGAGGTATTTGTAATCAAAATTGTATATGTATAGTGAGAGCTTGAATTTGTACTATTCAAAATTGTAATAAATATTTTTTTAAATAAAATTTCTGTTCGAATTCAAATTTTGTGTTATTTAATTTTATTCGGCAAATATTTATTTCACCTATGAAAAATAAAATAGTACATTAACAAATGCATTTAAACGAATGTATATATGTTTATTATCATCAAACAAAAATCATATAAGCGCATATTCAACAATCTCCCCCTTTTGATGATAACAAACATATATTTAAGATTTTGAATATGTTAAATGTATTTGATCATTGATATGCTCTAATTGCTCCCCCTATTTAAATGCTTCCTCTCTACACAAAGCTCCCCCTACATATATGCATACAAATAAAAATATGCAAATGAGCCTAGATGCAAATAGGAAATTATTTGACCTTTGCTTGATTTTATTTGACAAAATCTTAACTTTTCTCTCCCCCTTTTGTTATCAGCAAAAGAGTAATAGTGTTAGAGAAAATAGAGATAAGGTGATCGATATTAATTCAGCATTAAAACTCAATTGAATATAAATATTAAATCTCAATAAAAAATCAAACAAAAATCATAGATATTTTGTTAGGCGCTTATTCCACTTTTAGAATGATGTGAATTATGTCATCATATAAAACCATACAGTTGTGTCTATTTGTGGTATATTTATATCAGGAATTTGAATATCTACTAACCATGCATACCTGTTAGGACTTTTAAATGATATTAGTAGTATTCCAATTTTTTTTTTAAAAATGAATTCAAGTATCTTCTAACCACGCATAACCGTGAGGACTTTTAAATGGGATTAGAATAACTTTCTTATTTTAAAAATCAACTTTTGATATGCGTTCCATACATGCATAACCGTGAGGACTTTTAAATGAGCATGGAAGCACATAACAAATTCCAAGTAATTCACCCATGCATAACCGTGAGGACTTTTAAATGAGAGTGAATACTTTGGTATTTATTTATTATTAAATTTTTTTAATTTTTTTTAAAGAAATATAAAATGAAAAACGAACGATTTCTGTTTAAAGTACCATATATCGACAAACTATATAGAATTTTGATGAGTGGTGGTTGTTAGAAATATGATAGAAATAGAGATGGTCATGGAATTTTTTACCAACAAAAGTTTTATAACTCTTGTTTAAATTTCTAAAGAAATTTACTAATTATACCGTGTCGAGTCATAATATATGATAAATATCAACACTCATCACTTTTTCAATCACTATTTATCTTTTCGATAATTATTAGGGAGTCAGATTAGTCAAAATAGTCATTTAAAATCAATTTCAAAATTAATTATGAAATCAATTTTTCAAAAATGACTAATCTGAAAATATGGTCAAAAATGATTTTCTCGAGGGGGTTTTATAAGAAAATTTTCTGCTATTTGAAAATTGTTTGAAATTAAAAATATGCAGATATTTTCTTTGAAAAACGACAACTAGTAATTTTTCTATCAACTAGATTACCAGTGTAATCTGCATTTGAATTTCTCTTTCACTCAAAATCATCATTTAATTGAATTTGATTGATCAAACCATGAAGCGTGCACCAAAAAATTCAAACTCAATTTTAACAGCAATTCAAATGACATTCTTTTGAAATTGAATTGAAGCCGTGTAAATAATCAAAAACCATGAATATAGAGTTAGCCGTATTATAACCAAATGTATTATCATCCAACAAAACACTATTTTTAATCCAAACTGATATATATGAAGTAATTCAAAGAATTTAGAGAATTTTATAGTGTTTTTGGCATAAGAATATAATTGGCCAACAATTTTGAATAAGTCAGAATCAAAATCATCATTTTTTCATCATCTCATTATTGGCTGATTTAATTCAGAATATGGTGCAGATTATCACATTTAATATATCGTTTAAATCATATCATTACCTGTTTTACCTATACGATATTTTTCGTTGTTGTCCATTGTGATTCTGTCACCTTTATACTAGGCTAAGGAACTTTTCTTTGTTGCCCGTTGTGTCCTTGGAACAGCCAAAATCCAGAGAACACTGTTGTTGTTCCTTAGCCTGCCACCACACCTACACTTTGAAAGATTTATGTAACCTATTTTTTTTATAGGTCCATGGTTGTTAGTGGCAGAAAATTTTGAAAAACAATTTTGTAAAGACCCAAAACTATTTATAATTGTTCCCTTTGGCACCCAAATTTGTTTAACTTTGAGAGATTTTATATTTGTGCCTTTAGGAACCCAAACCAGTATAGTTTTCACATGTTTGGGTCTATACCAACAATTATAGTGATTGTGTCCATATTTTCTACAAATTATGCACATTGAATTTTCTTGATTAATCTTGTTTTCAACAATTTTAGATTGATTATATCTAAGTCCTTTTCTAACCGTATTGACAGTTTGCTTTCCTAATAGCATATTCAACGATTTTTCACTTTTTGAAAATTTATCTAAAGTCGTTGACAATTGTTGGACTTGTGTTTTGAGAGATTCATTTTTGCTTAATAATTGTGTGCACCTTTTGATAGAATTCTCTCTCCTAGTAGTTTCACTTTCTTTTAAAATCAGAATTTCATTTTCAAGCGATTTCATTTTAATTTCTGATTTTTTAATTTCATTTTCGAATGTTGGACACTTATCACACTTAGGGATCCTACTTTGATAGGTTTTAACTAATTGAGTAAGTTGTTCATTTAATTTTATCAAAGTAACTTTTTGTGATTCAAGTTTAGCTTATTTTTCCCTAAGTCGTTCAAAACAGCCATTTACTTCGTGGAAATAAATAAGTAATTCAGAGTGAGTAAGTTTTGATACCTCGCTTGGCTCGTCATCGTCGCTATCAGTTATATTTCCATAAAGGCACATATCTGCTTTCTCACTCTTACTGCTAGAACTTTGATTATCTTTATCACTTGTATTCCACGTTGTTGTAGCATTTATCCGTTTCGATTTCTTTTCAAAATCGCGTTGAAATCGGGGATAATTGGGCTTGATATCACAGGGTTTGTTGCAAATGATCCCGTGTTCTTCCGAGTTGTCTAGTGCTTTGATTATTCTGCTTTTTAATTCTTGATTTAGAGCTGGATTTCCATATTTGTGGTTCCATCTTTTGAATTTCTTCATTATTAACGCCAGCTCAGCTGCTCCATCATCATCATCCTCATCACAACTGGTTTTTACAAATCTTGTTAAGCGCATTTCTTCAACTGAGTCGGTTGTGGAGGACTTTTCATTGTTGTTAACTGTTGCACCATATATTGCAATTAAAGTATTCCAGATTTCTTATGCATTTTCACAATGAGAGATGAAATTAAAATTATCTTGATTAATATGAGAATATAATATATGCATAGCAAGAGCATTAATCGAGATAATTTTCTTATCTGTTATATCACATCCATTTTCAATAATATCCAAACATTTAATATTAACAGATTTTAAATAAAATTCCATTTTCAATTTCCAATTCAAAAAATATGTTCATCGAAAATAGAAGGAATAATATTGGAACGACCCTCAACAAAAGTATTATTAAAAGAAGCCATTTTTAAAAATTCAAAAACCGATTTTTGAAACACGAAATTTTAAAACAAAAATTGACTTCTATTCCTAGCTCTGATACCACTTGTAGGATCGATTTCACCCTAGAGGGGGGATGAATAGGGTGATGGTATCAATTATAAAATTTTAATTGCGGAAGCTTATAAAATATTTTCAACACAGATCACAGAACAATAGCAGCACAGATAATAGCAGAATAATAAATGCAGAAATAGAACGACACAGAATTTACCCAGCTTCGGCAAAACTCTGCCTACGTGCTACCCCCAAGGTTTCTACTAGAAATTAGATAGTCAGACGCTTAAACACGTAAACTCGCGACACCCGCTATCGACTAAATCTAACTCTACGCTCAAAACCCTGCCACAACTCAGCCACTTGTTGAATATGCGCTTTGCGCTTATATGATTTTTGTTTGATGATAATAAACATATATACATTCATTTAAATGTATTTGGTAATGTATTATTTTGTTTTTCATAGTTTAAATAAATATTTCTTGAATAAAATTAAATAACACAGAATTTGAATTCAAACGAATATTCTATTCAAACAAATATTTATTACAACTTTGAATAGTACAATTTCAAGCTCCCACTATAACTATACAACTTTGATTACAATTACATCACATTTCACATTTACAGTTCACCTCACTACATATCACTCACACTCGTATTTATCTTCAACTGCATTCAAGTTTGAATCTAGCATCTGAGAGATCTGCAAAAATATAAACTAACGCAGTAAAATTGAAAAAGAAATATTTTTGCAATATAAAATGAAACATGACTTTTGAAAATACAATTTGCCTCAGTTATTTGGGTTGTTCGTCATCGTTTAAAGTTGAATTCATCACACACGAACGTGTGACATGCACAGTGTATCACTGTACATGCCACAAGGCCGTGCACGCCAAAATATACACTTGATTGATTTACAGGGACAGGTGAGCACAGGTCAAACCCAAATGAAAAACCGGGTTCAATTCACGTGCAATAACATAAAAGTCACAACTCTCAGCACAAGGTCAAACCCGAGTTTTAAAACTGGATTCAACTCAGGTGCAAATCAAAAAGTATACACGAATGCTATGTTCAAACATGACACGGTCTCAAACATGAAACAAGGTGCACCAGACCAGGTTACAAAATAATCAAGTGATCAACAGAAAAGAGACGGCAACAATCATGTATGCAGACCAGTGTCAACAACCACATAATCGTAGAAGATAGTGCAATCAAGAAGAATGCAACAACATGTCAACAGCAATGACACAGCAACAAGGCAGACCACAAAATGCATGCCATCAAGTTCAACAACATCAATTATGACCATGTACAGTGTGGCAAATGCATGTACAAACTATGGTGATGCAGAATAGAACATACAAACCAAGATACCAGAGAACAAGATTGCCACCAACACAATATTAATGAACTCGCAGCAGACACACATAAATGAGAAGATCACAAAGACTTGTGACTAACACAAATGAAAACCAAATGCACAATGCCACAGCAAACTGGCACCAACTAGAAGATCAACTCGAAGCGATTGACCGCAAACAGCAATCGAGCTCGAAGTAGTGACAGTAAACAAGCCAGAGGTATGAAACAAGGCTACAAGCATATGAAATGCAGATAACAAGTGTCAAGTTGCAAACAATATTAAACAGTGACAATATGTATGGGGCAATGCCACCAACATGACAGCGAACAGAAGTGCAACAGTACAAACCAAAGTCATGGCAACATGAACTGTAGACCAAACACACGAGTGTATACAAATGATCAGACCATAAAGAAGCGAAGCCAGAAGCTCAAGTCAATGCACAGTGCAAACATATGCACCTAAGTGACACAGTGAACAAGGTAACATGTACATCAACAAGTCCAGCTACAAGTTGCAGACTCGAAGCATCAGTGGACACAAATGAGTGGTATACACCAAATCAATAACAAATTCATGGCCGAAGTAAACACTCAGTATCAAGGCCGAAGTGACAGTGAAATCGCCATGTCAATGTTGAACAAGTCAAAGTAAAAAATGCCAGAAAACAAAATACCGTGGTAGCCAAGAAATCAATACATGAAATATATGAATATGACAAAGTCAAATTAAAGCCGTGGTCATCACGAAATTGATTCAAAACCGTGTCAACCAAGCAACGAACGTATACGCATATGAAAAGGTCAGAATCAATCTTAAACGACCAAGAATAATCAAACGGCAGAAAAGCATAGTGTTGAAGAAATCAGACGAACACAATTCTAGGAAATTGAATCCTATAAGAACCCTAATCATCATCGGCAATTATTCCATCAAGTTCGAGCAAGGCAAAACCAGAAAAGCAAAAGGAGTAAAGTACATACCGAAAACGCAGAACGAACTCGATCCAAATTGAAGAGCCGAGAGCAAATCAAAGAGCATCGAAGTCTACTATCAAACTATATCAAGCGGCGAACTTCAATTTGCATAAGCCCTAAAATTCGCAAAAGAAACAAAGCCCTAAGATCGAACAGAGCCGCCACTATCTCAAAAAGGAACGAAGCCCTAATTTGCAGAGCCACCATTTTCACAAAGGAACGAGGCAAAAAGGAACGGGCAAGAGTGAACGAAGACATAAAAGGGGCCGGCCTTGTTAAAAGGAAAAAAGGGTTTAATTTTGTTTAGGCCTTTATTTTTAATATAGGGTTTAATTGTCTTTTAATTGTTGTTTTTATTTTTCGAATCAAAGAATTTGTAAATCACCACCTATGGTTTAGGTAGTGTCAGATTGTCTAGTTAGAATTAGTTCAGTAAGCAGGGTGTGCGAGTTTGCAGAGCTCTATAGGCGGGAGCAGAGTTTGCGAGCAATCAAAGCTCTATAGGCGGGAGCAGAGTTTGCGAGTAAACGAAACTCTATAGGCGGGAGCAGGGTGTGAGAGTCTAGTAGAGTGTTTGTGAGCAGGAGCAAATGTTTGCGAGTCTAGTAGAATGTTTGTGAGCGGGAGAAAATGTTTGCGAGTCTAACAGAGTGTTTGTGAGCGGGAGAAAATGTTTGCGAGTCTAGTAGAGTGTTTGTAAGCGTGATACTGTTTAATTCTAATAGAAATCTGGGAATACAGCAGTAGGCAGGGGTTGCCGAAGCTGGGTAAATTTTGTGTGTGATTTACTTTTCAGCATATTTATTTCTACAGTTTGTTTCTGTGTTTTAAATCGAGAAAATTTGCTATAACCCTATTCACCCCCCCTCTAGGGTTAATCTAGATCCTACACCACTGAGTTGCGAATTCTCAAGCTACGCCACGTAGCTTGTCCCCTAGTCACACGACTAGAAAATATAACGATTTAAAAAGAGTTTAAATATAGAAACCAAATTTAAAACAAATAAAGCCCTAATTAAAAACTAAATCCCCTTTTTTTATTCTTTAACAAGGCCGGCCTCTTTTCTTTTCCCTTTGTAAATAAACCTGATCTCCTTTTGCTATGGAAGATAAAATATGGCGGCTCTCGTTCTTCTTTCTAAAATTAGGGCTTCGGCTCTTTTATCCCTTGCTTCCAAAATTAGGGCTTTGTAATTACAATCGAAGCTGCGCCTTTGTTAATTGATCGATAGGAATTCGTGTGATTATTTGTTCTCGTTTGTTCACTCTTGGCCGCTTCGATGTTGATCGAGTTTGATTCGAACAATTCCGGTGTGTGTTCCTTTTCCTTTGCTGGTTTAATACTTGCTTGAACTCGATCAATTAATTGCCGGTGATGATTAGGGTTATGTATAGGGATTCGAATACCTAATTTTTCGTCATATATTCTTTGCTTGAATTTGTCAACTGATATAGCTCGGCCATTGATTTTCGTTTGGATGTTGAGATTTATCTCTGACCTTTTCGTATGTACTTGATTCCTTGATTGTCACGGTAGAACATTCTCGGCTTGAATTTGTGACATTTGATTTTGGTTCCATGACTTTCTCTAACTTGATAAATTTCATATAATTTGATTCTTGATACTCACGGTTTTGATTTGTGACTTGGTCATTATGGCTTTGATTTTGTGGCATTCAAACTTCTGGCTCGATGTTGATTTCCTTTCGTCTTTGACGATGAGATCAACTCATTGAACTACTTTCCAATCTAGGATGATGCTGGTCCTGAAGTGATGACTACCAGCTATTCGAATAACAACTTTTTATTTGATTTGAGATTTAGACATGGTGGGGAGATAGAGTATAATTTCAACTATAAATAAATGATGATGGAGTCTCTCTTAAATCATTAATTAATTTTTAAATTTTGGCTAGACATGGTAAGGGACATGGAGTATATTAGTTCATCAAATGAAAATAAATTTATATGATTAATATTTGATGAATATTAATTAATTTACAATAGTTACAAGTTAATTAAACAATTGGTACTTATGGAATTTGGTAATGGTCGAAATTCTAGTATCGTCTATATTCAACTTTATAGCCCAAACACAAATTCCTTAGTTTAATAATAACAATTATTATTAAACAAACTACTCTGGTTGGAGATTTTGACTTTTATTTGACTTCAATTAAACATGATACTAACCCCATATGGTTGAGAAGAAGAATCCTCTCTTGAATAGTGTTTCGCTTCCAGTACTTCCTCTCGACCCAACTATAGTCACTCGATGGACGACGTGCCATGATTTGACTGTAATCAAAGCGGAGCTTTCATATTAAAGATCGATGGTATTCTCAAATTAAGAGAACTATGTAAAATTAATCGCATCAATATTTTCTATTTGACCATGGTTTTATTAACCAACAGAAACATATCGTGTGAATCATTTCGTAGCCGCCTAATAACAATCAGTATGTAACCCTAGGTGACTGTCCAACATTTGGAAAGCGTTACATACTCTACTCTCGATGTATCTTGATTAGGAATATTTACAATGATGTGTTTATTATATTGTGATACAATATTCAGGATTACAACTGTTTGTAAATACCATCACAAACACACCATTTATGGATTTTCTATTAAATATATTTTATTAAACATTTAATTATTTATAACACGTTATAGAAAATATTTAACAGAAAGAAAAACATCTTTCCTACAAATGAGAATTGATTCTAGAGTTAATTAATTTACTGTAAATTATAGAATTGCACGTATGGCATACCCCTAACTCTATCATTATACACCAACCATACGTCATCGCTCTCCCTCACCATACAGTCGCATAGATTTCTCACTAGATAGATGATGGAGGAGTCCCTCCCCAATAAGGGGCCAACCCAATCCATGGCACACAGAAGATGGTCTTTGAGAAGAAATAGTCACCTTGCGCCAATAGATGCATAGAATACAAAGCACAAACGCAAGCGGCAAGGGTCTTTTAGATAACAAGAATGGAGATCCTTTCTCCGAAGAAGTCTGAAGCATCTACATCCATTAAAGGTATGCTTAGCCTTCTATGGACAAATACGATGGAAGGAACTAACCCATCTGACCACATTACCATCATCAACTTGATAACCCGTGTCGGCACTCTTTTCGACCATGCTGAATGCCTCCTTTTTCCATCCACCGTGAGTGGATCGGCTTCCCGCTAGTTCCTTCATCTCCAATTTGGTAGTGTCCATTCGTGGGCTTAGTTGTGTTTTGAATAGAAAGCTCACTTCTTTGCATCAAAGAAAAAAGTCATGATAGCTAGCGAGTTGGGAAACATAAGACAAGGATCAACTGAGACCCTCCACTTGTATGCCAACCATTTCGGAAAAGAATCAATCCATATAAAGGGAGTAGACAAGAATAGCTTAGTAGTCGCCCTCTGTTCAAGGAAAAAGATACTAGTCCCGAATATGGAAGAACTATAGAAGCAACATGCTTCGTCCTTGGCCAATTTTCTCTATAGGATGAATGGCATAATAAGGGTGAAGAGCCGACATATCTGACAATAATAAGGAGAGTTTGAAGAATAGGAAAGTTGGCCTAAGGGAAGACAATTTCCGAAGGAATGGTCGACAAGAAAACAACAAAAAAGCTTATGGATGGTTCACACTTCAAGCCCAGTACAAAATTTTCAACTTTGAATCATGTCATGGAAATAATCTATCTTGCTACTAGAGATCACATGCTGTTTTAATGGCTCATTCCCTCCTGGTCTGAGCGAAGGGAGGAGCTAAGGAATCCAGTCAGTTAGAAGCGGGTTAAATGGGTGAATTTCAATTTCTTTTCCATTTTTGATCTTTATCGGGCCTATTAAGTCTTAACGAATTTTAGATCCTATCTAAAATATTTATATTATTTTATTTGTTACAAATTTTTTATTGTTTCTATTATTATTGCTATCAAGTTTGGGTTAAAAATGTATCAAATGCACTTGTTTACATTAAGTGCACGTATTGTAGATAAGAAATGTACATAGTTAACGTGACCGTATGTAGTTGTTAGGATGTACACTACAATGGACCTATTTACCCGTTACATGTGCCTTTGTTGTCCCACATTTTGATTAAAAATATACATACATAATAAAAGATGTATAATTGTATATATATATATATATATATGTTGAAATTGTATTTAATAATTTTATATGATTTGAAATCTAAAATTGCAACAATGGATTAGTTTCAATTAAGGAAGAATTTGAGATTAAACATTACATTTTTGCATAAAAAATCTTATGAATTTGAGTCAAAGCAACATATACATTTATGTTTATATATGAATATTGCAAATAATGTTTTATATTTAAAATAACTTGTATGTATGAAGATTATAATTTATAATATATGTATAAATTTGTTTGATTTTAAAATTAACAATTTATATCAAACTTTTAATTTAGAAAGCAAACCTAAGATATGCGATTTTACACAAAACTTTAAATTTAGAAAGCAAACAAAAGGTTTTGGATTTTACACAAAATTCACTCATGATTTATAGATTGAAAAACTTTTATTCTTATACAATACCCAAATAATTGTATTCATAACATCATCCATATAACATAAGAAGTTAACTTTCAAGGCAAATATAATAATTAACATATATTGTTTATTTACATTTCTTTATGCAATTGTTATAAAATATTAAAATAGTTTTTCAATCAAAATCAATTTTTTTAATCAAAAAATTCCAAAACAAAAGGAAAAAAGTGGATAGGAAACATTAGGCACACATAAATTTATGATAAAAATATTCATATCAAAATTATACAAAGAACAACAACAAATTATCAAAACAAAAAAAGGATATGGAGTATGTCAATCATGATGAACATATAGTGACTGGAAATAAAGAAAAAAGTGTACTTGAATCAAATCAACATAATAAACATACTTTTAATTGTGATGGACAAAAAGGATTTGAATTACATATTACATGATGAACAATCAAATAGATGGGAAGAGGCATATAAAATTTGAAAAAATAAAACAAGAGAAATGCATAAATAAATGAAATCATAATATCGCCATAGGATATAGCCAAAAAGTGCACCTTGAAGGATGACTCGATGCTTGAGAATCAGTTGAATCAATCTCTGATTCTACAAGGATCAAGAGATAAACACCACCTTTTACTTATTCTAGTTTTGGGATTTTAAGCCATGGAGGCCATGATGAATTCGACCATTAAAGAAGAGAACAAGAGCAAGAGAAAGAAAATGAATTTTGTCGGAAAGAATAATAATGGAATGAATGAAAGAAAGTTTTTTAAGGGAAATGTTAATCATTCAATTCCCTCCTTCAAACATTCTCTATTTAATTCATTATTAAATCTCATCAAATCTTCTCTCCCGTCTTCATATTTTTGACAAAATATAAAAATATAGAGAAAAGGGAAAAAATCATTTTGTAAAGGAGATTTAAATAAGTTATAAAAAAGAGTAAAGGATGAAATTTATTTCCTTCCTTTAATTGCTCATTTAAGTTTTCAAATCACATTTGAGACCTCTCCCCCTTCATCACGCATTGTCAGCTATAAAAGAGGCATATGGACTTAAAAGCTTTCCCAAAACCACTTAGCAATTAGTCATTTTTAATTCCAATTCAAACATTATATATCTTATATCAATATGTGCATTTATAACCTTTATATACACACTTTTTTAAATACTAATGATATTCAAAAAAATCAAATAAAATTTAATAATCAATATTTCATACATATTAATTAATTTATAATGATTATACACTAATTAAACCGTGTGGTTTTTGGAGCATTCATCATTATGGTTGTGCGACTCAAAGATGTAAATTCAATCAGCGATTAATATCGAACGATTTGAATATCAAAGTTTATACATCACCTCAGCAAGTGGTGTGACATTTTAGGTGAATTTGTCATTTACACATCTTTTCGGTAAAATCAATTTTACTTATTACAATCGGTACCTGGTTGCAATGATTATTTACACTAATTCACTTCGTCAACACTATATCACATTAGGACTTATGGAGTTTGGCTTTAGTGAAAATTCCAGCATCATCCATATTTAACTTGATTATTCCAAACACAAAATTCTTGGTTCAATAATAACAATTATTATTAATCATACTGCTTTAGCCAGAGATTTCGACTTTGTGTCGATTACAATTAAACGTGAAACCAACCTCATACAACCGAGGAGATGAATTCTCTATTGAATAGTGCTTCACTTCCAATGCTTCAACTAAGACCCAACGAGAGTCATTCAGTTGACATCGTGCCATGATTTAACTATAATCAAAGTGCAGTGCCTATGTTGAAGTTGAACAATATTACCAAGTCAAGAGAACTGTTTAATATCGTCACTTCGAGATTCTCTGCTTGAAACTAATTATATTAACCAATAGAAAATTCTTAAGTGAGTCATTCCATGGTTATTCAATAACTATTAGTACATAACCCATTGATGCACCTGGTAGTTATAAGTAATACACTGTCCAATATTTATAACGCATTATGCACTCCAATCTTATCGGATATATCGATATCCCATCTTAAAATATCTTAACTAAGAATATTTAAAATAATATGTTATTTTTAAGTGATAAATTTATCTTGATTACGACACATTATAGTTATTATCACATAAACTATCACTTAAGGATTTTATATTTAATATACTTTAAATTAATAACATAGCAATCATAACATGGTATAAGAGTATATAAAAGAAAGAAAACACCCTTTATTTTGAACAGGATAGGTTATTGATTTTAATATATGTGACAAATTATATAATTGCCTCTAAGGCATATACCCCTAACTCTATAAGGGATAAGGATAGTGTTTTGAATTCCACCAGTTCAATGGCCACTCCACTAATGAGTGTCGACACCTTAAGGATGAAATAAAATGGCTGATCTGAGAAGGCATATTGGTATAGTATGTGAGGCAATAGGTAGAATAATGAAATAACCACCTAATCTACCTGCCTAACCCCAACGGATAGATGACAACAACATGACCTCAATCAACACCGAGATACTATCAGTTTGTAGTAGCCTACACATGGCCAAAAGCAGTAGAGAGTGCAAGCCCGATATAGGAGGGAGCTCGCCTTAGGTAATTAAGCATATTTAGTCAACCTCCGGACTCCAAAGGCTCCTACGGTTGTGGAAGAAAGAGAAGACATCACTTTCACCAAAGAGGAAAAGAGAGAAATTGATCTACCCTATCATGACCATATGGTCATATCGGTTAATGTTGCCAGTACAGAGTTTCACCAATTCGATAGTATAGCTCCGTCAATGTGAAGTTTAAGGAAGTTTTTGATAGGATAAACCTTCCCACATCCAACCTCATTCTCTACATACTGCCCATCAACGGATTTGGGGGTGTTGCAATGTACACCTCTAGACAACTTCACACATAGTTACTTTTAGCTAAGAACCTTTTGGGACCAAGATTCAAGAAATTCTCACTGTAGTGGACTTCCCGTCCATATATAATACCCTGGTAGGTAAACCAGCATTGGCGAACCTGGATGTAATTGTGGCAATCAGCGCTAACTATGAAGTTTACTACCAAGGGAGGAATAGGGTGCATCCATAGAAGCTAGCAGTTTACCAAAGGCTACAACATCATATCATTCCAATAAGCAAAAAAGGGGGTTCTCATATTACAATGATAGTTAGCAATACTCAATGATGGTATGCTCGACAGTACGCAAGTGCCACTCAATGCTCATGTTTGCACAGGGACCGCTCAAAGCTGAAGCATCTACAACTACCACCGCCACTTAGAGAATGTATGAGCTAGTTAATGCTCCCATTCGTGTCAGGGACTAAGACTGAATAACTGATGGGGATCACCTTTCTCTAGCCAGCCCAAACAAATCAAAGGAACTTATAAAAAAATTGGAACAAGCAGGTTCATCCCCGTTGGCAGCCGAGAGTGGCTAACACAATTATACTCACCCTCTCAGTATCGAGAGACTCATCTTTGAAAGCTAGAGACAGACATAACTCCTAGTTTCAAGCAAGGACGTCCATCTCGGTCGAGGAAATCATGGAACATTTGATTCATGCATTAGACCACTGCAACCTGGAAGAAAGCGCAAAGGAAAATAATCCAACTAGACCCCCTTATAAGAGACTCAAATTGCAACAATGGGCTAGTAACTCTGCAAGAAAGAATATTTGACTGCAATGATCCCAGCAAGGTCATCTAGAAAGATGCAGAATTAATCCTAGAGATAAGGGATAAGCTAGTATCTTTCTTGAAGAAAAGTAAATATGTGTTTACTTGGAGGCATGCTAACATGACCGACATAGATCCTTCAATTATCCACCAAGCCCTCAACGTCAAACTTAAAGCTCACCCTGTCCAATAAAAAAGAAGACCGCTCAATTCAAAAATACATAAGTGCTTAAGGAAGAAGTAAAGAAGCTCCTTGTAATTGGAGTTATTCATGAAGTTGAATACCCAATTTGAATAGCTAACTTGGTTATGCCCATAAGCCAAATAAGGATTGGAGGACTTTTATTGACTTCTTAAATCTCAACAACGCTGTTTGAAGCAGGGCACAAGAGGCTCTCCTCTGTAACCAGGATATGACAAAATGGCCCTTTGAGGATGTGCAAGCCAATCAATGCTCCAATCCATGCCGAAGACGCCATAGTATCGATGGCATGACTGCCCACAACATGGTCACGATTTCTATGTTCGTGTATACCTCAAAAGGATGCACATGCCAACTAATGCACTGTTCCATGCCGAAGGCATCAACGAACCGACAGTGTGACCACCCACACCTTGATCCTAATTCTTTTTTCGATGATGATGATTGTACCTCTATTGAGTGGAACTGGAGCTAAGATGTGTGCATGATTACCCATGAGGTAACCCTGAATCTCACTTCCATAGTACTGGTTCATTAGAATGCGCAAGCCAATTAATGCTATCTTCCATGGCGGAGGCATTGATGAACCGATGGAAAGACCGCTCACATCATGGTTCTGATTCATTCACCCATGATACTCCCCATCCCTCCAGCAGGGTGGGACATAAGTGCCTAGGCAGCGTGGTTACCCACTTTATAATCCCAAGCCTGGCATAAGTAGTGTTGGCCAACTCAAACACCCAAAGTGGCCCTATCAAGAAAATCTTGGCCTTATGATGGCTTGTGGTCACAATAAAGGAGGACCAACACAAGCATCGGGCGACCACCAAAGGTTGCCCCACCTTCGACTCAAGCCTGACAGGAAAAACTAGGGGCAGAGTACCTTAGTAAAAAATAAGTTTATTTCTTGTTTGTTTTATTTATGCCTATTTTATTGTTATATTGTGCATAGATCACAAAGTTAACGTGCCTAATTAACAAAGTTGTGGGTTGTGCATAAATCACACCGTTAACATGCCTGATTAACAAAGCCATGGGCCGCTTGAGTCGCTTAGCATAAAACAAACATAAGTCATAAAATATGTAAGCATGATAGACAAGAATATATGTTAAATACTAATAGAAAAGTAGAAGGTAAAACTTTGAATGTTAGAACAAACAGACGAATCCAAAACAACAGAGAAAAGAGCTCAATACATCAAAAGAGTCATATCATTTCAACAGGAAGATCTTTTCAACAGTAGGCCTCACATGATCAGCATACAACCAAAAAAGGAAGACATGCAGCAACATACCAAAATGACCGCTTATAGCTCAACTGCTCTTGAGGGCAGGAGGTGTCCAATGATGTGGTCGTCGTCAAGCATCATTTCTTGGTTTGCCCAAGGAGCATCATCGGTGGTTGGCTCACTTCGGCCACCTTTCAAAGAGGCAATATGTTCCTAGGACAAAATCACCGATAGAGTCCTTCAAACCTTCACCATCTTTGCGTCATCATGCATCGCAATTCAACATATTATGCATAGGAAAGGAAGCTTATGGCCAAAGGTGGATGATAGTTGGCTGCAAAGATCAACCTATCTTTGTTAGCCTTGCATTCCACTCCCCCAAGACTATCTTTACCTAAGTCGGCTTATCATTGATAATGCAATGCATATGATGCTGCAACGTACCCTTCATGTAATCCACCTCCTTATGACTAACCTCTAAGTCTGCAATCAGGTGGGAGTACTCTGCCTCAAGTCTCTCCCTTCTTGTCAGCTCCTCCGCCCTTTTGTTAGCCATAGTTTTTCTGGCTGCCTCCGCCTTTGTAGTCGTTCCTTTTGGTATTAAGTCGAGCATTTTCATTGATTGTGGTGCTTCCTCTACCATGATTTCCTCTTCCATTTCTAGCTTCCATACCTTCTTTCTCGTAAATCTGCATATGATCCATATTAAGATGCAAAAGAACTGTCTAAGATAGAGGGGAATATGTATGTGTGTGTGTGTGTGTGTCTATATATATCAAGTACAAGCATGTTACTATAGTGTTATCCTAAACCCCGATCATAATTCTGATTCATTGGATTATGTTTCAAAAAGCTTTTAGGTCTAACTTTATTTTAAGTTTTCATAAACCTATGCTCTGATACCAACTTGTAACATTCCTCTACATAGAGGCCCAAAACTAACGGCTACAGTTGTTGTAGTCATCCGTAGTTATTAATCCTCGGTGACCAAACACAGCAGTGTTAGATACAATTGATACGCAGAAACACATGAATATGGAAAAAAATTAAAACATCAAACAAAGTCACATTCCATTTCAAAACATTTCTTATTCATTACATAATCCCGCAATTGTTAACCACGTTTAGGGAAAATATATTTATTACAACATATGCCAAGAGTGACATATGAAGATGCCTACAACGGAATCAAAATAAAAGGGAACTTGAGATAGCTATCATGTCTCCTGCACGTCTCTAGAAGCTTTATTCATCTAATGAGGTACCTGGAAACCTCAACTCTCAAACTACTCAAAATCAATTGAGTACCCAAGAGTTTGAGGGGAAAACATAAACTTCGGTCAGACATAAAGCCTGTTATGAATAATAGTCTACCATATCAAACCATTTAGATATCCAATGAGACCATGCTGCTTTGTGGAACGGGTTTTCCCTTCACTAGTATCCAAAAACATTTATAAAACCATATATTGTGCTTTGGCATCAACATGGTTAAAACAATTCAAAACACTAAGATATGATGATATGCAAAACAAATGATATTTTTTTGGATTACACATCCCCATTTAGTTTTGATTATCTATCATAGTATAGTTTCTAGGATTACAATACACATAATAGTTTTTATGGGCTGACTAATAACAGGTAAATATTTAAGGACTCCCTGTCCACTTACATAGTTTTCATGAGATCACTATAGACCTATTATTACTCCAATATGTTTACTCTTATCCTAATTTTCATGGGTTGACTATGAACCTATTGGTAACTCCAATTTCTTTCCTTCTTGTCCTAGTTTTAATGGGCTGACTAGGAACTTATTGACACCCGTCAATATCTTAATCTGGATATAGTTTTCATGGGTTCACTATAAACCTATAGGCCCCTGCCAATATCCAATCATAATTTTCATGGGCAGAATATGAACCTGTCTTTCTAACATCTCCATTTATACATAGTTTTCATGGGCTTACTATAAACTTATTGGCCTCTGTCAATATTTTTTGTCAATATACAGTTTTCATGGGTTTACAGAGAACCTATTGGCCCCAGCCAATATCTTTCTTTAATATTTTAGCATCCTATATTCTGGTCTTTCTAACCTCTTGGATGCAATTCTACTCATTCAAGAGTTATCTTAGTTTATATTCACTACTGGGTCAACCTAGCTGGTTATTCTATCCTTTCCTAAAATAACATTACGGGTCCAATACATGTGAATATATACATATATGGAGAAGCAAACATAATAACTTGGTTAATCCCTTTAAGATTTTAATTAGGGGTGGACACGGTCGGTTTACCGAATCGATTGGTTAATTTAAACGGTTAACCAGTAAAATGCAATGGTCCGGTAAACTGTTTCATCGATTAAAGTGGTCACACGAACCAACCGAACCGGTTAAATTTAACCCAGTTAACCGATTAAACTTAACGGTTCGGTTAACCTTTTGAACGCAACGATTAACCATTTAAGAAAAACGGTTAACCGTTGCATGGTTAATCGATGGTTAACCGAAATAATTTAATTCATGCATACTATATATATGGCAACATTGCCCATTAACATGACACATAATATGTATCAGGTCATATACGAAACGGGATAGCACAGAAAAGATCATCATATAATTCACAATCCAATGACCCATCACAAATTAAACATAAACAAGAATAACAACTAATTTAGTAATTTAACAATCCACAACACTACAATCCTCAATTCTTCAATTCGTAGTTAATAGTACAATATTACATAGTCTACAATACCACAAAATGTAATGAAAATAGTAAATACAATACTGATACTTTAGAGAGCCTAAGATAGTGAGCTTTAACCTTCAACTCCATGTTTCCATCCATTTTAACAATGGCAGTAGCACAAACACCTGATTAAATATAGCATGTAAGCTCAAGTAAAAGTTTGAAACATTCATCCAAATTAGACAAGGATTATATCAAAAGATAAATAGAGCACAATAGCCTATTGCTGTTGCTGTGAAACATAATATTAACATATTTGATGATAGGTAATTGTATGCACCATTAATGGATGAACCTAAGGAAGCCATGTCAGTTAGCAATAAAATAAAGAAACATTTACTAGTTTATATATATTTAGGTTCTGTGTCATTTATTGTTTTGTTTAATTTTCCTAAAGCTTATGAAACTACTACTCAGGGCCTGGTAAATTCTTTATGTTGAAAGACAGGTAAACACATTATAATGTCAAAAAAACAAAAGAACGTAGAAAATGCATGGGAAAGTAGAAAATAATTGAATGGCATAAAATTTCAGTAAGCATCAATTAACAGTTTATATTAACACGTATTATGATTTTTTGTCAACATATTTATTCGTATCTGTCTAGTGAAAGCATAATATAAGCATGTGCAATTCGATTAAGGTTCTTACTTAGGGTGCCAAAAAGTTATGCTGCAAGGTTATACTTTTCTGCTTGAAGGAAGAATTAAAAGTTTATAGATTATGGATGAAAATCTGAAATGTTGCAATGAAATCTAAAATTTAAAACTAAAAATCTACAATTTGAAAGGTTGCAGCAAAATGGTACACGAATTATGGATGAAAAATTCAATAAAATAATAAATAGTTTAGACACTTGCTTAACTAAATTCTTTCATAAGCAAATTTATAAATAGTTTATAAATTGTGTGATGTACATATCAGATATATACAGATAGTGATATATATATATATATATATATATATATATATAAACTTATAATCTAATATGTGCTGATATGAATAGGTTTATATATTTGGTGAACAGGTTTAAACTATAAATTAAACAAGTAACGAGTTTATACATATGTAAACTATAAATAGACTATTTAATTTACAAATACTCTCATACCGCTTCGTTGTCGGTTTTTTTGTTATCCGCTTCTTCCACAAACTCATCATCATCCCTTGTTTCTCTAGAACTATAGTCAGTAATATATATCATCATTCCTTTTGTCTCAACTAACCATACATGTTAAAAATACTTTAAAATAAGAACTAATATATATGAACATGAACCGATATTCAAGCAAAAAATTCAAACTAATATGATATCAGTACATATGATATAAAAATATTCAAGTAAAATATGATATATTAGTACATACAATATATCAGTACAACTGCTATCAAACTGGTAATATTTAGCAAAGAATATTTTAAGATATATTCTATGATGATGTTTGCTGCAATAAAAGGTAGGAAAATTTGTCAAAATAAAAACCCTTAATCTGAACCATAGTAATTGTTCATAAAGCTTATGGAAAATTTGCATGGTAGCATTGCATTTTGTGGTAGTAATACAATGAGAAGTCAAACAATGTACTCTGATTATTTATGCCGACAACATAAAGTTCTGTTACGCTTGGGTGTTTAGTGAGTGCCAAATAAAAGATGTTTATGATCTTAAGAAAAATGTGCTGGAGATTTAGCATGCTCAAAGTTTAAATTTTGATGCCCAGTAACATGTTACTTCTTGGAGAACCATACATCAATTTAATATTCATAGAAAAATTGCAAGTTGTTAGAGTTTATATTCTCCACAACATTAATTCTCAGGCATACAACAAAGAAGCTAGAACAATTTGCAATCCTCTGAGATGTAAAATTAAGAAATTGGTTCCGAGTTCAATTCTAACTCCAAGAAGTGATATCTTTCAAAAATTTATCATATAGAATTAGGCTTGAACAAATTCACAAGCAAGCACAACTGCGTTTTGGGTATTCCAATTTAAGATTCTTATTTCAAATGTTTATTCACTTTTGGGTTTGAACGTATTCACAAGCAAGCACAACAGTTGTTATATCAAATTATCAATCCATGAACTGTTGTTATAAGAATAATTGAATGAACGAATTGAAAACTAAATAAAATTTAAATAAAACAGATAAACACTAAACCTACACAAAATAAATCATACTCATGTTTCTCCTCTTCCTGCTAGCATTCACCATTGCTCAAAATTGAAATTGACGATCCAAATAGCAAAGAATAGAAACCAAGGAGGCGGCGATGGATCAACAATAGCAGGGGTGAAAATTTTGTAGGTTGGTTTTTTATTTTGGGAACGAAAATCAACGAGTTTACTTATATTTGGAAACGAACTATGAAATAGCGGCTGAAGTGCCATGTCAAAACTAACCCTAGCCCATTACCCAACCCACTAACGCTAAGATTAAAAGGGTTGGATTTGACCCGTTTAATTTTCTTTCTTTTCTGACCCAACCCGTTTGCAACTAACAAAGTAAAACACCAAGAACAATCCGACCCACTTACCAATTCAGCCTTAATTTCTCATCAAATCACGATAGAAGAAAAGGAGGTGATTTCTCTACCTTCGTTCGACAACCCTAACTTTGAACTTTAACCAGGATTCAAAGGCTAAGATCCATTATTGATACGCTTAACAACCCTATCTAGGATAAAGGGATCGCGCAAAATAGATAGAGGCATCAGCAGCAGCCCAAGGTGATTTCACAACAACGTCGCCGATGGGTGAGCAGGTGCAGCAACAAACGCCAACGGCGACAGCGATATTTCGGTATGCAAGAATTTAATTTGGCTTTTTTAACAAGTAGGTATTAATGATGTAAAATTAGCTTTTATTTGCAATTTTTAGTTTCATTTCTCCTATTAGTTGTTAATTAAATTTCTCCTATTAGTTATTGATTAAGATGTTGGAAATTGTTGCTAGTTTATGATTTAAAACCTATGATTTTAAGGGTTTATTGAATTGAGAAATCACATATTTCTTGTCAATCGGATTATATGTCTAAAACAAAGGTTTACGTAAATAAAGCAAAATGCATCTTGTCAAATAGATTTGCAAATGATGAGTTAATATTCTTATGGTTTTCTACAACAAAGTTCATTGAACCTTGTAGCTTATATATCTAATATAATATATAGAACTACTTTTGGTTTAAGAGTAGCTGATTATATATTTTATCCTAGGAGAACTGGTTAAAACAATTCCAAGTGTGAAAGCTCACTTGGATGGTGCTGCATTGCTCGAGTTTTGCATTGCACCGTCCCATGATTTTTTGCATGAAATATCATCTATTTCATCGGAAAAAATAGCTTCAAATGCCGCTCCATTATTTCAGCGAATATCATTATACGTAGTTTGCATGAGAGAATGAAGTAATGGAACTAAGAAGTAGACAAAAAATTGAAACCCTTTGTTAGTTGGGCGATGAGCATTTCAACAAAAAGGTTGAATATTGAAGTTAGAATACATCGGTGGGAACCTTTTACTCTTGTTTATATTTTAAAGTTTGAGGCTATTTATGATGTTTATTGATAATGCAACAGTGTCATGTTTATCTAAATATTTAATGAAAAGTAAAATATTTTTAAGAGAAATACAAAAATAGGGATTCATTAATTTAATCTGCAGAATTTGGATAACTAATTTGTTTCAGCTTTTCAACTTTACAAACTATATTGTTGGATGGAAGGTGACACTTACAATTACTTATCTTTTGGCTAACTAGCTTTTCTAGTATCCTGGATAACATAAAGCTAATAAATGCTTACTTTGACACAAAAAACTATAATTTTCTGTTACAAAACATTGTATTTTTCTATTAAGTAAAAGGCAAGCTATAATTTTCTTGCATAATCCAACTCATTGTATTTTTTGACTAAGCTTAAAGTACGAGCACAATTTTTCAAAAGATTTAAACTAAATGTCGGGGTACTCTATTCCTTTTCACTTTTTGAAATCCAGATAATGTTAGCTTTAAATTCAAATGTTATGAATTCAGTCATTAGTTTGTGTCATATGTTGAATAGTTAGTTATTAATTCAATATGTTGAAAATTCTTGATCATATGTAGATGAGTTCAATGAGTTGTATACTAACTTTCTTTTAGCAATGTCCAGATAATGTAGGATCTAGATTAACCCTAGAGGGGGGGGGTGGGGTGAATAGGGTTATAGCAAATTTTCTTGATTTAAAAACTCAGAAATAAACTGCAGAAATAAATATGCTGAAAAAGTAAATCACACACAAAATTTACCCAGCTTCGGCAACCCCTGCCTACTGCTGCATTCACAGATTTCTATTAGAATTAAACAGTATCACGCTTACAACAACTCTATTAGACTCGCAGACCCTTTTGCTCCCGCTCACAAACACTCTACTAGACTCGCACACCCTGCTCCCGCCTATAGAGTTTCGCTTACTCGCAAATACTGCTCCCGCCTATAGAGCTTTGCAAACTCGCACACCCTGCTCACTGAACTAATTCAAAATAGACAATCTGACACTACCTAACCTAGGTGGTGATTTACTAACTTTTTGGTTCGTAAAATAAAAAACAATAAATTAAAAAAAAATAACCCTAAAACAATATTAATAAAGCCTATAGAAACAAAACCCCTTTTTACTTAGACCCTAAATAAAAACTTTAGCCTTTTTATAAAATAAAACCGGACCCTTGTTTTTATTAACCCGATCCACTTTCTATTTGTTCGTGAGAAACAATGGCGGCTTCGTTCCAGTTAGGGCTTCGTTCCCTTTTGATCCAGTTAGGGATTGCGATCCAAATTGGGAGTTTCGGCTCTTGCTTGTGCTCGATTTCTGATGATCGATTGTTGACTTTGAGATTGCGTTGCTCGGCTTGTTCGTTGATCGAATTCCTTTCTTGCTCGGTATGTAATGCTTTTGCTTTTACTGATTTTGTGCTTTCTGGAATTCGATACATTGATTGCCGATGATGATTGGGTTATATATGCGTTCGATTTCCTGAATCTTCGATCGTATATATTTATTTGAATTTTTCAAATATTCATCTCGGCCACTTGATAATGCTTGAATGTTTGAGATTGATTCTGACTACTTCACATGTGAATATTCTTGATATTGCTCGGTTGACTTGGTTTACAAATCTTCGGCTTTGAATTTGTGATAATTGACTATGGCTCCGTGATTTTCTCTGACTTGATAAATTTCGTACAACTTGATTTTTGATAACCAATGTTTTGACACGTGACTTGGTCATTATGTCTTTGATGTTTATTATTCTTCTTTGACTTCGATATTTTGTAAATTTGGCTTCGGCCACTGTCTGCATCCCTGTTGCACTTTCACCTGCTAACTAATCTTCATTCACTTCAGTATTCTTCACTGCCTGTATTTGTGTCATTCACGGCTTCAACTTGAATATGTTGTGATGCTTGTGATTGTCACTATGTTGCATTGTTATTGATACATGGTTGTTCTGTTGGTTCTTCTCATCCTGATGCCGAACTTGATATGAAATTCTGGTGGCATTGCTTTGTTGTATCATGATACTTGATCGAGTTGATTGTTGCATTGTCACTGGTTCATTTGATAGCACTGTACTTGTAGTTGGTATCGCTTGATATTTATTCCTGTAGTTTGCATTGTTGCTGTAGCTTTTTGAAGCTTGAGTTTCTGGTCACTGCACTTGTACATATTCACTATCACTTGCATTTTTATCTTAGTACCATAGCTTCTCTGTTCCACTCGAGTTTAGTTGTGCACTTGCATTTGTGTATTGTGTCTTGTTCTCCTGTGGCTTTGGATATTTGCAGTTGGTATTTTGTGCATTTGTGCATTGACCACTTCGACTTGTGTTTTTCACTATTGCATAATTGTTTCTGACCTGTTGCATGCATTGCTATGACTTGTACTTGTACTTTGTTGTAACTGGATATTGATCATGTATCAATATGCCACTGTCACTGTTTGTACTGTCATTTTGTATTCATCCCTGTAGTTCCATCTATGTCGTAGCCTGGACTGGTGCATACTGTTGCTTATTGCATTGATGCTGCTGGCTTCGACATCTTATATTCATGAGATGTTTATTTTGAAGCTTGGTTTACTGTCTGTATTCACTACAGTTTGTACATGCTTCACTGTTCTTTTGCATTTGTGAACATTGTCGAGTCTGCACTTGTTTGATATGAAAATCTGGTCTTTTCATTCATGTTGCAGCTGTTCCACTGCAGTTTCATTGTGACTGCGACTCCATGACTTGATCTTTGTTGAACTGGCTTTGTTTGGTCATTTCTTGGTCATTGCACGGGTCATTGCTTGTGAAGTTTGATAATTCGTTAGCATGCTACTGATTGGTCTTTGTTGCCTCTTGCATGTAGTTGGTTGTAACTGTGCACCTGCCCTGTGTTGAACTCAGTTTTGCAGCTCGGGTTTGACCTTGTGCTTGTGTCGTGATTTTAAATATATTGCACGTGCGTTGAACCCGGCTTTGCATTTGGGTTTGACCTGTGCTCACCTGTCCCTGTAGCATTATCAAGTGTATATATCGGTGTGCACGGCCTTGTGGCATATACAGTAATATACTGTGTATGTCACAAGTTGTTCGTGTATGATGAATTCAGATTTAAATGATGACGAACAACCCAAATAACTGAGGCAAATATCATTTTTAAAATTCACGTTTTATTTTATATCGCAAAAATATTTTATTTTCAATTTTACTGCGTTAGTTTATATTTTTGCAGATCGCTCAGATGCTGGATTCAAACTGGAATGAAGTTGAAGATAAATACGAGTGTGAGTGATATGTAGTGAGGTGAATTGTAAATGTGAAATGTGATGTAATTGTAATCAAAGTTGTATAGTTATAGTGAGAACTTGAAATTGTACTATTCAAAGATGTAATAAATATTTGTTTGAATAAAATATTCGTTTGAATTCAAATTTCGTGTTACTTGTTCTGTTTGAATTCAAATTCAAATTCTGTGTAATTTATTTTATTCAACAGATATTTATTTAACCAAATACATATTATACAAAATATTTGTTTGAATAAAATTTCTGTTTGAATTCAAAATCTGTTTAACTTGTTTTGTTTGAATTCAAATTCAAATTCTGTGAAATTTAATTTTATTCAACAAATATTTATTTAAACTATGAAAAAAAAAAATAGTACATTACCAAATACATTTATATGAATGTATATATGTTTATTATCATCAAACAAAAATCATATAGCGCAAAGCGCATATTCAACAATCTCCCCCTTTTGATGATAACAAACATATATTTAAGATTTTGAATATATTAAATGTATTTGATAATTTCATTTGCTCCCCCTATTTGAATGCTTCCTTTATATGTGATACTCCCCCTACATATATGGCTCCCCCTATATATATATATGCATGCAAATAAAAATATTTAAATGAGCCTATATGCAAATTGAAAGTTATTTAACCTTTGCTTGATTCTATTTGACAAAATCTTAACTTTTCTCTCCCCCTTTTGTTATCAGCAAAAGAATAACAGTGTTATAAAAATAGGGATGAAGTGATAGACATGAATCAAACATTTAACTCAATTAAATATAAATATCAAATTTCAATAAAACTCAAACAAAAATCATAATTACCCTTGTCAAACGCATATTCCACTTTCAGAAGTGATGGAGATAGAATCATCAAACATTCATATAGATATGTCTATTTGTGGTATATTTATTTCTGGAAATTTGAATATCTACTAACCATGCATAACCGTTAGGACTTTTAAATGAGATTAGTAGTATTCCAATTTAATTTAAAAAATGAAATCAAGTATCTTCTAACCACGCATGACCGTGAGGACTTTTAAATGGGATTAGAATCAACTTGTCTATTAAATCAATTATTTTTAATATGCGTTCCATACATGCATAACCGTGAGGACTTTTAAATGAGCATGGAAGCACATAATCAAAAATCCAAGTAATTCACCCATGCATGACCGTGAGGACTTTTAAATGAGAGTGAATACTTTGGATATTTATTTTTAATTGCTGAATATAAGAAATTGAAGCACAAATAATTTCCTTCACCGATTTAAAGATATTGAAGAACAAATGATTTCCTTTGTAAACTACCACAAATTTACATATTAAATATGATTTTGATGAGTGATGTTCGATAGAAAGATGACAGAAATAGAAATGGTCATGGAATTATTATCCAACAAAAAGTTTTTATAACTCTTGTTATGAAATTCTAAAGAAATTTTTAATTATACTTTCTCAAGTTATAATATATGATAAATATCAACACTTATCTCTTTTTCAATCACTATTTATCTTTTCGATAATCAAAGGGAGTTAGATTAGTCAAACTTGTCATTTAAAATCAAATTAAAAATTATAAAATCAATTTTTCAAAAATAATTAAGCTGTAAATATGGTCAAACATGATTTCTTGAGGGGAGTTTTATAAGAAAATTTTCTGCTATTTGAAAATTATTTCAAGTGAAAAATATGCAGATATTTTCTTTAAAAAAAAACGATGCAGCAAATAAATGTTTCACAAATTAATCACGTTACACTAATAATTTTTCTATCAACTATATTACCAGTGTAATCCGTATCTGAATTTAAATTTCACTCAATATTCACTTATTGAATCAAACCATGAGATGTGCACCAAAAATTTCAAAACATCATTCTTTTGAATTTTGAATTTAAGCCGTGTTAACACTCAAAATAAATATCATGATGATAAATTCAGAAACCAGAGGATAAACAATTATTTTCATGAGTAATCAATAGTCAATCAACATCATAATTATTTCAAAAACAATTTCTTAAAAAACCTTTTTCTCATGAATTTGAAATCGTGCAAATTTACAAGAAGTGATCAAAATGTCAGAACCAATATATCTACGTGTAGCATGAGTAACCAGCATTTGACTGAACAAATTTATATAAATTAGTTCAAAAATTTAAAATCTGGTTGGTCATCAATTAAGCACAAATCAGTCATAAATAAGAACAAGTCAAAAAAAATCATATCAATTAAATCCGAATCAGTCAACCATCATAATTACTCCAAGTAATTCTATTTAAAGATGGTTAGTCATTATTTTTCTTTTAAAAAAAATCATAGCATCAAAATCATCATCTTTTGTTCATCTCAATATTGGCTGATTTTAATTTAGAGTATGGTGCAGATAATCACATTTAAAAAAAAATCACCTGTTTTACCTTTACGATAATTTTTCGTGATTGCCCGTTGTGATTCTGTTACGTTTGAACTAGGCTAAGGAACTTTGCTTTGTCGCCCGTTGTGTTTCTGGAACAGCCAAAATCCAGAGAACACTATTGTTGTTCCTTAGCCTGCCACCACACCTACACAATAAAAGATTTATGTGACCTATTTGTTTTTATAGGTCCATTGTTGTTAGTGGCAGAATATGAAAAATATGTTTTTGGAGACTCAAAACTATTTACACATGTTCCTTTTGGCGCCCAAATTTGTTTGACTTTCAAAGATTTTATATTTGTGCCTTTTGGAACCCAAATTGGTATAGTTTTCACGTGCTTGGGTCTATACCAACAATTATTTCGATTATGTCCAAATTCTCTACAAAACGTGCTCATTAAATTGACTTGATTAAATTTTGTGTTCCTATGACTATGATTTTCAACATGATTTCCAATTATTTCAGATCGAGCAGCACTTTTACCTTTATCATCATCTTGTGATTTTCCAAAACCTAGTCCTTTTCTATTGTTAGCAAAAATTTGATTTCCAAATAACATTTTGAAAGATTTTTCGCCTCTTGAAAAGTTATTTAAAGATTTCTCAAGATTTTGGACTTTGGTTTTTAATGTTGAATTTTCAGTGACTAGTGAGGTGCATCGATTAATAAAATCCTTTCTCCTAGTGTCGATGGTTTCCTTAAGATTCAAGTTTTCATTTTCAAGATTTTCAAAGTTATTCTTCAGTTTTGATAATTCTGAATCTAAAATCTTACATTTTTTACATTCTAGGTTTTGAATATTTTCAAGTTCAGTTTTTAACCTAAAATTTTCATGAGCAAATTCTCTCCTATCAGATTTCAGTTTTTCAATTTTAGATTCAAGAGTATCCACTACCTTAGTAAGATCAGAACACATAAAAACAAGTTCTTTATAAGAAAACTCACCCGCCTCACTAGATTCGTCGGAGGTTGCTTCTGATTCTGATTTTGCCATGCAACACAAGTTAGCCTCCTCTGGGCTGCTATCCGAAGCTTCCTCTCCTTCTTCATCATCCCAAGTCGCTGCAAATACCTTCTTCGCCTTTTTCTTTTCTTTGTTGTTTTTGAGAAGTGGGCATTTTGGTTTGATGTGGCCAGGCTTGTTGCAGTTATAACATATCAGTTCATTATCGGAATTTTCGGAATCTTTTGACCTATTGCCCTTTGTTTTCTTCTTGCGTGGCTTGAATCTTGACCATCTTCTAAGATTATTGACAGCCATTGCAAGCTCTTCAATTGGATCTTCTTCATCGCTTTCTTCTTTACTTTTTAAGGAAATCGTCTTCTTCTTTGGTTCGGAGTTGTTGCGTTCTTCCTTTGCTTTTAACTCAAGCTCATATGTCATCAGGTTGCCAATCAACTCCTCCATGCTTAGTTTGCTCAGATCTTTTGATTCTTGGATTGCTGTGACTTTTGCCTCAAAGTTCATTGGTAAAACTCGTAGTATCTTCCGCACAAGCTCTACCTCAGTGAATACCTTCCCAAGCGCTCTAGCATTGTATACCAAGGTTGAAAAGCGTCCAAACATATCCTTTATGCTCTCGTCTTTGTCCATCACAAAGTTTTCGTATTCATTGCTGAATAGGGCTAGCCGAGACTCCTTGACTTGAGAAGTTCCTTCGTGTGTCACCTCCAAAGTATGCCATATTTCCTGTGCTGTTGTACAATGAGAAATTCTATTAAATTCATTTTTATCAAGAGCACATATCAAAGCATTCATGGCTTTAGCATTTGTCGTTTTCAATTTCTTATCGTTTGCATCCCACCTATCCTTAGGTTTAGGAATCTCAGTACCACCAACGATTATAGTGGGAGGTTTATAGCCAGTTTCAATAATATCCCAAACATCATAATCAACGGAACTAAGATAAATACTCATCCTAACTTTCCAATAAGCATAATCGTTCCCGTTAAACATGGGTGGCCTAGCAATAGATTGCCCCTCAGAAAAAGCATTATTTTGAAGACTCATGACTCTAGAGTTAAAAAATATATACCGGGCTCTGATACCACTTGTAGGATCTAGATTAATCCTAGAGGGGGGTGAATAGGGTTATAGCAAATTTTCTTGATTTAAAAACTCAGAAATAAACTGCAGAAATAAATATGCTGAAAAAGTAAATCACACACAAAATTTACCCAGCTTCGGCAACCCCTGCCTACTGCTGCATTCACAGATTTCTATTAGAATTAAACAGTATCACGCTTACAACAACTCTATTAGACTCGCAGACCCTTTTGCTCCCGCTCACAAACACTCTACTAGACTCGCACACCCTGCTCCCGCCTATAGAGTTTCGCTTACTCGCAAATACTGCTCCCGCCTATAGAGCTTTGCAAACTCGCACACCCTGCTCACTGAACTAATTCAAAATAGACAATCTGACACTACCTAACCTAGGTGGTGATTTACTAACTTTTTGGTTCGTAAAATAAAAAACAATAAATTAAAAAACAATAACCCTAAAACAATATTAATAAAGCCTATAGAAACAAAACCCCTTTTTACTTAGACCCTAAATAAAAACTTTAGCCTTTTTATAAAATAAAACCGGCCCCTTGTTTTTATTAACCCGATCCACTTTCTATTTGTTCGTGAGAAACAATGGCGGCTTCGTTCCAGTTAGGGCTTCGTTCCCTTTTGATCCAGTTAGGGCTTGCGATCCAAATTGGGAGTTTCGGCTCTTGCTTGTGCTCGATTTCTGATGATCGATTGTTGACTTTGAGATTGCGTTGCTCGGCTTGTTCGTTGATCGAATTCCTTTCTTGCTCGGTATGTAATGCTTTTGCTTTTACTGATTTTGTGCTTTCTGGAATTCGATACATTGATTGCCGATGATGATTGGGTTATATATGCGTTCGATTTCCTGAATCTTCGATCGTATATATTTATTTGAATTTTTCAAATATTCATCTCGGCCACTTGATAATGCTTGAATGTTTTAGATTGATTCTGACTACTTCACATGTGAATATTCTTGATATTGCCCGGTTGACTTGGTTTACAAATCTTCGGCTTTGAATTTGTGATAATTGACTATGGCTCCGTGATTTTCTCTGACTTGATAAATTTCGTACAACTTGATTTTTGATAACCAATGTTTTGACACGTGACTTGGTCATTATGTCTTTGATGTTTATTATTCTTCTTTGACTTCGATATTTTGTAAATTTGGCTTCGGCCACTGTCTGCATCCCTGTTGCACTTTCACCTGCTAACTAATCTTCATTCACTTCAGTATTCTTCACTGCCTGTATTTGTGTCATTCACGGCTTCAACTTGAATATGTTGTGATGCTTGTGATTGTCACTATGTTGCATTGTTATTGATACATGGTTGTTCTGTTGGTTCTTCTCATCCTGATGCCGAACTTGATATGAAATTCTGGTGGCATTGCTTTGTTGTATCATGATACTTGATCGAGTTGATTGTTGCATTGTCACTGGTTCATTTGATAGCACTGTACTTGTAGTTGGTATCGCTTGATATTTATTCCTGTAGTTTGCATTGTTGCTGTAGCTTTTTGAAGCTTGAGTTTCTGGTCACTGCACTTGTACATATTCACTATCACTTGCATTTTTATCTTAGTACCATAGCTTCTCTATTCCACTCGAGTTTAGTTGTGCACTTGCATTTGTGTACTGTGTCTTGTTCTCCTGTGGCTTTGGATATTTGCAGTTGGTATTTTGTGCATTTGTGCATTGACCACTTCGACTTGTGTTTTTCACTATTGCATAATTGTTTCTGACCTGTTGCATGCATTGCTATGACTTGTACTTGTACTTTGTTGTAACTGGATATTGATCATGTATCAATATGCCACTGTCACTGTTTGTACTGTCATTTTGTATTCATCCCTGTAGTTCCATCTATGTCGTAGCCTGGACTGGTGCATACTGTTGCTTATTGCATTGATGCTGCTGGCTTCGACATCTTATATTCATGAGATGTTTATTTTGAAGCTTGGTTTACTGTCTGTATTCACTACAGTTTGTACATGCTTCACTGTTCTTTTGCATTTGTGAACATTGTCGAGTCTGCACTTGTTTGATATGAAAATCTGGTCTTTTCATTCATGTTGCAGCTGTTCCACTGCAGTTTCATTGTGACTGCGACTCCATGACTTGATCTTTGTTGAACTGGCTTTGTTTGGTCATTTCTTGGTCATTGCACGGGTCATTGCTTGTGAAGTTTGATAATTCGTTAGCATGCTACTGATTGGTCTTTGTTGCCTCTTGCATGTAGTTGGTTGTAACTGTGCACCTGCCCTGTGTTGAACTCAGTTTTGCAGCTCGGGTTTGACCTTGTGCTTGTGTCGTGATTTTAAATATATTGCACGTGCGTCGAACCCGGCTTTGCATTTGGGTTTGACCTGTGCTCACCTGTCCCTGTAGCATTATCAAGTGTATATATCGGTGTGCACGGCCTTGTGGCATATACAGTAATATACTGTGTATGTCACAAGTTGTTCGTGTATGATGAATTCAGATTTAAATGATGACGAACAACCCAAATAACTGAGGCAAATATCATTTTTAAAATTCACGTTTTATTTTATATCGCAAAAATATTTTATTTTCAATTTTACTGCGTTAGTTTATATTTTTGCAGATCGCTCAGATGCTGGATTCAAACTGGAATGAAGTTGAAGATAAATACGAGTGTGAGTGATATGTAGTGAGGTGAATTGTAAATGTGAAATGTGATGTAATTGTAATCAAAGTTGTATAGTTATAGTGAGAACTTGAAATTGTACTATTCAAAGATGTAATAAATATTTGTTTGAATAAAATATTCGTTTGAATTCAAATTTCGTGTTACTTGTTCTGTTTGAATTCAAATTCAAATTCTGTGTAATTTATTTTATTCAACAGATATTTATTTAACCAAATACATACTATACAAAATATTTGTTTGAATAAAATTTCTGTTTGAATTCAAAATTTGTTTAACTTGTTTTGTTTGAATTCAAATTCAAATTCTGTGAAATTTAATTTTATTCAACAAATATTTATTTAAACTATGAAAAAAAAAATAGTACATTACCAAATACATTTATATGAATGTATATATGTTTATTATCATCAAACAAAAATCATATAGCGCAAAGCGCATATTCAACAGATAATGCATAAACTATGTTTGAACAAACATTATTAATAGTACTATGGTTTTGTGATAAAGAAAAAAACCATTGAAACCATAGTCGTTGACTTTATTATGAGAAGAAAAAGTGGCTACAAAATCATTAAGACGGTGGACTTCTATTTATAACCTTTTACTAGTTAACAGTTGCAAAAAAATACAGTTTAGTGGGAAATCGTGTTCACTTGTGTGAAATTTTTTAAAAGAAAAGGGTTCTCATGGTTTTGTGCCTATAGAAGTAAACTGCTGCTGCTAGTAGTGGTTGATTAGTGCCCATTAACAAATTCAACCTCAAGACTAATTTAATAGGGCTTGAATAGAGCAAGTCTATTTAAGTTGTCACATATAGTAAGTTTCAGATTTGTAGTGTGTAATTGAAATCTAGAAAATCATAATAAACAATTCTAACTCCTACTCTATCGTAAACTATAAAGAACAGGAAAATGACATACTTACTTGAGTGGCAACTCCTTTCTTTTGTCCCTTTCTAGAAGAAATTGGGTCAAGTCTATGTGTTAAAGCACCATTGTTGTGTTTGTTTAAAATTTAGCACGATGTCATTTGTAATTAAATTGAGAAAATTAAAACTTTGTTCAATTTATTCAACTAAAATGTTACCAAAGAATAGGTGATCTGATTCTGGTAGAGAATTTACTATAAATGAATCTTATAATGAATTTGAAGTTATTTCAATATATACATTATTAATAATGGTATACTATATAGAAGTACATACAACTGATACTAGTTAATAGATATATGTGAGAACTTAACCCATGTTTCACTCAATATTCATTGGATCCAACAACCCACGCATTAGTGTAAATTTTGACATGTTAGTTTCAGACTATAGGCTTTTATTTTACCTAAGTTGCTTCTATTTTCATTTTGGCATTAGTGTAGAAGGTACAATTTTTATTTTTATTTCTGATATAGTTACTTTTTTTATAAGCAAATATGATACATTCCAATTTTGTTCTTCGCAATATTGTTCTAGATGACAAGTTTGATCTCCCAAGTAAATCCATGTATTTTGAATCTTTGGTAAACTACTGAGCATATTAGAGAAGTCTCATTCACCATGAATTCATGATTCATAGACATTAATGAATAAGAAAAGTTTTGCGACAGTTGGCTTTTTTTTGTTCCAAAGGACAAAAAATAACTGTTGCCAAAAGATATTTTTAGCATCATGAGGGCAAAGTAGTCTTTTGGGTGGCACTAGAATGTTGAATTTAGCAGAACACATGACGCTGATGCTACTAATACTAAAATTAGGAAGAGGAATGAAGATGTATAATAAATGTGTGGATATCAGTTGAGTTTTCTTTCACAAATGTCTTCTTTTAGAACTTTAAACTAATCTGCATGCCAGTTTTTTTTTTACAACCGTAGTGTTCTGAGTTATCACGAGTTAAACTTGTTTATACATTCTGATAACCTTCTGTGCATATCAAATTATAGTTCTGCATATCATTTGCTAAGTTTGGCATTTTGGCAACTTTCAGATCAAGCAATTGGTTGCATCAACTATGTTCCACACTGGATTTATTGTATTTTTGATTTATTTTGCTATTTTTTTCCTTTACAGGAAAATATCTTTAATGCAACAAAGTTCCGCAGCAATTTATGAGTTCGAAGTTATTATCACTGCTAGAACCACAATTTGCTTTTACAGGTAGATATCATTGGTAAGATTTATCTTCAACTTACTATGTTATACAATCAAATACAAAAACCTATAACCTCAAATTCAGATACAAAAACCTGTTACCTCAAATTCTATAGATAAAAGAAAAAATAACTTGGATGTAAGTTAGCATAATTAAAACAAATGTCATTTCTGTTCTTGATCTTTGGAGCGTCCTCAGTTTTGCAAAACCAAAAGCACACTCAGTTTTTGCAAAGATGTTCTTGATCTTGACTGTTTTATGTATTTTGTGCACGTGGAGTTTGGATCTGCTTGTTGTTGACAGTACTGGGCATGATTGTTGATCTGCATGATTGTTGTACTGGGCATGGATTGACACATTATGTATTTTATGCACTTGTTGCATGATTCCCTCTTTTCTTTTCTAATATGGTGAACTGTGTTTTATTAGATGTAATTTATGAGTAATTAGATGTTGGTGTGTTTGAAGTTCTATCTTCACTATTGCTTGGTTGTCAATTGCCGTCTTATATGTTATCTTTCAATTTGATTTTTGAATCAAAAGGGTCGGGTTGGGTTGACCCTTTTATTAAACCGGTCGGGTCGGGTTGACCCGTTTATTAAACGGATCAAACGGGTCGGCTTTTTTTATGTTTTGAATAGATCGGTTTAAATTTTACCCAATCCATTTATGACCCGACCCGATCCATTTGACGGGCCCGGGCTGAAGCAAGCACAATTCAACTAGGGTTTAGGAAAATTGAGTGGGCCGGGTTACGGACAGTGGTGAATTCGGGCTTTCTTTATAATTTAAAAAATAGGTTCGGTTAACAGTTAACTGATATATGAACCATAGTTAACCGTTAACCGACCCGATTTTGGTCTGTTAATGTTGATCGGTTACGTCGGTAATGGTTTTGAGTCATGTTTTTGGATATTTATTTTTGTCTTGTGTTTCGTAATGGTGGTTGTCTTATCAAATGACCAAGTTGTTCCTTACGGATGGTTTTGAGTGCGTTTTATGTTTGTTTACTCCTCCACCTGTTCAACAACTTGGTTTTGTAGTTATGGTCTTGTACTGTTAATATATGGAAATGATATGTACTCTTTTTCCTTGTAAGGCACCCGTTTAGGTTAAGGAGATTGCAAGGTTTAGTGAGGCATATCATGGAAATATATGCTTCTTTTGTTAATAAAGTACCTGTTTCTAAAAAAATGTCAATCGGTTAATCGAAAGTTCAGTTAACCTATTTTTTCGGTTAAAGCGGTTCGGTTACGTCGGTAAACTCGGTTAAATGCCCACCCTTACTTTTAATCAAAGAAAACTTCTACAAAAACTCCGTTTCAAAACACTTTATTTATTTATTTATGCCATGGTTTTCTTTTAAAATGATATTGGGTTATTTGTTTTGAAAATTAAGACTTTCAAAACCTTCGAAACCTTGCTTTCAACCTCATTGGATAACCTCATTTGAAAGCATAAAAATATCTTTTAAAAACATTAGGCCGCTGCCTTTCGAAACACTTTAAAACTTCTCCTTTGAAACATTTCGAACGTGAAGTATTACTTATTAACCTATAGAAGCGTAACTTCAAAATCTTTGAAAGTACCCCTTTTGAAACCTTTGAAAATACCCATTTCAAAACATTTGAAAGTACCCCTTTCGAAACCTTTGGAAGTATCCCTTCAGAAACTATTGGGTTTTTTTACTTAAAATATCATTTGGGTCAAAGTGAATATAAATGAAAGTATCTCTTTCGAAACCATCCTTTATCATATAAAAACAATGGGGAAAACTTGATGGCGTCGGCACCATCCTTTTCGAAAGCGTCAAATCATTTAAACAAAACATTAAAGGATAGCATCGAAACCCCCTCCATTGCCTTCATAACCCTTGGACCTTTTCGAAAGCATTTAGGAAATGGTTTAAAACCTCTTTAAAACAAAACTACCCTTCTAAAACATTGCTAACTTCAATACCCTTGAAAGGCAAAAGAACAACAGTAGGGCTTCGACAAGGTCGGCACCCCTTCTTTCGAAAGCATTATTTTTATAAGTAGAGAAACCTTTTCGAAATGTTGTTCTTTGAAACATAAGTAGGCAACCCCTTTGAGAGTCTTTAGAAAACCTCTTTCAAAAATATATGTTTCGACTTCTTCGAAGGCTTAAATAAAACAAAGGCAGACGCTCCTCTTTCTAAAATGAACAGAGGTATCGATCCCATCAGAAGCAATGCTTTCGACACCATGCCTTCTGCTTTTTCCCAATTCACTACGTACCATACAAGTGATACCTTGTGAATTAGTTTCGGCTTAGTGAGTTTTGACTTGATTGAAGGCGGAAGCTCTGAGTCGAAAGGTACTTCTAAAGAAGGCGGAAACAACTTTTCTAGGTAAAAACTGATTAACGGCAATCAAGACAAATACTTTCTAACCAACCGCCATGTGTAACACAAGATTGGTTACCAGAACTTTTCAAATTCTTTACAAAATAATAGCTGCTAATTTCATATCTAAACCATTCTTAAGTTAGCAAATAATCCCTTCCATTAAACAAAATCACTATTGCAAATAATTCCTTCTTCTAAAATAATTTAATCTGCATAGCAAATCACATAAGAAAAATCCCAAAAATTCCAAAAAATTCAATTCAATCATGTTATCTCACATATCAAAATTTTAGACCCAAATTCTCAATATGTTTTTCGAAATAAATTTATAAACTCAATTAACCATATTTTCCTTTGAAAACTCATAGTTATCTTTCCATAGCTTGGAAAATTATTAAAATTAAAACCTAATCAAAAATCATGTTTTACATAACATAAAATTTTTCTATAGCATTTAAACATCAATATCAATCAGTTTCATCCTACCACATATATTCATATTTAAACATTCTTGTTTAAATCAAATAAATTGTAATCCAAGCATATCATCATTAAATTCATCATAGAAACGAATTTAATATTAAATCCGGAAAAAATATGTTCATAAAACAAAACGAGATGGTATAAATTATTATTTACCTTGATTAAGATACGAAGATTGGATTGTGATTGAGATTTATTCCCCTAGCTTTAATCTTTAGCTTTTCTTTGATTTCTCTTCTCTTTGATTATGGTTGGCTCCACTTCTTTTACGTTTTTGTTTTCAAAATTACGTGAATGGGAATGAAATGGTAAGGGACGAGAACATTTAGGGGTAAAAGGTTATGTGCAGCTAATTCCCATTATACCCTTATATAGATTAATTAACTTAAAAACCATTCTTTAGCCCATTTAATTAGGTAATTGAGCACGACCTTAATTATATTTATTCAAATCTCAAACCCTTTATCACTTATCTTTTATATTATTCTATTTAATTTACCTAATTAAATATTTTGAATCATTTTATCAAAAATTAGGGGTGTTATACGGCCCATAGAGGGTGGTCGACCCGGGGGTTCCGGTGAATTCAGTGTATATGTTAATTTCTAGTTGTTTAATTATTTTCATTTCGTATTCTTTAAATGCTCATAACTTGTTCATTTGTGCTCCAATCGTAAAACTCTAAATATGAAAGTTGTCCAGGAAATCGCCATGAACGCAATGTTGCAAGTTTCATAGTCAAATTCCATCATTTGCTCAAATTGTATTTTGGAGCCTAATTAATTATTAAATTATTAACCTAAATTTTATGGGTGTTACACTAACGGTATTTAAAATTAGTAAACTATTCACCAAATGACCTAAAGCTTTTAACATCTAAGATTAGTGTTTTAGTTTATTTAAGGATGCTACTATATACACCAATTTTTCTCATTCTCTCTCTCACTTCTTTTCCCGTCCATCGATATTTTGTAAAATACTTATATCATCTATATACGTCCACCTCTTATTTCATATGTTTCTAATCAAACAACCATTTTTTCATTCATGCTCTTATCATAAACAACAATTGTGAACTCAAAATACATCAATTTCAATCCTATTTTCTATTAATTTCTATTATTTTGATAATGTTCGATTAGAAAATTATTGTTAATTCGAAAAAATTTGAACCTTAGTATGGTTGGATGCTAGACAATTTCATTTTAAATTTATTTTCGAGTGACAAAAATTTAAGATATAGCAAGGATCATCTATAAATAGCAATTGTTCAAATTAGAAAATATATTCAATGTGACATTCTAGGTAAAGTTTGTAGAAATATAATTCTTTTGCGTTCATAACATCCATGGGTGTCTAACCTATTTTGTCATTTATTCTTTTAATATCACTTTAAGTGGCATTAGAAAGTGTATTAGTTGGTGAATATATTAGTGCACTTTTTTTATTCGCGTCGATATATATTTTAAGCGTTATGTAAGGTAGATTTTAAAACCTTGTATCAACACCAAATGTATATATGTACGAAATCGAGAGTGGTACAAAGGGAATGTACTTGCTTCAACAATTTCTTCTTATCTATATCCATTTAGTTCATAGTATCCCTATATGAGAAATTGAGTTTATCAATCAAATTGCAAAAACAACTAAATATTCAATTCATAATGTCTAAAATAAAATGATTTACAGCAGAATATCTTGGATCAAAATGTAAATATTGAACATAGTTAGCAGACAATGTTGCATTTCATAAGACAAATTAGGTGAAATAATAGATGAGTCAATCGGACATAAAAAACTACTAAGAGAATGATAAGGTTCCCGAAAGAAATTTCAAACTACATAAGAAAACAATCATCAAGTGAAGTTGCAATGTATAAGTTATAACATTTCTTATATCATTACATGATGCTGACCAATTAGTGAATACAAGTGTTGTCCATATCCCCACGTTGAATTCATGTTTTCTATGTTGCACACAAAATTTACCTTAACAACCAAAGTAATTGTAAAAATGTATTGAGTAAAAAAGCATTGAGTTATTACAGAAGAGTGTACCATTTGATATACAGGAGGAAGTCATAATTTTGTTCCATTGAACCTGCACTTTCAACTACACCATTTGATTTTGAAGGTATCTCAAGTTGTTGAAAAAAATTTCTACTATCATGTTCCACATTATCAGAAGTTGAAGTATTAATATCATACATTTTTTTCCTTTTTCGTTTTGGTACAATAGAAAGTCTATAATTGACATCAAGCTGCAAAATGTAATTCTTTTAATTTAGTCATCTGTAGTTTATAAAATATGAAAACATCATAAAAGTAGTTATGACATTGTGATGTGTATTTCATGGCCGATACAATTACCATATAACTATTTTTAGAATACACGTAGCATTTATCTTTGTACATACAATATACCGTATGAAAAAGGCATACTATTAGAACCTGTTGTTAGAAAAAATGACTTGCCTGTATATCCTTAATTTTCAGAGTCATTCGGCAACTTCTCTTTGTTTTTTCTTTAACGATGACTTGAATCTATTTGTTTGATTTCGTCCTTTAGTTTTCTTTCTTATTGGTTCTTACACCTTTGGACAGTCCCTTATCTTATCATATTCATCCTCATTTGAAATAGTTTTGCATGTGAAAGGTGCATTGCATTTTTGTAAAAAAAATTAAGTCTTCTTACTGTCTATCCATTCCATCACATGATTAAAAGAAACTTCATCACCCGTTGCTAAATCTGCCACTTTAGAAAATTCATTACACATCTCTTTATATCACAATTGTAAAGATGTTATTGATGCACCATCGAATTGAGTCGGATCCTTGTATGAGATCTCAATACAATTTTTCTCCTTCTGTCCAAAATATACCTATTCGAGATCATTATCGCATTATTTTTAGTCAATACAAAATGTACATGTCTGCAAAGTATATTTGTAAACTCAAACTTCTGACAACTACAACTAATTTCGCAATTTTCTTTCTTAAGTAAAACACTAAATAATATCAATTTTATATAATTTTCAAAAGCCACGTCTTCCTATATCAAACTCTGTACCCATGCTACCCTCTTTAATTTCAAATATATCATAGTACATCTTGATGGTTAACTCTATTTGAAATTTCTTGAACTTCTTAAGTGTATAAACACCTTGAAATTGCTTCTCTATATCGTATGTAGTTGCACACCGAATACTCTGTGAAGAATACTCTATGAAAATGACTTAAAATTAGCTTGACTCTCCTTCTTTATTTTAGCCTTCAATGCATGATTGTATTGCACTACAAATTTCTTGAAAGTGGTTTTAGCATTTGTATATCCATCAAAGAAAGCACTAATACTTTCACTTCTTTGAGTGGCGAATATCCCTGCCCAATAATTTGACGTGACAAATCTTGGTACCTAGTTGTGTTTGTTCCTTATATAATTCACTCAACCAAACATTATCATGTAACCCAAACTTGTCTGCCATTATTTTCCAATTTTTCTTAAACTCCTTCAAGACTTGTGTATCATACACCACTTTTTGTAAATTACTTTTAATTGATTCATATAAATCGTGGTTTCAAATTTTTTTAGGCAACTCCTTCATCACATGCCACAAACACAGTCGATCTAGTATTAGGAAATATAATCTCTATTACCTTTCATAGCTTGGTCTTGGTTTGTAATTATTCCTTTAGGAGCAACATTAGACATGCATGCAAACCACATTTTGAAAATCCATAAAAAAGTGTCCGTTGTTTCACCTGAAAGCAACCCACATCCAAGTATGGTTGACTTCAATAAAAGGTCCAAAAGGCATATCATACTTGTTTCTCAAGGACACCATATCGAAAGTAACAACATCACCATTTTCTAATACACCTTCCTACTTCTTCCATCCCCCAAAAAAACTTTTTTAGTCGGCCATCATTATCTAAGTCCATGCTAAAGAAAAAAATCTAAATTTTATGCCTGCGTATTTGGTAAATAGTTTTGAATTAACACAACATCTCCTTCTCCAAGACATAATTGTCTTGGCTTATCGAGATATTTTCAACATTCTATTTCTATGAATGACAAGTTCTCTTGTCCACCGGCCTCAACTACAAATGCATTAAGACATTTCTTAAGTCTAATTCTTACAATATTGCAAACTTCAAGTTGTCTTTTTACATGTTCATCAATTTTCGATAACATCGAAGGAATCAAGATTTTGTGGGACTTAAGTCATGGTTGTGATCAAGAAACAACTTGTTGATACGCCACTTTTCGTCTTCTCCAAAACTTAAAGCGAGTTTCATTTTACAACCAATTTTGTTAGTTGGCTGGGGCAGTAATGGGTTTCCACTTGTACAATCTGGTTTCCCATATTGACTACATGCAAATGTTATATATCTTAAGTGTCCATTTTTAATGGAGTTTTGAGAAATTTGTATTTTATTAAAATTTCTAAAGAGTTTACAATGTTGGAATGATTAAAAAATTACATTCTTTGATCTGATACACTTTGTATTTATAGTGATACAGTGTATTTGCTATTGGGCTGAAATGTTGGCCCAATGCTGATACCTAAATGTATTTGATGACTTGGTCTTGAGTGAGAATGTTACTTTTTATATACTAGTTCGGCTATGTCAATCTTATATTTCATTTCATTTGTTAACCCTCCTCAAACCTAACTTAGTTTTTATATATTCCCAAATCATGGCCTGCATCAATAACCTCATATTCTTGGTAGAATTTCATGAGATTTTGGCTTCAATAGTGAGCGTTGGCTTTGTCACTTTGCAATTTTCTCCATATGTTAAATGGAATTTCACTTTGATTGTAATTGCTGTTTTGATGTTCTTTGATTTTGCCTATGTGAGAGACTTCACTTTGGTCATTGTTGTTGAGTGCATTAACCTTCGGTTCTTACTTGAGTCGAGTGAATTTTCCCTTTAATGGTGGCTTTGCCATGATATATGTGATTCGGTACAATGCTTGAAGTTCACTGATTTTCCATATGTTTTGTTCTTGAATGTAAAACTGGATTAGCCAAAAGTAGTACGGTGCTTAGGTTGTTACACCAAATTATTGATTTAATGTCTATTTTAACTTGAAGTTCACTTAGTGAGGATTCAATCCACATTATTTCCGTAGTAGCATTAACAATACTTCTATATTCAGCTTTTATGCTGGTTCTAGATATGGTAGGATGCTTCTTTGAACACCATGAAATTGAGTTTTTGCTTAAGACATACAGTACCCAATAATAGATCTTCTATCATCGATATCTGTAGCCCAATCAACATCGGCATAACCATCAGTATTGATAGATTTGCATGATTGTAGTGTCAGTCCATGATTTATAGTTCCCTTGAGATATCTTAGTATCCTTTTAACAGCTTTCTAATGCTCATTAAGTGGACTTTGCATGAATTGACTTATTTTGTTTATGCTATTACTGGTTTGATTATTATAGCATACTACAATGCTCTTACTATGCTTCTATATTGCTCCTCATTTGAGATTGATTCACCTTTATATCTAGACAAATGTGAGTTACTTGCCATAGGAGTAGAGAGTGCATTTGCTTGATCCATTCTTGCTCTTAGTACAATTTCATAAATATATTTTGTTTAATTCAAGTGAATCTCTATTTTTGATACTCTTTTTTCTTCAATACCCAGAAAGTAGTTTAAGTGCCTAAAATCTTTAATTGAGAACTTCTTGTCTAAATGTTGTGTAAGAATATTGATTTTTGGTTCACTGTTTCCTATAATAATAAAAGTCATCAACATATATTAATACAAAGGTAATTATAGTTTAACTGAATTTTGTAAATAAGGAGTTGTCTGATTTTACTAAGTTGTATCCAAGTTTGATCAATGTTAATTTTAACTTTCCAAACCAAAACCTTAGAGCTTGTTAGAGTCCATAGATTGCTTTATTCGATTTGCATACAAGCTCTTCATTTCCTTTCTATTTGAAGCCTGAAGGTTGCTCCATATATACTTCTTCCTGTGGAATTCCATTCAAAAATTCATTATTTACATTTAATTGTTTGATGTTCTAGTTTCTATGCAAGGCAATAGTGAGAATAGTTCTAATAGTAGAGATTTTCACAACAGGTTAAAAAGTTTCAATAAAATCAAAACTACTTTGCTATGAATACCCTTTTGCTACAAGTCTTGCCTTGTATTTAGATACTGATCCATCAGTATTTTTTTAATTCTATATACGTCCATTTACAACCTATAACATTCTTGTTACTTGGCAGTGAAGTCAGATTCCAGGTTTTGTTTTCAATCAGTGCATCATACTCCTCTTTCATAGCAGCTTTCCACTTTTCATTTTGCATAGCTTGATGGTATGTATTTGGCTCTTTAGTATTTATGGTTGCACTGTATATCTTTGGTTTAAATGTACCACTCATTGCCTTGTTATCATGTGATGTCCAGTCTTTACAAGAGTGAGATGCTGACTTAAGCCATCAATCGTGGTCTCTTGTTGATGATTAGGTGGTTGAGAATCATCAAACGGTTGATAAGAACCTGGTTGAGTGTTAATGCCTTGATTAGGTATTTGACTAGAACTTTCAAATGATTCGAGCTCTTCATGCCTTGGCTTAGGACTAGGCAAAGTTAGTTGTGAATTAGAATCATTTCTCGCTAAGAATTGTGGGCCTTGACCATTTTAGATTTTCTCTCCTTGGGCTTATAGGATCACATCAGGATGCTCAGGTATGGCTGTTATAGAGAATTTTGAATTATATACCTTTTGAGATGTTATGATATCTGATATGTTAAATGGAAATACTTTCTCATTAAATACCACATGCCTTGATATAAATTTTTTTCCATTGCTATCTAACATTTATATCCTTTCTTGTTAGCTACATAGACTAATAAAGTACAAGGGGATGATCTAGAATTTAATTTATAAGCGTTATATGGCTTTAGATAAGGAAAACATAGACGCCCAAAAAACCCTTAGACTTTAATAATCGGGTCTAATTTTGTAAAGCGCTTCTATTAGGCTTTTAGATTGTAATAACTTTGTGGGTAGTCCATTTATCAGAAACACGGCTATGGCAAAGGCATCAGACCGAAATTTTAGTAGGAGTAATGCCTAAGCAAGTAAAGAAAGTCCAGTTTTCACAATGTGTCTATGTTTCTTTCAACAAATCCATTTTATTCTGAAGTGTATGGACAAGTTGTCCTTTGAATGATTCCCTTTTTTGAAAATATTCTTTTAATGGTAAGAGCTCTGTTCCACCATTAGTTTGGATAACTTTCTCTTAACAATTTGTTTGCTTTTCAGTTTGAGCTATAAATTACAGTATTGCATTATAAGTTTCAGATTTTGATCTTCAGAAATAAATTTTTATATATATTTAGAATAAGCATCAACAAATGATATACAATACTTATATCCATAGTCTGTATTTATTGGTGCTAGCCCTTATAAATCAGTAGTAATTAATTCCAGAGGCTTATTGTGTTTACTTTCAGAGTCTGGAAATACAAGTTTGTGACTTTTACCCATTTGACAACATGTGCAAATATAAGGCATTGAAAATTTTTCTTAGGAGATATTATTATTATTAAGTACTTGCTTTACAATGCTTACATTTGGATGACCTAGCTTATAATGCCATATGTCAAAATTCTTACAGTTATCTCCTTGTTCTATTTAAGAAATATTACACCATTTTCTTCTAAATTTGGAATTTCTTGAATTTGCAACGTTGAATTTATACAACCCTCTAAATTCTTTACCCTGTAAAATAGTTTCCTCAGTTAGAATATCTTTAACGAAGCAATATTTTGGATAAAATTCAAAATACACATTGTTATCTTTTTCAAATTGTGATACACTTAATATATTTTTTCTAATTAAGGTACCATAGTAGACTGTTAGGAAAAGTTGTTTCTTGCCTACAGAGCATGCATTTTTCGTGTGAGTAATTTTGATATGCTTACCATTACCTATCTGTATTGATTGCATACCTATGCATTCCATGCTTCCCGGATTTAAGTTGCTTAGAGTGCTTGTTACATGATTGGTGGCCTCTGAATCTGCATACTAGCTTTTATTTTGAATATCAACAATTTTAAATGCATCAGTATTTATGCTTTATGGCTGGCCTTTAGAATTTGGGTGTATATTGATCATTTTAGCACTAGGATTGTAGTTTCTTGAATTATTGTGGTCTTGTTGCGATGGTGTGTAGTTTGCATCAAATCTAAAGTAACATTTGTTGACTACTTGACCAAATCTTTCACATATTTGGCACCGCGGTCTATTATTGTTGTTCCATCTTCCTCCTCTACCTCTGGGCCTAAAAGATTGACCACCTTTTTGATTATTTGATTGATTTCTACTATTATTATTTCTTTTTTGATTTTTGTGTTTATTGTTACTAACAAAGTTGGTGGAAAAATCTGATATCAATGGCTTCTTTTGCTTTGTTCTAACTTCATGAGCAACAAGAGTAGAATGGGCATATTGAATGTTAGGGTTGTTTCCTTTGAGGATATCATTGCCACTACAACCTCATACTATTTATCTAGACCACTTAATATGCATAGAACTTGCTCGATATCTGAAATTTTATGGCCTGCAGAAGCCATTTAATCACACAGTGTTTTGATCTTGGTAAGTGCTCCCTTATTGATAGGTTTTCTTTCTTTATACTTTGCAACTACCTTTTGTAATACATGATTCTTGCAGCAAACTGAGTATGAATATCTGCTCCACTATTGACCATACCTCATGAGCAATTGAGAATTGTATATTAGCTGTGGCAATATATTTGAATTTATAGATGACAATAACCAAGAACTGAATAGGCTATCTTGCCTATGATGATTTATGTATTCTTGATTACTTACTAGTTTTCCATCATTATATATGTATCTTGGTGGTGTGAGTAGTGTTCCAAAAACATGATCCTCTAGGCCATAGCCCCTGATTGTTGTCTCTATTTGAAATTTTCAAATAAGAAAATTGATTTTATCTATTTGTACACTGATCAGTTGGCTTTGAGGGTTTGATTATGGCTTTGATGAGATCTTGGGTGGGTGTTTTATGAGATGTTGAACTAGTGTTTCTTGTTGATGATAAAACTGAGTAATCAATATCTCCTTCAACCATCGTCAAAATCTGATTGGATCAGATAAGCTAGAATGAAACAAGGCATTGAAAAAGAAAAACGACAGATCTTCATACAGAAGTGCAGCCAAAGGATGACTGGATGATGATTTTGACAACAGTGTCTTCTTCGTGAGGCACAAATAGATGCTTAGCTTTAAACTGATAAGAAAGATATGGATCTTGATACAGACCCCAGGTATGATCGAACTTGCACAATCAAATATTGAGAATCTTGATTCTTTGATGATCACAAAAGCGTAGTCTAATCTCAGTGACGAAATTGACTCTGAGAAGTTAAAGGAAAGGCATGTTTTGATGTTAAGCAGTCACGGCTCTGATACCATAACAGTGTTATGAGAAATTTGTATTTTATTGAAATTTCTAAACAGTTTGCAATGCTAGAATGATTACAAAATTACATTCTCTGATCTGATACACTTTGTAATTTATAGTAATACAATGTATTTTCTATTGGGCTGAAATGTTGGCCCAGAGTGCTAATACCCGAATGTATTTGATGACTTGGTCTTGAGTGAGAATATTGCTTTGTATACATGGGTTTGGCTGAGTCAATCTTATCTTATATTATTTCATTTGTTAATCCTCATCTCTTTTACTTAATCTTTTTCTTGCTGGAAATCTCATTTGGTAGTTTTTGAAACATTGAATTACTTCTTCAATGATATTAAATTTCATGCCAACTTCGAGTATTGTAACTTCTGTCGCAAAGACAATTGATTTATCATTTGTCTTAACATCAGAACAATTTTCTGATTTCTCATATTTGATTAAACAAATTTTGATTGTTGTTACTGTCAATTTATACAAATTGAAGAAAAATTATTACTATTGCCAGCAGAAGAAATTACAGACGTGTTTAATTGATCGTGAAAGTACATATTTTGTGAAAAATGCAGCTGTGGAGACAGTGATGAAAGGGAAGAAGGATTTCCAGAAGAGGTAGAGGAAAACGATTTGTCGAGTAGAAGGAAAAGGTGGCAGCATAAAAATTTGTGGAAGAGTATGCCGCGTTAGACTGCATAAACTCACTAAATTAATTTCGGGTATAATAGCATTATTGTTTTGTTTTAGTAACACATTTTTTTTGCATAAGTTAGCTACTGTACTCAGATGACTATAAATTTGGGGTTTTCGAATGATTTAAACACTCATTTGGACTGATCCCATGATAAAACAGAAAAACACTATATCGACAGCGTATTCCATATATCCCATCATACAAAAGAGATAGATCTCCAACTTTATTGCACAATCACTTCGTACAGCAGTCACCAACACAAGTTACACGGCATCGCAATAAACAAAGCGCTTGACATCACTCACCAAAGCAGCTTCCTTACCATCATCTTCCACGTCGCTGCCATGGATCCCATCCTGGTCTAATCTCCTCACAACGCTCACTCCTTCCTCCTCCAACATGTCGGCCAGCATCCTCTGCCTATCGATAAGCGGGTCCCTCAAATACCCGCTTACAAAACATCTGGGCAGACCCGTTACCTTGGCCCTCGTCTTTAACGGGTTTACGTACTCGTGGTCTCGGTTTGCTCCTTCGGGGAGAGTGAGGGAGTAGGCCAAATCCATCATGTCTAATGGTAGTATCTTGTCGTCTGCGAATCTCAACTCCGAGTCGGTTCTTTCTTCCCCGCTGAATGCTGATTGATGCAGTATTAAACCTCTGAGCTTTATTGGGTTTAGATCGAGGTTTAATGCACGCAGTCCTATGTTGAACGCTATGTTGCCGCCAGCACTGTTACCTGAAGATGATAAGATTTATTTTAATTTTGGTTTTTGATGTTAGAGAATCATGATAAATATTTCAGAAGAATAAAAAAACTAGTCAAAAAGAAATTTCAAAATCAAGAAGGCTGGTTCTCTACTCCAGTCTTCTAAATAATTCAGAAAAATTAGAACTTCCTGAAAAGGCCTAAAACTTTTCAGTAACATCGAATTATTACCCATAATAAAGCAATTGGAGAAATCGGCGCGATCGAGCCAGGTCTCGGTGAGTTCCCGACCATGATCGCGGACCCAAAGAAGCGCCTCGACCGCATCGTCGTACGCAGCAGGCAGTCGGTGCTCAGGAGCCAAGCGGTACTCGATCGACAAAACTAAAGCGGGCAATTCCGCGGCCAGTCGTCCGCATTGCTTGTGGAAGATGGAGCTAGCGGCGCTCATGAAGGTGAAGCCGCCGCCGTGGACGTAGATCAGGACGGGGAGTTTGGAATCGGCGGTGGAGATTGGTCGGAAGATGCGGATGAACGTGTTGTTGGATTCGTTGAGGGGTATGTCTTTGGAGAGCGCTGGGTCGGAGCAGCCCGGAGGGAGATGGTCTCCGGTAGGGGGGACCCGGGAATCGACTAGGGTTCTGGTGAAGGTGCCGTCGGGATTGGGAAATAGTTTTAGCTTTTGGCATGCGTCCATTTGTGGTAATTGTTGAAGATGGAATGCGTGTGCGAAAATTAACGAGTGTGGGGGTTTATTATTGTGAAATGTTGAAGATGAGAGATAAATGTGTACCAAGAAGAGCGACTATTTTGACTTGGAGAGTGTTCAAATTAGTAAATGAATAATTAACATTTTACCTAATGTTATGACTAGTTTGTGTGTTTTGATTGTATTGTCTGCTTTGGTACAGAGTGTTATAGTACAGAGGTCTGTCTTTGATTTTAAATGTGATATTCGAACTTAAAAGATCATTTTTTCTTAATTCCATGTTTTAAGTTAATATTGTACATCATAAATTATTTAATTTAATATTTTAAATTACACAACGAATGTTTAGATGCATTAGAAAATTTTCAACGGATTTTGACAACAAATAATTATATAATTATAGTAAGAGATTTCCTTTAAAAGAAAAAAAAGTCAAAAAAGAAAAGAAAAGAAATTGGAATATTATCTAATGGAGTAATGGATGCTTATAACCGAACGCTTGTCAAACGTAAGTTCAATTATCAAACGTCTCTTAAACATGTTCTTAACAATCGAAGGCCTAAAAATGATTCATATTGCAGCACCTATATGAAAAATCAAAATATCATTTTCCTTTCCTTAGTTTTCAAGTCTTATTAATTCGAAGTGTGATGGCCACTCACAACACGATAACCAAATATCATAAATAGTAAGTTGCAATGGTATTCGGCAAGTGTAGAATTGCAAACAATGGTAAATAAACCAATCCAAAACAGAACATGTCGAATATCTCATAACGCATAAGATAAAATATATTAATCAACATATAAAATAGACTAGACAACAGTATGACAAAATGAAGCAAGATAAATCAGAGTACATCGGTCCGTTACAGTTAGGCCTGTTAATGGTACAGGTTTCAGCCCGAGCCCGACCCGAACCTGCCCTATTAATATGGGTACGGGTATTGTTATTTATTACTCAGGCCCGACCCGGCTACTATTAGGGATCAGGTACGGTTTTATCAATATCCAACCCGGTTAGGGCCCGACCGAATTATTAGTTTTCCGTCGTATCAAAACATGAATATGTCTCTTATCTATTTATCAATTTGCTTGTTTATATGTAGATGTTTTTGCATGCTTTTACAGTGAACTTGACTAAATCACTGTCCAATTTATATGTTAACATTGTTATATACAAATTTTATCAAATGTGCGGTTTTAAAATATAGTTTTAGCATAAATATTCTAAGTTAGGTATAGGGGTATTACCCAGCGAATTTAAAAGCCCAACGAACCGGGCTTGGGTATTGGGTTGAAATACCCTTCAGGTTTTGCACGGGCTTGGGTTTTAATTATTGTAATCGGACTCAGGTCCAGATTTTATAATATCCGGATCGAGCTCGGCCCGTTGATGGGCCTAATTACAGTCATATAAAACAAAAGGCAAATAGATTTTATAAATTGAATCAAACATACTATAAATAGAAAACTGTAACACCTCATATTTTAATGTACCATAATATGAGAAATTAATTAATCAAATTAATTTATGATGATAAAAATGAAGATAAGTTATTTAAAAGCGGATAAATTTAGGATGAACGTTAGGAAAATTAATAAGCATATGTTATAATGAGGTTTTAACACAAAACTCAAATTACTAACCCTCAACTCTTCCACTTTTCATTCATTCCTTTGTTCATTCAAAAACAAAACAAAAGCTAACCAATGAAAGGCCAACCATATTTTTAAAGAAGAGAAGAGGAAATTAAAAAAAAAATTCAATCATAGGAAGAAACTAAACTCTAAATCAAGTTTAACCTAACTAAAGGTGGGTAATTCTTTCTCTAAAATCTTCCAACCTAAATGGATTAGGACTGTATGTATTTTTGATGTTTTGAATGTTAACAAGCAAGTTTAGAAAATTTAAAAAAAAATTGTTTGGGAATTTAAAGATAATGATTCATGAAGTGGCCAAGGAAAAATGTGAACCAAACCCTCTCTAGTTCACTTGAATAGAATAATAATACGAAGATGATTTTTAAATTCATAACTTTCTGAAATTATTTGGAATTTATAAGAATTTTCAATATTGAGAAAATCTCTAATTTTGAAAATAAATTACTAAAAATTGAAAATAATTATTTTGGCTTTAAATTTTTATATGAGATAAAGTATGATTATTAGAATTTTTGATGATTTATTGAATTTTTCCATGCATGTTCGAAGTTATAAGAATTATCTAGTAAGGAGAAGAGCTAATTGTGAAAGTGTAATTAATTAATTAATTAAGAAGGTAACTAATAATTTCTAAAAAGAAAACTGTATAAAGCCCGTTAAACCAATGATAATTCAACATATAACTGGGTTGAAAAATAACTCCTTTTAATGGAAATAAAATAGCTTTCAAGTTAATTACTACCAATTGAAGATAGCTAATACCGACTGAAGATATCAACCTGTGATAGCTGACATTAACTAGAGATATCATCAACATGTCATAACTGAAATCAATTAGAGATATCAACTTGCGATAACTTAATTTCAATTTGCAATAATTGATATCAACTGGAGATATCAGCATGTGATAGGTTGATATCAATTGGTGATATCAACTTGAGATAGCTGATATCAACTAGCGATATTAACCTACGATAACTTAATATCAATTGGAGATAACTGATATCGACCAAAGATATCAGCTTACGATAGCTAGTATCAACAGGAGATATCAACTTGCGATAGCTTAATGTCAAATACGGATATCAATTGGAGATAGCTTATATCAACTAGGATATCAATGTGCCATTGATAATATTAACTAGAGATATCAGTTGGAGATAACTTAATATCAACTAGGGATATCAATTAAAGATAGCTTGATGTCAACTAGAGATATCAATTGGAGCAGCTTAATATCAACTAGAGATATCAACTGGAGATAGATAGCCTAATGTCAACTAAGGATATCAACTGAAGATAGTTTAATAGTAGCTAGGGATATCCATTGGAGATAGCTTAATGTCAACTAGAGATATCAACTAGACAAGGGATAATATCTGATGAAGTTAGGGGTATGCTAAGGGGCAATTCTATAATTTGTTGTAAATTAATAAACTCTGTAATCAATTCTCGTTTGTAATAAAAGGTGTTTTTCTTTCTGTTATATATTTGTTATAATGTGTTATAAATAATAATTATTTAATTAAAATAGATTTAACAGTAAATCCATAAATAGCGTGCTTGTAATAATAATTATAAATATTTATATTCATGAGTTTTATATCACAATATAATAAACATATCAATTTAAATATTCCTAGTCAAGATGCATCGAGAGTGGGTATCGAGGTGTCCGTTGAGACTAGAGTACGTAACGCTCTCCAAATTTTGAGCAGTGTATTTCTCGTGACTGCTGGGGACACATCGGAGTCACCAACTGATAGTTATTGAATAACTATAGAATGATTCACTCGATTCGGTTGGTTAACAAAACTAAGGTTAAACAGAAATAAATTGATGTGACTGATTTACAAAGTTCTCTCGACTTGAGAAAACCATTAATCTTCAATATAAAAGCTAAGCTTTGATTATAGTCAAATCAAGGTACGATGTTCATCGAGTGACTACAGTTGGGTCTGTTGATACACGAAGATTTTGATCAATGACAATGTGCTTTAACAAACAAGGAAGAAATATATGCAAATGCTAAAGGAAGATAGATGAAGACCAAACAAACTTAAAGTATGTTTCTACATACGTCTTAGTCTAGATGTATTATTAAAATCTATCCTCAAGAAGCTTGCACGAACACTAGAAATTTTTTATAAACTTCATTTTTCAATTAAGTTTTAACGATGCAGGTTTTATGAGTTCAGTCGACTGAACAGGAACAGCCAGTCGACTGAAACTGGAACAAATTTATACATATGCACAGTTTCAGTCGACTGAATTTTCTGCACAGTCGACGGAATTTGGTCCCGAAAGTTTTACTTCATATTTTCAGTTGACTGAATTCCCTGCTCAGTCGAATGAATTTGAACCTGCGAATTTTCTCTGAAAAGACACCTTCTTCCTCCCAAGAGTTGCAACCATTCATCAATGGAAATGGAAGCATCTCTTGTTTGCAACCTTTGACAACATATGCATCTCTTCTACAAGTATATATACATGATTCTAACATCATTTAATTCACCGAGTTTTCTTGCTTTAATCTAACTATTCTCTTGTTCATATTTTATAGGTATTCTCAAAGCAATCTCTAATCTATTTCTTGAATCATTATTTTTGTTTATAACATTCTTTTGATTCATAACAATTCACATTTCATAAATCTTCACAAACACATTGCATATTCTCGAGGATAAGATTATAGGAATATTTACTACATTAGACTCATTAGTGTTGACAAGAACACAACAAGTCAAATATTGTATTTTAGTAATTGAGTTGAAGTCCTCTTCGGTAGTTGAGGCAAGAAATCCCGTTCGGTTGTTCGGGTAAGTTGTAAACCTATTCCACTGGGTGAAGTGAGGGCGTTAGTTAGTGAAATTCCTAAGTGAAGCTTTGGGGCTGGACGTAGGACGAGAGGTCCGAACCAGTATAAAATTCTGGTGTCTCTTTGCATTTACCTACTTTATCTACCTAGACTTTTTCCATATTACACGATCCTACCGCATAGCCTCTTTCAATTGGTATCAAAGCAAGGTCGTCCTATAATCATAACACCGTTAGTGGACATATTAATAATATGGAAAATAACGCAAGTACAAGCACAACATCTACCTATAGTTTTACATTTGCGGAAGGACAACCTACCCAAAGACCTCCTCTATTCAATGGACTAAACTATAACTATTAGGCTACAAGGATAAGGATTTATATGCAAGCAATAAGTTTCGAAGCCTGGAATGCTACTCAAGCAGAGTTCGTTGTACCCACAACCGATTATCCTACATGGACACAAATTCAAAAGAATGAAGCTAGTGAAAATGCCAAAGCTATGAATATGCTATTTTGCGCCCTGGATAGAAATGAATTCAACCGTGTTAGCATATGTACTACTACATATTAGATATGGGAAACACTTAAAGTCATACATGAAGGCACAAACAAGGTTAAACAAACAAAGATATCTATGCTGAAGAATCAATTCCAAAATTTTAGAATGCGACAAAATGAATCCATCAACGGCATGTACTCAAGATTTGAAGACATTCATCATGCTCTAATCGGACTAGGAGAAAGATACACGGACTTTGACATTGTGTCTAAAGTTCTAAATTCACTCACTGATGAATGGGAGAGAAATGTACTAGCAATCGAGGAAGCAAATGATCTATCTACAATGAAACCAGAAAAATTGATTGGAAATCTTATGTCGTATGAAGTAAATATGCAAGCTAAAAAGGATCAAGCTCAAGAAATAAAGAATGTTGCTTTTCATGCGGAAAAGGAAGAATCAGAGTCTGAAGATGAGGATCTAGCATTTATAGCCAAAAATTTCAAGAAATTCTTAAAGTATAGAAAAGGAAACAAAAACGGATTCAAAAAGAATTTCTTGAACAAACCTTCATCCTCAAATATAGAATGCTTCAATTGTCATAAGAAAGGACACATGCAAAAAGATTATCAAGAACAAATGAAGGAAAATCAGAAAAACTTCAACAAAAAAAGAAGAAGGATAAATTCAAAAAGAATGCATTTTCTGTAACATGGGACGATTCAGATTCATCTTCATCCGAAAATGAAAGTGATAGCGACAATGAACAGGCAAATGTATGCTTCATGGCTCAAGAATCTGAGGTAAATAATTTAACTTTCGACGATTTAATTGAAGTAAACACTGAACTTTTAAGCACAATAAAGTCTCTTAAAAAGAAACTCGTGAAAATCAAAACAAAGCTAAATTTGAAAGGGATATGTTAAAAGATGAAAAGAAAATCTTAGAAGAAGAACTTGAAAAAGTTCAAGAATCTCATTCAAACTCAGAAACTCAATTATCACTTTTAAGTCAAGAAATTGAAACTCAAAAAACAAAGAATGATATAATTGTTTCTGAAAATCATGAGTTAAAAACTAAGATTAGACAAGTTGAGCTAGAAAATAATAGTCTTCAAGCTAGATTAGGTAACATCACTAAAATTGTTTTTAACTTTAACAAAGGAAGAGAAAATTTATCTAAAATTTTAGAAAATTCTCAATCCTCTTCAAGTAAACATAGATTAGGATATAAAAAGGAGTCAAAAATTCCTAAAAAGAAAAATACAAATTTTAAAAGGAATATGGATTCAAAACAACAAATATTGCTAAAGAAACCTATTAAAACAAAAGTAGAAGACAAGGTAGTTAAAATTTGGCTACCAAAAACTAACAATGTATTAATAAGAAATAAATATATTAAAACATTTATGGATAATGTTCATCATAATGAAAACTATATTAATAAAAAGGACACTAAACCAAATTGGGTTTGGTTTCCTAAACTCTAACTTTTTAGGACCCAATTAAAAGGTGGGTACCAATAATTTCATATTTATTTTCAGGTCCCACTCAAAAAGAAGAAATGGATATTAGACAGTGGTTGTTCAAAACACATGACCGGAGACAAAGATATGCTTATAAACATCACATACTTTGATGGTGGCTCGGTTACCTTCGGAGACAATTCAAAAGGGTATATCATTGGCAAAGGAGATGTGAACAATTACGGTACATCAAATTTAACTTTTATAACAAATGTTTCATTAGTTGAAAATTTAAAACATAATCTACTTAGCATAAGTCAATTGTGTGACAAAGGTTTTAAAATAACTTTCTCGAATAATAAATGTAGTATTTTTGATCAAAACCAAAATCTTATTTTTGAAGGAAATAGAGATAGAAATATTTATTTTTTAAATATGAATATTAATCATAATTCAATTATGTGTTTACTTGCCAAAGATAATGATCCTTGGTTATGACACAAAAGATTTTGTCATATAAATTTTAAAACTATTACAAAACTTTCTAAAAATGAATTAGTAAGAGGATTACCCAAAATAAACTTTAAAATAAATAATTTTTGTGATGATTGTCAAAAATGAAAATTAACGAAAACATCTTTCAAATCTAAGAAAAATATTTCGACTTTACAACCATTAGAATTACTACATATGGATTTATTCGGATCAACACAAGTTCAATCCATTAATCATAATCGATACGTATTTGTAATAGTTGATGATTTTTCAAGATATACATGGACTATTTTTATGAAAAATAAAAGTGACACCTTTGAGCATTTTAAAACATTTGTCAAAAGAATTCAAAACACTAAAGATTTTAAAATTAAAAATATTCGAAGCGATCATGGAGGCGAATTCGAAAATGAAGTTTTTGAAACTTTTTGTGAAAAGAAAGGAATAAATCGTAACTTTTCTTTTCCTAGAACTCCTCAACAAAATGGAGTTGTAGAAAGAAAGAATAGAACATTACAAGAATGCGCAAGAACATTATTAAATGGATGTTCTCTACCAAAACATTTTTGGGCCGAAGCCGTTGCTACTGCATGTTATGTATTAAATAGAATATCAATTAGACCATTAACTAAAAATACCTGTTATGTACTATTTAATAATAAAAAGCCAAATATATATTATTTTAAAATATTTGGATCAAAATGTTTCATTTTAAATACAAAAGATCAACTAGGAAAATTCGATTCAAAAGCTGATGAAGGAATTTTCGTAGGATACTCAGAACGAAGTAAAGCATATCGAGTATTTAATAAACGAACAAACTTAATTGAAGAAACTTTGCATATATCTTTTGATGAAAATTTTAATATAAATTTAAATATAAAAGATGATGAAGAATTAATAAATATAGAATAAACAAACCTTGAAAATAATAATAAGGAACTAAGATCTCCTCCTAGAATATTACGAGATCATCCAACTCAAAATATAGTAGGCGAAATAAATTCTCAAGTCAGAACAAGAAATCAACTAAATCAAATGGGTCATGTAGCTTTCGTTTCATCAATAGAACCTAAAAATCCAAAAGAAACATCAACAGATGATTACTGGATTATCGCAATGCAAGAAAAATTAAATCAATTTGAACGTAACGATGTTTGGGAATTGGTTTCCCGTCCTAATAATCAATCAGTAATTGGAACAAAATGGATTTACAAAAATAAAGTAGACGAACAAGGTAACATAACAAGGAATAAATCAAGACTAGTAGCACAAGGGTATAATCAAGAAGAAGGTATTGATTTTGAAGAAACTTTTGCTCCCGTTGCAAGACTTGAAGCAATACGTATTCTATTAGCCTTTGCATGTTTTCACAATTTTAAACTTTATCAAATGGATGTTAAAAGTGCATTTTAAAATGGTTTTATTAAAGAAAATGTATATGTAGAACAACCTACGTTGTTTATACATGAAAAATATCCGGATCATGTTTTTAAATTAAAAAAGGCACTATATGGTCTTAAACAAGCACCTCGTGCTTGGTATGAAAGACTTAAAAGTTATTTATTAAACTCGGGATTTAAAATTGGAAAAGTAGATCAAACGCTTTTTATTAAAAATACTACCAAAGATATTTTAATAATTCAAATATACGTAGACGATATTATTTTTGGTTCAACAAATGAAAATTTATGTAAAGAATTTTCAAATATAATGACTAATGAGTTCGAAATGTCTCATATGGGAGAATTATCATATTTTCTCGGACTTCAAATCAAACAATTAACAAATGGAATTTTTATAAACCAAGAAAAATATTGTGCCAATTTAATTAAACGATTCGGCATGGAAAATACTTCTGCTAAACCTACTCCTATGAGTACCACTACACATCTCGATCGAGATGAAAATGACAAAAGTGTAGATCAAAAATTGTTTAGAAGTATGATAGGTTCCTTGTTTTACTTAACCGCTAGTAGACCTGACATAATGATGCGTGTTTGTTTATGTGCACGTTTTCAATCTGATCCTAAAGATTCACACTTAAGAGCAGTAAAACGAATAATGCGATATCTTAACAAAACTAAAGATTTCGGTCTTTTCTATCCAAAGGAGTGTCCATTTGAGTTAAGTATCATAAAGTGATGCTGATTTTGGTGGATCTCGAACAGATAGAAAAAGTACAAGTGGTACTTGCCATTTCATTGGAAAATCACTTGTATCTTGGTTTAGTAAGAAATAAAAGTGTGTCTCGCTTTCCACCTGCGAAGCAGAGTATATATTAGCTGCTTTCGTTTGCACTCAAGTTATATACATGCAACAAACACTTAAAGATTTTAATATAAATTTAACAAATTCTACAATATACTGTGATAATACAAGTACAATAAACTTATCTAAAAATCCGGTTAATCACTCTCGTACAAAGCATATAGATATTCGTCACCATTTTCTATGTGACAATATCGAAAAAGGAATAATTAATTTAGAACATATTTCTACTGAAAATCAAATTGCCGATATATTTACTAAATCTCTATTAGAAAACTCCTTTATAAAATTTCGATGAGAATTAGGTATAATATCCTTTAAAGATATTAGTTAGAAATACATTTGAAATATTCCCACATTTCAGTTGACTAAAACAAAATGTTCAGTCGACTGAATAAGAATTTCAAATATTTTTAGCTATGTTATATGCTACATTATATAACTTATAGACCACACATTTTTAAACTAAATTATTAAATAAGAACCATACATTTTAACAAAATTATCTTTACCATTAAATCTCTATGCGGTTAAAAAATCTTAATAAATTATAACCATTATTTGTTTGGTAAAATTCTACTATAAATAAATTCTTAAAAATATTTTATTTTCACATCTTGATTATACGAATAAAATCTTAACAAAATTCAACATAAAATGTCGTCCAACAACTCTTTCTCTCCAATCAATATTACCTCGTCAGTTGATAACACTCCAATGTCGCCAAAACTTCCCACACTAACACCAGCACATGAGCCGGTTTACAAATGGGAAAATTATCGTACTGGTTTCACACCAGAATCTAAAAAGGCGAAACACGGACTTTTTATTTCACCCGACACAAAAAGAAAGATTGATAAAATTCATCACTTTCAACAACAACAGATAGATCTTCAACGAGAGCTATACTTCGAGCAAAAAGTTATGGCAAGACGTTTGAGCTTCCTAGAGCAAATCGGTTTACGCTTCTGTGGATCAAAGAAGAATGAAGTGGCTGAACCCCTACCTCGCCCTGTTAGCTCACTTGATCCATCTTCATCTTATCGTACACCAGTCGATCCTATGAATCCTTGGATGTCTCCTAAGACTCCTCAATATAATCCGAACTCATGGGATATAAATTACATGAAGAATGAAGGAAAGAAGACTCCAAGTCCATCCTCAAAGAAATAATTAAATTTTGAAATATTTGTATGTTGTTACATCAATATTTTTGTAACTATTTCTTTAAATAAATTGTTTAATTTCAAAAATTAACTGAAACAACAAAAATGCATGTTTCAGTCGACTGAACGCCCCTGCTTAGTCGACTGAAAAATATGACAGAAAACAATATTTACATATTTCGATCGACTGGAATCATCTGCACAGTCGACTAAAAATTCAACAGAAAATTTCAGCAAAAAATTCAGTCGACTAAATGTACTGTTCAGTCGACTGAACGCCACTTCCTAGGCAAACTTCCCCTTTTTAACCACCAATTTTTACCCTTCCAACTCACTTTTTACCTCATACAAACTTTCTTCCCCAAATTAATCTCGAAACTCTAGCCCCCAATTCCTCAAAATCAACTCAAATCTAACCCAAATGGCACCTAAAAGATCAAGAGCTTCATCTTCTTCATCCTCCGAGCCAATTGATGCTCAAATAGCACAATGGCTTTACGATGGAACCGCTGTCACTGGATGGAATAAGATGAAGAATTCCTGAATTTTCGAGCATTCTTTCGTTAATTTCCAAAGCTTTCAAACCTACAACATCCAAGCATTAACAGATCCAGCAGGTTTAACTTCTTTTTTAGATTTGAAAAGAAATGACCATGCCATTAATCATGTAATGGTCAAATTATTTTATGCTAATCTTAATCTTGGACACCAAACTCCAAGAAATCCAAACAATAGTGTTTGGAGTATGGTGTGTGGAAAGAAAGTTTGGTTTTCCTTGGATAGAATAGCACACATTTTAGAGTCGCCAAATGTCGGAAGAAAGCTAGAGGAGATAGAATTCAATCCACATATTCGCGACAACATAAACCATCGTTTTATGGATGATAATATCAACTTTGGAGATTTTAAGTCCACCTCTCTTCGACCTATGGCAAGAATCCTCCATAAAGCCCTAATGAGAACAATTACTCCTCGCACGGGCTCGTACGAAATTGTCTACCCAAATAACTATCGAGCTCTATATGCTATTTTTGGCAATATACAGTTAATTGGGTACAGCTTATTCTTGATGAGTTTCTCACTTTTAATAATGGAAAAATGCGCATTATCTACTATGGAGAGTACATCATCCGACTTCTCCTCATTGTCGATACGCCATTACCTGAGTCGGAGAATACAATGGTCCATCAAATTAACCACCGGACCATAAGCCTAATGCAACTCCCATCTCGACCTCCTCGCTTTATATCACTCGCCGAATGGGAAGCAAGGCATCAATAACAACAACAACAACCTCCTCAACCTCATCACGAAGAACATCTCGAACAAGATGATGAAATTCGTCTTGTTGGCCCAAGCTTCACTACCAACCAATCCTTAGGAATATTGTCAAGAAATCAACAAATTCTTGACACTCGTCTTAAAAAGGTAGATCATAAGCTTGACAAAATCAAAGGATTCTTCAACAAGCTTTGGGATGCAATCTCGTGCTCATGCACCACTACTGCTTCAACATCTTGCGGCAAACGTCCGGCACCTACGTTCACATAGACGACATCCGAAGAGCATACAAGTAGCAGCGGTAGCGGAGCTAGTTGTGGCCAAGGAGGAAGAGCACATAGACCACCAACAGGAGGACCCATTATACGTGAACCAACAGGAAGAGAAGGTTCATATGACTGGTATAGAGATGAGTAATTTTTTGTTTTGATGTGTATTTTTAACTTTCTATTGGCTTGTATAAATAGCCATTTTATGCTTGTCTGTCACAACATTTTTATTTTTCTTAAGTCATGATTATGCAAATATCCTCTATGCTTCAGTGATTGTTTTGATAAATTATTATTGCTGTTAGTTCTTCCTTTTTGTCGATGACAAAGGGGGAGGAAATCTATGGTACTAACTTTATTTTCTAGGAAAGATAGTGCATACATTTAGGAGGAGAAAATAAGTAAAACATCTCTAGAATAAATCAGTATTGTCATCAATCAAAAAGGGGGAGAATGTTGATACGCGAAGATTTTGATCAATGACAATGTGCTTTAACAAACAAGGAAGAAATATATGCAAATGCTAAAGGAAGATAGATGAAGACCAAACAAACTTAAAGTATGTTTTTACATATGTCTTAGTCTAGATGTATTGTTAAAATCTATCCTCAAGAAGCTTGCACGAACACTAGAAATTTTTTATAAACTTCATTTTTCAATTAAGTTTTAACTATGCAGGTTTTATGAGTTCAGTCGACTGAACAGGAACAGTCAGTCGACTGAAACTGGAACAAATTTATACATATGCACAGTTTCAGTCGACTGAATTTCCCGCACAGTCGACGGAATTTGGTCCCGAAAGTTTTACTTCATATTTTCAGTTGACTGAATTCCCTACTCAGTCGAATGAATTTGAACCTGCGAATTTTCTCTGAAAAGACACCTTCTTCCTCCCAAGAGTTGCAACCATTCATCAATGGAAATGGAAGCATCTCTTGTTTGCAACCTTTGACAACATATGCATCTCTTCTACAAGTATATATACATGATTCTAACATCATTTAATTCACCGAATTTTCTTGCTTTAATCTAACTATTATCTTGTTCATATTTTCTAGATATTCTCAAAGCAATCTCTAATCTATTGCTTGAATCATTGTTTTTTTTTATAACATTCTTTTGATTCATAACAATTCACATTTCCTAAATCTTCACAAACACATTGCATATTCTCAAGGATAAGATTATGGGAATATTTACTACATTAGACTCATTAGTGTTGACAAGAACACAACAAGTCAAATATTGTATTTTAGTAATTGAGTTGAAGTCCTCTTCGGTAGTTGAGGCAAGAAATCCCGTTCGGTTGTTCAGGTAAGTTGTAAACCTATTCCACCGGGTGAAGTGAGGGCGTTAGTTAGTGAAATTCCTAAGTGAAGCTTTAGGACTGGACGTAGGACGAGAGGTCCGAACCAGTATAAAATTCTGGTGTCTCTTTGCATTTACCTACTTTATCTACCTAGACTTTTTCCATATTACACGATCCTACCGCATAGCCTCTTTCAGGGTCAAGTGGAGTTATAAGAAGTGAAACATTATTCAATAGAGGATTTGTCCCATCAGTTACATGGTGTTAGTGTCACAATCAACTCAAGTCAACTAAATGTCAAAATCTCTAACCAAAGTAGTTCAATTAATACTAATTGTTATTATTGAACCAATGACTTTGTGTTTGCACTATAGGGTTGAATGTATATGATATTGGAATTTTGACCATTTCTAACATTCATAAGTCCAAAGTGATAGTTTTAAGGAAGAGAATTAATATAAATAATTGTCACAATCGGGTAATGACTAACAAAGTAAAATTAGATTTAATTGAAACCAAGTAAGTGATAAATTTGTCCAGAATATCAAAAATCTCCTCTGTGATGTGTAAATGTTAATATTCAAATAGTTCAATATTAATCACTGGCCAAATCTACACCTAATGGGTCGCATAACCGAAATAGTGAATACTCCTTTGACCAAATGATTTAATTAATTTGTAATTGTTATAAGCTAACTAAATAATTAATATTCATGAAATATTAATTACAAAATTTTATTTTGTTTGATGGATAAATATTATTAAATATATTTGTAATAGTTATAAATATATTAATCGATGTATGATATCGATACGCGTTAAATTGGATTTAATTACAAAATATTTTGTTCGAGCTTTAAATGGGTTTGAAGCCCAATTTTTAGGAGGTTGAGTAGTTCAACTATAATGGAGCATAAGGGTGACCAAATGATGGGCTAGATAGGCCGGGGTTGAGTGGATAAGAGGAAAGAAAGAGTAATAGAGTAACATCGACCTTGATCCTAACTTCTGTCTTCATTCCTTCTCAATATAAGCATCTCAATCACTTTTGATACTTTTAAACCCTCCATCTTAAAAATCTCCTAGCTAAAATCTATTACTCCCATCTCTCCATTTTCCAAAGTCAAATCAAGGTACAACAGATCATACTGGAAAATTGGTGGTCGTCGGTTCAAAGACTAGCAATCTACTCGATTGGAAATCAGTTCATGGAGAAAATATCATCGTTTCAAGGTGTACTTACAAGCATTGGTACAAGGTATATTCCTAAGTAATTTATGAATATTAATATTTAAATATAATTTTTATATCATATATATTATATTGTTAGTTAGGTGATAATTCTGATATATATAAATATATTGTCACAATTAGATCGGTTGTATGTGTGTGTATGTTATTATTTTTATATATAAAAAATCAAGTACACACCTCTATGTAGCTCGGCTCAAATAAAAAAATTATTTTGAATAAATTTGATATACAATACATACATGCATATATATATATATATATATATATATATATATATAATTTAAATACCGCGTCATACTATATACGAAACATGGTTCTATAATTATATATAGATTCTAGTTGGTATGTTATTTTCAGTAGAAACAAAAAATATTTATATATATTATTACTATTAAATAATATTTAAATCAATTAATCGTATAAATTAATTATATTAATGCATATACGTTATAAATTATGTTTTATAATTTATAAAATTAATTAATACATAATATATTCACGACAAAAATAAAAAAACATTTTTATAATAAAAAATATTTAAATATAAACTGTGAATTAAAATATATATTTTAAAATTGTTTTATTATAAAAAATTACATAATTAATATTCAAAATACAAAATATAATTTCGAATTTTATTGGAAATTTAAAATGTAAAATTAAGTTTTGAAAATATTTTTATCAATATATTCATATGGACATTTACACTAAAATATATTTCATAATTTAAAATAAAAAACATTATTTGAGCCGTGCGCACGGCCAATTTAAATAAATAATTTATTATTAATATATTTAATGTATTTCATAAGTATTAGTCCATATTTATTATTATATTATTATATGTATATAAGTATATATATGTTTAATTTTTTTATATTTATACATATACTGTTTTTAGCTTTTGAAAAATAAGTTTTTAATTTAATATAATTTATAAATAATTTAAATATATTCATATAATATATATAATGTTAAAATTTCATACTTATGTTTATACACACACACACATATATTTATAACATTATATATATATAAGTATATAAATATATATATTTGGAAAATATATTTGTATATTGGATGAGTTAACATGTCTGTTACGGTATAAATTCCAACATCTATACATGGACATCTTATGCCTAGACATATTTATATGTTGCACATGTACACATTTGTATGTGTATATGATACACGTACATATAAAATATAACATCAAATTAGATAATATAAAATCATTTTATAAATTTAAATATAATAAAGATTGTGTTTAAAAGAAATTTAGAAACATTCTAAATAAATTAGACTTCATAGGCCCTATAAAGATCCAAAATGGTAAGAAAAAATTAAAATTCACTCATTACTTCCACTACAGGCTAGTCCAGATCCAACGATATTAACTAGAGATATCAACTTGCTATAGTTTAATATCTACTTGAGATAGCTATAAAACTTATCAACTTGTGTTAGCCTTTAACTTGCGGCGACTATGTACCGACAACCTACAATAGTTGATGATGCTAAGGAATTTTAAGTAAATACATGAACTTTTGTAGCACTTAAGAAGCCATCTTCCTAAATGACGATTCAGAATTTCATAAAGATGAAATGACAATTTAATATAATAAGTTAAAATAAAATAACCAACTTAAAGAATGAAAATTAAGGCTGGGATAAAGTAAGCTATATGACGATACGTTGGATCGCCAGAAATAATGAAAATATAAATATATGGCCTTTATGGCACTGATAGTTACATTTGATGATTGATGGTGTAAAGTCTGTATAGAAACTGTTTTTCTAAACACGACATTATATTTGATGATTGATGGTGTAAGTCCTAGGTGGCAACTTTTTGCCTAAACGTGACATTATATTTGATGATTGGTGGTGTAAGGTCCATGTGGCAATTATTTGTATAAACACGACATTATATTTGACGAATAGTGGTGTAAGGCCCGTCTTATTCGATGGTTGATGGTGTAAGGCTTGTGTGGCAACTATCTGTTTAAACACGACAGCGTAAGCATGTGATCAACTGTTTGTCTAAAAATGACATTATATTTGATGATTGGAGGTGTAAGGCATGTGTGTCAACCATTTTTCTAAACATGACATTATATTTGATGATTGGTGGTGTGAGGTTTGTGTGGCAACCATTTGTCTAAACGTGACATTATATTTGATTAATAGTTGTGTAAGACCTGTGTAGCAACTATTTGTCTAAACGCAACAATATTCGATGATGGGTTGTATTCGTTCATGATACATTTGAGGTAAATTCAGATAAAATACCAAGTGATAACCTTAAATGTCCAACACCTTGTTTAACTAGTAAGAGCAAGGCCTGAATGGCAAATTAGCAAATGAATGGATTATAGAAATTAATTGAAATTGTTGTGAAGAAAATCTCACAATTATGTTGATATTATTGCATAATATGATGTAACTGATGAGTTGGAATAGTGAGGGGAAAGCCCATCTCGTACTGTAGTGACATGGTCTTACTATATGATTGTATGTTTAGGGTAAAGTATTACTCACACCAGACTTTATGCCGAATCTGTGTTTTTATTTTTTTCATAACTCACGGTCACTCATTCGAGTAAGCTAAGTTTATGATATAGATAGATAGATTTTGGAAAAGGCTAATAATGATTTGAAAGATGAAGCAGGAGGTTGCCTGAAAATAAACTTGTTCAAAAATTACATTGTGTAAAATCAAAAGTTATAAAAGGTTAAGTGTCCATGCCGAAATCCTCACATATCAGGCTTGACACTCTATGTGTAATGTCTATTGATAAAAATGGAAAAATAATTGTGATCTAATGACGTATGTTATTTTTCACTCTAATTTTGTGCAAAATTTATTACATTATATATAAAGATTTACATTAAGTTAAAAATTGGAACGTGGAGTTTGATATAGTTAGGGGTATGCCCTAGGTGAAATTATGTAATTAATTACATATATCTAACTCGATAACCAATCTTGTTCGAAAAGAAATGTGTTTTTTCTATTATATATTTAATATAATACGTTATATTAGGTAGTTAACTTAGTTAAAAGTAAATTTAATAGAAAATTCATAAATAGTATGTTTTGTGATAGTAGTTACAAAGTGTTGTAATTAGGAATAATTTATCACAATGAAATTGAACATACCGTTTCAAATATGTTTAATCAAATGTATCAAGACTAGATGTACACATATCCGGTTAAGACTAGAGTACATAGCACTCTCCGAATGTTGGGCAGTGTATCACTCATGACTATTAGGGACACCGTTGGGTTACAAACGGATAGTTATTGGATAACTATAGAATGACTCATTCGATAGTTTTCTATTGGTTGATATAACTAAGATCGAGTAGAAAACGTCGTTGTCATAATATTACAAGTTCTCTTGACTTGATAACAATGTTGATTTTTAATGTGGATGCTTTGCTTTTATTATAGTTAGATCATGGTATGACATCCATCGAATAACTATAGTTGGATTGGGTGGAAGCATTTGAAGTGAACCATGATTCAAGAGAAGATTTGTCTCCTCGGTTATATGAGGTTAGTATTGTGGTCAACAGAAGTCAAATCAAAGTTAAAATGTTTAGCCAGAGAATTTCGGTTAATAATAATTTTTATTATAGAACCAAGGACTTTGTGTTTATATTATAGATTCTAATATGGACGATGTTAGAATTCTGACCTTTACTAAATTCCATAAGTACAAAGTGATATAGTTTTGACGAAGAGAATTGGTTTAAATAATTGTCACTACTGGGTAATGCTTAACAAAGTAAAATTAGAATTTACAAAAACCAAATAAGCAATAACTTAGGCCAATAATATCACACCACCCACAAAAGTGACATGTGATCGTAAACATTTGAATGTTCAATATTAATCGTTGACCAAATTACACATAAAAGTCACATACCCGAACGTGTAATGATCCTTTTACTGTCCGATTTAATTAATTTGTAAATTGTTATAAACTAATTAATATTTATGAAATATTAGTTATAAAATTTTATTGATGTATTCTAAACAATAGCAAGTAGTTTGTTTACAATAGTTATAAATATGTTGATCAATGTATGATATCGGTATACAGTTAAATAAGATTAGAAATAGCATTGAATATTGTTCGGACTTGGACCAGATTCGAGGCCCAAATGGGAATGGTATTTTTGGTTGTAGGAAGCATGGTTGTGTAGCCGTATGATGACAATTGGAGAGGATTTTAAATGGTTAAAAGAGTGGAATTGGAAAGAGAGAGATATTAGGATGTGATACATTTTTCTATTCCATAACTTCTTATTTATATGTCATCTGTTGCACCATTTCATCTAACACTTTAGTTCGAATTCCCCTTTATCATTTTCGCAAAAGCAACCATCCAATCTAAACTCCAAAAATCAAAGTACAAAATAACATCAAAACTCATTGTTTCGATCGTTTATGATAAGGCAGTTTGGAAGCTAGCGACTTTTCAGATTTGTGAATAGATTCAAGGGGATCAATTCAACGTTTCAACATGTTCGTAAGAGCTTTAATGGAAGGCGGTTATCGATTTTATTTTTTATAGCATACACATACATACATACATACATATAATAGGATGTTAAATTATATTACGAATCTTGTATATCAAAATGTTGTCACAAATTGGTCAGTTTTGCATATTACGATATCAATATATAATATTATATTTTTTATATGCTAGTTTAATAGATGCTCACGACATGAAAATAATATATTATATATATATAAATAATATTGTTAAATGAATTAATTAATCAAAATCCATATTCAATAGATTAATGTTATACATATCATATGTTTTAAATTTAAAATAAATAAATTATTCATGTATAATATATATTCAACAATAAATTAAAAATTATTTGAATAGATATATTTAGTTATTTATTTATCCTATAATTGCTTATGTAATATAAATACTTGTATACACACACACACTTATTAAAAATAATTAAACTTCGCATAAAAATATTACATAATGTATATTATACAAAAAACTTTCAAAAGTAATATTTTTATAGTTTTTACACGTAATTTTACATGGTTTTTAATTTTAAAATATATTAAAAATCAAAACCAAAAATGAGATAAATAAATAATTTTTATATAGATACGGTCAAAAGATATAATTTGCATAAACTTAATTTTAAAAAATAATAATTTATTTTCTTATTTATATTAATATATATATATGTATATTATATTAAATTTAATTATAAAAATTAATATGTATTGTATAAATTAATTTAAAATATAATAAATTGTTATTTTTATGAATTATTTTCGTCTTTCGTATTATATATTATACACATATATATTAAAAATTATTTTATAAACTAATATTTTTTTAGTTCAATGATTTAATTATTGTATATATGTATTTACACACATATATATGAATATAAATTTTATAAATGTTTTATTATTTATAATGAATATTTAATATATGTATATGTATATATGTTCATATTTATATCATATGTTTCTTATATATTTCATCATGATACAGACACATACACATTTAGGCGGTTGAGGGCTAACATGTCAATTATGGTTTAAATCCAACCATTTATGCACGGGCATGTATACACATATGTGTATATAGCACTACATATACACGTGCACGCACGCGCGCACGCATATATTATATATATATATATATATATATATATATATATATATTACAATTCAAAATTTTATATAAAATAAAACTTTGTTTATAAATTCAAATAAAACAATGATTTTATTTAATGAATTTTTTTGAAAAGTTCTAAATGAATTAGACTTCATATGCCTAATAAAGATGTAAATAGAATAAATTTTTGAAATTTACGCATTTACCCAGCTGTGTACTGGCCCAGTTTAATAATGGTATCAAAGCAAAATAGCCTATACGGTCTAAATTAGTAATATTATAGTCAACTTACTGAAGCATACCCATATAGTAGGGAATTTAGAAAAGTAGCGTTAAAACTTAGGTTTGGGTAGTCAAGTACTATGCCTTACTTGGCTACTAACGTGGCCAGAAATGATAAAGTAAGACTAAACGTTTTCCCTAGTGCAAAGGCCTAAATTGGTTCCTTGGGCTGATTACAAATTTATTTTCAACTTACAATAAATATTTTAAATTTAAATTTAAAATTAAAATAAGAAAAATATTGTAAATGTTATAATATAAACTTTTAACTTTTTTAAAATTAAATTAAAAGTTTAAATTTAAAATAAAAGTTATAATCTATTTTATCAAAATCTTTGAAAATGTTATAACTAATTTTGAAATGATTATTTATTAATAAAATAAATGAATTAATTAAATAAGTTAATTAATTAAATATATATATACATGTATAATACATAATATATATATTATAATATATGTTATATTATCTGAATTGTTTAAGACAATATGAGTATACATGTATGTATAAAAGAATTTTTGCAACAAATAAAACTTAATTAAAGTTGTTTGATAAAACAAATTTACTAAAATGTAATAAATAAATTAAAATATGTATATATAAGATATATGTGTGTATTATTATAAAGGTTATAGTAAATATACTCAATATAATATGTTATAATTGAATAATATAATACCTAATTTAATTAATTAAATAAGATTTACCTGAGATAATGTTATACATAAGACTATTATACAGGTATATCAAATTATAAATTTTATATGGTAAAACTTATATAATATAATATAAAAGTATAATAAAAGGTGGAATAGTAAAAACCCAAAATATACTTAAGAGATACATACATACATACATACATACATACATACATACATATGGTACGCATACTATGATTTCATGTGTATAGGCCATTTGCACTTAGTTGAGTTTTGCTATAATAATAGTTATCAGATTAGTATAGGAATGACACCTTTTGAAGCTTTATAAGGAAGACCATGCAAATCTCCCGTATGTTGGTTGGAGACCGGAGATAAATTAGTTCTTGGTCCGGATTTAGTGTGAGAAACTACAAAAAGGATTGAGTTGATTTGGGCTAGAATAAATAAGCTCATTCTAAGTAGAAAAGTTATGTAGACAAGAGATGGAAAGATTTGGAGTTCTTGGTTGGAGATTATGTTTTCGTCAAAGTATCATTAATGAAGAATGTAATAAGATTTGGCAAGTCAGGGAAATTGGCACCTAGGTTTGTTGGACCATTTCCTATTATTGAAAAGATCAGGAAACTCGCTTACGTGATAGAGTTATCGAATACTTTGGCAAGAGTCCAAACTGTTTACATACTTCTCATCTTAGAAAGGGTGTTTGAGATCTAGAAACTACTATCACTCCGACTGCATTGGAAGATTTAGTAGTGGAGCCGGACATGATCATAGTTGGAAATAAAGTTCGTATCGTGGCTAAGGATGAGAAAAAGTTAAGGAACAAGACAGTCGGATTAGTAAAAATCCAGTGGAATGATGATGAGAGAGACAATATAAGGAAAACATAGATCAGGATTAGGAATACTTAACTTGATTTGTTTGATAGTATGTTTTGCATCTATGCTTATATGTTTGATATATGAACCTAATCGTAATTTCGAGGACGAAATTCTTTAAGGATGAGAGTCTGTAACAACCCAAATTCTAATTAACATTGTTTAGGATATTAAATTGGATAACTTAAATTAAATAATGTAAAAGGTTAAGGAGATTGAGATTTGATAATTAATAGGGGCCGTGCCTTAATGAATGAGTTAATAAGAACGGTTCAAAGCCTAATAAGGAGGAATATGTGCTAGGGGGAAAATGTGAATAGATCTAAATTCCTAAACATAAACCCTTATTCTCTTATTTCCTCCCTCACTTCATTCATTATGAACGAAATCAAAGAATCAAGGTCGGCCGTTAGAAACAAGGTCACAACTTAGGGGAATCGAGTCTAAAACGCAAATCTCAACCTTCTTTAACCATTCAAGATTAATAATAGTTATGCATCTCAGGTTTTTATTGCTATTTCGGTTTTAAGCCTAAATCCAAATCTTTAGATGTTATAATGCCATTTTTACACGAATGGATGAATATATGCTATTTGATGAATTTATATGATTTGTTATAGAATTCCTTAAGATGATTAAGTTGAAAAACCTATGATATGATACCCAAATGACTTAAATTTTTTATATGATGTCAAAAACATTATTTTAATGGTGGGTTTTAAATTTCACAATTTTCCAAGCAAGTGAGAATTTATTATGAATTTTCTAAGTGGAAAAAAATCATTATTTCGAGTTATAATTATTTAAAATAATTAAATATTGTTTTTGTTCCCAAAATTTTTATATGCTAAAATATATAATGAATTATATTTATTATGATTTCTGAGGATTTTTTCCAAGTGTTTATGATTTATTATGAGTTATTTGAGCTAGAAAAGCTTAATTAGCATATTAAAGATTAAAATAAAATGTAAGGGTTGCAAAGTATTTTGTAAATGATAAATCTGCTCTAGCACAGATTTCTAGAAAATAATTTATATAGAGTTTTGTTAGCCAATAAAAGCTTGACAATAATTTCCATTTGGTGAAAATGATTTACTTTAAATAGAAATAAAACAGTTTTTATGGAAATTGCAGCTTTGCCATGCCGTAGTCATTGACGTCGAAGCCGCTTCTGTACAACATCGACCCTAAAGAATGCATAGGATATCACTCTCAAGTGATATGGAATGAATTCGTTGGGGTTGGAGTCAACGAGGAATATTTGTCTTCGATGTTGGAAAGTCGCATGCTATATACTAATACCCTATATTATGATACCGGGCTTAATGACTTCGGCCTTTATACTACAAGCGGTGACGCGCTCCCATACTTTCGAATTGACTTACACCAACGATAACAATGTCACATATTTTAGTAATGATTCCATAAGGCAATGATGCCTTATCTTTTAATTTTGGCCATCCGATGTCATGTTTTATCACTTCGACTTTATTCTTTGCTGTATGTTTTCGAAGGTGGCTATGGTGCCGCTCTTACTGACTTTGGCTCTAACAAAGCCACTTATTTTTCCATAAGGTAGTGATGTCGAGATTTATCTATGTCGAGCATATTCTTTTAAGGTTTTATAACATGCTATACGAAGTGGTTGACTTCAAGTATGTACCCTTAAGTTATAAATCAAAGACTTTAACATATTTTATATTGAAGAGAGGTGATGACCTCGAGTGGCGATAAGGACGCCGAGGTTTATTAATATACAAGATTTTATCGTTTTGCCAATATCTGAGGGGCGAAGACCCTCACCGACTTTATCTCTGTCGCGTTATATAAATATAAAGCTTTTATATTGCCTTGGCTCTATAGTCTATGGTTTCGAAGTGAGACAACTTCCAAGTGATTTCGAGATTCATCAACACAATTTATAAAAGCATATTTCCTAACATGAATATTTTAGGATAAACTAAAGGGCTATAACTTCCATGTTTTAAAAGTATGATTTCAAGGGCTAAATCATTTGCAAAGGTTTTGTTTTCAAGGAAATAGAAAATATTTAGCCCATGATTTATACTAAAGAAATTATTGTTCTTATCACTTTTGGATAGATTGTGATAGGATGAATTTTACTTGGATAGAAAACCAGATGAGACTAGTGTAAGGTAGCGCCATATACTTCAACTGTTATCCCTTATTTGATATAAGTCCAAAATTCCAGTGAATAGGGCTTTTTCAAGGATAAGACTAAAAGTATGTGTACGTATAGAAAAGAATATATACAGATAAGATAGGTTATAGGGTGGCCTACAAAACTTTTAGGTTCATAGTAAGACCAACAAAACTTTGAGATTGACAAATAGTTAGGCAATCACTAGGATAAGTGTATTTAGATCGACCTTCCAGTCTTCTTGTAATTAGTAAACTTGGTAGGCCCGAGTCAGCCATGTAGGTTTCTAGTTACCCTATGAAAACTAAGCATTGGGACAGATAGTCCACTGATTTGACAAATAGTCATAATTACCCATATAGCATGCATACACATTACGGTTTATATTGTCTATTTTAAGCAGTTTGGTTGCAGGAGTTTGATGTGCAAAAGATATACTTTGAAAAGGGATATTAGTGGGGGAAAACCCATTCCACTCAACAACGTGGTCTTACCGAATATTTATAAACTGAGATGGTATATTATTGTTCACACCAGGTTTTGGTCTAACTCGAAGTTTATATTTTTCCCTTAAAGTCTCAGATGCTCAAAATTTGATTGAATGGGTCGGGGGTAAGGGCATCTCAGGTTAAGTAGATTTTGGCGAATAAAGCTTCTGGAGATGTGTAGGAGGCAAAACTAGCAATGTAGTAGTCTATCTATATTATTAATCCGCTGTGTTGAAGTTATTTCATGGAAGTGCATGTAAAGACAGATGTTATAACTGTCTATTAGTAACCTGGTCAATTAAGAGAGCATCTTCATTTGTCGCTCTTGGAGTATTTTAAAATAATTATATTATGTCTAAACCTGGGCAGCGTTGGGATTATGTAACGAGTATGGAATATTATATTCGAAATGAAATGTGAAAGTTTTCTTTGAAATTGTATTTAAAATATTTCATATTCTTGTGCTTCAAATGTTATTGATACAATTAACATTACCCTATTTTGTTAACGAAAATCAGTACTATTGATGACTGCAGCATCTGTAACGCTTAGTTTCAGGCCTCAAAATAGCGGATGTTACACCAAATGTGATGATGGGTGTTCAGGTATCCCTATCTCCAATACCTATCTACAATGACATCCCTAGTGTAATGGGCTATGGAAAAACAATAAAGATAGTCGTAGCATCCATCGAATAATCCTCACTATCACTCAATGTACTCTTGATATATAACGACTCATATGACCTTTCAACTGCCAAGGACCAAGGGAAATCCCAATTTTCAGTGTACTTTCTTTAGTCCAAAGCTGATACTAGACCTATTCAACCAGTCCAGGGTACACATATCCATTCAACCGATCTGGGGTAGCCTTTCAAAGTACTATGAGCATCCTCAAAATACCCATGCTGTGAGTGCATCAAAAAACACTCCGAGTATCAACGATCCCTTAGAACACGTATCCAAGCCCTTCCCTTGCTCTATTCAATTTGCATTATCCTCAAGGAACCATTCCACATTCCTCTATTCCACGATAGAACCGTTCAACCATTCTATCTATGGGTCACATTTCTTAGAGCCCTCCTTCTTATGGATAATCACGACTCCGTACAACATGGAGCCGCCGTCATTGGAACATAACTCCTTTCACCATCGAATTGGCACAAAAATCCTGAAACTATCATCGTGCTACCATGTAGCCATCAAACTCTAAGCGAATAAATAAATACCTTCAACATGACCTACAAAACCCCTACTTTCCCTCTTGGAAGTTTCACATAAATCCTATCAATATAAATAACTCAGTTTCGACATATAATTGATTGGCACCGAGCTACATACTTAACCAATTTTCGTTAAGTCTTCTTCATTGGCTCTAGTACTTCATTCCCCAAATGCTTTGGATCCCTACCTATCCTTTACAATAGCTCTTCGTCAACTTAAAGCCATGGTTTCCAAGATATGTAAATAGCTCGGCATAGTACCCAATCATTATGCATTTTTCTACATCTTGTCCTCGTCCATCTTCTCTAGACCTTCCCCACCGAGCTATCGACTTGCTGACCTATTTTGGCCAACAAAAATAACTTAGTACCGAGCTATAATAACTCGGTACTACATATTCCCTTAGCACCAATTTTGCTATGACTTATAGCTTTGGTTCCTCCCATACTCCAGAATCCCTCATCCAAGTTTCATCCAATTCTGACCATCTTTGCCTTCGATTTATCAGATTCTCCAACCTATTCTCAAACTAGCTGAAACACTAGAAAATAACATCAAAGTACAACATATGATTATATAAAATCATGCGTATACATCTATTAATACAAATGACACATAAGAATGTGATAATTAGATCTAACTTTTACACTAGTGTATGCATATGAATACAAGGGATCGCAAAATCATTTAAAATCCATTTTAAGCCTTTAAAATTTGTCCATGCACATGTATAAAAATATGGTTAAGGTTAGAAAATTTTTAGGTCAAAATTGTTTAAAAACATCATTTTTAACTGTATAAACATGCATAGTTGAGTGTGAGGTCAGGAACCACTCACCAAATACCCAAAATACCAATTTTTCTCCTTAGATCTGAAGTAGACAGTAAAGTAGATAAACCTAAATCAGCAAAAGATGATAATCTAAAGCTTTTCTATCCTAATCACCTCTCTAATAAATGATTTAGCTAAGATTAGTAAGGAAAAGATGTGATTTTTGATGAAATTAGGGTCAATAGAGGTTTAGAGCTATTTTGAGGAAGATGGAAATGACTTAGATTAGTTCCTATAGCCATCCCTTAGCATAATTTTCAAGATGGGTTAATGGACCTAAGTACGAGCTTAATTATTTACCCATTAGAACCGGTCAACAACATCCAAAACATAAAACACTCATAACATTCAAACGATAAGAATTTTTATATTATGACCACTCCATGTAAAGGGAAACTATCATCCTAAAGCAATGAAAGTGGCTTGAGATCCTAATTTGGCTTCTATCAAAAATTATAGTCCAAACAAGACTTTAAGAGTCAAAATAGTTACATAGAAACTCGGCAAAAATCATAGATCTGGAAAATGCCTCTAAGAGTCATTCTCTAAAATTTTAGAGTCATACGATCTCATATGAATAGAATAAAAATACTTTATGATCCTTCGATATGTAAAAAACGAGTCGTTACACTCTCGCTATCGGAGGAATTTTGACCATGAAATCCCCAAATAAACCAAAGATGATTACCCCGCATGCCGAACAATATACAATCATAATACATATCAAACAAGCAATCATGCAATTCATAACATAGGTAAGCCTATCCTAGCATGCAAGATACTAAACTACCCTATATGATATCATAGGTGAGAGCAAATGCGATAAACAATATGCCTTACCATACGAAGATCTTTGGATGAGCGGAACTAATGATCTCCTCAATTTCCCATGTGTAATTGCCTTCACCTTTACCCTATTAAGCCTTCACTAAATCCACCGTCTTCCTCTTAATTTGTTTCATATCACATCCAACAATACGAACCGGCCTATGATTCTCAAAGCTTCTATTTCAACCTCGATATCATATAGTTGATCCGGTGTAATTGTCATGCCTAAGTCGTGCATAAAATTCCGCAATTGAGATACATGGAAGCCATTATGCATACCTACAATCTTCTGAGGTAAGTCGGCCTTATATGCCAAGTTCCTGATTCTCTCTATTACTAAAAAGGACATACAAATCTTGGTGCCAACTTCTCCTTACTACCGAATTGAATAGCATTCTTCAAAGGAGAAGTCTTCGCAAATACCATATCACCAATGGATAATCATATTAGGCCCAAGTATTAGTTTATCGCACGCTTCCTACTGACATGAAGGGGAATTACGCGGTCAGCCATATAATGCTTCATACAATACCATACCGATAGTGGATTGATATTTATTGTTATATGCCCACGCCATTAAATGAAGATGATCATCCCATGAGCCTCTGAAATCAAGTATGCAAGCCCGCATATGATCCTCCAATATATGATTCACTCTCTTAGTCTGTCCGTTAGTTTACGTGCGATAAGCTCTACTGAGATGCAGCTCGGTACCTAATGCCTCTTGTAAGCTATTCCAGAACCCTAGTGAACAACGAGTCTCGGTCGCCCATAATTCTCTTCAGCACTTCATGATATCACATGACCCATTTCGCATACAACATTGCCAGTTTGGCTGCCATCCTACTTAACTTAATGGTTATAAATAGAGCGCTCTTGGTTAATCAATCGACTATGACCCAGATATTGTCATACCCTGCTCATGTCCTTGGCAGTCCATCATTGATGTCCATCGATACTTGCTTCCACTTACAATCAGGAATTTCAAGCATTTGCAACAACCTACTTGGCTTCTTCTGCTCTACCTTCAGTGGTAGTTTATGCATTTCGAGATGAATGTCCTCACATCCTTCTTCATTCCCTTCCAATAATAGGTTTGTTTCATATCACAATACATCTTATTACTATTGGATATATGGTCAACCTAGAATGGTAGCACTTCTGTAGCACCTCATCTCGTAATCCATCAACATCGGGAACAAATGGCCTCTCATCCTTATGGAGCCAACCTTCTCGGTCGATTTCGTATTGCTTTATATCAACCGAGTCTACACTTACTTCTATTTTTGCCATGATCTTTGCTAGTCTAGCATCTCATCTTTGGCTAGTATTGATCTGCTCAATCAAAGTAGGCCTAATAGTCAAACTTGCCAACTTCTCTGGTTCTAACTCACAATGGGGTCAAAGCCCTAATTCAGCTCCTAACAAAAGTTATGCTACAAACAATATTTTAAGGGTTAGAATGGTCACATAAAAATTTAGCAAAAATGACAGACCTGGAAAATGTCCATAAGAGTCACTTCCCAAAATTTTAAAGTCATACAACCTAATATGAATAAAATAAAAATATTTTACGATCCTACGTTACATGAAACATAGGTCGTTACGTTATGTATTATCTTTAACGAGTTTCGAACTCTAAAAGAAATACAAGAACATGGATATAAATTTTATATGGTGAGTGGTCATAATTCGTAATGTTCGAAATCTTGATGAAATAGTTCATTGAAATAAGCAAGTAAGCAATAGTGTGAGATCATATATTCAATGTGATTGACTATAATGGTCTTATTTTGTTAAATGTAATACTGGACTAAAGGCTATAAAATAGATATGAGAAATCGATCATTGAATGTCTGTTAATTAGTTTGCATAAAATGCAATTTATTTGATGCTCTTAAAAGTTAAGGATAGCCAAATACACTTTTGTAAAGAGTTCATTATGATATTTTGGTAAAGATTTCCTTTAAATGGTTTGACCTTTTAGAAAGGAAATCAAATGTATAAAAGTGGATGTAACATATGGAAAAGTTATGATAAAGAGTGTGAACGGTAATTTTTACTTCATAAAGAAATTCAAAAACGAGAATTTTAAAATAATAATAGATACTTAACATTAGGATGAGAAATACGATTTCTATTATGAAAAGTTTTTCCAAATAGAAAATTGTTTTCTATGATATTTATTTCTTTGAATTATAGATACTTGGTCTGAAATTCTTGACTGTAAACTAGTTACAGTAAATGAAATAAATAGGCTATATTAAGTTATTGAACAGAGCTATGTATTTCATACGCTATTATAGTAATGGCGGAAATAGTGAGAACATGCCATATAAAATTTATTGGCCGCATCAAGTTACAAAAGTTGTTTTCTCTAAATGTACCAAACATTATTTATGAAGTAATAATAATTTTTAGATATTGACTAAAAAAATAGACATAGTTTTATTTAAATATGAATATATGTTATAAAATAAAACTATAGTAATGGTGTTTATGATGCATTAGAAAAACTGAAGTATCTAAATTTATTTGAAATTATTATGGAATTATGGACTAAGCCACAATTTAAGAAATAAATTTTTATTATTATATGATGATTACGAATCATATGGTATTTATAAATTATATATTAAACAGTTAAGGGCAAAGCACCCATTTAGTGAGAGCATCATAAGAGTTAATGAACTCTATGGAAAATACATACGCATACAATATATATATATATATATATATATATATAAGCAATCGAAAATTTATCGATTCCAAAATGGTTCCACATATTTAGTTGTACTTACTGATGAATTATCACAAATATGAACTTGTGTATATAATACACATGCAATATGTAATGATGAGTTCATAGAATAAAAAATGAAAGTAAATAAAATAATGTACAATAGAAAATAAAAATGATTTGATTTGATTGAATTTCTTGGTATATTGGAAATAATTCCGAACGTACCTAAGAATGAATAATGATCCAATCTCAATAGTCACTCCTCTCTATGATACATTATGATGTATCGATAAGGAGTAATCGAATTTTGTTTAACAAAGTATTATTAATGGTGAGTGAAGTTGTATTAACTTCCTTCTATGAGTTCATGTATTGAAGAGTAACACACAAGGTTAAAATTAATTTTATCTAAATAACATTTTACAATGTCATATAAGATAAGGGTTTATAAGAAACCCTAACATATCCTAGGCTAAGGAGTTGGCAGTTTGTACGAGTCGAAAGACTGCACGTATTAATTTATCGTAACGGACCTTGTAAGAAGTTTAGGGACAATAGTCATTGGATGATCAATTTATGTTTTAAAATAAGTACTGTAAACTAAAAGAAAATTAGTTTTATATAAGGTAATTCATAAAGTGTTTGTGAATACCTATTCTGTAGCACTGAGAAATAATGGTTAGTTCAAGGAATACCAATTTCATAGCAAAGGAATTTGTTTTAGAGATTATTGGTAGCAAAAGAATTGGATATGATCAAAGATAAAACTGATTATGTAAGATTAAATGAAATTAACCAAACATAAACGATTACAATGCATTAGAATGTCTAATAAATATTCTCGGATGTTGAAGAGAACCTATGAATTTGTTATCAATGTCAAGAATAGATAATCCTCAGCAGTCAATTAAATATTACGAGCATTGACTCTATGATATCATATGATGCACAAATTCGAAATCAATTCAAAGTACAATATCAAATAGGATTTTGGTAGTTTTACCCAAAGGGATATGATCCATTGGCCATGAGTGAGTCTAGAAGAGCAAGACTAATGTAGTTGGAATATAATGTGGAATGTTGACAAGAATAACATCATAGATTGTAATTGTTGAAATTAGTGTGATAGATACTTCATTCAACGTACTCGAGTTAATATGGATTTACTCACAAAATTATTGCTTGGTATGACTTTGTGCTTTGGAACATATATGTTGAAATGGAAAATTCTGAATAATGATTTAGAATAAAGTATTTGCACATAACAACCAAAGTGTGTCGAAGCTTGTGGAAGCGATATATAGTTTGTGGGTTTTTGGATATGATCCAAGAAATGACATGAAAATATCATTCTATAAGCATCAAAATTGAATAACTATTTTTATAAAAATATTTAATAGTCTGATTTTCAGTAAAAATGCGGAGGAAGCATGTATCCATAAGAAAGAACACTAAAAGGTACATAGATATTTCTAGATTATAAGTGAACAACATGCTATTGATTGTTAACGATGTACTTATGTTAAAATTAGTAATAGTTTGGTTTTTTAATACTTGATATCGGATTTGTAAATTTTATCCTTTATACTAGGTATATAGGATGTTGAGAATATCCCAAAATGAAATCCAGAGACACCTTATCAAAATGTTTAATAAGGAACATATAAGATGGATTCCTTGTGTATTGACAATATGAATTATCATACATGTTGTATTATCTATTATGTCGTATTTTACTTATATATTTGAAGAAAATATCAAATCCAAGTTAAGATCACTAAATGGTAATTTAGAATGTTCTTGAGTATTTATGAAATATTAGAGAATTATTTGCAGAAACAATGAACTCCTTATGAAGGAGTATTCAGACTCAAATTTCATAAGTGATAACAAGTACAATATGTCAATATTAAATTTGTTAAGAAGCTCTTAGTTGGAAATTTCCAGACAAAATATCATGGTTGATGGAATAAAATGCTCACATTACTTGAATAACACCACAATGAAAGCAATATATATAAACATAAATGCACAAATTTAAAGCCAAGCTAGGTGATTAGATTACAAGTATTAAGAATACTACTTTATGGTTATATAATAATAATGTAATGATAAAAGCTCATTAAAAGTCGAGAAACATACTACGAGTGGTTCCACATGATATATCGACATCAAAGAGAGAGCTGACTGACAAAATAGACAATTAAACAACATAACAGATCCGTTCACGAAGGGTCTGATTCGAACAGATATCATCAAATTGTTCGAAGGGTTGTGATTTAGATTTCATAATTGGACGTAAGTGCAAGTGGGAGATTGATAAAGTTAGTGGTATGCTCTAGGGGCAATTATGTAAATTGTTTCATATATCTAACTCGATAACCAATCTTGTTTGAAATAAAATGTGTTCTCTTTCTATTATACATTTGATATAATGTGTTATTTTAATTAAAGTGTATTTAATAAAAAAATAATAAACGGTATGTTTTGTGATAGTAGCTACAAAGTGTTGTAACCATGAGTAATTTATCACCTTGAAATTAAATATAATGTTTTAAATATTCTTAGTCAAGATGTATCGAGACTGGATATCGATATATCAATTGAGACTAGAATACGTAACAATCTCTAAATGTTGGACAGTGTATTACTCGTGACCGCTGGGGGCACCAAAGAGTTACATACCGATAGTTATTAGATAACTATCGAATGACTCACTTTTCTACTGGTTAATATAACTAAGGTCAAACAGAAAATACTGATGTGGTAATATTACACGGTTCTCTTGACTAAAGAACACTGTTGATCTTCAGTGTGGAATCTTTCCTTTGATTATAATTAAATGATGGCATGAGTCTATCAAACGACTATACTTATGTCAAGTGGAAGCATTGAAAGTGAAACACTATTCAAGGGAGGATTTATCTCCTTGATTATATGAGGTTTATATCATGGTCAACCAAAGTCAAATCAAAGTCAAAGTCTTTGGTCAGAGCATTTTGATTAATAATAATTATTATTATCAAACAAAGGACTTTGTGTTTTTACTATAGAGTTGAACAAGGACGATATTTGAATTTTAACCATTACAAGATTCCATAAGTCCAAAGTGAAATAGCTTCGATGAAGAGAATTGGTGTAAATAATTGTTACTGCCGAGTAATGCTTAACAAAGTAAAATCGAGTTTTACAGAAACCAAGTAAGCAATTAACTTAGCCATAATATCACATCTACTATGTGACGTGTAAATGTTAATACTTGAAATGTTCAATATTAACCGTTGATCAAATTTACATCTAAGAGTCATACAACCGAAATGTTGAATGATCTTTCTACCATCTGATTCTACTAAATTATAAATTGTTATAAATTAATAAAATAAATTAATTTCTATGAAGTATTAATTATAAAATTTTATTTGATGTATTTTGAACAATATTAAACACTGTGTTTATAATAGTTATAAATATGTTAATCGATATATGATATCGGTATATGGTTAAATAAGACTTAAAATTGGATCAAATATTATTTGGACTTGGAACAAATTTACGACCCAAATAGGCATGATATTTTTGGCTTTAGGATGCATGGTTTGAGCGGCCATGTGATGGAAAATGGAGATGATATTAAATGGTCAAAAGAGTGGAATTATGACCTTGGAAATTATGGTATTCCTTGGATAATGTTTTGCCACATCAGCATTGAGCATGAGAGAAAAGAAGACTTATGCAATAACAAAGCATATCCAGCTCTAGTGACCTGTTCCACTAAATTCTATCCTATGGGTTGTAATGAGAAGGGGGTTGGAACAACGTTTCGGTGACTGAAAATCTATAAATTGTCCATAACATAAATTTATATTGATTGTTTTTCATTTAATAGTTATGTCCATTAAGGTTAGCAATTCTTATCTAACCTTTCATTGCACACACAATTACTTACTTACCACTTCTTAAGGTATAAAATACTGATGAAGCCACATCAACCATCCAATACTTCCAAACCCATTTGCCTTTTAATACTTCGAAATATGAAGTGGGATTCTATAATCGCTATAAAATACTCTTAAAAGAGAAGTAGGAAAATTCTTCCATTTAAAATCTCGATCAAGGTAGACTTCATCATTTAAGGCATTTTCCCAATGTGGGTTACCAAAAATGTTGTCAATTTGCGCTGCAAAGACCTTTAACCATAATTTAAGGCTTTCGACATTTAATGTCCAACCATTACCACATCTATCGCCAAAAAAACCATAGCATGTAAAAGATAGTAGCTAAGCCGCTTAATACCTTTCAAAAAGGATTAGGTAGACTTCTAACCATTTAATGCCAATATTCTAGGTAGGTCCCTATCGCTTAATACGTATCCTCAGGCGGACTACTCAATGGTACTATCTTTACTACGGCATCAACAGTGTGAGAGACTGTACCCAAGTCACTTATTACCTCGTTAATAAGGACTAGGCAGAACCCTGACCATTTAACACTTATTTATAGGTAGGCCTTTTTCATTTAATACCCGATCCCAAGGTGGACTCCTCACCGGTACTATATAGCTGACATTGCTTAGAAATCTCATTGGGCTACTTAATATTTATTTTACAGGAAAGAGATAGACCCCACAGTCACTTAATACCTCAAACCTAAAGCGAATCCTTCCTAAGATATCCACTATCACTCTTAATTATAAATATGGAATCTCATTAGGTTGCTTCTTTGGGTAGGAAGGCAGGCCCTACTGCCACTTAATACCTCAACACTGAAGTAAATCCTTTTAGAAACATCCTTATTTATTTGTAATCTAACTAGGTTACTTAATACTTCCTTTTAGGAGAGAGGCAGACCCTACAACCACTTAATACCTCAAACCAGAAGCAAACCCCGATGGAGATATCTCTTACCGCTCCTAATTCCAAACTTGGACCATTTAACACTTTTCAACTAAGAAAGTAGGCCTAATCTCTCACTCATCATGAGTCCTAGGATTAGTGATATCTCACATCAGTAGTAAGTGCAATCAACTACTGGTAACCTGAAAGTGAATGGCAGTTTATCATGGAGTGACTCCACTGACCTCACATCACTAACATACTAAGTCCAGTTAACCATTCTAAGTCTTTATTTATATTATCTGAGGTAGACATTGGACTTAGCTTACTAATTCTCTTTTTATTTAAGGCAATAAGATCTACCTTAAATACTTATTTATCCATAAATCCCTGTTTAATGCTCACACATGTTAATTTGTCCATAAAATCCTAACGAACATTTCCTAAGATATTTATGTATGATTACTAATTTCAAAATTATAACATTATATATCTATTCCATTTTTTCAGTCCCCTTTTATCCGTTTACCACATAAAATTATTGCAACTTCCGTATTTGTTACCATTTATTTCCCATTTATTGGATTTACAACTTTTAAATCCCTTTCCCATTAATTAGTTAACTTAAATGCGAATATTAAATGCAAGTGTCGTTATTAGCTAAGTTTTATTTTAATTATTATAAACGCAGTAAATTACGTACAAATATTTACTTCTATCAAATATATTCTAGTTACATATCTTCACTAGAATATTCTTTTCAACGTTAACTTGTTGGAATCATATCTGAAAAGATTACCCGCTATAATTTCCGTAAATTAGTCCAAAGAAAAAGATTTAAATTTAAAATATAAAAGATTATATCGTTTGAAATTACAAGGAATTATCATTTTTTTAATTACTGAAATAAACAGTGTAAACTAAATGAATTCATACTTTACGCATTTCTTTCTCTTTTTATTTACATCTATTCATTCTTAAATCAAACGTCGTATTTTTATAAAAGGGAAACAAATCGAACAAATTTACAAATGTTAAACGGATCTAAATTCCAACAATTCCAGACATAGAAAAATGTACATTCCAACAAGATTAGGGCAATAATCCAAATTCATAGCATCATTATACAACCTATTTTAAATCTGGAAAAAATTTGATTCAGATCAATATTTTAAATTCATACTTTTGGGATTGATTTCCAAATCCGATTGTAAACAATTCTAAATCAATTCTAAATAAGAGTAGGTAAGCGATATTTATTGTATACAGATCATATTCAATTTGTTGTCTACAATTCATATACAATTATCCTGCTAGGCATAAAAATCAAATAAACACCAACGAGATAATTTTCATATTATAACAATCTATAAAATTTCCCACTCACCTATTAAAAGCGATTCAAATATCCAGATCTGAAGTAGAACCTTTTATTCATCTCCAAATTCTTTATAATCCAAGCAATAAAAATAAAAAGCGTATATACATACATTAGAATTATAGATCTGAGAAGAAATTTGGGATTGGGAGAGAAAATGTATACAAGTATACAAATTACCTCAAATACGCGTATAGTTTATTCTCTTCTTCTTTTGATTTGATTTCTATTCTTCTCCAATTTATATGAATATAAATACAAATATCTTATTTTCATAATTTAGATAGAAAGTGGAAAAGAAGAAACGGTAGAGTTTCGCTACTGTCTTCAAAAGAATATGAGAAGAGAAAGAAGGGATAGCCCTAAATTTATAGGCCCTGGAATCAAGCAAAACTGTTCAAATGAAATATATTAAATCTGGGTCGTTGGGCCCAGGCTAACCCTGGCTACCTGAAGGCGACCAATCGACTCCCCATGGAGCACTGATTGACCCTAAGGTTCAACTGGTCCCAATGACAGGTCGACATGTGGGTCCGAGGGATTAAGTAATAAACGTTAATTTTTCTTATTTATTTATTTTCGCTCCGAATTCGTTTTTCATCCGTAATTTCTTCGTTTGGAATCTAACCGTAAAACATCAAATATGAAAGTTGATTAGAATTTCTCCATGAACGCAATGGTTTAAGATTCATGGTCAAATTCATTGTTTGCACAAATTCTTTTTTAGAGCCTAATAAAATATCTAACTAATTAATTAAATAACTAATGCCAAATTACGGCGTGTTACATTCTTTCCCCCATAAAATGAATTTCGTTTTCGAAATTTCACCAATGACTAAGTCATGGTTATAGCTTCGAATTTTCCAAAACTACACAACCAATGAGTGAATAACCAATTTTGCAACCAAATGTGCACAAATGCATATGTATTACTGTATCACCACACAGAAAACATGTATGTAGAACGATTCTAAATAGGATCTTCCTATATGAATGCATTTATTTTGAAAACATAATGCAAACAACCTACATATATTGGCAGTTCTATATATATGCAGCTTTTTGAAAAATCTTTCCAACCAAAACACCATACTCCAATAAATAGAATTATGAAGCAACCTATTTTTCATCTAGTTCCTGCCATCCAATAATCTAACGCATCAAAAAATCGCTTTATAAACTTTACTCTAATGCCTAAAAAGAAATTTTAGGAGAAGAATTAACATTCTTACCACATTACAATCTTTCTATTTATGACGAACTGCAAATCCGTACCTTTTGAATCGACAATCGCTTTCTAAACTTTACTCTAATGCCTAAAAAGAAATTTTAGGAGAAGAATTAACATTCTTACCACATTACAATCTTCCTATTTACGACGAACTACAAATCCATACCTTTTGAATCGGCTAAACCACGCATGTTCGACCAAAAAACACAAACTGACGGAAAGTCGGGAGAAAGAAAGAAGAGAGAAGAAGAGAAGAGAAGAAAGAGAGAAGAGAAGAGAAGAAAGAGAGAAGATAGAACCAAACAAAACAATACAGAATCTCAAATCGCAACGGAAAACAAATAATATCTATCAATGATCTTTACAAAACAAAAACTATATATACCTCATCAATCAGAGTTCAACAATCAATCATCAGCCTGGACAGTTATAATAACATATCCTCACAATTGCCGATAATATACAACAACAGTGCGCAAAGCGAATAATCAAAACAAACACTTGTATATGAAAATAAAGATCTCCAGCTCTCCTGCTGAAGCTCGAAAAGCAACAAATCTGAACTTGTAAATATACTCGTTCTGACCCGAGCATTGAAATGGAAGAACGCCCATATCAGTCTGGCAAACCAACGCAAGAAACACACTCAACTAAATTTATTAAATTACCAAACTTTTCCTTTCAAAACAAAAGTATCTCGTAAGATACATCCACACATAAACATGGACATTTTTTTACCTTACGATAACTAAAACATTTCATATCAAATCCTCTTATATTATAATAGTGTCTATTGCACAAATAATATTAGTCATAGCCAAAATTGTTACATTGATTAAATTCCAGCATATAGCACAAAATAGGTAATACAATCAAAATGGCAGGTACGTAGCAGAGTTTGGATTTCCATACAAATAACCAGGTGAAGGGACTACCTTCGGACAATACATCTCTAGGGGAATGTACCAAAGACCATCACAGAGGATCCTCTACCAACACAAGACCGACCTATCTCTGTAACTAGATAGTACCGAATATATCATCCTTTGATCGTTACTGACCTTTTTCGAGGGCCCTCAAAGCATACAAACCACAATAATCAGATACACAATGTCATAGTGTGTAAAGATATATCTAAAAGAGGATGGTCATATCCTACTTGGGAGCGACCCACTTAGCCTTGCTGCATCTTACCCTGTTTCAATCATTTCCGGTTGATGAGGCCTGAGATAATGATTACCTTTCACATATCACAAATCACATCGCCTAGAATACCACAAAGCCATTTTCGTTGACTACTAATTGTCTTCCACAAAAATACAACCCTTGAGCCATTTTCGTTGACTACTAATTGTCTTCCACAAAAATACAACCCTTGAGCTCATACGTCTCGAGGAGTGTACTAAGCTAAGAAATTTTGCCTTCTCCGCCACCACTGATGTACGTTTGTAAAAACCAATGTAAGTAATCTTTAGAAATGCATTGTCAGACCAACACCCATACAAGTTTTGCAGGAACAGGACAAACCGAAGGTACTCTCCTAACACATCCTGTCAGGAAATCCCAAGGATTAGTAGCGAATAGTCCTTGCGTTGGATGTTTCATACGAACAACTACTGCTACTGGATATATATTGGGATTTTAACCCCAAACGATCAACAAGCAGTTCTCCACTATGAAAATCCTTAATATTAATATCATTACGAACAACCTGCACAATTATCGCATAAATGTTGGTCCGAAGTGGTTTTCAGATAAATCTGATCCCACTCTCTTCGCACCAACAACGCAAAAGCGTTTTTAAACATCATGCAGAAACTAAGTCTCATAGAGTTATCACGTCTCCAACTTTCAACTTGCTATCCTTTAGGCCAAGAAGAAAGCTTGATAGAGTGGAGTAGTACTCTGCACTACACGAATCAACATCCTCACCACAAATGATAATCAAGCCTACACAGATGGCTACATACTAAGTGCATGACTAAATAGTTCCCACATCAAGTCGAGGAACTAAAATGGCCAAATTTGATAGTCGGTTATTTAACTATTAAAGCAAACAAACAAATATCTAGCACCATAAGCAATAACTAGGCCTTTTAATTAATATTTTATTAATTAATTCATTTGCCAAATATTCACTTCAAATTATCTTTAAAAAGATACATTGTCAAAAACCATTTCAACATTTCAATATTGGAAAACATTTCCAAATACTTATTTCATAATAAGTAATTCACAAATGTCTATACTTTCAACATTTAAAAAAATTACATATACTTAAATCAGAATTAAGTATATGTTCTATTCTATAAGGAAAAGATTCTCTTAAACATATTTATTTGAATTAAAACGAATGTTATGTAAAACATCGCTACGACAACCCAAAATTATTAGTATAGGGATTCAAAAATTAGATAGATATATAAATCTCATATACTATATAAAATATTTTCTTTCGAAAATCATTTACTATAACGGTAGTGTTATAGTCCATCATTTCCTTATTTCTCGAAAACGACAATTTCAAAAATGAATGTTGAAATCTATGGTTTCAATACTTAACACATTTTAAAACATCTTCAAATCATTTAACTTTATTTAAAATCACTTCCAAAACATTTATTTAATTTAAAAGATTATTCACTGTCCAAAATTGTGAATATATCTCCTTTACCGAATTCATTACTTCTACATATTTATTAAAGGATTATCCACTATCCAAAATCGTGGATATAATACCTTTAATAAACTTCCACTATTTAACTTATCAAAATATAATTTGTAACGACCCGTAAATTTTTCAATAATTAAAATTGGTTAATTCAATAAGATTTTTGTAATAAAATCTAAAAAGAAACAAAAACTTTATAATTTATAATGAAATAGTGTAAATTGTTGCATTTGGTTATAAAAATTGGAAATAAGCAAGTAAAAGTAAATATTGAGTTAACCAATGAAATAATGACTTAAATGAGATGTAATAAGGGTAATCTAAGTTAAATATTAACTATTTGAATGAAGTCAAAATTAACGGAATTAATGTAGATGTTATACTTAGCTACAAATTGAATATAAGGAAATAAATGTAAGCATTGATTTAATTAATAAATTTAAATTATAATAAATGGTAATTGAATAAAATCAATATTTTGGAAGTAATTATAATATTTGTTTGAAAGTAATAAACTTAAAGGCAATCTAAGTTTAATGGTAACAATTGTTATAAGTTACCTATTTGTTTAGTTCATAAAATTTAATATAAAATCAATTGCAGTTAATTGACTTAATTAGTGCAGTTAGGGTAGATTTACTTTATCATTGAAGATTGTTAAACAAGAAGTGACCAATGTAAACTCTATCCACAATAGGGCAATTGATCGAATGTAAACAATTGAAATTCATATTTGATTAATTTATTGGATTTTGAGCTGTAATAAATGGATTATTGAAATTAAATGAAATAAATATATTACGTTAATGTTAATTAAGGTAATATCTGATAATAACGTTAATATTATCCATAATAGGACAATTTGTTGAATTTAAAAGAATGGAAATGAAGACATATCAATTTAATGGGACTTGAACTATAATAATTGGATTTAATTGCAATTAATTGAAATTTAATATTTAAATATTACGTCAATAGAGACTGAGATGGAATTTGAGAATATTAATGTAATAGATCATGAATCCAATGTTAATTTCATCCGTTTGATAGCAATGAATTGAATAACAGAATGAAAAGTCAATTAAATGGAATTATTGGTAATTTAATTTATAATTTCTGCGTTTAATGGAATTTAAAATTGAACACGGGAAGTGATGAATTAATCAACTTTGATTGACATCTAAATTTGTTTAAATTTCTGTAATTGTTTAAGAAATCAAAAAGATGATAAGATTTGTTAATTTTGGAATTGAAATTGAAATACTGATTTAATTAATTAATTATTCATTTAATTAATTAATTGGAAAATAGCCATTTTGACCACTGACTCGAATTTCGACGAAACTAGTTTCATCGGACCCGTAACGGTGAATTATTGAAGGGTTTCAAGTTTTGTAGTGGTCGGACTTGTCGTTTGATCGTACGGGCTCGAAACGTCTTGAAATCAATTTGAAATAACTTGATTTTAGCATAAACTTCTTCATACGATGGAATTTGGACCTGAAACCTATTCCATTGTGTTTAAAATATTTTAAAACATCTATTTTGATATATGGGTTGAGCCAATTTTGTTTCGGAGGCAGAACGGGCTTTTCGGGCCATTTTATCGTTCAACGCGTATATCAACCTTATCCATCCATTCTAATTTCATCTTGCCTATATATACCCTGTTATAAACCCTAGCAGCCCTCTAATTTCTCGTTTGTCTATACGTACAATTCTAATTGCTTCTCTTCCTCAATGGCAGACAAATACCCAAAACCAAATTCCAATTGAAATTCCAATTGAAATTCCAAATAAAATTCAAAGCCAAAAATTCAGACTCCTCAAATAACATTAAACTATATAGCGATTTGAAGCTCTCGACGAGCGCAAGTCAATTTTTCTGTTCGTTTTTCAATCTGGATTTCTATTTGGCGAGAATTGCTCAAAGCAGTCATGGCCGTTCGTTGGGCTGCGATTGACCTCGACCGCTCGTCGAATCGACGATAGGGTTTTGTGGAGATCGATGAGCGTTGTGCTTACTTTGGCGAGTTGACGGTTAGATTGCGTGCAATAATTCGATTAGGGTTGATGGGAAAACGGCGGCTGCGTGCTTTTGGGCGAACGGAGGAAGGTCGTGGAGTGGTCGCGGCTCAGTGGGAGTCATGCGCGTGGGGCGGCGGCGATGAGCCGGCGCGACTCGAGTAGATCGAGGTGGCGGCTACGTCTCTATTCGAGCAAGCTAGGGTTTCGGTATATCTGGAAGATGATGAGAGTGACATGGCGTGAAGGTAACGACTGTTATTTATTTTATTTTATTTTGAAATTCAAATGTTCTAACCGATGTAACTTTCTCACACGGCATCCGATTTATGCGCGGTTTCTTTCGTTAGGATCGTATCAAAATTTCGGATACTTTGGCACCAGTTTAGACAGATTCTGAGGCTATTCAAATTTTTGGTTTAAATTGGATTTAAATTTAAAAGGTGAGTGTTTTAACCCACTCACAACTTCTAAAATTTCTTATGTGTGTTAAATTAATTTCTGATGTGTTTAGAAATTTATTTATGACTGTTTGGCGTATTTTACTCATCATTCCAGTTAAATTGAAATTTATTGAATTTAATTGTTATTTGATTTATTATTGCATATAAACTGCCGGTTAAATTGTTATTTGATTTATTATTGAATATAAACTGCCATTAAATGCCTGTTATTTATTTTCTGTTATATATTGATGTTATTGATTGAATTGGATGATGATTGTGATAAATGGTTGATGATTGATATTTGATGTATGGATGTTGTATTTTATATATTGTTATAAACTGCAAGTTGTTATGCATTTTTATTCCATTCGGGATTGCGGTTTGAAATGATATATAACCGTAATTTTATTTTAAACTTCGGATTGAAATGATAAATATCCGTATCACTTGACCATATGATAGAAAATTATATACAGACACCGTCGGTCTATCTATAAATATTTTGAAAATAATTTCTATGGTTTTGGATAGAAATATACGGTTTAATAAATATTGATTTTTTTCATATTATATAAATATTATTTTATATATAGTTAAAATTTTGAATTTAAGCTATGTATAAATTTGTTTAATAAAAATAAGTTTAATAATGGAGTTTGATTTTTCTTAAATAAATAGGGTTAAATATTTAAATCATACTTTAATATAGAGGTTACAATGATTTAAATAAATTAAGGTTGGAAGGTAAATTGGAAATTTATTTGAAATTGAGCTTATTTAAGAATTAAACTCAATAAATCGATGTAAAATTTTTTAAATTTGAAATTTTAAAATGTATAATTATTATAACTTGATTTTGTGGTCAAGGTGAACTAAACGATTATTTCAAGTATAAATGAATTGAATGAAATATTTGGTTAATTGTAATTTGAGTTTTATTTAAATGATAAGGGATTTATTATGTAAAATATTTCAAAACTGAATAATAGAAATTTAATTGTTGAATCAAAATTATTAAACTTAGTTGAAATTTTGGAATATTTAAAGCCTTGAAATATATCAAAATTGAAATGTTTTATCGAAATTGAAATGTATCGAGGCTATGAATTTCAAAGTATTGTGTTAAAATTACAAATGTTTGATTTTGAAGTGTATAATTTGTAAGTGCTATTATTTTGGAAAAGGGATATATTTGAAATAAAATGATATTATATTGATTTGAAATAAAAACGATATCATATTGATTTGGTTTTAAAATGGAAATGATATCGTATTTATATGTTTTTGAAATGGGTATTATATTCTGGTTTGAAGTATAAACTATTTTGAAAAAACCGCGGTGTTATAATAACGTTTGGTTGTTAAAAAGACTGGGATAGATAGTTGTCAAACTCTCTGCCAACTCCGATAACCCACTTTAACAATCGTGTACGTGGTGGAGATTCCAGAATGAAGTAGGGTGGTGGCGATGTTTCTTTGAGGTATGAACGTGGACCCAACTCCCGTGAGTTGGCATAAGGTGGCTAAAACATGAGCGATTGACGGGCTAATGAGGTAGCACCTTTGATCGGACACATCTCTTCGATATTATACTCTGACTTTTGGATAGATTCGGTGGCCACTTTTGATTTTTTAATTTGGGGGTGTGGCTCGAGGTGGGCGGTAGCTGCGCGCTACGCGTTACCACCAGCCCGAAAGCGTAATTGGTATATCTACCCTGGCATTGCCTTCTTGTGCCGTGTCACCTACCCTTGCGTGCCTTGTACGAGTTTGTTTTTCTCCCGTAGCCCGTGGAATATTTAGGGTAGTCTCCCGATCTGGAGATGCGCTGGTATTGGATGGACTACTGGAACTATTATTGTGTTAAGGGGTGGTTGGGTAACTCGTTAATGCTATTTAAAAGTAAGTTTATTTTACTAATAGACATTATTATAATAGCGAAATATTACTACATAGTAAATAGTTTAATGGATCCTTAGGAGATTGGATCCCGAGCATCTCTTAAGTTACTGCGCTCACGTTAGACACTGGATAGGAGATCTCAAACCCCGTAAACATCTCTAACGTCATTCCACTCATATTATTTACCGTTGATTTAACTTACATAAGATCTTTTAGTTCTGTCTCGAGTGTTTTGTCTTTTCAATTTGCTTGGGTCAGCCTGAGCATTTCAGGATTTGGAAGGCCTTACTTTTGGACGACGAAGACGAAGATTGTCTTACTATTATTTATTATATTATTCCACCGCATCACGTTGTTCCGTTGCATTGATATTGATTATTCACTGGTATGTGTAACTCTGATATGTATTGTATAAGTATAATCAAATGTTAATAAATAGCTTCATGAACTGTATTTGATTATTATATTTTGTCATTCCGCTGCAAGATTCTATTTTTTTTTATTTCTTTCTCTGCTTTTCTTATTTACCCTATAACAATCCGCCCTTTTGCATGGTTTGAGTCTGACGTGTGTGGTTTAACGTCGATTTAAAACGTACAAAAAGGTGGGATGTTACATAGTTAGTTTTGGATTTATAAAATAATGTTTATAAATTCCATATATATATATATATATTAAATAAAAACTTCCATTTATAAATTCCCTTCATTAACATTTCCATTTATCTCATTTATATTCCAAAGTCCAATTATAAGTTAATTACTTATAAATCGTTTATTCACAAATTCTTTCTTTTTACAACTTCACAAATTTGTAGATCTTATTCACTTATAAGATTTAACTATACTTCATTTTAACATTTACGAAACTCCTTTATAATCACATTATTTTTTATTTATAAATTATCAATCTATAAATCTTATATATAAAACCATTCATAATTATCTAAAAAACTCAATTTAAACTATTTTCAAAATATTTTACTCCATATTTCTAAAAATCACATTTTGATTCCATTTAACAAAAATTATTATTTTTATAACATAAAAATTATAACATTTATTTATTAAAATAAATCCATTCCTTTAACAACTCAAAAGTTAAACAAAACATCTATTTCCAAAATCACTTGACAATCCTTTTTAAATTGAAATCATCACTTTAATACTTTTAAATTACCAAAAATAGGTCCAATGCTGCAAAAGCACTAAATACATCAATCATGGCATCCAAAATATAATATATCACATGATAATAGCATATATATCAATATCTGTAAATAATTCATACTAGTGAGAAATCCAGTTGGATCCCTCCAACTTGTCACGTGCAATAAATATACATATTAGAAATATATGTACAATGTCCGCTTCGAGGCAGACACGTGTACAAAGGGTCATCCGCTCATACACGGGAACGTATAGGGTTTCATCTACTCAATAGGGAGGAATATATCCAAATACCAATCAATATATATACAATACATCACATATCATCCAAACAATCATTAATCATCATAAATAACATTTATTCTTACTTATTTAAAAATATCAGTGAGTCAGAAAGAGTGAGTTGTACTCGCATTGGTTTCAATAGCAGTTGCTGTGTTTTATTCCAAATAAAATTAAATGAGCTTTTAATTTTATCTAAAATTTACACTAGCTCCAATCAACTACAAACCAGCTTTAAAATGTAATGCTTGTCAATACGAACCCAACGCAACTTGTTTCGTCAAAAACGGACCTCATATGAAGAAGTTATAATATTTAGAAGTTTATACGAATTAATATATAATTAATTTCAATTTATTTTTTATATTTTAAAACCTAGAATCAATCATGGAAGTATATTTCCAAACCCTATGATCTAGGATCATCGTTGCTTTCATCTTCTTTCAGGTTTATCACGCTCGAAGACAACCCAATGCCGCCGATGATCTTTGAATTTTCGCTCAACCTACGACCAACTAGAAGTTGATTAGAGCACACCACGTCGAACGCCTACGCGAGCAATACCATCGGCCAAAGCCTCGTGAAGCTCGGCCCCCCAATGCATGGAAAAGCGTGCTCGAACCAAGGATGAACGTGAGCTATTTTCTCCCTCTATTGTCAACTATTCATCGACCTACCAGCATGGATTTGAAGCACTCCACGAGCTTGATATTTTTGTAGTTGAAAGTTTTTCACGAAAGTGTATGGATTGAGAGAGATTAAGGGCAGAAGTTTCGAATGTTTATGGCCATTGATTTGCAAACAGTGGTTTGCCCTAGCTTGTGAAAAATAGAATTTATAACATCCTTTTATAGAAAATTTTATGATACCATTCACCCGAAAATTTTCCAAACTCCAATCGAAGCGTGCCGCCTGGCATTTATACCCCTATTGCGAACACAATAGAAGATGTATCGAGAGCCAATTCGATCTATTTGAAAGATAGGTTTCAAATCGATTATTTAAATTTAAAATTCACTTAAACAAATTTTTACGCGTTTTAGCTTACCCCGGACAAACAGTAAATCCTATTGACACGAAATTTGAAATCTTATAATAATATAACATTACGGATCCAATTAAACTGGTTTCGTCGAAATCCAAAACTGTGTTAAAAATGACTATTTTTACACATTAATTAAATATTAACATATTCAATTTCTAGAAATTAACTTTTAATTCAATTTTAAAAGTTCTCCAATGTCATTCTAATTCAAATAGAATTTAATTCAACTTTATAAATTATTTTTATTCACATTAAAGTCAAAATCCAATTATTTACACAATTTCAAATATTAAATTAACAATTTAATTATCCAATTGAATCACTATATTTCAAATATAAGTTATTCAAGTTATAAAATTAAACCGTGAATATTTAAAATCAATTAAATATACGAATTTCAAATGACTTAAATTATGGATCGTTACATTCTCCCCTACTTAAAAGAATTTCGTCCTGGAAATTACCACGTAAGAAAAAGTCACAAAATCCATTAACTTTCCAAAACAAATTCGTTCAAACTAGATATCAAATCTATTTAACCATTTTAACTTTTTCCAAAGTCATTTATTTGAACTTATTATAAAACTCTCTAAGTTTTCAAATTCATACCTAACATTCTTTTCAAAACCAACTAATATCGTTTCACTTTTGTAAGTCAAAATCAAATAGTTATCAAAAAAATTCCAATTTTTTCTAACGCCTTAAATTTTCAAAAAAAAATTCACTAGCGTCTGCTTTGCACGGTTCGATCATAGTAGGATCATATATATATATATCACAAATATACATCTCATCTACGAGGATGAAGCATCCCATAGGCAAAAAATATTAAAGTACGATATGTAATCCGAGATATGTACCTCATATATTATTAGCGAGTATATACGGTTAATATAGAACAAAAGCAAGCTCCAAACACGAAGCAAGCGCATTACGCATCTACTAAACACTCAACAAACAAATAAGAAACATGTATGTAGAAAGTAATATCAAGATACAACATACATCAATGCAACAACTATATATATCAATATAGCAATGCAATCAGAAGCAACAAATCTAACCATCAAACAACTATCATCCAACTAACATCCAACAAACCAATATCTATCCAACAAATCCCAAACCAAATCAATATACATTCACTTCTCATTAATATTCATTGAATTGGTTTTCAAGCTAATCTCATTTGATTCATTAACATTGGATTTTACTAACATTCATTTATTCAAATTCAATTAGTTTACATTCACTAATTTCTATTCAAGTTAGTTCACTTCAAAATTAAATCAAATTTAATTCTAATTTCTTTATAGGTAAATAAGTTGGGAAGAAGTTGTCAATAATAGATTACCCAGAGAAATAGGTAAAAGGAATTTCCATCCAAAATTTAAAAGTTGGTCCATTCTCAGTCTAGGTAAAGTCCATCTTGCTAACTTATAATCATGGAATCGACTCGATCATCAGATTATTAGTTCATTCCATACCGGACCAGACCGGAATAGGGTTATGTACATTCTTATTATGAGAAGGGGTCATTCGAGCGTATGTAAATAGATACTATGTTTCCATATGGATCCCTACATCGTTACATTCTATTTAGGATTAGGAATAGGCGTAATCGGACCTGCTTTTGACATCACTAATTCAACTTCATTAGTATTTAATGAATTTCTATTTAATCGACTAACATCCATCTAACAACCAATGCATATCCCGCATTATCAACTTTATTTAATTCACACTCAATATTCATATTCACTTTTTTCACATTCAATTTGGTTTATTACATTTAATTCCAATTGGTTGATATTCAAATTGGCTTTCATTAAATTCCCAATTTCAATAGCTTTTAATGAATTAATACTTACACCCATTAATTCCATATCAATTCATTTACATTCCATTGATTAACATTCAATTAATATTTTATTTACAAATTTATTCCATTAGTTCAATTCAATCATTCGTTAATTCAATTTCTAATTCATTTTACAACTAAAGTTGAATCTCAATATATAACTCAAATTCATATTCATTTCGTAAATTCACTTAATTAATTCATTTTGATATCAAATTCAACTACATTTAACATTACTTAAGTTATGTTTCATTTCATTCTCATTTACATTTACTTTCACTATACAACTTAAGTTCGTTTCTAATTTAATTCAAATTCTATTTTATTTAATTTTTACCTAAGTCAAATTTCATATTACTATTCAAATTCAGGTTTCGTTTTGCTTAACAAAATTGTTTAACCATTTTAACTATTTGGTTTCACTTACATTTTTTCATTTTATAAGTTATACAACTAATTATTCAAACTTCCAAATTCATACTATATAATCACTTACCACTTAAGTTTAAATTTTCATTTCAACAACTTATTCAATCTAGTTCAAATCCAATTCCATTTATTTAACTTACCTTTAGTTAAATTTCAAATCATTTAATTCACTTACATTCTCAAATTTATTTAACTTCAGTAAAGTTAAAACTTTATTATTTCATATTACAAGTCCAAATTCATTTCACTTATATTTATCTATTTCAACTTGAATTTTAAATTCAAATTCGTTTATCAGAACAAAACTTAAATTTCAATTTACTATTGGTAGCAAATCCATTACACAGAAACTCGAAAATAATACTAATGATGCTGTAGTCATCACCCTTATTATTTTCCAACAATAGTAGTGAATTCAATACTTTATATTTTTTTCATAAAATCCTCCTATTTTATAAATCACATTTATAAATTCTTACTTATATAATTTCACTATTTCGCTTTAGTTGTATAAAATCCATTCCAAATTTATTTATCTTATTAAGATTTATAATAATATAACCTCTTTAATCTTTGAAAAAATAACTTTCAAATCAACGGGATTTAAATTTTCAAATTCTTAGTCTGAATTCAATTTTGTAATTCATATAGTTTCACTTCTTATATATAACATTATTTAGCATTGTAAATCATATTAATTATAATTCCATACTTTATAATTCATTTCCTTATATAATTTATTCTTTTACAAATTGTTGTTTTATTTGGATTATTCCAACATCTTTTATTTACTTATATATATATATATATATACATTTTCAAACAACCAAACAATTAATTTTATGTGCACTATAATATTTTTGAAATTTTTTTCCTTTATATATATAAAATATAATCACGGAAAAATTATTTCATTTGCCCAATTTAAAAATAATACTATGTCGACTTACCTCGTTTATGCATTTAGAAATCCCTATCGATAACATGGCATCCCATATACTGATCAGAATTCACAAACAGCTCAATGGATAAGCAAACACAATATAAAGCATTTTATATTCACTAACAAATACACACTCATATATATAATACACTAAAACTCAATCTAGTGTGTTAATGTCCCTATCTATACTAAGTACACATCAAAGCTTAGGAATATACAAATCTAAGCTTTGATACCACATGTGACAAACCGCAAATCCGTACCCTTTGAATCAACAATAAAGCGCACATGTCCGACCCAAAAAGCACAGACTGATGGAAAGTCAAGAGAAAGAAAGAAGAGAGAAGAAGAGAAGAGAAGAAAGAGAGAAGATAGAACCAAATAGAACAATACATAATCTCACATCATAATGGAAAACATATAATATCATATCAATGATCTTTGCAAAAAGAAACTGTATATACATACATCAATCAAAGTTCAACAATCAATCACTAGTTATCAGCCTGGACAGTTATAATAACCTGTCCTCACAATTGCTGATAATTTACAACAATAATGCGCAAAGCAGAGAATCAAAACAGATATGTGTATACGAAAATGAAGATCTCCAGCTCTCCTACTGAAACTCCAAAAGCACCAAATCTAAAACTATAAATATACTTGGTCAGACCCGAGCATTGAAAGGGAAGAACACTCGGACCAGTCTGGTAAACCAGCGTGAGATACACATTCAACTGAATTTATTAAATTACCAAACTTTTCCTTTCAAAACAAAAGCATCTCGTAATACACGCCCACACATAAATATGGATATGTTTTTACCTTATGATAACTAAAACATTTCATATCAAAACCTCTTATATTATAATAGTGTCTATTGCACAAATAATATTAATCATAGCTGAAATTGTTACATTGATTAAATTCTAGCATATAGCCTAAAATGGGTAATACAATCAAAATGGCAGGTACGTAGCGGAGTTTGGATTTCCATACAAATGAGCAGGTGAAGGGACTACCTTCCGGTAGTATATCTCTAGAGGAATGTACCGAGGACCATCACAAGGGATCCTTTACCAACACAAGATCGGCCTATCTCTATAACTAGATAGTACCGAATATATAATCCTCCAGTCGTTGCCGACCTTTTTCGAGGGCCCTCGTAGTATACAAACCACAATAATCAGATACACGATGCCGTAGCATGTAAAGATAGATCTAAAAGAGGATGATCATATCCTACTTGGGAGCAATCCACTTAGCTTTTCTGCATCCAACCCCGTTTTGGTCATTTCTGGTTGATGGGGCCTGAGGTAACGATTACCTTTCACATATCACAAATCACATCACTTAGAATGACACATGGCCATTTCCGTTGACTACTAATTGCCTACCAAAAAAATATAACCCTTGAGCTCATATGTCTCAAGGAGAGTGTTAAGCTAAGAGAAGTTTCCTTCTCCGCCGCTAGTGATGTACGTTTGTAAAAACCATTGTACATAGTCTTTAGAAATGCAATGTCAGACGAACATCCATACAAGTTGTCCAGGAATAGGACAAATCGAAGGTACTCTCCTACCTCATCCTGTCGGAAAATCCCTAGGATTAGTAGTCAATAGTCCTTGCGTTGGATATTTCATAACAAAGAGACTACTGCTACTGGATGTATATTGGGATTTTAACCCCAAACGATCAACAAGCAGTCCTCCACTATGAAAATCCTGAATATCTATATCATCACAACCAACCAGCACAATCGTCGCATAAATGTTGGTCCGAAGTGGTTTTCAGATAAATCTGATCCAGGTCACTTCGCACCAACAACGCAAAAGCGTTTCTCAACCTCACACAAAAACTAAGTCTCACTGACCTATCACATCTCCAATTTTCAATTGCCATCCTTCGGGCCAAGAAGGAAGCTTGATAGATTGGAGTAATACTCCGCACTACACGTACCCTCAACACAAACGATAATCAGGCCTACATAGATGGCTACATACCAAATGTACGACTAAATAGTTTCCAAATCAAGTCGAGGAACTAAAATGGCCAAATTTGATAGTCGGTTATTTTTTTCAATAAAAACAAACAAATATCTAGCACCACAAGTAATCACTAGGTCTTTTAATTAATCTTTTATTAATTAAATCACTTGCCAAATATTCACTTCAAATTATCTTTAAAAAGATATATTCCCAAAAACCATTTCAACATTTCAATATTGGAAAACATTTCCAAGTACTTATTTACTAATAAGTAATTCAAAAATCTCCTTATTTTCAACACTTAGAAAAAAATTACATATACTTAAATCAGAATTAAGTATATATTCTATTCCATAAGGAAAAGATTCTCTTAAACATATTTACTTGGTTTGGAACGAATGTTGTGTAAAACATCGTTACGACAATCCAAAATCATTAGTATAGGGATTCGAATATTATATAGATATACAAATCCCATATATTGTACTAAATATTTCCTTTCGAAAATCATTTACTATAACGGTAGTGTTATAGTCCATCATTTTCTTATTTCTCGAAAATATCTATTTCAATAATGAATATTGAAATCTATGATTTCGATACTTAACACATTTTAAAATAACTTCAAAAATTTTAACTCTATTAAAAATATCACTTCCAAAACATTTATCTAATTTAAATGATTGTTCAGTGTCCAAAATCGTGAATATACCTCCTTTATCGAACTCATTACTTCTACATATTTATTAAAGGATCATTCACTGTCCAAAATCGTGGATATAATACCTTCAATAAACGTCCACTATTTAACTTATCAAAATACAGTTAATTTACGATTTAAAAAATAATGTTTATAAATTCCATGTATATTTTAATTAAAAACTTCCATTTATAAATTCCCTTTATTAACAATTTCCATTTATTTCATTTATATTCCAAGTCCAATTATAAGTTACTTACTTATGAATCGTTCATTTACAAATTCATTCTTTTCATAACTTCACAAATTTACAAATCTTATTCACTTATAAGATTTAACTATACTTCATTTTAACATTTACAAAACTCCTTTATAATCCCACTATTTTTTATTTATGAAACATCAATTTATAAATCTTATATATAAAACCATTTATAATTATCCAAAAATCTCAGTTTAAACTATTTACAAAATAGTTAACTCCATATTTCTAAAAATCACATTCTGATTCCATTTTAAAAAAATCATTATTTTTATAACATAAAAATTATAACATTTATTTATTGAAATAAATCCATTCCTTTAACAATTCAAAAATTAACAAAACAACTATTTTCAAAATCACTTGAAAATCCTTTTTAAATTGAAACCATAACTTTAATAATTTTAAATTACCAAAAATAGGCCTAATGCTGTAACAGCACTAAATACATCAATCACGGCATCCAAAACATCATATATCACGTGATAACACCAAATATACCAATATCTATAAATAAATCAATACTAGTGAGGAATCTAGTTGGATCCCACCAACCTGTCACCTACAACAAATACATATATTAGAAATATATGTACAATGTCCACCTCGAGGCAGATACATGTACAAAAGGTCATCCGCTCATACACGGGAACGCATAGAGTCTCATCTGCTCCAATAGGCTGGAATATATCCAAATACCAATCAATATATATATACATAATATATCATATATCATCCAAAAAATCATCAATCATTATAAATAACATATATTCTCACTTATATAAAAATATCAGTGAGTCAGAAAGAGTGAGTTGTACTCACATTGGTTCTAATAGCAGTTGAAGTGTTTTATTCCGAATAAAATTAAACGAGCGTTTAATTTTATCCAAAATTTACGCTAGCTCCAATCAACTCCAAAGCAGATCTAAAATGTAGTGCTTGTCAATACGAACCCAACGCAACTTCTTTCGTCAAAAACATACCTCATATGAAGAAGTTATAATATTTAGAAGTTTATACAAATTAATATATAAGTAATTTCAATTTTTTTTATATTTTAAAACCTAGAATCAATCGTGGCTGTATATTCCAAACCCTAAGGTCTAGGTTGATCGTTGCTTTCATCTTTTACCAGGTTTATCATGCTCGAAGATAACCCAATGTCCCCGATGATCTTTGAATTTTCGCTCGACCTACGACCAACTAGAAGTTGATCAGAGCATACAATGTCGAAGGCCTACGCAAGAACCACCATCGGCCAGAGCCTAGTGAAGCTCGGCCTCCCCAATGCGTGGAAAAACATGCTCGAACCAAAGATGAATGCGAGCTATTTTCTCCACCTATGGTCGACGATTCGTCGACCTACCCATATGGATTTGAAGTACTCCTCGAGCCTGACATTTTTGTAGTTGAAAGTTTTTCATGAAAGTGTATGGATTGAGAGAGATTAAGGGAAGAAGTTTCAAATGTCCATGGCTATTGCTTTGTAAACGGCGGCTTGCCCTAGCTTCATCAGGGTTTTGTGAAAAATAGAATTTATAACACCGTTTTATAGAAAATTTTACGACACTATTAACCCGAAAATTTTCTGAACTCCAATCGAAACTTGCCGCCTGACGTTTATAATGTTTTACCTCTATTTCGAACACAATGGAATATGTTTCGAGAACCTATTCGATCGTATTTGGAAGATAGGTTTCGAATCGATTATTTATATTTAAAATTCACTTAAACAAATTTCTACACGTTTTAGCCTACCTCGGACAAATCGTAAATCCGATTGACACGAAATTCGAAATCCTACAATAATATAACATTACGAATCCAATGAAAATCTTTTATACACACATTTTAGTTTTTGGACAAAAAATTTAAAAATAATTTAAGAGTCAACTAAAACACAAAACTTTTTTTCAAACGAGAACTTTTCAAATCAAGTGGAAACTTTTCTAAATATTTTTCTTCTCAAATATTTTGATAAATCAAGCTATAATCTCAGCGTAGTCAGAAGTTGGGTATGCGCTAAACGCATAAATCAAATTTTAAAATTATACAACTAACCTTTACCCAAAAACTTGATATTTTATTTAAAAATATCATCAAATCTATTATTCAAATTTTTTTGCTTTTAAGGAAAATAAGCAATGATCCATGATACCAAAAAAACTTTATCGTGTCATTTGCTAAAATTTCATGACTATTCTAAACCTCCGGTCTTACACTGCATTTACCGTTAGTCAAATATCTTTACGAGATTCCCATATTTATAATGCTTCTTTACTATGCATATATTAGAGCGGTTCGCATGTCCAAAAACAATAAAATAGTAAATGAATAGGAACTCATAATATCGTACGTGCATTTTACAAGAGACAACTAACAGTTACAACCTAAACAACCTAAAAGAAAAGAAAAAATGCTGGAAGGAAAAGGACAACAACACCATAAATTCTAAAATAATTCCTACAGACTACTTGACATCTTACTCCGTGGCTGGAGCTTGATCCACTGCCGCGACCTTTGAATGGTCATAGCATGGTGGTTATGCACTTAATTTTGTGTCGCTGATGCTGCTAGTGTTGCTAAGGGCTTCGGGATTACTATCTTCCAAAGGAAGGGTCTAATGATGGCAGAAAGAACCTTCTACTAAGTTTCTCTCCATAGAGGTTCATCCATATTGTCTAAACATAAGAGTGGATGGATGAAAATGCGAAAAGTGACTATGTGGAGTGCTAATAACAAATCAAAACAGAAGGGTGTGGGTCCAATTGACGGCATTGCTACCAATACTAGAATGGGTGGTTTTTGCACCAAAGGATAGGTCCGGCCGTAACTTTCCGTCTTACGGGTGATGTGGTACCGAATGATGCACATTATCAGACGGCCAGTCGGACGTAGCTTATCCATCTTCCAAACCTCGACGTCTTGAGAAAAGATTTGCTGCAAAATCTTTGAGTCGGTCCCTTCAAAATCATCAAAGTCTGCACCTTCGCAAAGGCCTCCTAAATCTCAACGAGATCATCATTAGTTAGCTCAATCAAGACACCCTTCAACTCTGAATGAATCAAACTATTACCTCTATCGAAAAGGCGGATGCAACATAGGTAACATTCCCGCTCAAAAGTCTCAAAGCAGAGGATTGGTGCAAATCCTACAGCAACAAATAGCTCTTCCTGTCCAAAAGCGACGAAACCTCCTTCTCATTTCGGTCCAGCCAAGTGGCCTTTTGAGGGTTAAGAGTATAATGGTGCAAAGGAAAAACCGAAAGTGTGGAAAGATATCTTGGGCTAAGAAGTCGTTGGAGGAAGGAAATAGGGTTTAGATCTGGAGTGGTGGCGGAGCGAGATCTAACGTGCAACACCAGCATGAGGGTAGGAAAGGTCACTGCTCCTAGGGAAAAACAACATTGCCTAGGGAAGGGAAAAATAGAGAGAGAGAGGCTAATAATTGGATGAGAAGTAGGATGGATATTGGGTTCGGCTTGTTGAAAAAAGAGGAACGAAAGAAGGCAACTGTGAAAATTCAGATGCAACTTTTGTAGTCCCATTCCAAGTTTAGGTTATGCCAAAACTCGTTAACTGGTAGACCACTATAGGTTTACTGCTGGGTAGTCAATCGCTAGACAAGTTTTGAGTGTTAGATGAACCTAAACCCTATTAGGGTCGGATTAAATAATAGTAATCATTTCGTGCCATCTTCTTCGATTCGATATGATCCGAAAATTCATGTCCTCGTCATGATGGTGTCAATGCCTACCGTCTAGTCCGAACCATGCTCCAACAATTCGCAGTAGTCTGAACAAAACTATCGTGACCAGCAGTAATTCCAAAAATCCAAAAATATTCCAGCTGTTATTACCTGCCAACTTAGCATAGAAATACTTCTTCCAATAGCTGGTGGTAAACCAACACTTCAAACTACATAACACAATAAAATCGAATGTCATTTCTATTTTTTTATACCTTAAAGGGAGAAAATATAAAAATCTTGATTTTATAAACCGAAAAATCACTAAGCTAAATATACGCTCCTTTGTACTTGTTTCTAAATAATAGAAACTATTTCATACCATGACTTCCCTTAAAAATAAAACTTATATTTATACATATTTCAAAGTCTCTAAAAACCTTTTTTTTTGAAAATTTACTAAATGAAAAAACTATTTCCTTTCCAAAAATCAAAACCAAGCTTTTTACTATTATATACATGTAAACATTTAATGATCTCAAAAATTAATCTTTTATAAACTAAAGATTTCTTAACACACAACGCAGTGGTATATGTATTTCTTTGAAAATTAGAATATCAAAACTTTCTAAAAATAAAATTTTCAAAATAAATCCTTGGGAAAAGAAATCCTTTGAAAACCCTTTTTTTTCAAACTCTAAGGTATTTCCAAAATATACTTTATAAAAATTCTCTCATAGGTTTTAGACTAAGGATTTGACATTAATTCTCCAAATAAAATCCGGTTTGTCAGCAAAGAGGAGATCAATGAATGCAACCTAGTAAAAACTTACTTCCGGGCAATTGCAACACACAGACTTTAATTTCTCATCCATGTGGAATGTCTGTCTCCAACTAGAATTCATCATCAAAATCCAAAATCACAAGGTAGCTAGAATCTTAAGCATCAAGTCGAACACTTCCAGTCTTCGAGATTTTGCCATATGTCATACTCATGTTCTTCATCAGCAGCACTTTATGCATCACCAGCCCTCTGTGGGGTACTTCGGAGTCGGCGTGAAAATCTTAACTTTAAGATATTTCCAACCCGTAGTTGCTTTGTTTACTACCTCGAAGTGGAACTACAACTACTTCTACAACTGGAACTTTTAGAATCTAATGTAAAAATATGATATTACTAGATAGGAAAGTACGAATATGTTCTCTCAATTTACCTAATTCCTCTGATGTACAAACCTAAACTCTGATACTAAATGTAACAACTCGTACCTTAATGGGCTTAAATTTCGACAAAAATTGAAACGCAAGTCTATCAAAGCATAGATCATTGAATTGGGTACCTACAAATAAGCATGAGAAGTATCAAAGATTGATAAAAATCTAAACTCACAGTGGAAACAATAATATATTAAGAATACTGATTATGAATACTACCTTGGAATTTATGATATTCCTTGAATAACAGATTGTCACATCAGCATCGAGCATAAGAGAAAATAAGACTTCTGCAACAACAAAGCACTTCTAGCTCCAGTGACACGTTCCTCGAAATTGTATCCTATAGATTGTAATGAGAAGGAGTGAGAACAACATTCTGGTGATTGGAAAATCTGTAAACTGGCCATAACATAAATTTATGCCGATTGGTTTCCATTTAATAGTTATGTCCATTAAGGTTAGCAATTCTAATCTAACCTTGCATTGTACACATAATTACTTACCTACCCCTTCCTAAGGTACAAAATACCGATGAAGCCTTGCATTTAATAGCTGGTCTTGCAAAGACCTGATCACCGCTTCCGCACACATATCCCAATACGTATCTCTAGAAATGGAGTCGCATGCACTCTATCGGTTCACTAACCCTACTGGCTATGTTTCCAATCTCTGGTTTTAGTCATACCCATTGATGAGGCAACATCCGACATTGCAACCCACGAGTCACCACTTGAACAGATCTTCTACACAAGCTCTAGCTCGAACAGATCATGGGATCACAAATGGAATCCCATATCTCAAACAGATCTCGAAACCGCATATGGATTCCTCAACAGATCTCGGAATCACACATGGATTCCTATACTTCAATAGGTCTCGGAAACACATATGGATCCCCATATCCTAAATAAATCACAAACAACTACATGTGTTCGAGCATCTCAAATAGATCTCAAATCTCCACATAGATTCCAACATCTCGAAGCAATAACGGATCAATCACAAACCAATCACGAAGCAATCACGAATGTCTTCTAAAGCGTATCACATATATGGTTTTCGAGTTGTTATGATTTCAAATCATCTCATATAAGTACACTACCCCGCCTACCGGGTGCTCCAAAACCAATTGGTCAATTTCCTAGGAATCTCAACCCTGGTTCTATGGAAAATAAAAAAACAATACATAAGATGGGAAATCACCTCCTAACCATTTAAACGAACCAATTTCCTTATCATTCGTCCAAGAAGAGCGAAATGAGTTTATATGTACAGTATAACATTATCTTGGATAACTGTACCATATAATACTCATGTTTCTTCTAATTATTTCCAGAGTTTACTTTGTCCAAGATTTGATGGTAGATTATTTACCTATCAAATAAACAAATAATCCAATACAATAAGAGTAATCATATACAGAAAACTAGTTCCCATATATTGCCCGTAAGCAAGTAACACACAAAGCACAATCGAAACGATAAGCACGATCAAGTCATATAAACGACTTATGATCCATTTTTTAATTATCTTCATTTATTAATTAAAAACCTCCTTTGTTAGTAAATCTTAAACCCAGAACCATTTCACTTATGATTATGTTCAAAACATTATTTTCAAAGATTTATTTACTTTCACAAGTATAACCAAAATGGGTTAAAGACGAATGTTACTAACACATTGCCATAACAAACCCAAACCAAGTCATACTTGTTATTTATCATAAAATTCCATTATTAAAGATCTAAGTATTTTCCAAACTCTTTTACAATATTTTAACACTTTAAATATTATCCAAGGGTTCAAAAACGAATGTTATTAAATCATTGTTTATGACAAACCCCAAAATACTTTATTATTTTGTTATTTTTAAAACCCCATTTTAAAGATACAGTCACTCCTCAAAAGTATAGTCGAAAGGGTTAAAACAAATGTTGCACAAACATCAATACTATAAACCAAAATCACTTTTGTACTTGCCGCTTACTTTGAAATATCAATTTAAAACTCTTAAGTATATCTCCATTTTATTGAATAAGATTCTATACGTTTTTAATCCATTATAAACCAACTGTTATAATCCAAAACTCCTTTTAAATCAATTGATAAAACAACCCATTATACCATAAGTATTAAAGTCTAATAACTGCTTTTAAATCCCTTTATAAAATATTAAACTTTCTTCATAAAACTTCTAACATACTAAAGTACTTTTAAAAAGATTGATATTTACATATACTAATTTATTTCTAAAACAAAGATATTTAGTAAAATACTATAAACCATTTGTAGAATATTATAATATAAATTCTTTTAAAAATATTTGTTAAAATCTTTAATAACTTTTAAAACCATATATATGTGTATATATATATACACACTAAAATATATGTCTAAAGTACTTGCACCATTTTAAAACCTTTTATTTAAAAACCATATAAAACCTCTGTTTTAAATTATTAAACCATATCTTTATAAATCCGTACTGATTTTTAAAAATATATTTAAACCTTATTACTTTTCGATAATAATATGCTTACGGTACTTGTTATAAATACGAAAAAGCCTAATAAAGTCTTCCAAAGTTAACTTTAAAATCGTAGATCACAGCGATTTCAAAGTGCATCCATCACAACCATTTCACTTCTGATATTTATACTCCCATTTTCACAAATGTCGAAACCAATTCCATTTGTGTCAAACACACCCAAATATGTGTAGAACAACCCAGCAGAGACACACACATACATATTTTCTCCATATCCCAATTTAACATATGTCAATTATCAGGGATTTCAAAGCATGTTCATAATGATTATATCGTTTGTAACATTCATAACATACTATCACCTTTTACAAAGCAATATCAAACATGTAAACAGTAGTCTAAACCACGATACATGTTACAGACGATTGACAGAGATATTATACTCAATAATAATGTTATCACTTGCTTTACAAAATAAGGCATGATCCAAAAGTAATAACTTGCATTTTTTTTATATACTTTATATTTTCAATACAATAAACATTATATATAGTACAATATTTAATTAACTGGTGAGTAAAATTCACCCAAGCTCTAGCTAATATTTGTGTGTTTTCGAATAGCCTTTGATTTCGAGTAAAATTCAAACAAGCTCCAAACTCGGTGAATCCAACTCCATTGCATAGGTAATCTTGATACGAACATAATGACGAAGATGGTGCCTCATTCAGATCTCGTATAAGCGATCTACTAATTTTATAAATTTGCAGATTATAAATTAAATAAATTTGCTTATTAATAAACTAATCAACTTAATCACCTTTTAAATTCCTCCCTCCTCGTCTTCCCAAACCCATTGTGCACAACAAATACGTGAAACCCATCATGTACATGCACGCCCATCCTCCATCCCAATGCATGAACCCACGCGTCGCTATCTCCATCGAATCCCACTTCGCGAAAGCTGCACAATGCTCCCAAAATGTCAGGCCCGATCGCCTATTTCAATTTCTAGCCGTACGCCTTAATTTCCATCGCTAACATCGCATTTTGACTCCGATCATCGTTTACCCCAACCCACAGCCAAAACCTCCATTCGTCGCCATGAACACATCCAACATCTCGAATTCAAATCCGGCCATAAATAAAATGGTGACCTGACACTGTGCCTGCACGACACTCACTTTCACGACCGTCACCATATCGCTGCACCAAATCTCGCCTACCTTGATCAACTACCCTTAAAACAACAAGTGCAATGACCCCCTCACCATAGCCTCTTGTCTCCTCTATCGACGATCATATCTTACCTTAGTTCGACTGGACCAAGTTGAACATTGTCGCACTTGAAACCAAATATAGGGAATCGAAGCCCTAACCAATATGAAACTATCATATCCATATTTGTAAAAAAAATTAAGTTTTTCTTACGATATAATTTGACGGAAAAAAGCTGATGGTTGCGGCTACTGAAAATTGAAAAAGGGATAAAGAGGGAAAGTTATTAATTAGGTTTGAATTGATGATCATTTATAAGGATATAATAGTAACAATCTATTCTCAATATTTAAACGCTACATGTTTCAACCATGCACGACCACACAGCACGTTCGATCGTCAAGAGACTTGTCAGCATAGAAAAATTCATTATTCCGGATCCAATGGCATTAATTTCGTCAAAATCTAAGACTGTACTCTAGAATGATTATTTCATACGATAATTAAAACGAATTATTATTGAAATAATTTAAATCACTTAAATCATAATTTACTATTTACAATAACCATTTACTATTTAAATTGAATTTGAATAAGCTTTTGAAATCATTTTCATTTGAATTAAATCCAATATTCAGTTGTTAAATAATTCTAATATTTAATTATAAACTGTTTAAAAATCTATATCGTTGCATTCTTCCCTCTTAAAAGAATTTCATCCTTGAAATGCAAACATAAGCACAAAGCGACCATCACACATCAATACTTAATGGTATTGCAATCATTAGCAACCATAGAAATAATCACATAACATTACTATATAGTACCGCAACCACTAGCAACCATAGAAATAATCACATAACATTACTATATAGTACCGCAACCACTAGCAACTAAAACTCATGGTTCGGCCAGGTTCGAAAATCACTCATCGCATAAGGATAATAAACAATCCACTAAGTGTTACGTTATACTCAAGAGCCTCAGGTACTACTCAGTCGATTACTTATGCTACCTAAAGCAATTCGAAGAGTCATTCCCTAAATCTCCACTAGTCAACATACATAGCACAAAAATATTTTTAAAGCCGGTATGATATACATATATCCTCCGTACACAGTATCATATCTGATCACTGGCTCAATCACATAACTTTCACTTTCGAACTAGTATATCCCAACTGACCTCTCTAAGGCGGACTGGGATCCAGTTCCTTTATTAGAAACCTCTGTTTTTCTCAAATAGCCATATATTATGATAGGAAACTTCAGGATCGTATCAGAAATCCGTATCAAGTGTTTGCCATTGAGAATTGAGTGAAAAATCCTTACTCAGACCGCTGTAAATCACCTCGAAATTCATATGCTTGAATCCTAGATCAAGAAGTGGTATGCGAATAAAATGATTTATATACAACTTACATACTATATTCAGTTGGTTTCTCAATCACACCAATTGCTTCTTGTTTTAAATTCAGATTCAATTTCACTTATAGTATTCGTCATTTAATAGTAAATTCATTTACGAATCGTTTCATAAAAATTTTCTTCAAGTTATTAAGCATTTTATAACTTAAGTTCTTCTACTATAATACTCCACTGTATCCTCAAAGTATATAGAAAAATATCTAGTTCATTTTTCTTAACATGAATATGCAATCAATTTAGAACTTGTTTCAATTCACCATCTCTCCAAATCAAGCATTGTATAAAACTTAACTTTTATAAAAACTTAACTACAAATTCTATTATCTATTAAATTCAAGTGTAATATAAACTTATCTTTATATTTTCACAAAGCACTTAGATTTAATTACTTACATAAATTTCAAAGTATCGACTGTCCTAAATCGTCAAAAATTCCAATTTCGTTTCAACAAATGTAAAACTATTGATTAACAAATCAAACAAGACGCACAACCAAACTTCCTCCAATGCATAAACTATATGTGTCCATAAGTATCTTAATTGAAAACTAAGAACCAAACACACGATTTCATTTCAAATTATTTCAAAATAATTTATACTTATAACTTTTCTATATCAAATCATACTTCCGATATTTAAATCAAAATCTATTTTACTAAAACAACTTTGTAAAAAATTGCTACTATAGCATCCCCCATTATGAATCTAGAAAATAAACACCGATGATGCTGCAGTCATCACCAGAATCAATTTCCAAAGTAAGTTCAGTACATCCAAATCATGCCTTTCAGACTTAACCAAAATTATTTTCAAAATGATATTAAGTACTTCATAAATATTACTAAGTACCATGATATCAATTCTATAAACCAATTCCAAATATTCACTTTCAAATAATACTAGTACTATTTTCCAAAACCTTAAGAACCAATTTCTAAAACACCGAGATTTAAGTCCATAAATTATTAGTTTAAATCCTTTTTATATTTATAAATAATATTACAAACCATATTTATATAAGTCACTTTCTTATATAAAATCATTACACAAATATATAACTTGTTTGGATTACAATGAACAACTTTTTGTTAGTATCAAATTTTAACCAAACATTAGCACTGAATGTCTTATAATCAAATCGTGAAAGTTAATTCACTAGGGGTTCGTTTCAATATTCCCACAAGTTATTATCTACCCAACGCAGCAGTGAAAAGGTAAAATTGCTTATAAACTCGTCGAGCATAAATCAACCAACAAGTGATAATACTAGAATATTATCATTTCCTAACAAATGAACATGTCATAAATAACTATATCAATTTTTGAAAATTATTCTTTTGTATATAAAATATAATCCTACATAAAATTATTCATTTAGCAACTCATATTGATCAAAACCATAAGCAACTCTATAAACCAATTAATGCAACTATAACGATCCCGGACTTTGATTAATTTTAAATTGATAATTAAATTTATTTTTGATTAATATTTTTTTTGAATTTAATTGTAAATTGATTTGAGTTTCTCAAGATTTAAATAAAAAAATAAAGTCAAATAACATATTAATAAAAATTATGTAGAATATAAAGTAAATAAAAATTAGACACTATAGAATTTCATTTATATTTTAAAGTAACAAGACAAAAGAAAAGAAATAAATAAATTAGACAAATTCAAACAACATGTAAATAAATTATATAGTTTCATAAGATATAAAGTCAATACAATATACTGACTATAGCATTTCACTACAAAGCAAGAAGACAATGATGTATTCAAATATGAACAATATATAAAGTTAAGTATGTACTCAAGAAAACAAGATAAAAAAAATCTACGTACAAACAAGTAAAACAAGACAAATATCTTTAGCCATCAACACAAAATATCAGCCACCACAAAACAAAAACAAACCAGGAAAGAAAAAAAATGAGAAGTAAGGCAAAGTAATTAATGCCAAATCTTAGTACACGAAATATAAATCATTTCAGCCCATTAAAGTAAACTATCAGCTGAGACAAGCAAGTATGGCTGAAGTAAACATAATAAATGCAGCCTGTAAAGAAGTAGTAATGTAAGGCAAGTAAAAGAATAAATAAAGTAAAAATAAAAGTATCTATGTACTAATAAGATTAGAATAAAACATAGGGTACATATCCATTTAATGCTTGCATCTCTAGCATAGCAAAGAAGTGTTATCAGCCACCATACAAGGAAAAGAAATCACTGCCTATTGTACAAAAAAGAAAAGAAAAATATCATCGTTGTTGTACAAACATGAATTATGTCACACAGTAAACTTCATTTTCTCTATATATTAATATCAAGCTTCACATTTTCAGTTCGATCATTTTATAAATCTGAGCAACCTCTAAAATGAACACCATTTCAAATTTAAACAAGTTCAACTTTAAAAAAATAATACAAATCCAGAGAAGCAAAGAAGGGTTCAGTTTGCAACTTCAAGCCAGTTTCAAACAAAATGAGGCTCTGTTTTTCGAAAAGAAAGGAGAGTAACATCACTAGTTTAAAATATCAAGTATATGGTTACATGCTCATCTCTGAAATGAAAATATGTTTGTGAGCATATTTTAAAATCTTTGTGTTTATATATGTGTACTAGTGTGTGCAATGGTTGATCTGAATTCTTTCCCTCTGATTTTAGTTCCCAGGCTCAACTACTAATCAAACTTTACTTACTCTTAATTCAATCTTTATTAGTACTTAAGTTCGAACAAAATATGTTTGTGTATCTTAGTTTAAGTTTAAAAGTTTTTTTAAGTTAAGCTAATTTGTTTTGGCTTCTGGAAATAATAAAACAACAGGGGAAAAGGTTAATAAGTAAAAATTTATTTTTATGATTCATAGATTCAGGTATGTGAATCAAAAGCTAAAGCTTAAACTTCATTTTCAAAACAAAAATGAAAATTTTTAGTTGAGAAATAAAGAAGAAGTTTACAGATGAACAAAAATCACCTTTTTACAAAATTCTGTTGATTTAATAAATTGTTGATGCCGAAATTTGTTATGAAGCTAGATTATTGATTCATGGATATAGGAAAAATGTTGGAAAATTTTTCTAATACGAAATTTTGTAACTCGAATCGAATTTAGGGTTTAAGTTATGGTTTTAACGAGGTCTGGAAACGCGGTGAGTTCATCACTGACCATTAGGTGGTCGTAGGGGTGAGAAAGAGGCAATGACAGGTTCGAAGGGGGTGTTCGCTGTGTTGTTTCCAGGTTTCGAGAGTATGCTCGAATTTGTTTTCGAGATGATGGGAGGACTTCAGTTGGTCGGAGATTGATCTGGAGTTAATCGACAATTTGCTCAATGTAGTGGCGATGATCGGAGGGAAGCGTCGGCCACGTACACGTGCACGAGGTGAAGTTCTGTGCATCTGGGGTTTTCGCATTGATGAAGAAGATGGGTTCTCAGGTTGAGCTCGAGTAAGCTCCGGGTTTTGCTCGAAGCAAATTAAGATTTGACTAGAAGCTTTTTTTGGCCTCGGGTCAGTCTTTGATTTGTTACAGGTTTTTGTGAAACCTATACGTTTAATTTTAAACAGAAGTTGAATTTAAAAACAGACTTTCATGTAAGTTTAAAATCATAATTTGAAAGATGGAATTCAAATTAGCTTTTGAATTTTAGTTTGAAATAAATGAAGTTTGATAAAGTTTGAAGTATTTAAACAACTTTAAAATGTTCAAGTATATTTTATAAAACGATTTGAATTCAAACGATTTGGTTTAAACTCTTATATAATTTCTTTATAAAGGTAAATGTTTTACGACAATTGATTTTAAAAGAGTTTAACTTGGTTTAAACTTATTAAAGGTTGAATTTGTAATTATTTCAAATCTTTGATTCGAAATGAAATTAAAAAATTGAATTTGAAAATAAATGTTTTCAAATGTGTTTGAAAATGTTAATTAAACCATTTATAAAAATCTTGTTTTTATCTCAAAGATAAGTAATATTTAATGGTTTATAGTTCATTAAAATTTTAAGTTAAATAAATTAATGATTTGGATTAATTGATTAAGTAATTAAGGGTTTAACTTAATAAATTAAAGGTTTAAGTGAATAAATCAAGAATTAATTAATTGCAATCAAGAAATCATTAATTAGATAGGATTAGATTATTAAGTAATGACTAAGAGTTAATTAATAAAACAATTAAAAGATTCGTTAAGTTATAATTAACACTTGATAAATTAACTAATTTGGATTTAATTAATGGATTATTTATGGTTAATCAATTTTTATAAATACTGATTAAAGTTAATTAATCAAGTGATTAAGATAAAATTACATTTAATGTAATTAAAGGTTGATTTATTTATAAAGGTAATTAATTACTTAAAGATGATTATTTAATGAAATTAATTAAGGTTAGATGATTATGTAATTAACTTAAGGTTAATCTAATAAATTTATTACTTAAGAATAATTAATTAAAGTGTTTGATAAATTAATCTATATCAAATGATTTGTAATTAGTAAATCAGGGTTGGATAATTAATTCATAAGTAATTAATTTAATCGGAAATAAATTGAATTAATTAGGATTAAACAATTTATTAATCCTGCTTATAAATGACCATTGAATGTTTGACCTTACTTATGAAGGATTGTGTTGTATAAACTGCCTTGAATTGATTATCCTATCTGATATGTGATATTCTGATTTGTGATTTGGTTGTGATGAATGTAATTAATTATCCGTAATGTAATTTATTATCTATGATATATATATATATATATATATATATATATATATATATATCTGTGGTCTTTGAATGAAATATAAGCTTTATAGTTTATACCGCATATCAACTACATTTCTGTGTTTTAATCTGTGACGATTGAATGATGTTGCACTATTGTGTTAAACCCCTGGACCACACTTATACACACACAAATATGGATTTCACGGGGAAATCGATTAATTCACAGATGTTGAAATAGTTTAAAAGTTGAATATTTAAATCCAAATGGTTTTGGAAATGTTTTAGGATTAAAGTGAAATGCTTTTGAAATGGAATTTCAAAGATGAAATTTATTTGGAATAACTTGATTAAGTTTTGAAATTTGAATAATTTGATTTAAATCGGAATTCAATATTTGGAATTGAATTCTATATTCAGTATTTATGATATTAAACGGTATACAAGTTTATATGGGTTTTTAACCATTTTTAAAGTGTTGTTTTTTGGGAATTTGAATTAACCCAAAGATTTTAACTTGTATAAATGAGATCGAATTTCTCCGAAATGAAAACTACTTGTTTTCAAATAAAAATAGCTTTCATTTAAAGAAAGGATTTCCAAGTTGTGTTGAAAAGTTTCAAGTTTAAAATGGAATTGGAATGTTTTGAAAGCTATGAAAAGAGTCTTTGATTCAAAGACCGAATGAGTTAATCCAACTTGAATTGGAATTGATTTTTAAAAGCTATGAATGAATCTTTGGAAACGATTTTGAAAGCTATAAGTCGAATCTTTGATTTAAAGATTTAACGAGTTGATCGAATTTTAAAAGCTATAAGTTAAATCTTGATTCAAAGATTTAATGAGTTAATCCAATTGAAATGGAAATTGTTTTGAAATCCACAAATGGATCTTTGTGAATGGGGTAAACTTTATGAATTGAATCTTTTGTTTAAAAGATAAAAGTATGGAAATTGTTTAAAACCATTGAAGGTTGTTGAAATGAATCTATTTGTTTAAAAGATTGGAAATGGTAATTTGTTTTAACCATTCAAATGAAAAGTTTGGGCTTTAAGCTATGATTTAACTGAGACCCCAGTATCCATATGATTTTTAAAATATTGCGCTCGTTATTCGGTTTAGCCGGGGAAGGACTTTTGTGTCGTATAACCCATTTCGAGTAGTGATACGACGTATATGGATAGCATTGAAGACCGGTGGTGAAGATTGGTTATTTGCGAGAATGATAAGATGACCTGTCGATTTTCTCTGCATCATGGCTCAGGTATAGAGATTCTCTAACTGATGGGAAGTCCGATCGGGATTGTGAATCCCCGGATTGCAAGGGCTTTTTTTGAAGTGCCTTCGGTTCTGTTCGAGCCCGGAACAGACTTGTATGGTTACATGTCTGACATTACATTTTGAGATATAAAGCATATTTCTTTCAAATACATTTCCGTTGGTGGCGGAAAATTTATTCTCTTAGCTTAACACCCTTAGAGGTTATGTAGTTGAAGGTTATCAGCGATATATTCCCAATTTGGTAATGTGGCATGCTGAGTGTTGCTGTGTGATGATTATTTATTGATCATTTGTTGATCAAAGCGTGGCTTTGTGAAAAAGCATAGCTTTGTGGACGAGACTTCGTCAGACCTCACTCCCCGAAAATGGTCAAAACAGGAATATGCGGCATGGTTATGAGTGTCGCACCCTTTAGGGTATGTCATTTCCTTCTGGAAAGGATGGTATCATCGTATGGAGCCCAGATACTTACTCATGTTGACATACTATATTTATTACTGTGTGATGTTGGTTATCGAGCGCTCGGATAAAGGTCCAAAGGGACCGGGGGATGGAATATTCGTGTAGTAGTTACCTAGTTACAAAGACAACCCGGCCTTGTGTTGGCAGAGATCTAACCGTAACATTAGGTTCTCGGGACGTCCCACCAGAGGCGACCCCATTGACAGTAGGAAGTTCCTTAGCTTGACCATTTGTTGGAAAATCCAAAGAAACAATAGGAGCCTTGTACGGTTTTAGTTGTATAACCTGCAATGGAATGTGGTGGTAACCTGCTATTGAACATGGTAGCTATAGTAGGCATACGATAATGGTCGTATGTTGGCTAAGATTTATATTCTACTTTCGAAATGTTTTTCTTCACTTTGCACTTGTATAGTAATAATATCAAAAATTTGCGTATCAAGCATGTTTGACTATCATAAGAAGAAATCTCCTCCAATTCTGCGTTTGCATTGTGTGTGTGGCGGGAGGTCTTATGGTAGTCTCATTTTTCAAAAGCATACCAGAATTCTTTTAAAATTCTCTTGCTGTTTGTTTTGAAAGATAAACTATTTTTGTTACTCAGACCAGTCCCATGACTGATCCGGAGTTTATTGTTCCTTTCCTAAACTCTAGGTGCTCACTATTTTCCACACGAATTGTCTAGAGTTGGGTTTTTCAGATAGTTAGGTTTGGTAGATTATCTGGAGCTAGTTTCAGTCTTTGGATGTGGACGAGACTTTCTTGTCTTAGTGCATCGTTATTGGGAGTTCGAGCTATTTCTGGATTGGTTTTCGGAGATGGAGTTTCAGTTTTTGGAGTTCTTCCTTGAAGGCTATCTTGAGTTATTTGTTCCGCCGCTTCTGTTATCTATTTTCTTTCCGCTGCTATTTTATTGTATCATATCTCTGATGTATATTAATATCTATTGTATCATCCGTTGTATTAGATATTGTATTAATGTTGTATATCAATGTATTATTCTTTTTCTTCCGCTTTATTGTTATACTTAATTGTGTTATAAGCTCTGGCGAGCCGGATTTGACGTTTGGATCTGCGGCATTGGAATATAGGTGACATATTCGGTGTCGCTTTTCGAAGGTCGAGTCAGGATCGTTATAAGTGGTATCAGAGCTAAGGTTAAACTTTAGCTCAGGAGTATAACACATTAAGTAGCTCATTAGAGATAGGGTGAAGTAAATCCTAGAATGAGTAATCCCTAAGATATCCGTTCGAATGTCTCAGTAAATTCTCTTACTATCCACTGATAGTGAGTATGAGTGCAAGAAGAGAACGAAATAGGGGACATGGGAGTACCACTATAAATGGTCAATACCCTACAACAGTGGAAACAACTTTCTTATCAATTTCCTTTGATTCGATCCAAATTATTTGATTGCTTCGTGACAGCTCCAGAAAGAAATTTCGATGTGATAGAGGCCCTACGTATCGTTGTAGAAAATCCTTACTTCGTATCTTCATCGGTTTCTTATCAGTTTTTTATTTATCTTTTAATGAATTGGAAATTTGGAATCGAAAATTTTAAATAAATTGGAAATTTTAAATTGAGTAAAATCGATTAATAAAATATGAAGGCTAAATTAAATTGAATCGATAAAACGATTTCATTTAAAACCAAATTTGAAATTCTATTACAATTTCTCGGTTGATCGAAGTCCGAAGAGGGACAAATTGGTATATATTTTGAGATATTCCGATTTGAGTTTGGAATCCATATCTAGTGTCTGGAAGTTGTGGAAAATAAAATCCCTTTATCTATTGTTTGGGGTCCGATATATTCTACGGATGGTTAGTGATCCCTTCGAACTAATCAGTACCTTGCATATTTCGTAGATTTGATGACCCGAGTGTCCTATGTAGTATTATATGAGTTTGTTCTCATATTGATGATATTCTGATTTGGTAAGCCAAATGCAGAATAGATATACAATTTGATTTGATGAAGTATTCTTCATCTATCTTTGTTGTTTTCGTGCCGGCAAATTTCGGGGACGAAATTTCTAAAGGAGGGGAATCTATAACGATTCTGGATTTTGATTAATTTTAAATTGACAATTAAATTTATTTTTGATTATTTTCTTTGAATTTAATTGTAAACCGATTTGAGTTTCTCCATATTTAAATTAAAAAAATATAAAGTCAAATAACATATTAATAAAAATTATGTAGAATATAAAATAAATAAAAATTAGACACTATAGAATTTCATTTATATTTTAAAGTAACAAGACAAAAGAAAAGAAAGAAATAAATTAGACAAATTCAAACAACATGTAAATAAATTGTATAGTTTCATAAGATATAAAGTCAATACAATATACTGACTATAGCATTTCACTACAAAGCAAGAAGACAATGATATTTTCAAATATGAACAATATATAAAGGTAAGTATGCACTCAAGAAAACAAGACGAAAAAAATCTACGTACAAACAAGTAAAACAAGACAAATATCTTTAGCCATCAACATAAAATATCAGCCACCACAAAACAAAAACAAACCAGGCAAAGAAAAAAAATGAAGGCAAAGTAATTAATGCCAAATCTTAGTACACGAAATATAAATCATTTCAGCCCACTAAAGTAAACTATCAGCCGAGACAAGCAAGTATGGCTGAAGTAAACATAATAAATGCAGCCTGTAAAGAAGTAGTAATGTAAGGCAAGTAAAAGAATAAATAAAGTAAAAATAAAAGTATCTATGTACTAATAAGATTAGAATAAAACATAGGGTACATATCCATTTAATGTTTGCATCTCTAGCATAGCAAAGAAGTGTTATCAGCCACCATACAAGGAAAAGAAATCACTGCCTATTGTACAAAAAAAGAAAGAAAAATATCATCATTGTTGTACAAACATGAATAATGTCACACAGTAAACTTCATTTCCTCTATATATTAATATCAAGCTTCACATTTTCAGTTCGATCATTTTATAAATCTGAGCAACCTCTAAAATGAACACCATTTCAAATTTAAACAAGTTCAATTTTAAAACAATAATACAAATCCATAGAAGCAAAGAAGGGTTCAGTTTGCACTTCAAGCCTGTTTCAAACAAAATGAGGCTATGTTTTTCTAGAAAAGCAAGGTGAGTAACATCACTAGTTTAAAATATCAAGTATATGGTTACATGCTCATCTCTGAAATGAAAATATGTTAGTGAGCATATTTCAAAATCTTTGTGTTTATATATGTGTACTGGTGTGTGCAATGGTTGATCTGAATTCTTTCCCTCTGATTTTAGTTCCCAGGCTCAACTACTAATCAAACTTTACTTACTCTCAACTCAATCTTTACTAGTACTTAAGTTCGAACAAAATATGTTTGTGTATCTTAGTTTAAGTTTAAAAGTTTTTTAAGTTAAGCTAATTTGTTTTGGCTTCTGGAAATAATAAAACAACAGGGGAAAACTTAAATAAGTAAAAATTTAATTTTTATGATTCATAGATTCAGGTATATGAATCAAAAGCTAAAGCTTAAACTTTATTTTCAAAACAAAAATGAAATTTTTTAGTTGAGAAATAAAGAAGCAGTTTACAGATGAACAAAAATCACCTTTTTACAAAATTCTGTTGATTTAATAAATTGTTGATGTCGAAATTTGTTATGAAGCTATATTAATGATTCGTAGATATAGGAAAAATGTTGGAAAATTTTTCTAATACGAAATTTTGTAACTCGAATCGAATTTAGGGTTTAAGATATGGATTTAACGAGGTCTGGAAACGCGGTGAGTTCATCACCAATGATCGACCAAGTCGCGTGTGATTTAGGGGAATGGTGGCTGGATGTGTGACGCGTTCGTAGCCGGAGTCGCTGACCTTCAGGTGGTCGTAGGGGTGAGCACGAGGCAATGACAGGTTCGAAAGGGGTGTTCGTTGTGTTGTTTCCAGGTTTCGAGAGTATGCTCGAATTCGTTTTCGGGATGATGGGGGGACTTCAGTTGGTCGGAGATTGGTCTGGAGTTAATCGACAATTTGCTCAACGTAGTAGCGATGATCGGAGGGAAGCGTCGGCCACGTACACGTGCACGAGGTGAAGTTTTGTGCATCTGGGGTTTTTGCATTGATGAAGAAGATGGGTTCTCAGGTTGAGCTCAAGTAATCTCCGAGTTTTGCTCGAAGCAAATTAAGATTTGACTCGAAGCATTTTTTTTGGCCTCGGGTCAGTCTTTGATTTGTTATAGGTTTTTGTGAAACCTATACGTTTAATTTTAAACAGAAGTTGAATTTAAAAACAGACTTTCATGTAAGTTTAAAATCAGAATTTGAAAGATGGGATTCAAATTAACTTTTGAATTTTAGTTTGAAATAAATGAAGTTTGATAAAGTTTGAAGTATTTAAACAACTTTAAAATGTTCAAGTATATTTTATAAAATGATTTGAATTCAAACGATTTGGTTCAAACTCTTATATAATTTCTTTATAAAGGTAAATGTTTTACGACAATTGATTTTAAAAGAGTTTAACTTGGTTTAAATTTATTAAAGGTTGAATTTGTAATTATTTCAAATCTTTGATTTGAAATGAAATTAAAAAATTGAATTTGAAAATAAATGTTTTCAAATGTGTTTGAAAATGATACTTGTTTTTATCTCAAAGATAAGTAGGATTTAATGATTTATAGTTCATTAAAATTTTAAGTTAAATAAATTAATGATTTGGATTAATTGATTAAGTAATTAAGGGTTTAACTTAATAAATTAAAGGTTTAAGTGAATAAATCAAGAATTAATTAATTGCAATCAAGAAATCATTAATTAGATAGGATTAGATTATTAAGTAATGATTAAGAGTTAATTAATAAAACAATTAAAAGATTCGTTAAGTTATAACCAACACTTAATAAATTAACTAATTTGGATTTAATTAATGGATTATTTATGGTTAATCAAATTTTATAAATACTGATTAAAGTTAATTAATCAAGTGATTAAGATAAAATTACATTTAATGTAATTAAAGGTTGATTTATTTATAAAGGTAATTAATTACTTAAAGATGATTATTTAATGAAATTAATTAAGGTTAGATGATTATGTAATTAACTTAAGGTTAAACTAGTAAATTTATTAATTAAGAATAATTAATTAAAGTGTTTGATAAATTAATCTATATCAAATGATTTGTAATTAGTAAATCAGGGTTGGATAATTAATTCATAAGTAATTAATTTAATTGGAAATAAATTGAATTAATTAGGATTAAACAATTAATCAATCCTGCTTATAAATGACCATTGAATGTTTGACCATACTTATGAAGGATTGTGTTGTATAAACTGCCTTGAATTGATTATCCAATCTGATATGTGATATTCTGATTTGTGATTTGGCCGTGATGAATGTAATTAATTATCCGTAATGTAATTTATTATCTGTGATATATATATATATATATATATATCGTGGTCTTTGAATGAAATATAAGCTTTAAAGTTTATACCGCTTATCAACTATATTTCTGTGTTTTAATCTGTGATGATTGAATGATGTTGCATTATTGTGTTAAACCCCTGGACCACACTTATACACACACAAATATGGATTTCACGGGGAAATCGATTAATTCACAGATGCTGAAATAGTTTAAAAGTTGAATATTTAAATCCAAATGGTTTTGGAAATGTTTTGGGATTAAGGTGAAAAGCTTTTGTAATGGAATTTCAAACATGAAATTTATTTGGAACAACTTGATTAAGTTTTGAAATTTGAATAATTTGATTTAAATCGGAATTCAATATTTGGAATTGAATTCTATATTCAGTATTTATGATATTAAACGGTATACAAGTTTATATGGGTTTTAAACCATTTTTAAAGTGTTGTTTTTGGGAATTTGAATTAAACCAAAGATTTTAACTTGTATAAATGAGATCGAATTTCTCCGAAACGAAAACTACTTGTTTTCAAATAAAAATAGCTTTCATTTAAAGAAAGGATTTCCTAGTTGTGTTGAAAAGTTTCAAGTTTAAAATGGAATTGGAATGTTTTGAAAGCTATGAAATGAGTCTTTGATTCAAAGACCGAATGATTTAATCCAACTTGAATTGGAATTGTTTTTAAAAGCTATGAATGAATCTTTGGAAACGATTTTGAAAGATATAAGTCGAATCTTTGATTTAAAGATTTAACGAGTTAATCGAATTTTGAAAGCTATAAGTTAAATCTTGATTCAAAGATTTAACGAGTTAATCCAATTGAAATGGAAATTGTTTTGAAATCCACAAATGGATCTTTGTGAATGGGGTGAACTTTATGAATTGAATCTTTTGTTTAAAAGATAAAAGTGTGGAAGTTGTTTAAAACCATTGAAGGTTGTTGAAATGAATCTGTTTGTTTAAAAGATTGGAAATGGTAATTTGTTTCAACCATTCAAATGAAAAGTTTGGGCTTTAAGCTATGATTTAATTGAGACCCCAGTATCCATATGATTTTTAAAATATTGCGCTCGTTATTCGGTTTAGCCGGGGAAGAACCTTTGTGTCATGTAACCCATTCCGAATAGTGATACGACGTATATGGATAGCATTGAAGACCGGTGGTGAAGACCGGGTATTTGCGAGAATGATAGGATGACCTGTCGATTTTCTCTGCATCATGGCTCAGGTATAGAGATTCCCTAAGTGATGGGAAGTCCGATCGGGATTGTGAATACCCGGATTGCAAGGGCTTCTTTTGAAGTGCCTTCGGTTCTGTTCGAGCCCGGAACAGACTTGTATCGTTACATGTCTGACATTACATTTTGAGATATAAAGCAGATTTCTTTCAAATACATTTCCGTTGGTGGCGGAGAATTTATTCTCTTAGCTTAACACCCTTAGAAGTTACGTAGTTGAAGGTTATCAGCGATATATTCCCAATTTGGTAATGTGGCATGTTGAGTGTTGCTGTGTGATGATTATTTATTGATCATTTGTTGATCAAAGCGTGGCTTTGTGAAAAAGCGTAGCTTTGTGGACGAGACTTCGTCAGACCTCTCTCCCCGGAAATGGTCAAAACAGGAATATGCGTCAAGGTTATGAAGGTCGCGCCCTTTAGGGTATGTCATTTCCTTCTGGAAAGGGTGGTATCATGTTATGGAGCCCAGATACTTACTCATGTTCACACACTATATTTATTACTGTGTGATGTTGGTTATCGAGCGTTCGGAGAAAGGTCCAAAGGGACCGGGGGATGGCATATTCGTGTAGTAGTTACCTAGTTACAAAGGTAACCCTGCCTTGTGTTGGCAGAGATCTAACCGTAATGTTAGGCTCTCGGAACGTCCCGCCAGAGGCGATCCAATTGACAGTTGGAAGTTCCTTAGCCTGACCATTTGTTGGAAAATCCAAAGAAACAATACGAGCCTTGTACGGGTTTAGTTGTATAACCTGCCATGGAATGTGGCGGTAACCTGCTATTGAACATGGTAGCTATAGTAGGCATACGATAATGGTCGTATGTTGGCTAAGATTTATATTCTACTTTCGAAATATTTTTCTGCACTTTGCACTTATAGTAATAATATCAAAAATTTGCGTATCAAGCATGTTTGACTATCATAAGAAGAAATCTCCTCCAATTCTGCGTTTGCATTGTGTGTGTGGCGGGAGGTCTTATGGTAGTCTCATTTTTCAAAAGCATACCGGAATTCTTTTAAAATTCTCTTACTGTTTGTTTTAAAAGATAAACTATTTTTGTTACTCATATCAGTCCCATGATTGATCCGGAGTTTATTGTTCGTTTCCTAAACTCTGGGTGCTTCCTATTTTCCACACGAGCAGTCTAGAGTTGGGTTTTTCAGATAGTTAGGTTTGGTAGATTATCTGGAGCTATTTTCAGTCTTTGGATGTGGACGAGGCTTTCTTGTCTTAGTGCATCGTTATTGGGAGTTCGAACTATTTCTGGATTGGTTTTTGGAGATGGAGTTTCAGTTTTTGGAGTTCTTCCTTGAAGGCTATCTTGAGTTATTTGTTCCGCCGCTTGTGTTATCTATTTTCTTTCCGCTGCTATTTTATTGTATCATATCTCTGATGTATATTAATATCTATTGTATCATCTGTTGTATTAGATATTGTATTAATGTTGTATATCAATGTATTATTCTTTTCCTTCCGCTGTATTGTTATACTTAATTGTGTTATAAGCTCTGGCGAACCAGATTCGACGTTTGGATCTGCGGCATTGGAATATAGGTGACATATTTGGTGCCAATTTTCGAAGGTCGAGTCAGGGTCGTTATACCAACACAAAACATTTTCATACCAACAACAAATATGCAATCTCATATAGTACACTCAACTCATAATAAGGCTTTCCATTACATATCTCTCAATGAGTTATGCCTGCCAAAGCCAAAATTCTCGCTTAACCTTTAGCTCTAATACCAACTCTAATGATTTGCCTTTTCAACCTTCGAATGTCGACACTAATACATCCACAGTATTCACATGTCGAACACCCAAGTGCCAAAAAGATGAATTATTAGGGTAAAATAAAATGGAGAACAAGAAAGAAGCAAACACAATATCAGAATCTCACATGCAGAATGATAATATATAATATCTTAAAAGGTCTTTACCAAAATGAAAAGTTTTATATACATATATTAATTAGAGTAAACTAACTCATCATCAGTTTAGGCACTTATAACAACCCATCCTCACAAATGTTGATAGAAACAATCAAGTAATGCAGCAGAAATACGTATGGTAGGAAATCATCCAGCTCCTCTTTTAAGAGTTCCAATGAATCACAACAAAGTCTAAAAACATGCTCGAGCATTAAGAAAATAACACTCGAATCAGTCTAGTAAACGAACGTGAGAAACTCAAATCACAAAGATTTTATTGTGTCTTAAAACCCTTTAAAATAAGGGTATCTCGTAAGACCACTTCGCCAATAAGCCCGGACAGGTTTTTACCTTACGATAACAAAATCATTTCAATTATAAAATCGAATGATAATACAATAATGTCTAAGGTATGGAATATAAATAATCACATAGTTGCAATGTCTGTGAGTGTAAATCACAATAATAATTGGTATACAATCACAATTGCCGATGCACATTTGCTCATTATGTAGGATTCCACATTGATATCCTCGGATCAAAACCGAATCTAAAATACTGCACAAGGATCAGAGATATCCTTCCGAAGCATCGTACATCTCTAGTGAATGTACCATAGGAAAACCATAGTTGGTCTTGCTAAGACCTGATGCATTGCTCCCGCATGCATATCCCAATAAGTATCTATAGAAAAGGAGTCGCGTGCACACTATTGGTTTGCCAACCCTACCGGCTATGTCTCTTATATTTGGTTTTAGTCATACCCGTTGATTAGGATACATCTGGCATTCTAGCCTATGAGTCACCACTCGAATAGCTATTCCACACGAGCTCTAGCTCAAACAGATCATGGAACCACACATGGATTCTCATATCGCAAACAAATCTCGAGAAAACACATGGACTCCTCATCGGATCTTGGAATAACACATAGGTTTCCATACTTCAAGAGTTCTCAGAATCACACATGTATCCAACCATCCTAAATAGATCATGAACAACTATATGTGTTCGAGCATCTCAAACAAATCTCAAATCTCCATATAGATTCCAGCATCATGAAGCAATAATGAAGCAATCACGAACCAATAACGAAGCAGTCAATAACTTCTTCCAAAGTATAGAACACGTATATGGTTTTGGAGTGGTTACAATTTCAAGTCATCTCATATAACTACATTCCCCCGCTTACCAGGTGCTGCAAAACCAATCGATCGATTTTGTGGGAATCTCAACCCCGGTTCGGTGGGAAACAAATAAACAATACATAAGATCGGAGACCACCACCTAGCCGCTTAAGTAGACCAGTTTTCTTATCCTTCATCCTAAAAAGAGAAACGAGTTTATACATACAGTAGAGCATCACCTTGAATAATTGTACCATATAATTCTGGTGTTTCTTCTAGATATATCAAGAGTATATTCTGGCAAAGATTTGATAGTTGGTTATTTAACTATCAAATAAACAAATAATCTAATACAATGGGAATAGTTGCATATGGAAAACTAGTTCATGTATATTGTCTATAAGCAAGTAACATAAAAGCACGATCAAAACAACAACCACAATCAAGTCATATAAACGACTTCTAATCCCCTTTTTAATTAATCTTCATTTATTAATTAAAAACCTCTTTTATTAGTAAGTCTCATTTTTCCTCCGTAAATCCTTTATAAATGAAATTTCATTTGTTAATTAAACTCCACTATTTAATTAAAATATCACTATTCATTTCCAACAATTTCAACACTTCCCAAAATTATTCGTATACTTATCTAAACCATATAAGTATATTCATAAATCAATTTCAAAGGGCTTAAGACAAGTATTACTCAAACACTGTCACTACAAATTCAAAAGCATTTCACTTATGATTATCTTCAAAACATTATTTTAAAATATTTATTTACATTCACAAGTATAACCAAAATGGGTTAAAGGTCAATGTTACTAACACATTACTACAACAAGCCCAAACAAACCATACTTGCTATTTATCTTTAATTCCTATCAAAGATCTAAGTTTTTTCCAGACTACTTCACAATATTTTAAATATTTTAACACTTCAAAATATTTTCCAAGGGTTTAAAAACAAATGTTACTAAAACATTGTTTACGACAAACCCTAAAACTCTTTACAATTCCATTTTCCTTAAAACTCCATTTTAAAGATACAATCACTCTTCAAAAGTATAGTTAAATGTTTTAAAACAGATGTTGCACAAACATCAATACTATTAACCAAAAATCACTTTTATATTTGTCGTTTACTTTGTCCATTTTAAAAATCTAAGTATATCTTCATTTTATTAAATAAGATTCTATACCATTTGAATCAATTTATAAATCAATATATTATAACATAAGTGTTATAATCCAAAACTCCTTCTAAATCAATTTATAAAACAACCCATTATAACATAAGTGTTATAATCTAAAAACTCCTCTTAAATCTCTTTACAAAATATTAAACTTCCTTTATAAAACTACTAAATATACTAAAATACTTTTAAAAAGATAGATACTTCCATACACCAATTTATTTATGTAACAAACATATTTAATAAAACACTATAAACCTTTTGTATAATATTAAAATATAAAATCCTTTTAAAAATCGTTACTAAAATCTTTAACGACTTTTGAAACCACGTACATACTACTTTTAAAGTACTTATACAATTTTAAAACCTTTTATTTAAAAACCAATTTAAAACCCTTTTTTATTATTTTAAACCATATCATTATAAATCCATAATTGATTTTCAGAAATATATAAAAACCTTGTTACTTCCCAATAATAAGTACGCTTACAGTATGTATTATAAATATGAAGAAGCCATAGGATGTCCTTTAAAGTTAACTTTAAAATTGCAGATCACAACGATTCAAAGCGCACCGATCGCGATCGTTTCGCTTCTAATGTCTATAACTTCCATTTTCAAATTTCAAAAATGTCCAGACCTTTTCCATTTATGTCAAACACACTCAAACATATGTTGAAAAACCTAATATATATAAATACACACACACACACATATATATTTTCCCTATATCCCAATGCAACTGAATTTAGCATATGTAAGTTATAAAGTATTTTGATCTACGTTTATAACGACTATATCATTTCTAACATCCATAACGTACTAACAATTTTCACAAAGCAACATCAAACGTGTAAACAAGTGGTCAGGGCCACGATGCATGTTATAGATGACCAACAGGGTATTATACTCAATAATAATGTTTGTTTTACAAGACAAGGTGGGGTTCAAATATAATAACTTGCATTGTTCGTTATATAGTTTATATTTTCAATACAAAAATAACCATTGATACAATAATATATAATTAACTGGTGAGTAAAACTCACCCAAGCTCCAGCTATGCTTACGCATTTTCGAATAGTCCAAAATTGAAAGCCGTTCAATTTTGACTAAAATTACCACAAGCTTTGAATCGATGAATCCAACTCTATCGTGTAGATAATCTTGATTCGAACGCAATGGTGAAGACGACACCTCAATCAGACCTTGTATGAACAAGATATGAATTTTATAAGTTTACATACTATAAATTTAATAAATTAACTCATTACTAAACTAATTAACTTAACCGTAAAAATGCCTCCCTTCTCATCTTCCCGAATCCATCGTGCACAGCAGACACGCAAAACCCACCATGTACATGCACGCCAATCCTCCCTCCCTAGTGTATGAACCCAGGCGCCGCCATCTTCATTGAATCCTACTTCACGAGAGCTTCACAAGGCCCCTCAAAATGTTAGGCCTGGTCGCCTATTTCCATTTCTAGCCATACGCTCTAATTTCCTTTGCCAACGTTGCATTTCAACTCTGACCAGCTGTGACGCCCCACCTCTATACCCACGCTAGCCAAGAACACTAGGGTGTAGTGCTGTCAACTAGCGCGGAGAATAAGGCTGTTGAGGAGCGACCATCCATGTAATTTCTTATCACACGGTGGCTATAAAATAATCTTCGGAAACAAATATAGAAGTAAGCATAACATGTGAATCAATCACAGATATCCATATCACAAAGGCGGAAAGAGATATGAATATATATCACATAAAAGTGTACATCAGAGTAGTGGTCTAAGAAGATCCACGATAATACAAAAGAATAGCAACGCGTGCTATACAAAAGAATACAACTATGAGTCTATATCTCAAGTGTAAACAACAAAAGCTGCTAATCTAAACAAGTAGCCAAAAGTCTGAGTAGTGAATCACTGGGGGAGGAGTCAAGCAGTAGCACCTGTAACATCTCGGTCTGACCCGAGTATTATTTATAAAAAAATAATAAACGGATCAGTCTAGCTATAAATATCAGATGACATGATATAAAATAAAAGATATGGCATAAACATAAAATATCCATACTGACATACCACTATAAGTATGCAAATAATGATCAACAGGAGATCAACCGATAAGAGATAAATCAATATCACAAGAATCTTCTCAAAGATCCAAAGAGGGCATCATACCCTAAACTTGTACTCATGACAAGTCAAAGAGATAAATTCCAGAAATCAACACAAGAAAGCCAGAAATCATAAAAAGGGAAAGAGGCCTATCACATGACGGTCCGAAGACCAAGGGGAGCTACCCCGCATGTGTGAATGGAATCACACAGATTGAGGTCAAGACTAACCAAAAAGCAGAAAGGTATGTGTGAATGGAATCACACAAGTGGTGTCTAGTCTAACCTTGCAATGAAAGAGACATCGCGCAATTGCTAGTCTAATTCATAAAGCGATCATCAAGATCAACGAGAAGTGTCAATTACACTAAGCTAGTAAATATAGAAGTTTAGCTTCATGTCCCATAACCACTTGCTTAACTTAAATATTTACGAACAAACTGTAAATCTTCACTAATAAATTTGTCACAAGAGGTTCAATCGAACAAGTCCAAGAATTAACCGACGAAGTGAACGCAAGCGTTTCATACCACTTGTTTTACTAAGTCGTTTAATTAGATTTCTCATCCGAGTGAGGTAAAGGCTTGTATATACTAATAGATTGGAAAACGGTTTAAGAAAAGAGCTTTGTTATTAAAAATAGAGTTGAAATCATTTTGTTGAAAGAGTTTTGATATTTACTACTAGTTTTGAAACCTTTATATTTTAAAGTGACAAATCACAGAAGCGATTGTAGAAACAATCAATCACAAAGGTCACATTCGAAGATGTGATAAAAATCCAAGGAAATCAGCTCAGCAAGTTCTGTTGAATATTTTTCAGATAGGATCCCCTACGGAAGGGGGGTCCAGGGGGGTGGCAACCCCCCAAGGTGGGGGTGCGGGGGCAACGCCACCGCTTACGGGGTTCGACCTGCCCGGTCAGGTCGCGGGGGTCCAGGGGGCAGCGCCCCGTTCAAAACGGTACGACCTAGTGAAGACAAAATGAGGTCTAACGACCTAACGACTCAAGGGTCTAACGACCTAAAAGTATTCGCGACTTAACGGGTTATAGGCCTAACTCGTGAGCGACCTACGAGATAGGCAAGTGGAACGACCTAAAGATGAATGGGTCGAACGACCTAACGTGAGCACAGGTAAAGCGACCTATCGGTCCAACGACCTAAGGGGAAAAGGCAACCTAGGTCTAACGACCTAACTGCTCGCGACCTAAGGGTCTAAAGGCCACGCGACCTAGAGGGAAAACAAGGTTAAGCGACCTAAGTGGGTTTGCGACCTAACGATATAAACGGTTGAGCGACCTAACGGTGCAACGACCTAAGGCCAAACGACTTAAGGGTTCCAGTGGAGAGCGACCTAAAGGAGACGCGACCTAAAAGAGGCGCGACCTAAAGGAGACGCGACCTAAATTAGGCGCGACCTAAAGGAGACGCGACCTAAAAGAGACGCGACCTAAAAGAGGCGCGACCTAAATTAGGCGCGACCTAAAGGAGACGCGACCTAAAAGAGATGCGACCTAAAAGAGGCGCGACCTAAAAATATAAAGGTCATGCGACCTAGCGACCTAAGGTCATACGACCTAGCGACCTAAGGTCCATACGACCTACGACCTAAGGTCATACGACCTAACTCCGAAGACGTTAGAAATGGCCAGAACGACCTACGACCTAAGGTCCATACGACCTACGACCTAAGGTCATACGACCTGACTCCGAAGACGTTAGAATGGCCAGAACGACCTACGACCTAAAGGTCCATACGACCTACGACCTAATGAGATAACTCCGAGCGACCTAAAGGTATAGGCCATTTTAAGGTCGGAAACGACCTAACTCCAGTGCGACTTTTCACACAGAACGACCTAACAAAGGCAGAACGACCTAGGGGCAGTTTTTCACCAAAAACACTAAAAAGTGGAGTTTTTCGCCAATCCAATCCAAACCAAATGCAAATGTGCGTGCAAACATGATAGGGAATCATTCCCAACAGTCCAACATAGATATAAACTAGATTTGTGAGATAAAAATCTCACCTTTGCACTAAAGTTTATGAAGATGAAGCTTGAAAGCAAGGAGAAGCAATCCAAAGCTTGAATCCAATATCTTCTACTTGAATTTGGAGTTGAATGTTGGATTTGCAATTGAATTTGTGCTTGGAGTTTTAATTTCCCATTCTTTTCACCATTAATGCCCAAGCTTGAGTTAGTTAGGAAATTTATGAAGAGTGAGGAGAAGGGGGTTGGAACTTAGCTTTAATAGGCTAAACTAACCCAAAGTCCAAAGCGGGAAAAGTTAGTGAAATTTCACTAACTCCAAACCTATCGATGTTTATACTTAAAAAAATTGTAAACGACATTTCGAACTCAATGGAAGTGGTCTCGAGTCCTAATTTGACCGTTTGCAAAAAGTAGCTTTTCGGACCAAAATCCGATTAACGAGTTAATATTTAAATAAAATATTTAAATACAAACTCGATAAATATGCGGGTTGTTACACCAACATTCAACCTCAATCCACCGCTAAACACCACCATTCTTCGCCATGAACTCATCCATTAGCTCGATTTCAACTTTCGTGCCCTAAATAAAATTGCAAACAGACATTGAGCCTGTACAACAACCATTTGTTGCGACCCTTAGCATAATGCCGCACAACCTCTCGCCGACCTCGATCAGCTCCCCTTAACCTCTATAGATGATCACCTCTTGCCCTAGTTCGATTGGACCAAGTCCAATAATGTCGCACTCAAAACCAAACATAGGGTATCGAAGCCCTAACCAATACAAAGCTATCAGATCCACACTCGTTTCATTTTATTAAGTATTAATCATGATTTAATTAAATATAAAAAACTGATGGTGGCGGCTCCTGAAAATTGAAAAGAGAAGAAATGAGGAAAGTTATTATTTAGGTTTGAGTTGACGATTACTTATAAGAAAATAATAATAATAATTTTCCATTCTTTATATTTAAATGCTCTACGATTTGAGCACGCACGACCACACAACATGTCCGATTGTCACGAGATTCGTAGACATATAAACATTCATTACTTCGGATCTAATTGCACTGATTTCGTCAAAATCCAAGACAGTGCCCCGAATGGGAATTTCATACGTTGATTAATAAGAATTATTATTAAAACAATTTAAATCACTTAAATCACAAATTAACAATAACCATATATTTTTAAATTGAATTTAAATAATCTTTTGAAATCATTTTTATTTGAACTAAATCCAAGATTCAATTATAAAATAATTCCATTATTTAATTATAAAATGTTCAAAAATCCGGTTGTTAAAAAACGAACACTCTCTTGAAATAGTGCTTCACATCCAATACATCCACTCAGACCAACTATAGTCACTCGATGGAACACCATTCCGTGATGTGACTATAATCAAAGCGAAGCTTTCATATGGAAGAGCCACCATATTCTAAAGTTGAGAGAACTGTGTAAATCAGTCACATCAATATTTTTTGTTTGACTTTAATTATATTAATCAACAGAAAACTATCCAATGAGTCGTTCCATAGTTATCCAATAACTATCAGTATGTACATCTAGGTGCCTCCAACAGCCATGAGTAGTACATTTATAATATCCCGCCTTTTTATACGCTTTGAATCAACGATAAATCACACACGTCAGACTCAAACCATACAAAAGGGAGAACTTTTCTTAGGGTGAATAAGAAAAAGGAAGAAAGAAATAAAACAAAACAGAATCTTGCGGCGGAACGATAAAATATAATAATAAAATGAACAGTTCATGAAGCTGCTTTACAAAATATTCAATTATACTTATACAACACATATCTGAGTTACACATACCAGAGAATAATAAATAATGCAGCGAACAGTATGAATGCAATGGGATAACATAATAAATAATAGTAATGCAAATCTTCGTCTTCATCCTACAGAGATAAAGTCTTCGAATACTGAAATGCTCAGACTGACCCGAGCAAATTGAAAAGAAAAAACACTCGAGTCAGAACTAAAAGATCTTACGTAAGTTAAATCAACTGTAAATAATATGAGTGGAACGGTGTCAGAGATTTTTAAGGGATTTGACATCTCCTATCCAGTGTCTAATGTGAGTGCAGTAACTTAAGAGATGATCGGGATTCACACCTCTTAAGGATCCGTTAAACTATTTATTGTATAGTAATATTTTGCTACTATAATAGTGTCTAGTAGTAAAATAAACTTACTTTAAAATAAGTTAAGGAGTGACCCAATATTCCCCTCAACACGTAATAGTCCCAGTAGTCCATCCAGTAACATAGTCCCTCCTGATCGAAAAGCCACCAGAGGATACCACACGGGCTACGGGAGAAAATCAAGCTCGTATAAGGTGCGCTAGGGTAGGTGGCACGACACAACTAGGCAATGCCAGGGTAGATATACCAATTATGCTTCCAGACCGGTGGTAATGCATAGCAGCTACTACCACCCACCTTGAGCCACGCCCCCAAAATCAAAAGGGCCCAAATCAATCACAAAGTAATAGAATGGTATCGAAAGAGTGTGTCCGATAAAAGGTGCTACCTTCTTAGTCCGTCGATCGCTCCTGTTTTAGCCACCTTATGCCAACTCACGGGAGTCGGGTCCACGTATATACCTCAAAGGAAATACCGCTACCATCCTACTTCATTCTGGAATTTCCACCACGTACACGGTTGTTAAAGTGGTTTTCGGAGTTGGCAGAGAGTATGACAACTTCCTATCTTTGTCTCTTCAACAACTAACCGTTATTATAACACCGTGGTCACTTCAAAATAGTTATACTTCAAAACCAGAATATACTATCCATTTCAAAACCATATAAATACGATATCATTTCCCTTTCAAAAACCAAATCAATATGATATCATTTTTATAAAAACCCAAATCAATGTAATATCATTTTTATTTCAAACATATCCATTTTCCAAAATCATAGCACTTTCAAAGTTATACACTTCGAAATCAAACATTTGACATTATAACACTTTCAAATCATAATACTTTGAAGCTCATAACTTTGAAACATAACTACACTACTTTAATGGCTTAAATATTAAATTACTTCATATTATAAAATATCTTCTTCAATTTCACAAATCAATTCCAAATACAAATTTGAACCCACAAATAAACCGTTTCAATTTCCATATATTTCAAAGCTTCAAATATTCCACCCTTTCAAAACTAATTCTTTGATAAATCCATATATATCAAATTCAATTATATTATTTAGATTTGAAATGTTTACTTAATAAATTCTATATTATTTAAGTAAAACTTTTAAAATTTAAATAACCGGATATTCTTTTAATTTACTTAACTTGATATATTCATTTAAATTAACTTGATATTCATTTAAACCACTCTAAACCAAAATCAAGTTATAAAAATCATACCTTTAAAATCTCATATTTATTTAAATTTCAAATCAAATTTATTCGAGTATAATTCTTAAATAATTAAATTCAAATCAATTTTATATTTATCTTCCAACCTAAATTTTATTTAAGTCATTATAAACTCTATATACAATATAATTTAAACAGATACTTAACCGCATTATATAAAATAATCAAACTTTATTATTTAACTTATTTTGTATTTCAAAACACATTTATACATAGCTAAAAATCAATAATAAAATGACATTTATATAACATCTGAAATCAATATTTATATAACCCGTATATTTCTTTACAAAACCATAAAAATCATTTCAAAATATTTTTATATGTAGACCACGGTGTCTGTATATAATTTTCTATCCTATGGTCAAGTGATACGGATATTCATCATTTCAATCGGTAGTTTAAAATAAAAATACGGTTATATATTATTTCAAACCGCAATCCCGAATGAAATAAAAATGCACAACAACTTGCAGTTTATAACAATATAAAATAAAACATCCATTTATCCAATGTCAACCATCAACCATTTATCACAATCATTATCCAATTCAGACAATAACATCAATATAGAAAATATAATAAATAATAGGTATTTACTGGCAGTTTATATTCAATAATAAATTAAATAACAATTTAGTTGGTAGTTTATACGCAATAATAAATTAAATGACAATTTAACTAGCAGTTTATATACAATAATAAATTATATTACAATTTAATTGGCAGTTTATATGCAATAATAAATTAAATAACAATTTAATTCAATAAATCAAATTTAACTGGAATGATGATAAAAATATGCCAAACAGTCGTAAAAAAATTTCTAATCATATCATAAATTTATTTAACGCACATAACAAATTTTAGAAGTTGTAAGTGGGTTAAAACACTCACCTTTTTGAATTTAAATTTAATTTATAAACAGTCTCAGAATCTATCCAAACCAGCGCCAAAATGTCCAAAATTCCAATACGAACCTAGTGGAGAAAACCGTGCGTGAAACGGATCGTATGTAAAAGTTACAGCATTAAACGATTGCAAATTTAAGTCAAATTGAAATAGATAAATAAATAAAAAAACAGCAAACCTTCTCGCCACGTCACCTCTCTCTCGTACATGCGTAGAACAGCGAATGCGACCAAACTGAACCCATTGACCAGCTCTTTGACCGCCGCCAACGTCGCCTTCTGACCACCGTACGTCGAACCGCCTATGTCGTCGACCTGCCTGCGTCGAGCCGCGCCTGACCGCCTAACTCTGATCACCCATCAACACCTCCGGCCGCCACCGTCACTGGGGTTTCGAAACCCTAGTTCGCCAATTCCAACTGCAACAGGACGATTCAGCCCACGATTCCACCATCTAACGACTCCGAACAATGAACTCTAGAAAACCCACGCCTTGATTTCGCCAATCGATTCCCAAATCAAAAATACCCAATTCGGCCTAGGGTTCCGCCGTTCAATACTTTGACCGAGAATAGTGGTTGATCCGAGCATCTTTTGCAAAAACAGATATTAGACGCAGATTCAATTCGACGTGATCTTCGAGTTACATATCTTTTTGAAATTTTTTTGAGGAGTTTTAATTTTTGGCTTGGAATTTTATTTGAAATTGCATTTTGGGATTTAGGGTTCTGTATGCCATTGAAAGAGGAGAAGCAAATAGAATTTTACGTATAGAAATGAGGAATAAGAAGTAGGCTAGGGTTTATAAAGACATATATATAGACAGAGCTGAACAGAAAGAACGGATTAGATAAATTGAACGATATATGGCCCGGAAAGCCCGTTTCGACTTTGGAACGAAATTGGGTCAACTCATATATCAAAATAGATGTTTTGAAATATTTTAAAATCACTGGAACAGGTTTCGGGTCCAAATTCCATTGTATGAAGAAGTTATGCTAAAAATTAAGTTATTTCAAATTGATTTCAATTTAATTAATTTCTGTGCGTTTTGAGTTCGTACGATTAAACAACAAGTCTGATCGTTACGAAACTTAAAATCCTACAATAATTCACTGTTACAGATCCGATGAAACTGGTTTCATCGAAATCCAAGTCAGTGGACAAAATGGCTATTTTTACATTAATAAATAAATTAATAATTAATTAATTAAATCAAATTTTCAATTTCAATTCGATAATTGACAAATTTCATCATTTTTGATTTCTCAATCATTTATAATGATTTAAACAAATTTAAATGTCAATTCAGAGTTGATTAATTTATCAATTTCAGTATTAACCTTGATATTATTAAATTCAAAAATTATAAATTTAATTTCCAATAATTCTATTTAATTTACTTTTCATTCTATTACTCAATTCATTATTATCAAACGGATGAAATTAACATTGGGTTCAAAACCTATTACATTAATATTCTCACAATCCATCTGCATTTCAATTAACATACTATTTAGATATTTAATTTCATTTATTTGCAATTAAATCCAATTATTATAGTTCAAATCCCATTAAATTGATAAGTCTTCATTTCCATTCTTTTAAATGCAACCAATTATCCTATTATGGATAATATTAACATTATTTTCAAGTATTACCTTAATTAACATTAACGTAATAATTTATTTAGATTTATTGCAATTGATTCCAATTCAATTTAATGGATTAAAATATATTGGTAACTTATAATAATTGTTTACAGACCAATGTTACAGCTACTTACATAACAATGGTTTTACTCACTTACCATTCATTAAACTTTATTTCGTTGAATAAATCCCACATTCACATTTGTTTCCATATATCAAATTTTATAACTAAGTATACATTACATCCAAATGGTTAATATTAGATTTAATTATCATTTTTACCATTCATTTTAGTTACTACTTAATTATCAAATTACCAAATTAATTATAGAAATTTACGGGTCGTTACACTCTCCCTCGCTCAAAACTTTTCGTCCTCGAAAAGGAAAAAGAAAGAATTGAGTAAACAACACATATTATTCAAAAATATTAACTTTATAAACAATTAAATTTACAAAATTAGTTAAATTAAATAAAATATACCAATTTATAACCATTAATCTATTTATACTCAAACTAACAAAGCCTGGAAACATTTTTCAAAAATTTTCCAAGTCCAAAATTTACCAAAAATTTCGGCAGAGTCTCCTTTGTACGGGGAGGCTCGTGAGAAATATAATATCAAATATAAAAAAATATCAAATAAAATTTCCAAAATAATATATCCCAACCCGGGAAAACAATATAATAGCGCTACAAAACCATAATCCGAAAACGTACCTGTTTGTCGGGCAATTAACGCTTATTTTATGAAACCAAAAGCAGTAGCAATAGCTACCATAACCTGTATTTCACTTATATAATCCAAAAGAGTTAATAATTATATAGAATGAAATATTTAAAGTTGTTTTCAACCATTAACAAACAATCAAAATAAACAACAATCATTCGCAACCAACAACATACACAACAGATACAAATCAATCACTCACGCAAAACAAAACAAATAGTTGTTCGGGTTCAAAAACTTTAAAATGTATAAAATGATAAATAAACTACTAAGTGCACCATTTACTCAACAGTCTTATATGAAACTAAATAGATTATCCATACATCCACATAATTTTAAAGTATCCTTGCCCCAAATAACCATAAACCAATAAACAACAATTTCTAACACTAAATCAAGTTCATTTTTACTAATTTCATTTCATACATTTGTTGTTTGATTCCATTTTCATTCTATAATGATTTATCTTTTAGTTCACATTTATTTCTTGCAAATTTTCATTTTTATTTATTCATATCAAATAGTTTTCCTTTTATTGCATTACATTCATTCATTTCTCAATTTCATTTACTTAGCATCTCAATGCATTAACTTTAGTCTAAAATCAATATATTTCCTGCATTCATCTTTTCTACATATTTTTTTTCATAAATAGCTTCAACATTTACTTAAGTTTATAATTACTTACTTGCAACATTTACCTTCTATCATATTTATTATAGTAAGATTTCCATTATAACTTAAGTTCATAACCCTATAACATCAAAATTCTTATTTACGAAAGAAATTCATTAAACAGTTTCATTCATAAGTTTACTTGTACAATTTCCATTACATTTTCTTATTAGACATTTCAATGTTTACATCTTTTGGTAAGTTATATATATGCTTTTTAAGAATGTAATTGAAAGTTATACAAGTTTTCTCATTTCTTTTAATTAATTTACTGTTCAATAATCATATCATTTTTATAAGTTGCAATTTCAACTTTCAAGAAATTTCATTTATAACCTAGCATTTAATCTCTTATTTCCTTTAGAGGTTTCAATTGTTAGTTGATTTCACTTTACTACACTAATTGAAACTATTAATTAACGGAAACTTAAGAATTATATACCGGGTTCTGTTTTAAATCATTTTAAAAATAATATATATAGCCATATCTTTATATATCTATTAAATCATATTAAAATTCAAAAATCACGACTTATTTATCAAATAATTATGTAGTTACTACTACAATAGCCTTCCCACTTTGAAACTCGAAAATGAACGTCGATGATGCGTGCACTCATCACCGAAATTATTTTCTAGCGACAGAGAGGGGAATACAGAACTTATTCCTTTCAAAATTTCTTCAAAACAATTCTTTCAAATTACATTGAAATATTTATATCAAAACATACTTCTAATAATATTATTATTATATTCCAAATCATTTGAAAGAAATTTCCAATACTTCGAAACTTAAGTTCTAAATTTTCAGTTTATTCTCATTTATTAATAATGAGTCGGACTCCACAAAGCTAAGGTTTATCGCTAAACCAAAGCTCTGATACCAGATGTAACATCCCGCCTTTTTGTATGCTTTAAATCGACGATAAACCACACACTCAGACTCAAACCATACAAAAGAATGAACTGTTATTAGGGTGAATAAGAAAAAGGAAGAAAGAAATAAAACAAAATAGAATCTTGCAGCTGTTTTACAAAATATTCAATTATACTTGTACAATACATATCAGAGTTACACATACCAGAGTATAATAAATAATGCAGCGGACAGTATGAATGCAGTGGGATAACATAATAAATAATAGTAATACAAATCTTCGTCTTCGTCCTTCAGAGATAAAGTCATTGAATCCTAAAACGCTCAGACTGACCCGAGCGAATTGAAAAGACAAAACACTCGAGTCAGAACTAAAAGATCTTATGTAAGTTAAATCAACTGTATATAATATGAGTGGAACGACGTCAGAGATGTTTACGAGATTTGACATCTTCTATCCAGTGTCTAACGTGAGTGCAGTAACTTAAGAGATGCTTGGGATTCACACCTCCTAAGGATCCGTTAAACTATTTACTATGTAGCAATATTTCGCTGTTATAATAGTGTCTAATAGTAAATAAACTTACTTTTAAATAGCGTTAAGGAGTGACCCAATATTCCCCTTAACACGTAATAGTCCCTGTAGTCCATCCTGTATCATAGTCCCTTCTAATCGGGAAGCCACCAGAGGATACCACACGGGCTACGGGAGAAAACCAAACTCGTACAAGGCACGCTAAGGTAGGTGACATGGCACAACTAGACAATGCCAGGGTAGATATACCAATTACGCTTCCGGACTGGTGGTAATGCGTAGCAGCCACTACCACCCACCTCGAGCCACACCCCCAAAATCAAAAGGGCCCAAATCCATCACAAAGTATTAGAATGGTATCGAAGGAGTGTGTCCGGTAAAAGAAATGTGTCCGATAAAAGGAGTGTATCAATTACATAAATAAACATGATATCATTGAAAAACATAACATGTATGAGAATTCCTATTGCAATGCATAAGGAACTCATCTCACATGTTCTGTATCAAACAATTAATAAGGTGTGTTTGCATAATGGTTTGAAAAACTCCAAAAATCATTTAGACTCAATATAAAAGACATCAATTACACATTCAACATCGAGTATTAAAATAACTAATGTTGATTGTAATACAAGTACATCAATAAGATTAGCAGTGTGTTTTTTATTTACAATTTAGAAATATCAATGTACCTTTTAACGTTCGTTCTTATGAGCACATGCTTCCTCTGCATTTTGATTGACAATCAAACTATTTGATATTTCTATCAAAACACTTGTGCAATTTTGATGTTGTTGAATGATACTTTCATACCTATTCTTGGATCATATCCAAACACTCCCAAACCCAAATATTGCTCCCACCGACTTCAAGGCACTTTGGTCGATATGTAAAAACAATCTATTCTAAATCATTATTTAGAATTTTTTAAGCACATATGTACCAAATCATAAAGTCTTACAAAGCGTAATTTTGTGAGTAAATATGAAATAACTTAATCATGTTGAATTATGAATCTATTGCGCTAATTTCAACGTTTGAAATTTATACGATTATTCTTATCAAAATTTCTCATTTAGTTCTAATCGCATTAGTCTTGCTCATAAGGACATAGCTACGGTCGATGTATCACATTCCTTCGGTTACGACTGCCAAGATCATATTTTGAATGTACTTGGAACTCATTATCAGATTTTCATATAATTCCATATTATAGAGTAAACACTCTTCATAATTTAACTAAACAACCGAAGATTATATATTCTCGACATTAATAAGAAACTCATAGTTTCTTCAATGTGTGAGAATACTTATTGGACACTATAGTGCGACGTGTTCATTTAGCTTAGTTGATTGTATTTTATCTCATGCATTCAATTTTATCTTTGGATTGTATTCGTATACTATAAATAATTTCTCAAAGAAATTCTTTCACAATGAAGTTGGTATTTCTTGAAACAACAATTTTTGCAATGGAATAGATATTCATTAACATTTTATGAAATTTTTTATTTATAAAACTGATTTGGTTTTAGTTTAAAAGATTATGGTCAAAAAAAGTATGTCATCTAGATGATAGTCTTTCCCAAAATTCTTTTGGGGAGATTCATACACGATCCCTCACGAACTGTTATTACGTGAAGACTTTCAATTTGCACAATCTGTCAACTCATTGGCCTAGGATATGTTGGCTTTTTTTATAAACCCTTATCTTGTATGATTTTACAAACTATTGTTTAGATGAAATTATAATAAGCTTGTGCGCTACTCTTAAGTACATGACCTTATAGAAAGAAATTAACTCAACTTTACTCATAATCAATCGTACTTTGTCCAACAAAGCTCGATTACTCCTTATCGATACATCATTACGTACGACAAGGAGAAGTGACTTTAGAGATTGAATCTTTATTCATTTTTAGGTATGTTTAGAACTCATTCCAATATAATCACACACTTGATCAAATCGAATCATTTTTATCGCATGTTATTTTATTTACTTCTATTTCATGCTCTATGAGCTTACCATAGACATACTACATAGGTATAAATACACATGTTCATGTTGATGATAACTCATCGATGAATATAACGAAGTATATGGAACCGTTTAGATATTAATGGACTTTCAATTGCATACATCTATATATATCAATCCAAGGAGTTCATCAACTCTTATGATGCTCCCATTGAATGGGTGCATACCCTTAGTTGTTTTAGATATAGTCCACCGGTATCATATGATTCATAATCATATAGTAAAATTATTTTTCAAAATTACGACTTGGTCTATAATTTCAAAATAACTGTAAATAATATTACATACTTCTGTATTTTCCAATGCATCACTTTTGTTATAAAAACAAATACCACATTATAGTTTTATTTCATAATGAATATTCATAATAGTCATATTGAAATATAACTGTCTTTTTTGTCAGTCGATACTGAAAAATAGTCATTATTTTATAAATAATGCTCAGTATTTTTCATGAAAATGATTTTTATCATTTGATGCATTCAATAAGTACTATATGGTAAGTTTCCACTACTCCGCCATTACTATAATAGCATACTAAATTCGGAGGTCCATCATTCACTTAATGTAGATTATTATTTTACATATACTGCAACTAGTTTACAGAGGAGAGTTTTTCGATCAAATATCTTGAACTTAAAGAAATAAATCTCGTAGAAAGCAGTTTTCCATGTGAAAATACAATTCGGAATAGAAATCATATTTCTTATTCCAATATTAATTATTAATATAATCCTCTTATCCAATGTTTTTGCCAAAACCCGAAATTTAACCTGTAATAATTAATTCGTTAATTAATTAAATAATAAAATAACTTTGTGATTTATTAGAATTAAGCCACTGGAGTTGCATCATTGTGTCCGTGGTAATTTTCCGGTCAATTTTCATATATAGAACGTCAGAATTCGAGTTAATATGAGCAAAGAACGAAATAATCAAAGAAGCGAAAAAAAATTATGTGGGCAAGGTCGACTAAGAGGTCGACCTAGCCATCACCTAGGTCGACCAGCCTGTCGACCAAGGGGGGTGAAGATCGACATGGCGGTCGACAGCCCAATGTATAAGTGAAGAAGATTTCTTCTTCGTGCTATACGATTTTAATGTGCCATTTGCACTCTTTTATTCAATATGGTCCTTCCGTTTCTGCATCCGATGGCCCCTATTCAGCCTATGACGCGATTGCATCCTATTCAATTTTCGAATCCAACGGTTGGAGATCTACTTCTACCTTTATAAATAGATCCCTAGACCTAACATTTTTTCTCATTCTAGATTTTCTCCGCTTGGATTCACCTTTTCAAGAAGGACCCTAAAAGGAATAATTTTCCAAGAAGAGAATCTTTTTAATAAAAAATATTTTAATACCCTCAAATGGATCAAGGAAGACCTAAAGGGAAGAGCTTAGGACTGAAGGTGAGTGATTGTAATTATTTTAAGAGTTCTTTTAGTAATTTAATATAATAGGATTTCCAATAGTTGTAGTTTTACTACGATTTTGAAATAACCGTTTTAGCAGTTTTATTTACAGTTTTTTCCAGTCTATTTCCTTTCGGCTATTCTTTTTAGTAATTTTAGTTTATTTCTGCTAATTATAGCTTTTCCGCTTATTTACAGTTTATTTACATTATTTTGGTTTATTTACTGTTATTTATACGTTATTTGCATCTTCTTCCTACGCCTTGGATTTTCTTCAATTTTCATTTTCTTTTACCTCTCCTTCTTCTTCGCGTAAGGATTAGAATAAAATTAATGTGAAATTGGATTAAATTATTACAATTTTGAAATAACAAAAGATAAGATGTAAATTATAAAGACTGTAATATATAAATGGAATTAAGACTGAAATTATGCATATAATGATATTAATTGAACTGAATTAAAGAGACTGGCCTATTTATAATTATGAGATGTAAATTATAAAGACGGTAATATAAATATAATTGAACTGAAATTGCACCTAATTATAATTAGAACTAGACTAATTAAAAATGACTGGCATAGTTATAGCTTAGAATTATAACTAAATAGAGTAAAAGATGAAAGAAGATTATTTTCGCACTTAGACCTCGGGTTAAGTAATAAGCATGATTATAACGTAGGTTATAATAAGAAAAAGAATAGAACAAGGCTTATCTTAAGACTTAGGATAAATTAATAAGCACGGATAGTAAAAAAAGTGTAAAGGCTTATTTAAATAATTTATCTAAGTTAAAAAGCAAAGATGAAAATAGGACCTGTACTAAATAACATTCCCTATTAGACAAAGCAGTGGTCCCACATTAGTCTGAAGTGAGAAGATGGAACACTTGTGCTAAAAATGGTAGTAATTGGTCAGATAGAAGTCCAAATCACAGAGGATTTGGATAAGGGGCGCAACTAGATATTGTTTGGATGAAGAGCTAGTGCCAACATCATATCCCTATACATTCTATGGACACACAGTGATCTCACGTTGGCCTGAAGTGGGATGGGGAGCACAGTTATTCTGGATCTTGAGGTAATAAGAAGACCCAATAGGTGGAGCAAACGATAGCATGGGTATGGTGGCAATTACGCATGCGACTTCCACTCGAGTTCTCAGTAATAGCTATGAGTTCCAAGCACTTAGTATGAATGTCTTTCGTAGACATCATTGTTTTCTATGTAGGGAGCTATATATGTCGTTTGGATCCATAGTGTTTGCTCTGTGCATCGTTCGTAGATACCATTGGCTACTGTATAGGGAGTTATATAGCGGTCGGTCCGTAGTAAGGTCTGTGGAGTAGCAGGCTGATCAAAAAGGGTAGAGTTTGGGTCATATCCTAATAATGGGATTAGAGATTTAGCCTAATTAAAGTAGAAATCAAGGACAAGTGCAAGCAATCAAAGTTAACATATCTTATAAATTGAGCAATAATTAATTATAATTATTTCCACTTTATCTCTTTCCTATTTTATGCTTATTTATGATAGAACTGTTGTAGAGTCTATTACTTTTATCTTGCTTAAAAACTCTAGTAATTACTATTATTTACCAGACTTTTAGTTTGACCCACTCCTCTATTTTCCCCTTTCCCCCATAGGAAATTTAGGAAGAAGTCAGTAGAAAGTCTGCTGCTTGGCGGTTTCTTGGAGGAGCTCTTTATTATATATCTCTTTAATTTTAGCTTTAGTTCTTTTTGTGTACTGGCTTATTATGAGGGATATTATGTACTCTGATTTCTAGACTATGAATTTTTATTTCATAAGACATGAGGGGCTTTGAGATATGGATGTTGTATTTGGTATTTGACTTATTTATGAAGTAATTATGAAGCTTTTCTTTAATTGAGTTATAATTTTAATTTCTGCTGTTTTTACCTATTTTTGTCTTATGAATCTTAGTCTCTATTAGTTTTTAGTTATACCTAAAACGTACCACACCTTTTAATGTGTCTTTTTGGGTATATTAATGGGTTTGGGGTGTTTCACTTGGTATCAGAGCCTAAGGTTACAGGATTCTTAAAATTTTATTTCTAAAAAGTAACGTGTTCTCCAAAATAACTTATTTTAAAAGTATTTTTCAGAAAAGAACTCTTAGAAATAGTTTTTGAGTATAATAGAGTTTTTATAAAAATACCCTCAAGGTTTAGTTCAACCTTCTTTTGATTCTTTCGAACCTAAGTTTCCTTTTCTTTACATAGTATGGCTGGCTAGTTTCGTAAAGCTACGGTGCTAGAGGTGTAAGGGAAAGCGTCAAATACAACACTGGTAGGTGGAAATCTCTTTAATCCACCTACACCAACGATTTTTCTAAGCTATGCAAGGGCTTCACTAGCATAAGGGGCGGAATATTTTCTAGCACGAAGGATTTCAAGGAGACACAAGCTAGGTTGGAAAATATGGAGCGAAAGTTTAGGCGGTTAGGTTTGGAGGACCGACATAGTGGTCAACCTATATCTTGGCAACTGGAAGAAGAGCTTAAGGCAGTTCCTACAAGCTCTAAGAAGCTATAGTGGAAGGGAAAAAGGATAAGAGGAAACAGGAAGGCCCTCAGAAGCGAATCAAGAAAAGTGGGAGATGTAACCGTTTTAGAATGACTGGTCATTACACAAGAGACTGCAAGAGAGAGAAGTGAAGAAGTGTTACAGCTAGGAACAACCCGTTCATCTTAGTAAATTTTGTACTTAAAGGATGGGGAGGGAGTGAGTGCACCTACAGTGCAGATTCAGGCATTGGATGCAACACCATCCAGCAGCGGACCTGATCGAGGCAGGAAAATTTGGTTTCTATTTCTTATTTTCCCATTCAGACTTTTTTGATCCTAGAGTAACATACTCTTTCATCTCTAGTTCTTTGTTATATTTTTTACACTTAGACATCTCTTCAATAGTAGACCCCATTTTTGTTTAAACTCCATGGGAGGATCAGCACTCTTGTTTATGATTTGTAGGATTTTGAAAATTTATATCCTAGGCGTAGAATTTTGACAATGATGCCTAAATTTTTGGATTTTCGGGGTATGGGATGATTTTAGGAATGGATTGGCTATCCACATATGGAGCTATATTAGATTGCGAGAGGAGAGTCGTTAGACTAGAGACATGCATCAGTAGGACTCTTGAGATTCCTTGCGACCTACAAGGGTCAGTTATGTTGAGCTTCCTTTATTCCCTCGACTCATCACATCAGAGTTAGATTTGGTTCATGTCGTCAGAGATTTTCAGACGTCTTTGAGGGGTTTAGGGCACTACTCCTCCCTAAGAGAGATAGTGACTTTATGTTTTATTTTTTAAACCAGTGGCATTATCTATAGGGCATATGGCTCCTAGGAAAAGGAAGGGATTGAGCAAGCAGATCCATGAGCTTCGGAGAAAGGTTTCATATGAAGAAACATACCGGAATAGGAAGCGCCAGTCATCTTCACTACCAAAGCAGGTAGTCTCTTTGAATTTTCTTTGACTATAGAGAATTGGATAAGCTCACAAAGAAGAACCATTATCCACTCTCTAGGATAGATGATCTTTCCAATTTGATAGTTGGCTCTTTAGTATTCTCTCAGCTTAATTGAGCCATAGAATTTCGTAAGCTTTGGGTCGCAATTGACAACATTAATAAGGCTACATTTAGGACACCCAATGGATTTTGAGAGTGGTTACTTAGGCCTTTTGGGATAACCAATGCCCCGATTTATTTTTTTGATTTGATGAGCCGTGTTTTTAGAGATGTCCTAAAATAAAGTTCGTGGTGGTATTCGTGGTCGACATTTTGGTTTTTTCCAAGAAGTATGGAAGAGCATGTTATTCATCTAAAGGAGGTTCTTTGTATGCTTCATGTTTGTAAGTTGAGAGCAGAGTTCTTGACATATCACTTTTGAAGTGAGTTTATTAGGGCATAGAGAATGTCTACACATGGTAGGGATTTAAGAGACAGTTTTGTACATTTAGGATTGGGATTATGAAAATCCAAAGAGAGGTAGGCAAAGGTTAGAGATGTACAATAAAAATTCAGTAGATAAGCAGAGAAGAAAGTCCATGTTTAATAATTGTAGAAATTATAATTCTCTCAGACAAGGGGATATGACGGTGATTCCTTAGAACAAATTTGATTATACAATAGGAATAGGAGTAAAACCTTTAGTTTAGGAAAAGTACTCTGAGGGTAGTAAGTAGGAAGACCCATTCTATGCTAAGCCCAATAAAATGAAATTTTCGACATTTAAAAAGTTGAAAAAATAGTAATTGTTGGAATTGAAAATTTTCATTGTTAATATTTTCTTTCAAAAAATAAACATGGAGTTTTTGAAGAAAGGTGTGAAATTTAAGCTGGTTTTCATATAATGAAAAATTGGAATTCTTTTTGATGAAGTAAAGAGTATATATGTATAACTCAATAGTTTCATTATGAGTAAACGAAAGATTTTAAACATAAAAACCTAGAGTGCATCAAGTATCAAAAACATAGATTACAACTTTTATTGTTGTAATAAATATTTTCGTGGAAAGAGAGTGGAGCATAGGCTATAAAACTATTGTTATAGTAAGTGACTCTCGAGAGAAATATTTTTACATAGGCATATGTGATTTATTGGTATTTATCCACAAATATATTTTTTTGGGTTATAGTAGCGGTGTTTTACGCAACATCCGTTTTAACCCAAATAAAAATGTACTATAAAAGGTAATTTCTAAGTATAGAAAAAATTGGTTTACAAGAAAGTGTTTTTGCAGTTATAGAAATATTAAAACGGTTTTGAAGGTTTTTTTTGAAAGGAAAATGTGTAAGTTAGATATTAGGAAATATTTATCATGGAAGAATATAATTTAAACATATTTTAATCAATTGGAATGAAAAGAATAATGGTATGATTTTCTATGAAATCGATAAAAATGTTTTGTGCAAGTTATGGAGAATACATGAAAGAGATATATAAGGTATGAAAAGCACCATATTTTGTACAGCCTATTTCGGAAAATATAAAATAAGTTCCTTGTAATTTCACATAAATACGAAAATTCTCTTTTAAAATGTTCATAAAAGATTTTAGCATTAATAACTTCTCGTAAGAGAAAGTTGTTCCAATACATTAAGATATGAGACCATTAGAAGTAATAAGAAGCTATTTTGAAAACACATAAAGGATGTTCTAAAGATATTTTAAAAAAAAAATGGTTTGGTGAAAAGTAAATACGTTTTTGATTTGAAAAAAAACTTAATAAAATTAAAATTTGAAAATTCAAATTTTTCTGTAAAAGTCTTGAAAAGAAAGAGAGATATAAGTTTTAGACTTAAAAATTAGGAAGCTTTTCCCTCTAAGTTTGTGAAATAATATTAAGTGACTAAGTATTTTTGAAATTAATAGAAACTGAAAAGATAACACTTTTAAAGATAAATATTTTAGGATTTGATGTTTTAATTTTTTTAGAAGCCTTAGTTTTTAAAACGAGATGATAAATACCAAACCAAACTCTCAAATGTGGTGTAGATAAGAATCATTTCGTAGGAGTAACAGAAAAGGTGTAAGGAGATAGCAATAATTATATTTACAAGTAATAATGTCTCCGTGAAGAGGATAGGACACCAGTAAAAACCTAGGAATTTTGATTCATGAAGAACAGTGAAACGAAATTAGTAAGACAGTAGACAAGCGGTTGAGAATGAGTATTCTTGATTTTGAAAAACTTGGGAAAAGCAGCTTTCTTGGGTGGAATTCATATGGTAGTAGTTTTCAAGCTAGCATTGGAAGTGCACCTTTTGAAACTCTTGTTGGGAAGACCGTGTAGGACGTCTTTATGTTGGTTGGAGTCTACGGAAAGGTTGCTTCTTGGTTCCAATATAATTAGAGAGATTTCGGAGAAGACTAATTTGATTGGGAGAAAATTCGTATCTCATATCCATGTCTCTTTGATAATAGGTTTTAGAATACATTTTTCCATCTTTAGTTTTGAATAGGTTCTTTTCTTTATTATCCTTTGGGAGGGTAGAACTTAGGATTTAAATATGGAAGGTAGATTTGATGTAAATATATTAATAGAACATGTTATGAATGATGTATGCTAATGTTTGCCAGTGGATGCTAATGGGTGCATATAGGCACACTATGCACTATTATTCATTAGGGATCGATCTAACTAGGACAATAGAGCATATGCATATGGATGTGTGCTTATTTTTAATTTATTTCATTTCCATTGTTGCTATAAGTGGATGCTTATCACACGATTGTTGCATTTTGATGATGTTTGTAGCGCACATATAGAATTATCAGTATTATGCATTCATTTAGATACATGGCACGAATATGATTGCATAAAAGGAGGTCAACTAAATCAGTGGACCGTCTAATCTTTTACATTAGTTAGGGACATTTACACTACAATAATTGCATAAGTATCATAAATTGCATTAGAAAAACTTAAGAAAAATGGATGAATAGTTTATGATTAAGTAGTTGGTTGTAGAATTGGATGAAAACGTTTAGTACATTCTTTTATCCTTAAAAATTTCGAAGACGAAATCCCTTGAGGAGGGGTGAATGTAACAACCTGAAATTTAACCTGTAATAATTAATTCATTGATTAATTAAATAATAATAAACTTTGTGAAATTATTATAATTGAGCCACGGGAGTCACACCGTTGTGTCCATGATAATTTTCTGCTCAATTCCCATATGTAGAACATCAGAACTCGAGTTAATATGAGCAAAGAACGAAATAATCGAAGAAGCGAAAAAAATAATTATTATTATATGGTCTAGGTCGACCAGGAAGTCGACCTAACCATCATGTAGGTCGACCATCCGGTCGACCTAGGATGGTGAAGGTCGACCTGGCGGTTGACCCGCCCAATGTATGAACCGAAGAAGATTTCTTCTTCATGCTGTACGATTTTAATGCGTCATTTGCACTCTTTTATTCAATTTGGTCCTTCCGTTTTTGCATCTGATGGCCTTTATTCAGCCTATGATGTGGTTGCATCCTATTCAATCTCTAAATCCAACGTCCCGAGATCCACTTCTACCCCTAGATCTAACACTTTTTCTCATTCTAGATTTCCTCCGCTTGGGTTCACCTTTTCAGGAAGGACCCTAAAATGAATAATTTTCCAAGAAGAGAATCTTTTTAACAAAAAATATTTTAAAACCCTCAAGTGGATCCAGGAAGACCTAAAGGGAAGAGCTTAGGGCCGAAGGTGAGTGATTGTAATTATTTTAAGATTTCTTTAAGTTATTTAAAATAATAGGGTTTCCAATAGTTGTAATTTTACTACGATTTTTGGAATAACCTTTTTAGCAGTTTTATTTACAGTTTATTTATAGTTTTTTTCTAGTCTATTTCCTTTTGGCTATCCTTTTAAGTAATTTTAATTTATTTCTATTGATTATAGCTTTTCGGTTTATTTACAGTTTATTTACAGTATTTTGGTTTATTTACTATTATTTATGCTTATTTACATCTTCCTACGCCTTGGGTTTTCTTCTGTTTTCAGTTTTCTTTTATTTCTCCTTCTTCTTCGCGTATTGATTAGAATAGAATTAACGCAAAAAATTGAATTAAATTATAAGAATTTTGAAATAACGGAAGATTAGACGTAGATTATAAAGACTGTAATATAAATGGAATTAAGACTTAAATATACCTAATTATGATATTAATTGGATTGAATTAAAGAGAATTGCCTATTTATAATTATGAGATGTAGATTATAAAGACTGTAATATAAATGGAATTGAACTGAAATTACGCCTAATTATAATTAGAACTGGATTAATTAAAAATAAATGGAATAGTTATAACTTAGAATTATAATTAAATTGAGTAAAAGATGAAAAAAGCTTATTTTCACACTTAGACATTGGGTTAAGTAATAAACGTGATTATAACGTAGGTTATAATAAGAAAAAGAACAGAACAAGGTTTATCTTAAGACTTAGGATAAATTAATAAACACGGATAGTAGAAAAAATTGTAAAGTCTTATTTAAATAATTTACCAAAGTTAGTAAGAAAAGTCGAAAATAGGACATGTACCAAATAGCATTCCCTATTAGACAAAACGGTGGTCCCACATTAGCCTGAAGTGAGACGAGGGCACGCTTATGCTAAAAATAGTAGTAATCGGTCAAATAGAAGTCCAAATCACGGGTGATTTAGATAAGGGGTGCAACTTGATATTGTTTGGATGAAGGGCCAATACCAACAACATTTCCCCTATAGATTTTATGGACACACGTGATCTCTCGTAGCCTAAAGTGGGATGAGGGGCACGCTTATGTTGGATGTTAAGGTAATAATAAGACCCAATAGGTGGAGCGAGGTAGCATAGGCGTGGTAACAGTTACGCGTGTCACTTCCATTTTGGTGCTCAGTAATAGCTATGAGTTTCAAGCGCTTAGTATGAGTGTCTTTCATACATATCACTGCCTTCTGTATTAGGAGCTATATATGTCATCCGGATCCACAGTAGTTGCAAAGTGTATCTTTCGTAGATAACTTTGGCTGCTATATAAGGAGTTATATAGCGGTTGGTCTACAGTAAGGTCTATGGAGTAGTAGGCCGATCAAAAAGGGTAGAGTTAGGGTCGCATCCTAATTACAGGATTAGCAATTCAGCCAAATTAAAGTAGAAATCAAGGACAAATGCAAGCAATCAAAGTTAAATTATCTTCTTAGTTGAGCAATAATTAATCGTACTTGTTTCCAATTTATCTCTTTCCTATTTTATCCTAATTTATGCTAGATTTGCTGTAGAGTCTATTGCTTTTACTTGTTTAAAGACTCTTGCAATTACTATCATTCATCGGACTTTTGGTCTGACGAACTCCTCTATTTTTCCCATCCCCCCATACAATCAAGGGACAAGCCAGTAGAATTGCTGCTGCTTGGCGGTTTCTTGGAGGAGCTCTCTACTATTTATCTCTTTTATTTCAGCTTTAGTTCTTTTTGTGTATTGGCTTATTATGAGGGATATTACGTACTTTGATTTTGAGACTATGAATTTTTATTTCATAAGACATGATGGATTTTGCGATATGGATGTTGTATTTGGTATTTGACTTATTTATGAAGTAATTACGACGCTTTGCTTTAATTGAGTTATTATTTTAGTTTCTGCTTTTTTTACCTATTTTTGTCTTGTGAATCTTAGTCTCTGTTAGTTTTCAGCAATACCTACAACGCATCACGCCTTTTAATATATCCTTTTGGGTATATTATGGGGTGTGGCATGCTTCACTTTCTTTATGAAGAAGAATTGATTATTCACTCTCTTCATTCCAACCATATCTTAAATTACATCTACCCTTGTACATTTGTTTTTCATTCTAAATAGTAGAACCATTCAAAAGAAAACTCCTACTACAACATCTTGATGAACTCTTTGCACGGATGCACTTGATCTTCCTTAGCATTTAAGGATATCAAGGTGCACCTTATGTAAACTGATTAAAATGACATTTTAGCGATCGAGTTCATAGATTTATATTTTAGTATTGGTCTAGTATTGCATTTAACATAATACGATCCTTTTGTAATCAACCAAATTGAATACTGGATCTTGCAATACTATTTATTGGCTTATTTTGAATGAACTAGCTTCATCCAAGTATCTTGCACTATGAACCATGACCATTCCCTATATAACACTTATATATGATAATATGTCAATCAAATATCCATCGTCTTGTATTGCTTTAGAGTTTAAAACTCATAGAATGCAATACATGATCTCGACCAAATTAACATTTAAGTGACCACATTGCGAATGTATTTAGTAAGTTTAAAATCAGGCACTTGCATGGGTAGTGAAACATTAACATGCAGGGAACATTTATTAGTAAGTATATGTCATATTTCTATTTGTCAATCTTTGATTCATATCATTTATGTATCTTAATGGATAAACGTTTCATCAATCGTATTAAATGCACAAATTTATCATTGTATATTATTATAATATTATATAGCATATGTTCTTACAATATTAGAAAGGTTAAATGTTATCGTTTCATTTTTCTAATAATGCTCCCACAAGTTTTTTATTTTAATCAAACCCTAAGCAAAACATAGAAGTCTTTCGACTTCACTAGTGGATGTTCGGACTCGTCCATCTTGGAATGTTGATCTTGAGTTTTCTCAACAAGTCATAGCTTTATGGACAATGGATAACTCTTTATTAGTTGTATCACATACAACTCATAACCCATGGTTACTTGTCCTAATTTTATTCCGACCTTGAGTTTTCTCGATAAACCGAAATAGATTATTCACTCGTACCTACCATATCGCGGCAGCCTACGTATAATATATGTACCTTGAGTTTGCTCAATAAATATATATAGTTATCTTACCTCCTCTATTCAATAATAATACAACACATAACATCCCAAGCAGGCGTTTGCTCAAAAACTAAGGAGTATGCAAGTAATTTATTGATATATATATATATATATATATATATATATATATATATATATATGATAGAGGACAACATTATATTGAAGATAAATAATCTTCAATGTATTGTAATGAATAATATCGACTTATGGAATAATGCAATTCTTATGAAATGCCCTCGTGATTTAAGAGCTAGACACATCTGAAATCATGGTATCTGTAAAATATGCATGTATTTATTCCTTGAGTTTATTTAAGGTTTCTTTAATGTTCCACATTTAGTTTATACATTCATATTGTATAAGTTTTATTATTATATAACTTTTATATGTCAAATTTCTTATATAATAATCTTATGTTTAATATAATATTATATAAGTATTAATTAATTAATAGTTAATATTTAACATTTTAATTAATTTTATATTTTTTAATATAACATTTATATTAAATATTTGTTACATATTATAACCTTTATAGAATTACACATATATCTTATATATGTGTATTCTTTTAATTAATTAACCTTTCGTTAATTTACTTAATTAATTTATGTAATTAATTAAATTTTTTATTAATTTATTTGATTAAACAGTTTTAATTAAATTATATTAATTTCAAAATTCAATTCATATACATGTATGATTATGATAATTTAGACATTCAGAAATAACATAACATGTATCATAATATATATAATACATGTATTCATTTATTAATAAACTTATTGAATTTATTTATATTATTAATCTTATTAATAAATTTTTAAAATTTCAAATAAATGTATATTTTCAAATATTTTGATAATTTTATCATATTATAACTTTTATAATATAATTATTTCTTATTTTAAATTTAAAATCTTATATTTTAATTTTAAAATAATTTTGAAAATTAGCTCAAGGACCAATTTAAATTTGGGCATTTTCTATTAGGGACAACTTTTTGGTTGTGATCTTAACAATTGATCCTAACATGGCTAATTAGACCGCATAGGCTATTGGGCTCTAATACCATTATTAGAACTGGCCAGCCTGCAGTGGAAGTTATCATTAAATTTCAATTGTTTTTTTTACATTTTTGGATCTTAATTAGGCCTATGAAGTCTAATTTACTTAGAGCATTTCTAAATTTAATTTAAATAAAATCATATACTTCATTTAAATTTATAAATTATTGATAGAAATATATTTAATTTATTTTCAACTTATATACAAGTATACATGTATCAAATAAATATGTGTATGTGTGTGCATGTGTTACATGATATATCGTGCAAGGTATAACATGCCCATATATTAATGTTAGGATTTCATCGCAGCGGACATATTAGCTCATCTTATATGTATTGTATGTTATCCAAATATGTGTATTTGTTTACAATTATTATACGTGTATATAAATATTCAAGCACTGTGTGTGTGTGTATTATAAGAAAATATTATATATGTATATATATGTATAAATAATTATATTCATTTATAATTGAACACTAATTAAGTAATAATTAACTAATTCTCGCCTATGCTTGTTTCTTCCCCTGGTTCCCCTTATTTTGTTCTGCTCTCCTCCTATCCTTTTTTAACTTGATCTGGCAAAATATTCAACGTACTTCCATATGCTATGCCGCATCTTCAATCTGATTTTGAGTTCCCACCAATGACCTCCTCCAAGCCTTGTAGTCCATCTCTATTTGTCTCCACTGATTCCGGTATTCTTGTCCCGTGTGCCAATCCTTTCACTGCCCCTGTAGCTTTGCCTATAGTTGTGGTTTTGACTGGTGAGCCAGGATCCAGTAAGCTCCTTCCTACTGCTCTAGATCTCGATTTGACTAACCCTAGCTATGTCGTGCATTGCGTTGGTAAGCAACTGGATGATGGGTTGTTTAACGTTGGGGAAACTGTTGCTTTCGGGGTTTGTGAGGATCATGGTTTGTCTATACATAATGAAATTTGCTCATAGACAAATAAAATTGGCATTGACAATTGTACTGATGATGTTTATTTCAATTCCAAGGATAGGTCTGATGTGAATAACAACCATCTAGGTTTGGATAATGCCTTGAATGTGGAAGTTAATGTTGTTAGTGCCTCTACTAGATTATGGAATGTTAGTTCGCTGCCTTCTCCTGTTGTGCTTATGCAGTAGGCTGCTGTCCCTGCCCCGTCTTGTTCAAAACCATGGTCGTCTTTATTCACTTTCCTTCCCCGTAATGTGGGAGTCTACAATCCTATCGATGTTGTAATCGTGGAGGATAATGGAGTTATGATCCCTCCTCCTATTGTAATGCAAGCTGGCATGGACTATTGGGCAGACTATTTGGTTGGATTCTTTTTCATTCCTAATCACCACCTTCTTAAAGCGTCTAAAGTTTGCCGTAGGGCATGGAATCTTCATGGTGAATTGTGTGTTAAGTTGGTTGACTCCATGTACTTTCTTAAGATTTCCTCCTCCAAGGTAGATGGCGTGTTCTTGAGGCTGAGCCTTCTTTTTTCGATGGAAAACCTTTTATTATTACTCCTTGGACCCCAACGACAGTTTTTTCTCACGAACAGGTTCTTTCTATTCTTTTCTGGGCTTACTTTTCGCATATTCTTTTTGTGTTGCAACCGTTGCTTGGTTTGAATTGTCTTACTTGTAATGTAGTAAAATTGAGGTGCTTTGACACTAATACAGTAGCTCGAGTGAAATTAGTGTATGCCAAGGCACTGATTGAAATTACCCCTGACAATCCCCTCCCTTCCACTATATCTATTCAGCTTATTGTTGGGCATGTTGTTGATGTTCTGTTAGATATGGATGGGTACCGGACATTTGCACTACCTGTCATTATTTTGGCCACCTTGCCATCGCCTGCAAGCATTTTGTTGACTCCGCTGCGGCTCCCAAAGGGCCACTGCCTCACCCCCTCTTAAGAAATAGGTTCCTAAGGTTGCTCCATCTGTCTCTCAATCGCTCAACCCTGATGTTTCTTTTCCTGGTCCGGATCCTCCTCCATGCTTAATTGCTATGACTTCCTGCCCTTTAGTACTTGATTTGTGGTTCCATCTGATCTATCAGCTATCCCTTTAGCTCCTTCTGATCCGATATCGCCACGGTTGGCTATTATTTGGGTTAAGTTCGAAAGGTGTTAGCTTGACCTCAAATCTGATATGAGATCTAATCCCTTGCAGAATTCCTTTTTTAGATTTATTTCAGATGATCATCTGGTCCTTATATGCCTTCGTTACAACATATCTGGTGATTCTTTATATACTCTCCTGATTCTGGGGATTATGATCCTTGTCTTGCTATGCTCTTTCGCCCTTTTTTTGGGAAAGTTCCTGTGGTGTCTGCCCATAAGAGAACGGACGTAGGTGCTTCTTCTTCTTTGGAGGAAACCTTGTAGTCAAGTTATTTGTAATAGCCGTGGCGGTATTTTCGCAATCATGTGCTGTATCTTCCTTTTTTTAGTAGCCAAGGTGTCTCTACCTTACTCTTGTACTAAAATGTTTTATTACGTTCATAATTAAAAAGTGGACGGTCCACTATAAAATCGGCTGGCCTTGCTAAAAGAATAAATATATTACATTATAGTATATAAAAGAAAATAAGCACACACACATATATATAAATACATAATATACAATTTAATTAACTTTTGTTTATAGTATACATACATATATCAAAATGTATTAAAGTAACATAATTATATATGTATGTATATATGTACCTATAAATATAAATATAATTATTAAATTTAAATATTATTTAGATTATTTTACATAATTATAAAATTTTAAAATAAATATTTTTTTAAGTTTTCATTCCAGATCGAACTAATATCACTTACAAATATAAGTATAATTTTATTATAGTAATATATATATATATTAAAAATATATTCGTCAAACGACAAGGAATAAAAGACAGAAATACATATATATATATCTAACAAATATTTCTAATTTAAATTTTTTAGAAAATCAAGAATACTATTAACAACCTATGAAAACTTTTTGGATTTTTCGAAGTCAAAGTGATATTTTTATTAATTAAATGCTTTTAGGTCGAATTCGAAAATAATTTAAAAAAAGATTAAAAAAATCTTATTTTTTGACCAAGAGCTTATGGGATATCATATTAACTTTAAGAAATATAAACAAAATTTTGAAAGATAACTTATTTTATACGAATTTATTAATTCGTATATGATTAGATAATATAATAAAAATATTAATAACCACCAAAAAATTATTTTTAGTTACTCAAAATTATGTTTTACGTAAACACACATTTCAAAAATAATAGAATAATTATTTATGTGACATAGTTATATAGTTTAATATAAATTATATAAATAAATTAGTTAATCTATTAATCTATGTGTGTGTGTGTATAATATAAATAACTAAAAATAATAATTTCGGCTGTGTGTATCAGATCCTTATCCAAAATTATAATTTTTATTTTATTTTATAAACAATGCACATAACCAATCCATATGTGACAACAATAATATGTATATGAATCTCACCTAACTAACAATATAGTAATAACAATAAATGTAAATATATGAGCAATACACATTTATATAGAGGTAATACATCATATATACAAACTAAACACTTGATTAAAAATGATGCCCTCGGGTTCACCTTGCAATGATGAGTTCTCCTTCCGTAGAAAACTTCTCGATTCGTCAAATTGCTAGTCCTAGAACTATAGACCTTTTGCCATCAAATAGCTTTTGATTTGAATTGATTTGATTTGAGCTTTGATGGAGTATATAGAGGGATAAATTTTGACCATAAGATAATAAAGGAGGCAGTAAATAGCCCTTTTTGCATTAGGGAGGACTTTTAGGGTGAAAGGAATAAAAAGAAAGGTGGATCATATCTCTTACCCTTTCTCCCCAAATCTGTGCCATTCATCTAAAATAACCCTAGCCCACTTTTTAGCTCCCCTTACATCATTTTTGGTCGAAATTTGCAACCCCTTTCATAGGCTTTAAAACCATATTAAGCCCAAATAAATATTATTAATTAAATCTAATTTAAATATTTATCTATATCGCATATGGATCGATATATTTATAATGATTATAATTATACAATAATATTTATTCCTCAAATCATATTCATATTCATATTTCATAATTAATATTTCATAAATATTAATTGATTTAATTAATTTATAGCAATTATAAACTAATTAAGTCATTTGGTCTAAGGAGAATTCATCATTTCGGTTGTGTGGCTCCCAAGTGTAATTCGGTCAGCGATTAACATCGAACTATTCTAATGTTAACGTTCACACGTCACTTAGTATGGTGTGACATTTTGGCCAAATTTATCACTTCCTTAGTTTCAATAAAATCCGATATCACTTTATCAAGCGTTATCAAGTTATGACATTTATTTACACTAATTCTCTTCTCCAAAATTATACCATTTTGGACTTATAGAATTTGGCAATGGTGAAAATTCCAAAATCGTCAGCATTCAATTATAAAGCCTTTACACAAAGCTCTTTGTTTAATATTAACAATTATTATTAATCGAAATGCTCTGGCGAGAGACTTTAACTTTGAGTTAACTTGAGCTGACCATGATACTAACCCTATATAACCAAGGAGACGAATCGTCTCTTGAATAGTGCTTCATATCCAATACTTCCGCTCAACCCAACTATAGTCACTCGATGGAACACCATACCACGATTTGATTACAATCAAAACGGAGCTTTCATATTGAAGATACACAACATTTTCAAGTCGACAGAACTATGTAAATCAGTTACATTGATGTTATCAGTTTGACCTTAGTTATATTAACTAACAGAATACTATTGAGTGAGTCGTTCCATAATTATCCAATAACTATCAGTATGTAACATCTAGGTGGCCCCAATAGCCATGAGTATTACATTGCCCAATATTTAAAGAGCATTGCGTAGTCTAGTCTCACCTTATACATCGATATCTTGTCTCGATGCATCTTCACTAGAAACGTTTAAAATGGTATATTCATTATCATTACAATAAATTACCCACGGTTACAACATTTTGTTACTACTATCACAAAATGTATCATTTATGGATTTTCTATTAAATATACTTTAAATTAAATTAATTAATCAATTGACATAACACATTATATCAAGTATATAATAGAAAGAAAAACACCTTTTATTTCGAACAAAGTTGATTACCAAGTTAGATATATGTAATAAATTACATAATTGCCCCTAGTGCATATCCCTAACTCTACCATTCTCTATCATTTTCAGCCAACAACCATCCTCCCTAAACCCCGAAAATCCAAGTACAAAATTACATCAAAAACCCTTTGATTCGATCATAGATGGTAAGGCAGTTCGAGAGCTAGCGATTTCTGATTTGTAAACAGATTCAAGGGGATCGGCTCAACGTTTCAGCGTGTACGCAAGGGCATTAATAGAAGGTAATTCTCTATTATATTTTGTTATATCTTATACACACACACACACACACACATTATTCATGTAATAGGATGTTAGATTATATTACGAATCTTTTATATTGTATTGTTGTCATAAATTGGTTTGTTGTGTATATTATTATATATGTATAAAACAATTTTTTATATATGCTTACTTACCAAATGCTCACAGCCTAAAAATAAAAAAAATATTTTTTATATGTAAATAATATTATTAAATGAATCAAATAATCAAAATCAATATTCAATGTATTAAGTTTATACATCTCATATGTTTTAAATTTAAAATAAATATAAAAATAATTTTATTTTATTATTTATATAAATATATATATACACACTTATATCTAATTATACATACATACATACATACATATATCTGTGTGCCTTTATGTGTGTATATTACATAAATTAATTTAAAATAAAATAAAATGTTATTTCCATATATTATTTTCGGCTTTCATATTATATATTTTGCATATATATAGACGTTAAAAATTATTTCACAAACTAATATTTGATTAATTTAATGATTTGATTATTATATATGTATATATACATACATATACAAATTTTATAAATGTTTTATTTAATAATTGTTTATAACCAACTTTTAATATACGTGTATATGTATACATTATTATATATTTCTTTTATGTTTTATTATGATACAAACATATACACGGTTAGACAAGAATACAAGAGGGGTTAACATATATGTTTTAGTCTAAATCCCAACATCTACACAATGACGTGTTAAATCATGTACACATTGTTCTGTTGCATATGCATGTACACTTATATGTGTGTGTGTGTGTTATAATACAATATTATCTACAAAATAAAAATATGTTTATAAATTCATACAAAACATTGATTTTATTTAACATAAAATTTAGAGAAGTTCTAAATGAATTAGACTTCGCATGCCCAATAAAGATTCAAGTTGAATAATATTTTTGAAATTTACTCATTTACCCCATTGTGTCCTGGTCTAGTTCCAACAAAATTTACTCTTAACAAGGAGTTTGAAATTAATTTATTCAGATGATTATAAATTGATAATCTAGTATAAAGAACATAAAACCACTTTCTTCCTTACGTATGTGCACATGCCAAATTGCGGATTCCAACGTCACCGCCCCCAGCGCCGCCTTACTCCTGCACTTCTCCACTACTCATAATTACTGCCTTCCTCAATCGCCATCTCCTTGGCTGCCTCCTTCTTAAAATCTAATCCCAAAAATAAAACTATGCGTATGCTCATCGTTTACCATGCTGCCTTTATCCTTTAGCTCATAAAAACATCATTGCTCACCTTATTTTGCTCACTAATCGTCAATTAAATGCAAAAATAGCAACAAGTAAAAAAATGTTTCATTATATGAGAAAATGGTGCAATCAAAAAAAAATATAGCAAGTATAAAATGCTATTGGTCATAAACCACAAAACGATAACATAAGCTAAGATCAACTATTACATGATAAAATTGAAATATAATTGTTCTATTCTCATTTTAATTTAGTAAATACAAAACCAATATTGCATATTAGCATTATAAAAGAATTTATAAAAAATAATACGATATATGTTCAAAAAAATTAAATGAGAATGATATCAAATTTACAAGATTATGTAGTAGCATTATAAACTAATTTATAAAGAAACTTTCAGAATATAAAATAAAAATGATATCACTTTGTCAAAAAATCATTAAGTGATACTAGAACGTAAAACCATAAATTTTAAACGTTGTAAAATTGATGTTTATGCATACAAATCATAAAATCCAAAATAATTTTATTTAACATTCAAAAGTCATAATTTACATATTGGTCCAAAATTTAGTTTGTGTATGCAAGACATACAATTGATTGATTTTATTCAACAACCTAAAAGTTATAGTTTACATGTAGGTACTGAAAACAATTTATGCAAACAAACCCAAAAAATAAAGGTATAAAAATATTAAAACTGTAGTGATGAAAAATTGAATTTTATGCTTATATGATTTGCATAATAAATTATCAATGATATGATGTAATTTTTCATTAGGATTTAGTTTTATAAAAATAAATTCATATACACAAATTACAATCAATCATTGAAAACTATACGACAAATATACAAACATGAGTAATCATCATATATTGGGTTTAAGCATTATGAAATCGAATAAAATATAATGTTTACCAACTTGTGATCCGAACGCTAGTTATACCTTAATCTGTGTATAACTTCTAGGAATTTGATTTCACTTGCTTGATCTTACGAAGAACGAAGTACAATCATTAATAAAGGAAAGGAGGCTTTTAGAATTCTAGAATGGAAAAGGGCAAAGGAACCGAGCGATCCAGAAGTGAGTAAAATAGGTAGATTTTTTTTTAAAAAAAATTGGATCTATTGATCCTATGAAGTCTAAAAGGTATTTTAGATCCATTCTAAAGTATTTTAAATAAAAAAATTATTTCATTTAATTTGTATTAAAAGTATATTTTTTAAGTTTTAATATTATAAGTGTATCAAATACACTTATATATATAGTGCACGTGCTATTAAAATGAAGTGTACATGGGTACTATGACCATATGTAGGTGCTGGGGTTTACGCTGCAACAAACTCATTTTTTTCTTTTATATATGTCTTTGTTGAGCATAATTTATTTGAAATTATGTAAAATAACAATATATATATATATATACATATATATATATATAGTTCGCTTATATTCACATATACATACTATATTACAAAGTTATTTTAACTAGTTAAAAGGTTTACTTATATCTAAAATGACAAGCAAGTGTGTTTAAGTAAGTAATTATTATGGAAGAAAAGGTGAAGTTATCTCCTTTCATGTACTCATAATTTAATTCCATTTCAAAACAACTTGGAACGTTCAAACACATCCTTATTCAGACTACTATGTTTTGAAATCTCGAACTAACAATTTTGAATCAAATTTTAACTTAGGAAAGATTTAAAATTATATTTGTGATTTTATGCAAAAGTGCAGTTCATAAACCTTAATTGAAACAACATATATGAATAATTGCAAACTATGTTTTAAATTAAAATGACATACATACATACATACATACATACATATATAAATACATACATACATATATGTATGTGTATGTAAATGTTGCATCTTATTATATACCTTAAAAGTAAAGCAACAAACTGAAATCTAACTTTAACTTAAGAGGAATTCAGAAGATTTACGATATTTTGCTTAAAAGGATGCAACATTTAAACATATGTAAACAATGACCAGAAGAATTATATTCCAAACCGCATATATGTGAAAATTGATTCAGTCTCCAAAGAAATTTCAAATAATTAACCTATATAGTTAATTTATGCATATGTAAGTAGTGATTTACAAAATTCATAAAATAATTTGCAATCCAAAATTGTCTATTTTTTTATTAAACAATAATTTCTAAAATAATGATAAAATTAGATTGGACAGCTTAGATACATATAACTTCATTGTATAAGGAATTAGATCTAAACTATAGGAACGATATGAAAATATGATAAAAAGAGATTTAGCAAGTGTAGGATCTAACTATATTAACATGATGAACATACAATCAATTAAAGTATAACAAATATCAAATCTGTATTATGTGTTATCATAATGAACAATAACGAGATTAGATGTTGTATGTATGAGAACTAATCATTATTAACATGGTGAATATATAATCAAATAAAATTAGAATTACCTAAAGATGAGGCCAAATATTTCATCTTGAATGAAGAACAAAACCATGATTTGACTGAATCTACCTAGGGATTTTGCGAGGATCTAGAGGCAAACACCACCTGAAATGAATTGATTTTATTTTACTTTATTTTTGGGATTTTCTCTTCCATGAAAGCATGAAATTTTTGGCAATGATATGAGAGGAAGAGGAGAGCAGAAGGAAAACGAATTTTCCATAGAATAATGGCATGAAAGTAAGATAATTTTGTTTTAAGACAAATATCGAAACCTTTCAATTTACTCCTTTAGGATCTTATATATTTAATTCTTCACTAACTGTCATCAAATCCTCACCCCCTACTCCAACCATCATGCACGGTCACCCATATAATAGGCAACGTGAGTCTCAAAAATTTCTCAAAACCACTTACCAATTAATCAATTTAAATACTCTATTGATATCGTATATCGATACACGTGTATATAACTTTTATATAGGCGTTTGTTAAATACTAATGGTATCCAAACAAATCAAATAAATTTAATAATTAATATTTCATAAATATTAATTAATTTACACTGGTAATTAATTTATTAAATCATGTAGTTTATTTATAGTATTCATCATTATGTTTATGCGACTCAAAGATGTAAATTCTGATAGCGATTAATATCGAAAAAATTGGATATCGGTGTTCATACGTCACATTAGCTAGTTGTGTGACATTTTGGCTAAATTTACCGCTTGCACATCTTTCCGATAAAATCCAATTTCATTATTATAGCAGCATCTAGTAGTAACAATTATTTACATTGATTCTCTTGGTCAACACTATATCACATTACACTACACCATATAGGCAATTTCGCAACACTTATTGGTGGTAAATTCGCAAGGGCTCTAGACCATTGTAATACTGTAATGGCCTTGAGCTGTTGAAAACTTTAGCGATGGCTAAAGGCCATTACAATTTCGTAATGGCTAGAGACTGTTGCAAAGCTACACCATTTTAGTTAAAAATCAGAACCTCGGAAAACATACTCCCTGTACCCAAATAATACGCTCCTAAAAAGCTACTCAGAAATTTCCATGGAAAATCCCGAATTCTACTCCTCTCTTCTTCGACCTCAAACCAACTTATGACCTCGCCTTCATCATCAAAATCCACCACCTGAAGCTTTGCCATGTCAGCAACCTTCCACCTTCCTATTATCACGTCCAAAACAAAACACCATGTCTATTCTTTTGGGATCTAAAAATAAACCTTAGTCTGCCGCTTTATTAATACGTTGTTTCCTCCAAGTCTACGTCCTCCACTCGAAGTCGAGGTCCGACACTTTCAAAGATGTCCATCAACTATCACTGTCCGCTGCTAAACCGCTTTGCTAAACCGCTTTTCTTTCAAAGACATGCATCGATGCACACTCAGCCACTCAATTGCTCTGCTTTCAAAGACATGCATTAAAGCCCAATCAGTCGCTTTGCTTCAATCAGTGATTCTTCACCACACCTTCACTAGAAGTTGTTGGTAACACGGTTTGAATAAAACCCACAAATTTGGCTTTGCTCTTATGATGGAGGGTTTAAGCTGAATGCAATATTGTGATGACCCGGAATTATGGGCAATATCAATTTAATAATCTGTATAAAAATTAAATATTTGATAATTTTTGTTAATAAAATTTGAATTAATTTAATAATCTAATTAAATAAATGTTTAATTAGTGAATTTATCTTTTAAAAGCTCATAAAATGTTTCTATTTATAATGTGTATATATATATATATATTTGTATATATTGTAAATAGAAAAGCTTGCTTTGAATTAAAGAAATAAAATCTTGTTTTCAAAATCTAATATACATTTTGATAATTTGGGAATTATGATTTATTTAATATATAAGTTTTCAAAGCTATTTAATAAATAACTATCTAGTTTTAAAATACATAAGATAAATGTTTAATTGTTTAAAAATAGAGTTTTAGCTTAAGTTTAAATTTAAACAAAAGACTTGTTTTATTTCTTTTTAAATATTACTTGATAAATATGATTTGAAAATAGAAGTTTAAAATACAATATAGCATATGATATATTAATTCATTTAATAACAGAAGTAACTTATAATCTCTTTTATAAATTATTTAAAATGGTTAAATTTGTCATTTTCAAATAATAATCATAATACTTAGTTTTTATAAACATAAATAGATTTTATAGAAATAGAAATGTTTAAATTGAACATGTTATTGATTTTAAATTGGATTTTATAATTTAATTTGAATTTGAATTTAAGTTTTGAAGTTCAAAAGAATAGATATTTAAAAATAGTTGGATTTAAAATATATGCATAAACTTTTAATTATATATATAAATTGTTTTTATTTATATTTTCTTCAAAGTATTATACACACACACACACACACACACACAGATAAGAAATTCAAATATACATTTATATAAGAATTAGTAAAGTAAGTTAAAAGCTTTATTTAACATTTTTAAATTAAAATAAATACTTAAAGGACAAATGTTATCATATTAAAGCTTAATAAAACATGCGTAATTTAAATAACTAATGTGTATGACAAGTGTTGAATTTTAAACCACGTGTCAATTTATTTTCTTTTATTTTAATAAAATCAAATTTCAGCCTATGTACATTGTTTTCTCATTCATCATTTTCTTTTCTATTTTTTTTACTCAAACTAAGAAGAAAACTTAAACAACTCTTCCTTTTCAAATCTGAAAATCAATTTCCTCAAACCCATTTCTCAAAGTAAAACCAGAAATGCAAGCATTCTTTCAATCTGTAATCAAACCTGTAATGCAATAGCAAAATCAAAAGCTTGCATCATCTTCGAAACTAAATCTGTAATCTCATTTTCAAATCAAAACAAATGCCTGCATTTCCTCAAACCATAAATCATCAACCTGTAACCAAGTTTGCAAATCAAAAACAAAAGACTGCAAGACATTTGCTTCAACTCTGAAACAATCTGGAATCAAACCTGTAATTTTCAAATTATTAGCCAGCAAGCAGACTTGAATTTCAAACAGATGCAAGATCAAAATCCAGTAACAAACATTCAAGTTTACAAAAACAAATCAATTCAACAACCTGGAAATCAAAGAAGCAATTCAAATTCTTCTTCAAATTCCAGATTTTTTTTTTGCTTAAACCCTGTTCACTGACCTCTGTTTCATGCATGCCAGGTGAGTAACATTTTTATTATAAAAAACTTAAGTAAATATGGTTGCATATTAATTCTCTGGAAATAAGAATGTTTTGTGTGTTTCTTTTATATAAGTGAATTATCTGGATGTTTTATGAGTGCATTGTTGTTGTATTTGTGTATCTCTATTACAGTTCCATGCACAGGTTTTATGATCAAAATTTATATTCTCCTGAACCAATTGTTGTTAGGACTTGTGATTCAAATAAAATTTGTTTGTTTGGTCAAGAAGTAAAGTTTAAAATTTGATTTAAATAAATCAAATTTAAGTCCACTCTGGAAAACTCAGTAGGAAAGTGCAAGCTTGATAAATGTTAAATTTCAAACATATTAATACACTGATTTAAGTACATAATCTGAAATTTTACTCAAAATCATGATTTTTTAAACTAAAATCATAATTTTTGGATTAAAGTTGTAAGAGCATTTTGGGGTTGAAGGGAAAATAGAAATCTGGTGGTTTTTGATGATCTTAGAGGTCTATAGGGTCGAGGTTTTCTCTGGTGATGCAATGATGATTAGAGAGTAAGGGAAAATTGTCAGAATGACGATCAAAGTGCCGTAGTGTTGGCGGTGATGGTTTTAAGCCTGTAACCCTAGTTTCTAGACTTGGTTAGAAATTCGATCACTGTGGAGTCTATGGTGGATCGAGTTGCATGGGGTCTGGGAATTGTTAGCATGGTGGTTGTCGAAGTTGTGGCCGGTGGCTCAGCATTTCTGGTGATCAGAGTGACGAGAATGAGATAATTCCAAGTTTCTATGGTGTTCCAGTTTTGTGCTATGATGCTCGATCTTGATTTCGAGATGATGGTGAAGGTCTGATGGTCGGGTTAGGGTTTGTGGATGATTGTCGACTTGCTCGATGGTGTGTTGTCGACCGAAGATGGTTGGCGGCACCGTGCATATGCACGGTGCATCTTCTTTTATCCGGTGAGTCTGGATTAAAGGGAAGGAGGCACACAAAGTTTTCTCGAGTAGATTGTGTGAATTGCTCGAAGTCGTTGGATGTTTGACTCGGCGGTTTTAAGTATGGGCTCGGGTCAGTGATTGTTACAGGTTTTTTTAAAACCTGTCAGTGGTTTTAAAATTTAAACTGAAATTAAAAATTGAAAACCAAATTTAAACAAGGTTTAAATACAAGTTTTTAAGCTTGGTTTCCAATTAAATTTGGTATCTTTGTTTTAAAAAAAATAAAGTTTTATTAAATTTAAACATCTTTTAAATGTTAAAGTATATTTTAAAAGTGGTTTGAATTTAAATTGAATTTGGTTTCTTAAAACTCTTGTAAATTCCTTTTATAAAATAAATATGTAATGTAAAAGGTTTTTAAATTGTTTTTAAACTGTGTTAAAGTTAAAATTGTATTTATTTTAAATCTTAAATTTAAAATGAAATTAATAGTAGATGTAAAAGTAAATTGTTTTTAAATGCTTTGTTAATGATAATTTAATCATTAATAAAAAAATGTTCTATATTAAAAGTTAATTAAGATTTAATGATTTATGATTCATTAAATTATTAAGGTAATTAAGATGGATAATTAATTAACTTAATTAATGAATGATTGGATTAATTAATTAATTAATTAATCAATTAAGGGTTTAATTTAATTAATTAAAGGTTTAAGTAAATTAATTAGGAATTAATTAATTTGTAATTAAGAAATCATTAATTAGATAAGATTAGTTTATTAATTTATGATTAAGAATTAATTAATCAAGTAATTAAAGATTAATAAGTTACAATTTAATACTTAATTAATTAAATAATTAGAGGTTAATTAGTGGGTTATTAAAGATAAATTAAATTGTAATTAATAATGATTAATCTAAATTTAATTACTTAGGAGATGTAATTAAAGATTTGTTAATAGTTAATGAAGATCATTAACTTAAGATTATTAAATAATTAATTAATGTGATTAATTTTAATAATTAGTTAGATTAATTAATTTGGAATAATCATTTATAGAATTGGTTAAGTAATGAAAGTAATTAAGGAATTAATTACTCATTGTAATTAATTAAGTTTATTGTGATTAGTTTAAGTTAATTAATTAAGTTTAACTAATTTTAGATAATCACTAGATGATGGGTTAAGTATAATTACTTAATGTAATTAATGAAGTGAAATTACTTAGTGAAGTGAAATTACTTAGTGAAGTAATTAGTGATGGTAAATTACTGGATGTAATTAATTGAAGTATGGAAATAGTTTGGATTAATTACTTTGTGTAATTAATATAAAGGGTAATTACTTAGTGGAAGTAATTAATAATTAATTAATTAGTGTAATTAATTTAAAAATTGATTAATAATGTTATTTGAAGATAACTAAGTGATGTAATTAATTAAGGGTAATTAATTACAGAATGGGATTAATCAAGGATGATTAATAAATATAATGAATTAAAGATTAATTATTAGATGTAACTAATTAAGGAGTAATTTATTTATTTAATAAAGTAATTAAGGGTAGGTAATTACTGTTTGTGATAAATCAAGATTGATTAATAATTATGGTTAATAATTAATTAAAAAGTAATTAAGGATCATTAATTAATGTAATTGATTAATGTAATTAATGAAAGTAAACAAAGATTAATTACTGTAAATGGTTAAGAATAATTAATTTGTGTAATAAATTAAAAGATAATTACTTTATGTAATTGAAGATAATTAATCAAGGATGATAAATTTTAATGGATAATTAAAGGATGATTAATTAATTTGTTTGTAATTAATTAACGTTAGGTAAGCAGGATTAAGGGTGATTGAAGTAATTAATTTAATTGGTTTAAATTAATTAGAAATGGTACGACTAATTTATCTTGCTGCTGATGAATGATTGGAAAATATTGTATGCCTTAGATTGATTGATATCTCGGATGGGTGATATGATATGTTGGATTTAAACTGAGATAATATGGTTATCTATCGATGATGAGTTAATGTGTATAGGTGACACCCTGTGTTTGAAATTTGAATTGTGTTTCACTTGCAAAACGTGGGTTAAGATGGTATTGAATTCGAAGAGACCGGAGTTGGGTATTAGTAAATACCCGAAACCACTTTGATTTGTAATCTATAATAACTCTGTACAGATTTGATATGTGAAATCAATAGACTGGAATGGAATGACTTAAGTGAATTGGACCCTTTAATCTAAATTTTGGTACTTAGAAATTGATGTGGGAAATAAGTAGTGTCTATAACAACTTGTGAAGTCGTAAATTAACACAAGGTACCCCGGGTTTATATAAGTTGTATGCTTTTGTATTCTATGATAGATGAGTTTACTCATGCTAGTTTCTAGCCTGACCCGGGTGTTACTTCGATGTAATGCTCGGGTCAGATCGAGTGTTATAGATTTTCAGGTTAGGACGTTCTGGAGCTCAGGAGGCGAGCTAGATGGCAGGAACGTATGGAGTGTATCCGCTGTGTTATGTTGTTGTATCTCTGGGACAAGTTATTTTAAACTATCCAGTGACTGTGAAATGTTGTAACTCTGATGTATTGAAATTGTAAATTTACTGATGCAGCTTTCTTTGCGTAAATAATATTATTAGATATTATATTTTATCCTGTGAATGTGTGGTTCTGAGTTTGGTTTTCTGTTTCTTCTTCTTCTTTCTCTTTCTTCTTTCCTAACTATCTAGAAATTACGGATCGAAATTTCCAAGTCATTACTCTGGGTATCAGAGCATGTTAAGAGAGAACCTTGGCTCTGGTGGGATTACACATTAAGGATGGGGTCAATGGTACCCCAGAATGAGTTGAGAGTGTGTGTGTGTGTGTGTATGAGAGAGTACTTGTTATTTTCTTATATTTTAAATGATTTTATATAAGAATATATTTTGATATATAAAGAAATATTATTTCTAATAAATATTAAGGTAATTGGTTCTTGAATTATTGGAATTAAATTAAGTGGTAGTAGATATACAACCAAATTTAAATTGAATAAAGATAAGTTTTAAATAGATTCAAACTGAAATTAAATTTGGAGAAGAAATTTTCAGAATAAGATAATAGGGAATTGATTTCCAGTTGTAATAAACTTGGTCATTATTCTAAAATGATGAAATGTTTTAGGGAAGTAAAACAATTATGGAAGTATGACTTATAAATTGAAACTGAAGATAATCTAAATTGTGAAGTTTTAAATCTGGTTCCAGAACTTGAAAATTGTTTCAAAGTGATAAATAAATAATAAATAATATTATTTAATGCATTTGAATATAAGGGCCATATTTCAAACAAGAGTTGTTTGAAAATTTAATGAAATTTGTTTGAATAAAAACCAAAGGCGGTTTAAAATTTAAAGATAACTTGGTGTGTAAAGGAAACAATATGTATATATGGAAAATATACATAATATCAAAGATGGTTTGAAATAAACTCTTAAATGTTGAGTTTTAAATCTGAAATGAGATGTGATACCCAAAGTGATAAGTTTTTGAACTTAATAAGTGGAAAGATTATCAACGTGAAGTTCAAAATTTGAAATGTGAATTCAAATTTGAGTAGGGTTGACTGGATTAAGTAAATTGAATTTAACTTTTGGAAAGTTAAATAAGTTTAGAACAAACAACCTGAATTGAAATTTCAACATGAAATTGGAATTTAACTTGGAAAATTAAATGGTTAATTTGAATTGGATTAATTTGAAATGAAATTGAAGTTGAATGAGTTCAAATTCAAATGAGAATTGGGATTAATTCAAACAGGAATTGATATGAATTGAAATTGGTTCAATTTGAAATTTATCTGAATTAATTGAAATTGTGATTAAAGTTGAATAAGTAAATTCAAATGGAATTTGATTTGAATTTAGGAAAGAAATTGAGGATCAATTCAACTTGAATTGGGGTTAAATCAATTTCAATGGCAATTAAAGTTATTTAAATTTGAATTGAGTCAATTTAATTGGAAGTGGAAATTAAACTGAATTAATGAGGATTAAAGCAACTGTCATTAAGTGAGTAGAAACCAAATAAATGTGAATAGAAAGAAAATTGATTTGTCTAATAATCAATAAAGATAAATACATAGGATGTACGTATATTATTCTATTCGTATAGTGATTTGATCCGGATTCGAGCACAGAATTTCGAGATAGTTTACCGATCCGAGTTGGGATTTTTCACTCGATTTTCGACGGCGAACCTGGATATGGATTATTGATTGGTTCTATATATTCTCTATCATAGTTATGGATATGTAAGGAGAATGATGGATTCTGATCAAGAAACCAGATCTGAGTCCGCACTAGGAAGTCGGGTGGACGATACTAGTTCGGAAGTGAAATTGTATGATCGAGTGAGCGAACAGATTAATATTGCATACGGATGATATGTGTACCTCGTATGGGCTTGAATGAAATTGATATTGTAATTTGTGGATAAAAACTGTAAAATGATTTTGAAATAAAAAGTATATTTTGTGAGATATATGATAAAATAAAGGGGTGATTGGATATTTCTATAATAGAAATTTACTTTACGGAAGTAAATGATATGGTGAGTGGTTTTGTAAAGAGTAATCAAATTTGAATATTTGATTTGAATAAACAAAGTTATATATCTTTGTTATAAGAGATAAAACTCCCCTTGTTGAATCTATAGCCAGAAGAAAGGATTTTAAAAATATTTGAAGTAAAAAAGGGGTTTTATACAAGTTTGGAAATGACCCAAAGATTTTTCAAGGTTATATATATCTATATATATATATAATGGATCTTATGAGGATTTTGGAGGAAAGGTTTTTGGAACCTATAGATTTTGGAAAGGCTTTTGATTTTTGGATAAAATCAATATTGGGATTTGGAAAGCCCTGTTTCAGAATTATCGATTTTGGGATAATTAATTTTGAGAAAGTAGATTTATATGGGATTCATACTAGGTGTATGATAAGGAAGATACTATGTGTGTATAGTATAAAGTGTTTTGAAAATGGCTTTGGAGAAAAAGACGCTCCCTTGGAATGAACTTCCCAGGAGTGCCACAGGGTGGTACTGCCTTGAACCCTAAGGGGGGTTCTAAAGTTGATCTTGTGAGGAGTCCGAACAAAATTAGTTCCTGAGGATTTTGTGCAGTGTGTAGCGAAAATCGATGGCGCTGATGTCTACAGAGGCATTTGGGTTATGCTGTGACGACAGTGTAACTCGATATCACTGCGATCTACTACAAACCATAGCGAAAGTCGTGTGTGCCACAGAGAGCCAACAGTCTACGTTTGATTTTATATCGGTAGACTGCGACCTATGGTAACATAGCGAAAGTCGTGTGTGCTGTTGAGAGCCAACAGTCTTTGTTTGATTTTACATCGGTAGGCTGCGACCTATGTGGGAGTGGAGAAGTTTCATTTTTGGCAGCGAAAATTGAGGGTGCTTATGCCTACAGTCACATGGACTTTTGTTGTGATGGAAACGTAACCCTAGAATGTAACTGCGATCTGTTGTAGGTTCCATGGCGTAACCGAGGGGCGTGCAGTGCCTACAGTTACATGGACTTTTGCTGTGATGGCAACGTAACCCAGGATGTAACTGCGACCATGGATGGAGGTGAAGATTTCCAGAGCATTCTCACCAAAGATGTTTCCTCAATTCCAAAAAAATGTTTTCTATTATTTTCAATAAAATTATTTTTCAAGCATTTTCACTGGGTGTTGAAAATGGATCTGCCAAATACTTATGGATTTTCAGTCTAACGCCTGATCAACGTTTGACCGAATTTCTGCGATAACAATGATGGACTGGTTGAGACATCGAGTTATAAAAAGTATATCTATAAAAACTATTTTATAATGTTTTTAAAGTGTTTTAAAAATTTATCGAAGGGTAATTTTTCTAATAATAAGAATTGAATAAATTCTGGCTTCTTTCCTTTTCGAGGACGAAAAGCTTCTAAGGGGAAGGAATGTGATGACCCGGAATTTTGGGCAATATCAATTTAATAGTCTGTATAAAAATTAAATTGATTTGATAATTTGTGTTGATAAAATTTGAATTATTTAATAATCCAATTAAATAAATATCTAATTGGTGAATTTATCTTTTAAAAGCAAATAAAATGTTTCTATTTATAATGTGTGTGTATATATATATATTTGTATATATTGTAAATAGAAAAGCTTGCTTTGAATTAAATAAATAAAATCTTGTTTTCAAAATCTAATATACATTTTGATAATTTTGGAATTATGATTTATTTAATATATAAGTTTTCAAAGCTATTTAATAAATAACTATATAGTTTTAAAATACATAAGATAAATGTTTAATTTTTTAAAAATAGATTTTTAGCTTAAGTTTAAATATAAATGAAAATTTTCATTTATTTCTTTTTAAATATTACTTGATAAATATGATTTGAAAATAGAAGTTTAAAATACAATATAGCATATGATATATTAATTCATTTAATAATAGAAGTAATTTATAATATCTTTCATAAATTATTTAAAATGGTTAAATTTGTTATTTTCAAATAATAATTATAATACTTAGTTTTTATAAACATAAATAGATTTTATAGAAATAGAAATGTTTAAATTGAATATGTTATTGATTTTAAATTGAATTATATAATTTAATTTGAATTTAAAGTTTTGAAATTCAAAAGAATAGATATTTAAAAATAGTTGGATTTAAAATATTTGTATAAACTTTTAATTATATATATAATTAGTTTTTATTTATATTTTCTTTAAAGTAATTTATATATATATATACAAGAAATTCAAATATACATTTATATAAGAATTAATAAAGTAAATTAACAGCTTTATTTAACATTTTTAAATTAAAATAAATACTTAAAGGACAAATGTTATCATAAAGCTTAATAAAACATGTGCAATTTAAATAACTAATATGTACGACAAGAGTTGAATTTTAAACCAAGTGTCAATTTATTTTAGCTTTTCTTTTAATTTAATAAAATCAAATTTCACCCATGTACGTTGTTTTCTCATTCACCATTTTCTTTTCTATTTTTTTACTCAAAACTAAGAAGAAAAGTTAAACCACTCTTCCTTTTCAAATTTGAAAATCAATTTCCTCAAAGTAAAACCAGAAATCCAAGCATTCTTTCAATCTGTAATCGACCGGTAATGCAATAGCAAAATCAAAAGCTTGCACCATCTTCAAAACTAAATCTGTAATCTCATTTTCAAATCAAAACAAATGCCTGCATTTTCCTCAAGCCAGAAATCATCAACCTGTAACCAAGTTTGCAAATCAAAAACAAAAGACTGCAAGACATTTGCTTCAACTCTGAAACAATCTGGAGTCAAACCTACAATTTTCAAATTATTAGCCTGCAAGCAGACCTAAGTTTCAAACAGAAGCAAGATCAAAATCCAGTAACAAACATTCAAGTTTACAAAAACAAATCAATTCAACAACCTGGAAATCCAAGAAGCAATTCAAATTCTTCTTCAAATTCCAGATTTTTTTTTTGCTTAAAGCTTGTTCACTGGCCTCTGTTTCATGCATGCCAGGTGAAGGTGAGTAACATTTTTATTAAAAATAACTTAAGTAAATATGGTTGCATGTTAATTCTCTGGAAATAAGAATGTTTTGTGCGTTTTTATTTTTATAAGTGAATTATCTGGATGTTTTATGAGTGCATTGTTGTTGTATTTGTGTATCCCTATTACAGTTCCATGCCCAAGTTTTATGATCAAAATTTATATTCTCCTGAACCAACTGTTGTTAGCACTTACGATTCAAATAAAATTTGTTTGTTTGGTCAAGAAGTAAAGTTTAAATTTGGTTTAAATAAATTAAATTTAAGTCTGCTCTGGAAAACTCAGTAGGACAGTGCAAGCTTGATAAATGTTAAATTTCAAACATATTAATACACGATCTAAGTATATAATCTGAAAGCTTATTCAAAATCTTGATTTTTAAAACTAAAATCATAATTTTTAGATTAAGGTTGTAAGAGCAGTTTGGGGTTGAAGGGAAAATAGAAATCTGGTGGTTTCTGATGATCTCAGAGGTCTGGAGGGTCGGGGTTTTCTCAAAGATGCCGTGATGATCAGAAAGTAAGGGAAAATTGTCAGAATGATGATCAAAGTGATATAGTGTCGGCGGTGATGGTTTTAAGCCTGTAGACCTAGTTTCTAGACTTGGTTAGAAATTCGATCACTATGGAGTCTATGGTGGATCGAGTTGCATGGGGTTCTGGGAATTGTTAGCATGGTGGTTGTCGAAGTTATGGCTGATGGCTCAGCATTTATGGTGATCGGAGAGACGAGAACGAGATGATTCCAGGTTTCTATGGTGTTCCAGTATTGTGCTATGATGCTCGAACTTGATTTTGAGATGATAGTGAAGATCTGATGGTCGGGTTAGGGTTTGTGGATGATTGGCGGCACCGTGCATGTGCACGGTGCATCTTCTTTTATCTGGTGAGTCTAGGTTGAAGGGAAGGAGGCACTCGAAGTTTTCTCGAGTAGATTGTGTGAATTGCTCGAAGACGTGGGATGTTTGACTCGAGGGTTTTAAGTGTGGGCTCGGGTCAGTGATTGTTACAGGTTTTTTTAAAACCTGTCAGTGGTTTTAAAATTTAAACTGAAATTAAAAATTGATAACCAAATTTAAACAGGGTTTAAATACAAGTTTTTAAGTTTGGTTTCGAATTAAATTTTGTATCTTGGTTTTAAACAAAATAAAGTTTTATCAAATTTAAACATCTTAAAATGTTAAAGTATATTTTAAAAGTGATTTGAATTTAAATTGAATTTGGTTTCTTAAAACTCTTGTAAATTCCTATTATAAAATAAGTATGTGATGTAAAAGGATTTTAAAATTTTTTAAACTTTGTTAAAGTTAAAATTGTATTCATTTTAAATCTTAAATTTAAAATGAAATTAAAATTAAATGTAAAAGTAAATTGTTTTAAATGCTTTGTTAATGACAATTTAATCATTAATAAGAAACTGTTTTGTATTAAAAGTTAATTAAGATTTAATGATTTATGATTCATTAAATTATTAAAGTAATTAAGATGGATAATTAATTAATGATTTGGATTAATTGATTAAGTAATTAAGGGTTTAATTTAATCAATTAAAGGTTTAAGTAAATTAATTAAGAGTTAGTTAATATGTAATTAAGAAATCATTAATTAGATAAGATTAGATTATTATTGTATGATTATGAATTGATTAATCAAGTAATTAAAGATTAATTAAGTTATAGTTTAACACTTAATTAATTAAATACTTAGAGATTAATTAATGCGTTATTAAAGATAAATTAATTTGTAATTAATAATGATTAATCTAGGTTTAATTACTTAGGAGAAGTAATTAAAGATTTGTTAATAGTTAATGAAGATCATTAACTTAAGATTATTAAATAATTAATTAATGTGATTAATTTTAATAATTAATTATATTAATTAATTTGGAATAATCATTTGTAGAATTGGTTGTATAATTACTTAATGAATGTAATTAAGGAATTAATTACACATTGTAATTAATTAAGTTTATTGTGATTAGTTTAAGTTAATTAATTAAGTTTAATTAATTTAAGATAATAATTTGATGATGGGTTAAGTATAAATACTTAATGTAATTAATTAAGTGAAATTACGTTGTGAAGTAATTAGTGATGGTAGATTACTGGATGTAATTAATTGAAGTATGGAAATAATTTGGGTTAATTACTTTGTGTAATTAATATAGAGGATAATTACTTATTGGAAGTAATTAATAATTAATTACTTAGTGTAATTAATTTAAGAATTAATTAATAATGTTATTTGAAGATAATTAAGTGATGTAATTAATTAAGGGTAATTAATTACAGAATGGGATTAATTAAGGATGATTAATAAATATAATGAATTAAAGATTAATTATTAAATGTAATTAATTAAGGAGTAATTAATTTATTTAGTAAAGTAACTAAGGGTAGTTAATTACTGTTTGTGATAAATCAAGAGTGATTAATAACTATGGTTAATAATTAATTAAAAAGTAATTAAGGATCATTAATTAATGTAATTAATGAAAGTAATTAAAGATTAATTACTTTAAATGGTTAAGAATAGTTAATTTGTGTTATTAATTAAAGGATAATTACTTTATGTAATTGAAGATAATTAATCAAGGATGATTAATTTTAATGGATAATTAAAGGATGATTGATTAATTTGTTTGTAATTAATTAATGTTAGGTAAGCAGGATTAAGGGTGATTGAAGTAATTAATTTGATTTGTTTAAATTAATTAGAAATGGGAAGACTAATTTATCTTGCTTATGAATGATTGGAAAATATTGTATGCCTTAGATTGATTGATATCTCGGATGTATGATGTGATATGTTGGATTTAAACTGAGATAGTATGGTTATCTATCGATGATGAATTAATGTGTATAGGTGACACCCTGTATTTGAAGTTTGAATTGTGTTTCACTTGAATAATGTGGGTTAAGATGGTATTGAATTCGAAGAGACGGGAGTCGGGTATTAGTAAATACCCGAAACCACTTCGATTTGTAATCTATAATAATTCTGTATGTATTTGATATGTGAAATCAATAAACTGGAATGGAATGATTTAAGTGAATTGGACCCTTTAATCTAAATTTTGGTACTTAGAAACTGATGTGGGAAATAAGTAGTGTCTATAACAACTTGTGAAGTCGTAAATTTATACAAGTTACCCCGGTTTTATATAAGTTGTATGCTTTTGTATTACATGATAGATGAGTTTACTCACGCTGGTTTCCAGCCTGACCCGGGTGTTACTTTGATGTAATTATCGGGTCAGAACGAGTATTACAGATTTTTAAGTTAGGATGTTCTAGAGCTCAGGAGGCGAGCTGGATGGCAGGAACGTATGCAGTGTATCCGCTATGTTATGTTGTTGTATCTCTGGGACAAGTTATTTTAAACTGTCCAGTGATTGTGAAATGTTGTAACTCTAATATATTGAAATTGTAAATTTACTGATACAGCTTTCTTTGTGTAAATAATGTTATTTGATATTATATTTTGTCCGCTGCGAATGTGAGATTTTGAGTTTGGTTTTCTGTTTCTTCTTCTTCTTCCTCTTTCTTCTTTCCTAACTATCTGGAAATTATGGGATCGAAATTTCCAAGTCATTACTAATATCTATTATATGCTTGTGCAGGTGTAGCATGTTAAATTTATTGTATTAATAAATGCGACAAATAGTGCAATTGCAAGTAACATTAATGCTTCGCATATTTTAGTTTACAGTTATTTAAGTGGGCACTATTAAATGACTATATCGTCGTTAAGTGAAATACTAATTCCACAATAACATATTATATCTTTCACATGTGAACAATATATGGTGTTTGTTATGGATACTCATATGTACTTCATCTATCAAACAAGAAGTATATTGGTTAATCTAGACTCTCTTTTATATGTACTTGATTCCATTATGGCTATGAATTTGTATCATCGATTTAGTTTCTACATGTTGCAGTAAATGAAGATATTAAGGTTAAGTCTGGTTCAAGACCTTCGGACAAGGCTCTTTTTGATGATCTTGTTTTCCTTCCTCTTGTAGAGAAATATGCAGCGGTATGTGCTTTATATTATTCTATGTTTAATATACTTTATCATCATCATTAGAATGCATAATACGTGTTGTGTCTCCAACAACAAAGCTATTTTGTTGTCAATTGAAAGTTCCTTTTCTTGATGCTTTCTTCTTTCTTGTTCAAACAGTTGAATGATGGTAAACTTTGATTCATGTCAATTGAGTGTTCCCTTTCTAATCCTTTTTTCTTGTTCTTTTGGTAAAATGGAGCTTTTATATTTATGATCGTGGCGTTTTGCTTCGAGCATGAATTTGCAGTTTTACCAAAGGCAGAAGCACAACTGTCTTCTAACTAACGATGAGATGCAGAAACTGGAACTGCTAAAGAATTTTATGGCTAAGGTATGTCACTTTCTCTATAACTTCAAGTATAAGACACATCATAAGGTCGATACACAGTGAGGTATATATATAGAGATCTAAGTAGTTAATATCGGTATCCGACACGTATCGGTCAAGTACCAATATGAGATATTTTAAAATATCTTAGTAATATTGGTAAAATATGGGTCATGCATAGACCATATTATGAACGATATTGTACTAAGTTATAATATTGTATTAATGTTAGGTACTCAAATATTTGGATAACTAATTCTAAGTTAGTATCGAAGACCGATTGTATAAACTTTATAGATTACAATCTGTTTGTTGAGATATTCTATTTAATAAAATTATAATACAAGCTCATAAAAACCAAAAAAATTGTATAACATATGTCCTTATTATTTTCTTCACTTTTATACTATAACCACTGTTTCTTCATTCATACCATCATCTATATTGCTTTGCCTTATTTCTATATTTATTATTTCGTCGTTTTTAATCTCACTTAATTTATCGGAAAAGCAATGTTGATTTGATACCAATTATTACTTTTGCTCATTCTTAACAATATGTCAAATATTTTTAATTTACCGCTCTCCAATGTTTAATTTAGATGCATGATAATAACTAATAAAATGAATTTTCATAAGCTAACTTACCGATCAAAAATGATGAACAAAAAATAACTAAAAAGAGAAGTGGGTCTTTCATGATCTTGTCTTTACTGGTAAAGTCTTCAAGGAAATTAAAAATATATAAAATAATGAAATAAGCAGAGTTTTCCTTATTGAAAAAATAATGAAGAAGCCTAAAAATATATGGTTAAAACTAAAAAACTAGTGCATTGGGATTTCTAATATGGTTTACAAATTGTTATTCGCCCTACACACAAAAAAATACTGAAAATGCGAAGATATATATTTATAAAGATATTTTCTCCGATGCATAAAATAACGATGTCCTTGAAAATAATCGGGTATTTTACACTAAATATCGGAGCGGTATATCGGTAATGATATTTTAAGTGATATCATGAAAAAATATCGACTTAAAGACAATGTGAGATACATCACTGATATTATCCTATATTAACAATATAGGTAGGGATATCTTATAAATTTTGTGATAGCCACTGAAATATTATAAGCTTGAAATTATATTAATTTCGCAATGTTAAACCAAAGAAAGAAAATAATGAGACAATAAATTAATTCATTGATTATGCATGATAGGTTTTGTTTTTCTCAAGGAAATACAAAAGTTTATTCTTTGTTGTGCGATTTGTTACTCAATCTGAAATATACTATCATTTTCCATAAGAAGCAGGCGAACCTGAATAAAAAGGAACAATGATTTATGTATGATGAGATCAAGTAATTCTTTTGACTAGTTTTGTAAGAGGGAGGGGTGATCAATCCCTCTCGGAAGAAAAATAAGATCTTGCAATTTGGCGTGATAGAACAAACAGATAATTATAGATCACAGAAAAAAATATAGAGACAAGAGAGAACACACAGATTTATAGTGGTTCCACTATCGCGAGATAGTGTACGTCCACTTAAATGGGGAAAAGCTTTATTACTATTTGAAGAGGTTACAGAGTAAAGAAATGAAGAAAAATAAACAAGAGATTGTTCTCTCACATCTGATATCTTAACATTCTCGATGCCTCTCTTTATATATATAGAGAAAAGTTACTTAGGGATGAAGCAATTGATTTACGTAAATAAATCAATTCATGGAATAATAATATTCCCATTAATTGCCTTGCCATGTAATTGATTGGTAATATTCCATTTTCTCCATCAATCAATTATTTTCCTATTTGATTCCTTTTATTTCTCCTTTTATAAAATATGGCAATCAAATATATATGGAAAATATCTCCAAATCTCTATCTCTTTAATTTCTCTTTCCATTTCCTTCATGCACAAAACGGGTAACTAAATACCTAGAATATCTCCAAAATCTATTAATTTTGGAAATATTGTATCACCAAAAAAATCATAATAATCTCCACCTTGATACAATATCTCTTCCAAACCAAGATACTCCAAAATGAATGCTTCCCAATGAGTTCCTGCAAAAGTCACCTCTCATTGCACTTTGTTAATGAACTCCGGCAAGGCCACCGCCCACCAACAAAGTGCTGGAAACACTCCAAAAAAATAAGGCAGACGTTATGCAACCAAAAAATAAACTCATATCTCTTCATACAAGAAGAATGTCACATCTTCTCTTAACTTCAACCAAGTTACTTTCTTTCCCATAGTGCCACCATGTGGCACCTAGCACTTCATCAAGTGAATCAAGTTCGAGCAATGCTCGAACTTAGTAGCAGGTAAGGCCTTCGTAAACATATCTTCTGCATTGTCATTTGTATGAACCTTCTAAAGGCGAACAAACTTCTCTTCATTCATGGCTTCTTCAAGGCTTAATGGTTCATCATGAACAACATGTAAAGCATACTCAAACTGATCATCGAGGCTCAAATTTGCATAATCCCAATCTCCATATCTAATTGGAGCTCTCTTTGGTCTCTGACTAGCCCGAATGACTATATCGCCTGACTCTCCTTCAGCTCCACCTTGAACTCCATCTTGAGCTGAATCCTCTCTAGCTTCATGACCATCTCCATCACTACTAGAGGAAATCTGTGGACTATCATGTGATGTATCATCAACTGTTCTATCACTATTGCCAATAGTAATAGCTGTACTTTGGGTTTGAAAGTTGGGAATCTTGGTCTTTTCGACCTTCTCATCAACTGAATCTGAACCGTCTGATAAACCTTCCAAAGGTTTAAACATTCCTGACTCGTCAAAAGTCACATGTCTGGAGTGTATAACTTTCTTCGTAACTGGATTCCAAATTCTGTATCCTTTTATTCCATCTGTATAACCAATAAAAACACACTTGGAGGCCCTAGGCTCCAACTTATCTTGTCCTGTATTGTAAACATAAACTGGACATCCAAATATACGAAAATAACTTAATAAAGAGCTTTTACCTCTCCATAACTCCTCTGAAATCTTCCCACCAATGGCTGAGCATGGAATCCGTTTAATAATATGTGCTGCAGTCGAAACAGCTTCAGCCGAAAAACCCTTAGACATACCCGCAGTCAATATCAAGCAACGGGCCTTCTCAAGTAGAGTCCTATTCATCCTCTCAGCAACCCCATTGGATTGCGGATCACCAGGTGTAGTAAAATGTCTTCTAATACTGCGTTGTCTGCAGTAGTCGAGGAACTCTTTGGAGACATATTCACCACCATTATCGGATCTAAGAATCTTCAATTTCTTTCCTGTTTGGTTTTCAACAAGAGCTAACCAAACCTTAAAATTCTGAAATACTTCCGACTTAGCTTTCATTACATACACCCAAACCTTGCGCGAGTAGTCATCAATGAATGAAACAAAATAATAAGCTCCACCAATGGAAGCAGTAGTGTATGGCCCCCAAACAACTGAATGTACATAATCAAGTACACTCTTAGAAGTATGCATACTGTCACCAAAAGAAACTCTGGTTTGCTTTGACAATACACACTCCTTGCAAAAGTTCAACTTGTTGAAGATTTCTCCCTTGATCTTTTTCTTCTTACGAAGCAACTCTAAGTTCTTCTCCGAAGTATGACCTAGTCTCATATGCCAAAGCTTGGTAGCATCCAAACTTTTAGAACTATCAACTCCAACACATAATTCTCCATGAACAGTGGTATACAGATTTCTTAACATAACACCCTTCATCAATACAAGTGCCTCTCTAGAAACTCTCAAACCATCTTTGACAATGGTTATCTTGCATCCCAATGATGCCAATTGGCCTAATGATATCAATGACTTCCGAAGACCAGGAACATAGCGAACATCTGAAAGTGTGCGAACAATCCCATCATACATGCGAATGCGAACTGAACCAACTCCCATAGACTTACATGTAGCATCGTTCCCCATAAGGATGGAACTTCCTTCTTTAGCATCAAAGGAAGAAAAATAATCCTTATTAGGAGTCATGTGAAATGATGCTCCAGAATCTAATACCCAGTGGTCTGCAACATCTGATATAACCGTTGTCAATAAATCGCTATCATCTTTCTCCATCGCAATAGATGAAGAACCTTCAGTCTTCTTCTCCAGATCTGGGCAGTCTCTTCTCGAATGGCCTGATTTCCTACAATGATGACACCTTCCATCTTTTGACTTACCCCGCCAATGAGGCTTCCTAGAATTGGAACGCCCCCTATAATTCTTCACTTTCTTCTTTGCTCTTCCACTCTCAACAAATAAACCTGAACTACTATTACTTCCTCCACTACTATCACCAACACCAAACTCTTTCATCTGATCTCTCAACTCCTCACCGAGCAAACCTGTCTTCACATCATCTAATGTCAATGTATCTCTACCATAGATAAGGATGTTAGTGAAACCAGTGTATCGTTCTGGAAGCGAACACAACAGAATCATTGCTTTTTGTTCTTCATCAACTTTCAACTCAACAGACTTCATCTTCATCAACAGGTCATCAAACACACTTAGGTGTGTTTTAATTGAAGAACCTTCCTTCATTTTATAAGTGAAAAAAGTTTTCAATAGGATCAGATGGTTAGTTAGGGATTTATTCATGTAGAGGTCCTCCAACTTCTTCCAAATGCCTTTGGCTGTGGTTTCCTGACTGATTTCAGAAATTACATTCTTTCCCATAGCAAGATGGAGAGTAGTAAAGGCCCATTCTTCCATCTCTTCTAATTCCACTGATGACATATCAGCAGGCAGTGTCTCTGTATCAAATACTACTCGATGAACGCGATTTCTCCTCAAAACTGCTTTCATCATCCATTGCCATTTTTCAAAATCTCCTTCACCATTCCACTTCTCTATCGTCAACTGTGATCCTGAAGCCACATAGGAGCCTCTGACGTATGGAGCAACTACTGGCGCTAAAGTACTATTTGTACTATTTTCATCTCCTCCTGCCATTCTACCAAAACACCTTCTTTGCGAATCTAGCTCTGATACCAATTGTAAGCGGGGAGGGGTGATCAATCCCTCTCAGCAGAAAAATAAGATCTTGCAATTTGGCGTGATAGAACAAACAGATAATTATAGATCACAGAAAAATAATAATATAGAGACAAGAGAGAACACATAGATTTATAGTGGTTCCACTATTGCGAGATAGCGTACGTCCACTTTAATGGGGAAGAGCTTTATTACTATTTGAAGTGGTTACAGAGTAAAGAAATAAAGAAAAATAAACAAGAGATTGTTCTCTCACATCTGATATCTTAACATTCTCTATGCCTCTCTTTATATATATAGAGAAAAGTTACTTAGGGATGAAGCAATTGATTTATGTAAATAAATCAATTCATGGAATAATAATATTCCCATTAATTTCCTTGCCATGTAATTGATTGATAATATTCCATTTTCTCCATCAATCGATTATTTTCCTATTTGATTCCTTTTATTTCTCCTTTTATAAAATATGGAAATCAAATATATATGGCAAATATCTCCAAATCCCAATCTCTTTAATTTCTCTTTCTATTTCCTTCATGCACAAAACGGGTAACTAAATACCGAGAATATATCCAAAATCTATTAATTTTGGAAATATTGTATCACCAAAAAAATCCTAATAAGTTTGGTTTTTTCATACTTGATGGACAGAAGTTTTGGATATATAATAATGACCCCATTGTTAGCTTATTTTGTTAAAGCTTAATAATGACCAACGCATCTTTCAATCTTTTAAGGGGATTCATCGTAATGTCCAGCTTAACTTATTAGTAATACAAAGAAGTATTTCCAGGGAAAGCTATCAAATGTTAAAAAGGTATAGACTGCTTTTTTAACGCTAGAATATACAGTGTCTAAGTTATATCTCCTATGGTTTACACATATTGGAAGCAGGAAAATAAAGCATGGCGATTCAACCTCTATTATTACAGCATAATGTTTGGTCCTAATATTTATGGGTATAGCACCAAAAAGGTCCACGAAATTGTTTCGGTAATGAAAAGGATCAGTTAATCAAGAAGGATGTTCCTTGTAAGACCGACCAATTGAGTCATGTTTATACTTTCATTATCAAGCTTGATGGCATTTTAATTGATAATGAAGAGAAGCAATCTGGAAATATATATGATGATTAGGATATTCTCCCACCCAAGGAAAATCAAGGATCCTGAAGCTAAGAAAGTAAGCAAATTTAGAGTAATTTTGCTTCATAGTATATAATAACATCACTTATTTGCCGACATTTGGATGATTGTGTTCATCGGTCTGAAGATTGGGATGGCAAGAGACCAGAGGTGATTAAGGATGTTCAAAAATCTGATACAAGTCCCAATCTAGGAGTGGTTTTGTTTCTTTAAAAATATATTTGCTAAAAGTTTTATTTGATCTTGCTTTCATTTTATGAAGGGGTACGAGGACAAACCTAACTGTGAATAATGTGGATTACAAATCTTAAGGCTAGAATTAACACTAGAGGGGGGGTGAATAGTGTTTTAAGGAATTACTAAATCTTTTTGAGTTTGTATTAATTTGAACACAAATGTATGCAAAATTCAGACACAGATATGATCATAGAATCAAACACAGATGTAGAAATAAAGTAAAAGCAATAAAGGAAAGAACACATCAGATTTTATGCTGATTCGGAGTCACCCTACATCCAGTCCCGCACACAAGTACGGATTTCCTTTCAAAAGCAATTGTTACAATTACAAACCTCGATTTCAAGGCCACGAGGTACACCACTCCAGATTCACTATCCTCTGGGTAGAGATACATGATTTTACGGGCAACAAGTTCACCCAATTGATTTCCTAAGCTACAATCACACCTTTTCTCGCTTAATTGATTTTACAGGCTACAATCGCACCTTTTCTTGCTCGATTTATTACAAAGAAGCCTATAACTCTGAATAGCACTTGGATCTTGTTGAAGTAGTGATAGAGAATCAAACCATAGATGATCTAGTTAGATTCAATGATGATTTTGGCAGAGTATTGGTAAAAATGTGTATATGGAAATGTGGAAGAAGAAGAGGAGTAAAATCTAAGAAAATATATATCAAAATTCATTTATAACAGCCCCTATTTATAGTAGAACAATATCTATGTCCATTCGTGAAGGAATATGACGAATAGACACTTCTTTTAAAATTCAAAATTTTGAAATCAACTGCTACCTTGTCGACAAGGGGATGTTGGGGTTGCCGACATGCCAAAGCAATTTTTGGTAATTTGTTTCTCTTTGAAAATAACTTCTATCTTATATTAAAACTATTTTCAACTTTATAAATATACTTAACTATAGTTAAAATACATAAATAAGTATAGAGAATAATATTTTGGTATATATAAAATTTTATTATAATTTTATATTTAAATCTAAGTATAAATATTAAATGTTAAATATATTATAATTAACAGATAGTTTAAAACCAAGGATAATTTGATTTTGAAAATAAAGACTATGATGAGGCTAAAAGTATTTAAAATCAGGATAGATGTTTTTGATATTTTTTAAAAGGAATATTTTGAAATCATTTTGAAAATAAGATATAATTTTGTAAAACATTTGAATAAAAGTTAGTGGAAACAAAGCAATGTTCCACTAGATTTTTCGTAGGTTCCATCCTACTTAGGGTTCCATCCCTTTAACAGGCTCGAAGTGGATTCCATTCCACGAATAAATTGGATTTGAAGATGCCAGTGCTTTTCTAAGAGTTTTAACAAAATTACTACTTAAATTACTTATTATTGAAATCTTGAACTCTTGATAATCTTGATACTCATGAGTCTTCAATCTTGATATCTTGAATCTTTATACTGTACAGTCTTCATTTTTGGTACCTGCATGGTTAAATCCTGAATATACATATGTATCTAAACTATAATGTTAGTATTTATATTTTATAACAATTCCTTAGGTTGTTGTCATCAAAACCTACTTCTCAAGAATTAACAATCTCACCTTTTTTGATGATGACAACCTTTGTTTATAAAATATTACTTCTATCCTAATATCTCCCTCTAAAATTAATAACTCCCCCTTAATATATGCCTAACTATCCTATTTTATACTTCTCCCCCTTTGTCATCAACAAAAACTATCTTCAAACTATATAACTCCCCTTTACTATATAACAGGTGATTATTATGATAGTGTTATCATAAATAACCAACGCTTAATTCTAAAACTAAAACTTAGTCCTTAATAACTAACTATCCTAACTAAGAATCCATACATGATAATACTTATAATAGTGATAATTCAAATATAAAAACACAAATCATTTATTAATTATTTATTGTTATATTTACATTTGCATAGAAGACGAAAGTAAGAACATACAATAATAGGAAAGAGAGAAAGAAACTAATGTGTGTCCTTGAAGATGGGGGATCTATGAACCGAACAATTTGGGTAGTGGAAACAGAAATTTCCACATTGTTCGACTACATTTCCATCCTTGTCAAAGCACACTTGGCCAACGCAAACAACTTTGTCGTCATCTTTAGCATGCTCTTCTTCCATGAAAGCTTCTTCTTCTTCTTCCTCGTTGTCCTCTTGCACTTGATCTCTTGAGGATTCTTCATCAATCAAGATCGGATTAGCATGATTGTCCATTAGAAACTTTTGCAAATTTCTAAGGATTTTGCCTTGCCTTTCTTGTTCTTTGGCCATTCTAAGTTGCACCACTTGAATTTCAGTCATTAGTTGCAGTGCATCCTTCAAAGAATCCTCCATTTTGATTACTCTTGCGAGTGTAGTTCGTTGAAATGGTCTAGTAGAAGGAGAAGGAAACAGAAAGGTTGAATTTTTGTTTTATTTGGAAGAGGTGGCCATTGTTTAATTATTTTCAGAAGTTAGAATAGAGAGAGAATAGAAAGAATGATCAAAATTTCGAAATAAGAAGAATATATAACCACTTATTTGAATTTTGGTGGGAAAATTTCAAAAATTAAAAAAAATCGTTATATGTCGATAGGGGTAGAAGGGGGTTATCGACATGGTACTTGATATTTTCTTTGTTTGATTTTTAATTTAATTATACTTTGTTATTTATATTATATATTTCAGTTATAGAATAAATACCTAATTCTCTTCTTAATTTAGTAAATATAGATTCATTTAAGGGTTTTGTTAAGATATCAGCAATTTGGTTCTCGGAATTGATATAATCGAGCGTAATTACTTCCTTACTTATATTATCTCTGAGAAAATGATGTCCGATATCAATATATTTAGTTCGAGCATGATGAGTAGGATTTTTAGATAAATTTATTGCACTAGTATTATCATAATAAATTAGTGATTTTGAGATATTTAAACAAAAATCTTTTAAGTTTGTTGCATATATATTACTTGAGAACAAGCCAAAGCAGCAGAAATATACTCTGCTTCAGTTGTTGCCAAAGAAACTATTTTTTGCTTTTTACTAAACCAGAAAATCAGAGAATGCCCCAAATAAGCCATAATCAAAGGTGTGTTTAGCATATCTTATTATATGTTCTATGGCTTCTAAGTGGGTCTCTTTAGGTTGGGATTAATATCTTGCACAGAGACAAACACTATGCATGATATCAGGTCTACTAGCAGTGATATAGAGTAGTATCTAATCGTTTCTCTATATAATTTTTCATCTACATCTTTCGAGAGATCTTCTTTACTTAGGTACTCATTGGTCGCCGTTGGAGTGGGTTTTCCACTTGCAGTAGTCAAACCAAATTTACTAATTAGGTCTTTAGCATATTTTTCTTGACTAATAAAGATACCATTATCTAATTGTTTTATTTGCAATCCTAGAAAGAAGTTTAATTCACCCATATGACTCATCTCAAACTCTTTTGTCGTTACTTCAGAAAATTCTTTATTCATTTCAAAATTAGTTGATTCGAAAATGATATCATCTACGTAGTCTTGTACTAGTTGAATATCGTTTTTATTTCTTTTAATAAAAAGAGTATTATCTACTTTACCAATTTCAAAGTTTGATTGTAATAAGTAAGATCTTAGTCTATCATACCAGGCTCTAGGAGCTTTCTTAAGTTTGTAAACATGATTTGGTAATTTTTCATTTTCAAAAAGTGGTGGTTGTTCAACATATACTTCCTCTTTTACAAATCCATTAAAAAGGCACTTTTAACATCCATTTGAAATAATTTGAAATTATTATGATTTGCGAAAGCAAGTACAATCCTAATGGCTTCTAATCTTGCTACGGGAGCAAAGGTTTCATCACAATCTATTCCTTCTTCTTGAAAATAACCTTGAGCGACTAATCGGACTTTATTTCAAACAACCTCACCTTCTTCATTCATTTTATTTTTATAAACCCATTTAGTTCCTATTATAGTTTTATTTTCGAGTCTAGGAACAAGTTCCCAAACATCATTTCTAGTGAATTGATTTAGTTCTTCTTGCATAGCCAAAATCCATGAATCATCGGTTGATGCTTCTTTTGGATTTTTGGGTTCAATAGTTGATATAAAAGCTACATTGCACATTTTACTTAGTTGATTTCTAGTTGTAACAATAGATTGCACATCTCCTAGTATATTTTCTATAGGATGATTTTTTAAAAGTTTAACCCTTTTATTAGGATGATTAATTTCATTATTACTTTTAGTTGACTCTTGATTTTGAGTGATTAAATCCTCTTCATCATTTGTATCTTCAAAATTTTTGAAACTTTCATCAAATGAAACATGAATTATTCCTTCGATTGTGTTAGTTCTTAAATTAAACACTCTGTACGCTTTACTTCTGTTAGAATATCCAATAAAGATACCTTTGTCAGATTTAGGATCAAATTTATCTAAGTTATCTTTTGTATTTAAAATAAAAAATTTGCTTCCTAAAATTCTAAAATAAGATGACTTAGGTTTCTTTGAGTGAAGAAGTTCATAAGATGTCTTATCAATTAAAGGTCTAATTAAAATTTTATTTAAAATATTACAAGCGGCAGCAACAGCTTCTGCCCAAAAATACTTTGGTAATTTATTATCTGAAAGCATAGTTCTCGCACACTCTTGAATCGTCCTATTTTTACGTTCTACTACTCCATTTTGTTGTAGATTTCTTGGAAATGTAAAATTGTTAGTTATTCCCTTTTTATTATAAAATTCCTCAAATTTTTCATTTTCAAATTCGCCACCGTGATCACAACGGATAGATATAGTTTTTACATAAAGTTGATTTTGAATCCTTTTTGTAAAAAATTTAAAACATTCAAAAGTATCACTTTTATGTTTTAAAAATATTGTCCATGTAAATCTAGAATAATCATCTACAATTACAAAAACATATTTACTGTGATTTATTGACTGAATTTGAGATGAACCAAATAAATCAAGATGAAATAATTCAAGAGGTTTTGAAGTTGGAATCATATCTTTTAATTTAAAGGAACTTTTTCTAAGTTTTCCTAATTGACATGCATCACATAAACTATCCACTTTAAAATTCATTTTAGGGAGATCTCTTACTTGATCATGTCTTGACAGTTTTGATAAGAGTTTGAAATTAAAATGCCCATATCTCTTATGTCAAATCCAAGGGTCACTTGTAACGACCCGGTATTTTCAACCATTCGCATCCATTATAAGTGTATAGGTAGACACTCATGCCGGAATTGAATTGCTCAAAATACCGCGTTGTAAATAAAAATTTGGCAAATCTCAGGATATACAGTAAATAAAAATCACAGATCACAGACACAGAGTATATAAAAATGCAGCGGAAGAAAAAGAGATAGTAGTTCATGAAGCTACTATATAAATATGAGATACATCAGAGTTAAATAAGATACAACAGAAGAGTAACAGGATACATCAGATACAAATCAGATACATCACTGAACCACTGGATACTGAAACAAAATAGATGGCTGGATCTTCAAGGAAAGCTCCAACACCAAAGGTGAATCTAGAATGCTAACTCACTCAATCTGACCCGAGCGTAAAGCAAAACACAAAACCCTCGAGTCAGGACATAAATACTTATAAACTGTAAATCAACTCAAGTGAACAGTAACAAAATGCATCAGTAACTTAAAGGATGCTTGGGACCGCCCATCCTCTAAGGATCCGTTAAACTATTTACTATGTAGCAATATACGCTATATACGGTAGTGTCTAATCAGTAAAGTATAATCATATAGAAAATAGCGTTAAGGGGATGGTGAACCTTAACGCGGTCGGATCTTTAAAACCAAAATCGTAGTGGGCTCGATATAAGGATATGACACGGCACGCGAGGCAATGCCAGGGTGGATACACCATTTGCACTCCCGGACCAGTGGTGACGGCAAGCCAGCAGCTTCCGCCCACCTCGAACAATACCCCCGAATCAAAGTGGCGCCACCGAATCGAATCACAACAGTAATAGAATGGTTTCCGATGGAGCATGCTCGATGAAAGGGTGCGACCCTTTGTGTAGCCCGGTATAGCTCCTGTTTTAGTCATATATGCCAACTCACGGGAGTTGGGTTCACGTAATATACCTCGAGAACGTCGCCACCATCCTACTTCATTCTGGAATCTCCACCGCGTACACAGTTGTTAAAGTGGTTTTCGGTATTGTCTGGCTATAAGACAATATCCGGTCCCGGTCTCTTTAACAACTAATCGTTATTATAACCCATGGATATTTATTTCAAATAATTTATACTTTCAAGACCAAAATATCATACTCATTTCAAAACAATATCACAATTGTATCATTTCCATTTCAAAAATAATTCAATATTATATCATTCAAATAAAACCCAAATTTTCAAATCATTGAATATTTCTTTGAATTTATTAAACTTGAAATATTCCTTTAAATTATCATAGAATTTTGGAAATGTTACCTTAAGGAATCATAGCATTTTTGGAATGTACTACTTTCCACTTTACATTGTATATAATCAAAGTATCGATAAGCTTAAAATTTTAACATGTCAATTTATCATAGCCTTATAGTTAAATAAACTTTCTTACTGTAATATACAATTTAAACCGAAATTCTTATGTTAAGTTAAAAGCACCTTATTAACTTACAATATTATTACAATAAAGAAACTTTATTATTTTAATCATTTAAAGTATGCCATTCACATAAATTAAAACTTGCTTATCAAATGTACGTTATCAACTTACATTCTATTATTACAGTAAGTAACATTTGTCATTTTAATCAATTTAAAATACACCATTACATTGATTAAAATCTACGTGTCAAATGTACGTTTTAAATTTTATATTCCTATTACAATAATGAACATTTATTAATTAAATCAATACTACACTACTTAACTTTACATGTTTCTTTCTAAGTTAAAACTTTACATGTTCTTGCATTAATTAAAACTTTCATATTCTCTCATAAATTAGGACTTTACATGTTTCTTTCATTAATTAAAAACTTATACGTTTCTTTCATTAATTAAAACTTATACCTTTCTTTCATTAATTAGGAATTTACATGTTCCTATCATTAATTAGAACACCATACGTTCTTTCACTAATTAAAACCTATACGTTTCTTTCATAAATTAAAACCTATATGTTTCTTTCATAAATTAAAACCTATACGTTTCTTTCATAAATTAAAACCTATACGTTTCTTTCATAAAGTAAAACCTATACGTTTCTTTCATTAATTAAAACTTAACGTTTCAGATTTATATTACCATTTCACAAATTTAACTAAACTTCCAGTTTATTTAATTTATTTAACATCTTTAGTTAAAACTCAAATTTCACATTTTCAAGTCAAGTTATATTTTAAAATTTCATTTTTCAACAGTCATTTATTCAACCACTTAAATTTATAGAAAAATCAATAATTCTTTAATAAATCACTTAAATTCAAATATAAATCAATTTATCATATTTACCATTTTCCAAATAAAATTAAAGTCCATTTTATTCATGTAACTTAAATATCATTTTTAGTCAAAATTCCAAATTTCAAACATAAGTTATATTTCAAAAATCCAGTTATTCCGTTCATAAATTACATTTTTAACACATAGAAAAATCATAATTTATTTATTTTAAAACCTTTCAAAATCTATTTAAATCAAATTTCATAATTTTATATTTTTAAAATACTTAAAATATTCAAAGCACTTTATAGAATAACCTCTGTATATAGTTTCCTAACCTAGGTCAAGTGATACGGATATGTATCATTTCAATCCGCAGTTTAAAAGGTAAAAATCCGGGTTCTATCATTTCAAACCCGCAATCCCAAGTTTAAATAAATAAATAAAATAACTCAGGCCTATCATTTCAGCCCATAATGATTTTTATCCTAACAGGGAACTTGCAGTGTGATAATATACAGAAATAATATAAACAATGTCAATATCACAATATACAGTCATGTATCAGATGTCGGGTGAAAATTAACAGTTTTAACATGGTAATAACATGGTAATAACACGGCATAGCATATCATATGATCATCATTAACTTGCATAAACATTTTACATTACTAAACACTTGTCATCAATCCACTTTTCATAAGTATATATGTCAGAGTGAGAAAGACTCACCTTTTTCAAAGCTAGAGACCAAAACAACATACAAACACGACTCCAAAGGCACGACAAGCACAATTTCACGATTTTTGATTTGAGTTGAAAGATAGCCAAGTTATGATTTTGTATCAACAACCCAAAACAAAACAAACCAGACAATATATAAACATTCAACATAAAATAACATTGAAACAATTTTGAAATACAAAGCGAAATGAACAAGATAGATTGGACCTTGCTTCAACCACTTCAATGCTTGGCCTAAGGGACACTTATGCTTGGCTATGATGATGCTTTGGCTCAGGTATGACATCATATAGGTCAGGTTTAACATCATATAGGCAAGGCAACAAGTGGAGATGAAGGGAATGAGGCAACAATGGTCAAAAACATTGTTTTTAGGCATGTAGGTTGCAATTTGAAGGGTTTGGCCATCATAGATGGCTCGGCCATGGTCATGGTTGGTGGAGTAGATGGTGTTGGAGGCATGGAAGAGATGTAGGAGTTTGTGGCTGCGTCTATGGAGAAGAGGCCGATCCAAACTTAGAAGAGAAACAAGGCAAAATTGCATAGAAAAGTAAGAAAAGTAGAAAGAAGAGAGGGATTTACCTAATTTTTTTCTTCAAGGTGGAGGCCATGATTTTTAAGATATTGGGGCTTCAAAAATTCGTGAATGACAAGAGGAAGTCGGCTGCAAAGGATGGGGAAAGGAATGGCTAAGATGGATTGATGTATTAATGACAGAAGAAACTGCAAAAGAAACGGATAAAACGTTTTTCCGTTTCTTAGCTCTTAACCCTTTCAAATTTCTCACATATATTTATATACATCCAAATAAATGAAAATAATTAAAATCTCAGTTAAAATTCAAAAATATAACAGATAAACAAAATATTAATTAGATATGATTAAATAAGAAAAATAGCACAGAAAAATGAAAACTAGACTTAAGAATTAGAAATAACTTCAATACACTTTGGAAAAATTTACTTTAATTTAAATACATGTAAAATGAATAAAATAAATTAAAACACAGAAAATAAAAGTGAGTGCATAAAATAAATAAATAAATTTTAATTATATATAATTAAAATAAGAAAATGGCTTAAAATTGTAGACTAGGCTTTAAAATTAGAAATAAATCCAAATGAACTTTAGAAAATCTTCATGGACTTGTAAAATATTTATAACAAATAAAATAAAAAAGAAATAAAAGTACATTCACAAAAAAAAAATTATTAAATATAATTTATATAAAGGAAATGGCAGAAAATTAGAAAACAGCCTTTAAAAATAGGAAATAAATACAGTAAATTTTGGAAAAATTCTATTATCATTTAAAAATATTTAAAAGTCAAAATATACATAATAAAACATATTATCACATATTAAAATAAAATATAACCAAGAAGAAGTAATTTATACAATTTAAAATAGTCATTGTTAAATAACCCTATATACGCACAATATTGTAAAGGGTATAACTTTCACAATTTACATCTAATTTCAACGAAACGAATAGTGGTGTTCTTAGAATTTTATGTACTTTCATAATAAAAGAAAAAAAATTAAAATTTTAAACTTTTAAAATTTTAAGTTGAAAGTCACAGTTTGACTAACTTGACCAAAATCAGCATTTCATGCAAATATTCAACTTACACAAGTTTGGAATTATAACTCATATAAAGATCAAGATTATATTTAAATAATAAATTTAATCATTTCAAATAAGTAAAATAAGTTTTTTTTAAAACCAAAATTTTACATTAAAATAATTAAAATATACAATAAAATAATTACAAAATATAGGGTTGTTACACCCTCCCCCACTCAAACTTTTCGTCCCCGAAAAGGAATGAGGTATGAGAAAGCACAGAAAAAGATAGAGTGAAAGAAGGATAGGACAAGATGATAAGGAGAATGAAATTATACATGCTGGTTATTGTTATAGGTAAGTTTTACAAGGTGGAGCTGATCTTTCCAAGATTCTCCAAAATTAAGAACACAAGCACGAAAAAGGTGGATTCAAAATGATTACCAAAGGTCTATCAAAGATTATAGAAAGATGCCTATACTAGTCTATAGCAAGATAAGGATGATAAGGACAACCAAAAGATAGTTTGAAAACAAAATAAGGAAATAAATTTGAAAGCATGGAAATTTCAACTTAAACAGAGAACAAATCTTTACACAAGTTAAATAAATCTTAACTATCTCAAATTTTATTATCTTATTATCCAATCATCTAAAATTAACCATTTTTAAAACCATGGGTTTGAAAAAAATCATTTATTACACTCACAATGTATTTAATAAATTTAATTCTCTTTATTCCTAATAAAATTTAGATTTATTCCTCTCAATATATTTATCACTTATGTTAAACATACTTACACTTATTATAAGTGTTTTATTTTATTCTTAGTTCTTCTAACGTTGTTTTATTGTAAGTTATTCAATTTCCTTTTTTATTCTTTAACTCTGTTAATCGTTTTATAACTTAAAATTTAAGTGTATAGCATTTATTATAACCACTCAAATTTTATTTATACATCTTTTTTATATTGTATATTATTCAATTACATTTTTAACTTCTGAAATTTTGGTAAGTTACATTTGAATGCAATTGTATTATACAAATAAACCTTCCAATTAAATCATTTCATGCTTGATATTCATCCAAAATTTTGATAGACTGATTTTTTTTTTTGGAATTATTCTTTGAAATAAAATTTAAGAATTAAATTTCCGATTTCTTCAAACCATTTAGAGATAAGTAATAATATATATACATATATAATATGTCAAATCAAATTTCAATCATATATATATATATATATATATATATATATTATAAATCAAGTCATATTTTAGAAATTCAAATCAATTTAATTTCCCAAAACAAAGCTGTAGCAAGACTACAGAACAGTCTCTTCACTTCGAAACTCGAAAATGAACGTCGATGATGCTGCAGTCATCACCGGAGTTATTTTCCAGCGACAAAGAGAAGAGTACTAATTTTAAACTTAAAATTCTTTGGAAACAAATTTCTATTTGAAAATATTTTAAATATTATATCCCTTTAAACTTTTAAACAAAAGGTTTGGAACCATCGGAAATTAAATTCTCAAATTTCTTTTTCTAAATTCATTTAAGTTCCCATATAAATTTATAAACAATTATTTATAAATTCATTTATGGAACAATAAATGATAAATCAAGTATTATCATTTAAATTATCAATTTGAATCATTTTATTAAGTTCCATAAATATATATATCAAAATTTTATTTCATTAACCAAAAAAAAAATTAAAATAATATCGTGTCAGTTTGTTCTGTCAAAGTGTTTTAGAAATCCTATCGATAGCGTTGATCAGACGAATCGATCGGAAGCCCAACTCAACATCAACAACTCAAACAACACAATATATAAACAAAATATATATTGACAAATACAATTCAAAATGTTTGAAAATATGTTGGAAACAAAAGACAAGATGATTAAATACAGAATAGAGAGGTGAATAAGCTAAAATAAATCACGGGCAACCTTAATCGGGTCAACCATGACTTAAAGTATAAGATCGAAGTGGATTTTCGGGGGTAAATCTACGTTTGATCTCAATAGTTAGAGTTTGGGATAATAGGAGATACTAGCATCTAAACCGAGGATATAAAATCTTTGGTGAATCGATGCTGTTGTAATGGAGTTTCACCCCTCTTACAAGAAAATTTTTGAGATTGGCGGGACCGGCAATTCACTATAAAGATCATTCGAAGTGGAGTTGTGGGATACTCCAGAATCAAATGAAGATGAATAGCGGGGAATAAGAATGGACTTTGGAACCGCAGGGAACGTTCCAAAATTCAAAGGAATCGAGTCAAAAAGGAAGAGATTCAAACTCGAATGAAAGTGATTCTGTAAATACATTCACTCTATATGCTGAGTTTTGCCTAGAGCTACCAAAGCTCTGATACCAACTGTAACGACCCGGTATTTTCAACCATTCGCATCCATTATAAGTGTATAGGTAGACACTCATGCCGGAATTGAATTGCTCAAAATACCGCGTTGTAAATAAAAATTTGGCAAATCTCAGGATATACAGTAAATAAAAATCACAGATCACAGACACAGAGTATATAAAAATGCAGCGGAAGAAAAAGAGATAGTAGTTCATGAAGCTACTATATAAATATGAGATACATCAGAGTTAAATAAGATACAACAGAAGAGTAACAGGATACATCAGGTACAAATCAGATACATCACTGAACCACTGGATACTGAAACAAAATAGATGGCTGGATCTTCAAGGAAAGCTCCAACACCAAAGGTGAATCTAGAATGCTAACTCACTCAATCTGACCCGAGCGTAAAGCAAAACACAAAACCCTCGAGTCAGGACATAAATACTTATAAACTGTAAATCAACTCAAGTGAACAGTAACAAAATGCATCAGTAACTTAAAGGATGCTTGGGACCGCCCATCCTCTAAGGATCCGTTAAACTATTTACTATGTAGTAATATACGCTATATACGGTAGTGTCTAATCAGTAAAGTATAATCATATAGAAAATAGCGTTAAGGGGATGGTGAACCTTAACGCGGTCGGATCTTTAAAACCAAAATCGTAGTGGGCTCGATATAAGGATATGACACGGCACGCGAGGCAATGCCAGGGTGGATACACCATTTGCACTCCCGGACCAGTGGTGACGGCAAGCCAGCAGCTTCCGCCCACCTCGAACAATACCCCCGAATCAAAGTGGCGCCACCGAATCGAATCACAACAGTAATAGAATGGTTTCCGATGGAGCATGCTCGATGAAAGGGTGCGACCCTTTGTGTAGCCCGGTATAGCTCCTGTTTTAGTCATATATGCCAACTCACGGGAGTTGGGTTCACGTAATATACCTCGAGAACGTCGCCACCATCCTACTTCATTCTGGAATCTCCACCGCGTACACAGTTGTTAAAGTGGTTTTCGGTATTGTCTGGCTATAAGACAATATCCGGTCCCGGTCTCTTTAACAACTAATCGTTATTATAACCCATGGATATTTATTTCAAATAATTTATACTTTCAAGACCAAAATATCATACTCATTTCAAAACAATATCACAATTGTATCATTTCCATTTCAAAAATAATTCAATATTATATCATTCAAATAAAACCCAAATTTTCAAATCATTGAATATTTCTTTGAATTTATTAAACTTGAAATATTCCTTTAAATTATCATAGAATTTTGGAAATGTTACCTTAAGGAATCATAGCATTTTTGGAATGTACTACTTTCCACTTTACATTGTATATAATCAAAGTATCGATAAGCTTAAAATTTTAACATGTCAATTTATCATAGCCTTATAGTTAAATAAACTTTCTTACTGTAATATACAATTTAAACCGAAATTCTTATGTTAAGTTAAAAGCACCTTATTAACTTACAATATTATTACAATAAAGAAACTTTATTATTTTAATCATTTAAAGTATGCCATTCACATAAATTAAAACTTGCTTATCAAATGTACGTTATCAACTTACATTCTATTATTACAGTAAGTAACATTTGTCATTTTAATCAATTTAAAATACACCATTACATTGATTAAAATCTACGTGTCAAATGTACGTTTTAAATTTTATATTCCTATTACAATAATGAACATTTATTAATTAAATCAATACCACACTACTTAACTTTACATGTTTCTTTCTTAGTTAAAACTTTACATGTTCTTGCATTAATTAAAACTTTCATGTTCTCTCATAAATTAGGACTTTGCACGTTTCTTTCATTAATTAAAAACTTATACGTTTCTTTCATTAATTAAAACTTATACCTTTCTTTCATTAATTAGGAATTTACATGTTCCTATCATTAATTAGAACACCATACGTTCTTTCATTAATTAAAACCTATACGTTTCTTTCATAGATTAAAACCTATACGTTTCTTTCATAAATTAAAACCTATACGTTTCTTTCATAAATTAAAACCTATACTTTTCTTTCATAAATTAAAACCTATACGTTTCTTTCATAAAGTAAAACCTATACGTTTCTTTCATTAATTAAAACTTAACATTTCAGATTTATATTACCATTTCACAAATTTAACTAAACTTCCAGTTTATTTAATTTATTTAACATCTTTAGTTAAAACTCAAATTTCATATTTTCAAGTCAAGTTATATTTTAAAATTTCATTTTTCAACAGTCATTTATTCAACCACTTAAATTTATAGAAAAATCAATAATTCTTTAATAAATCACTTAAATTCAAATATAAATCAATTTATCATATTTACCATTTTCCAAATAAAATTAAAGTCCATTTTATTCATGTAACTTAAATATCATTTTTAGTCAAAATTCCAAATTTCAAACATAAGTTATATTTCAAAAATCCAGTTAATCCATTCATAAATTACATTTTTAACATATAGAAAAATCATAATTTATTTATTTTAAAACCTTTCAAAATCTATTTAAATAAAATTTCATAATTTTATATTTTTAAAATACTTAAAATATTCAAAGCACTTTATAGAATAATCACGGGTCTGTATATAGTTTCCTAACCTAGGTCAAGTGATACGGATATGTATCATTTCAATCCGCAGTTTAAAAGGTAAAAATCCGGGTTCTATCATTTCAAACCCGCAATCCCAAGTTTAAATAAATAAATAAAATAACTCAGGCCTATCATTTCAGCCCATAATGATTATTATCCTAACAGGGAACTTGCAGTGTGATAATATACAGAAATAATATAAACAATGTCAATATCACAATATACAGTCATGTATCAGATGTCGGGTGAAAATTAACAGTTTTAACATGGTAATAACATGGTAATAACACGGCATAGCATATCATATGATCATCATTAACTTGCATAAACATTTTACATTACTAAACACTTGTCATCAATCCACTTTTCGTAAGTATATATGTCAGAGTGAGAAAGACTCACCTTTTTCAAAGCTAGAGACCAAAACAACATACAAACACGACTCCAAAGGCACGACAAGCACAATTTCACGATTTTTGATTTGAGTTGAAAGATAGCCAAGTTATGATTTTGTATCAACAACCCAAAACAAAACAAACCAGACAATATATAAACATTCAACATAAAATAACATTGAAACAATTTTGAAATACAAAGCGAAATGAACAAGATAGATTGGACCTTGCTTCAACCACTTCAATGCTTGGCCTAAGGGACACTTATGCTTGGCTATGATGATGCTTTGGCTCAGGTATGACATCATATAGGTCAGGTTTAACATCATATAGGCAAGGCAACAAGTGGAGATGAAGGGAATGAGGCAACAATGGTCAAAAACATTGTTTTTAGGCATGTAGGTTGCAATTTAAAGTGTTTGGCCACCATAGATGGCTCGGCCATGGTCATGGTTGGTGGAGTAGATGGTGTTGGAGGCATGGAAGAGATGTAGGAGTTTGTGGCTGCGGCTATGGAGAAGAGGCCGATCCAAACTTAGAAGAGAAACAAGGCAAAATTGCATAGAAAAGTAAGAAAAGTAGAAAGAAGAGAGGGATTTACCTAATTTTTTTTCATCAAGGTGGAGGCCATGATTTTTAGGATTTTGGGGCTTCAAAAATTCGTGAATGACAAGAGGAAGTCGGCTGTAAAGGATGGGGAAAGGAATGACTAAGATGGATTGATGTATTAATGACAGAGGAAACTGCAAAAGAAACGGATAAAACGTTTTTCCGTTTCTTAGCTCTTAACCCTTTCAAATTTCTCATATATATTTATATACATCCAAATAAATGAAAATAATTAAAATCTCAGTTAAAATTCGAAAATATAACAGATAAACAAAATATTAAAATTAAATATTAATTAGATATGATTAAATAAGAAAAATAGCACAGAAAAATGAAAACTATACTTAAGAATTAGAAATAACTTCAATACACTTTGGAAAAATTTACTTTAATTTAAATACATGTAAAATGAATAAAATAAAGTAAAACACAGCAAATAAAAGTGAGTGCATAAAATAAATAAATAAATTTTAATTATATATAATTAAAATAAGAAAATGGCTTAAAATTGTAGACTAGGCTTTAAAATTAGAAATAAATCCAAATGAACTTTAGAAAATCTTCATAGACTTGTAAAATATTTATAACAAATAAAATAACAAAAAATAAAAGTACATTCACAAAAAAAAATTATTAAATATAATTTATATGAAGAAAATGGCAGAAAATTAGAAAACAGCCTTTAAAAATAGGAAATAAATACAGTAAATTTTGGAAAATTTTTATTATCATTTAAAAATATTTAAAAGTCAAAATATACATAATAAAACATATTATCACATATTAAAATAAAATATAACCAAGAAGAAGTAATTTATACAATTTAAAATAGTCATTGTTAAATAACCCTATATACGCACAATATTGTGAAGGGTATAACTTTCACAATTTACATCTAATTTCAACGAAACAAAAAGTGGTGTTCTTAGAATTTTATGTACTTTCATAATAAAAGGAAAAAAATTTAAATTTTTAAACTTTTAAAATTTTAAGTTGAAAGTCACAGTTTGACTAACTTGACCAAAATCAGCATTTCATGCAAATATTCAACTTACACAAGTTTGGAATTATAACTCATATAAAGATCAAGATTATATTTAAATAATAAATTTAATCATTTCAAATAAGTAAAATAATTTTTTTTTTAAACCAAAATTTTACATTAAAATAATTAAAATATACAATAAAATAATTATAAAATATAGGGTTGTTACATCACTTGTATTTGCCAAAAGACACAGGTTATCATTTGAGACTTTCATACTAAGAATATAAATATTCTTTTCCTAATTCCCTCAAATATTATGGTTGAATTATTATATTCAATGTGACACTTATCTTTTTCAAATTTAATTTTATATCCTTTATCACAAAGTTGACTTATACTTAGAAGAATATGTTTCGTATTCTTAACTGGCAAAACATTAGAAATAATAGAAGTTTTTGAGTTACCGACTTTGCCGATGTCAATTACATGCCCTTTTGAGTTGTCTCCAAAGTTAACCAGTCCTCTATCTTTGTATATTATATCATTCAGCATATTCGGATTTCTAGTCATGTATCTAGAGCACCCACTATCGAGTATCCATTTATTCTTTTTGATCTGCACAATTTGTCCATTGTGGATTGGTTCTCCAATACCCATAAAACATGTTTCCTGCACATTAAAAAATTTAGGTAGACAACTTGAATTTGAATATTGATTATATGCAGACTCATGAGACAATGATAATCTGAATATTTCTAAATTAGTATTAACAAATTTTTTAAACATAGCCATTTTAAAAACTTTTCCAAAAATCATATTATGAAACTATGAAAACCTTGCTCCAATACCAAATGTGAATAATGCGGATTACAGATCATAAGGCTAGAATTAACACTAGAGGGGGTGAATAGTGTTTTAAGGAATTACTTAATCTTTTTGAGTTTGTATTAATTTGAACACAAATGTATGCAAAATTCAGACACACATATGATCATAGAATCAAACACAGATGCAGAAATAAAGTAAAAGCAATAAAGGAAAGAACACATCAGATTTTATGCTGATTCGGAGTTACCCTACATTCAGTCCCGCACACAAGTACGGATTTCCTTTCAAAAGCAATTGTTACAATTACAATGCTCGATTTCAAGGCAACGAGGTACACCACTCCAGATTCACTATCCTCTGGGTAGAGATACATGATTTTACGGGCAACAAGTTCACCCAATTGATTTCCTAGGCTACAATCACACCATTTCTTGCTTGATTGATTTTACAGGCTACAATCGCACCTTTTCTTGCTCGATTTATTACAAAGAAGCCTATAACTCTGAATAGCACTTGGATCTTGTTGAAATAGTGATAGAGAATCAAACCAGAGATGATTTAGTGATTCAATGATGATTTTGGCAGAATATTGGTAAAAATGTGTATATAGAAATGTGGAAGAAGAAGAGGAGTAAAATCTAAGAAAATATATCTCAAAATTCATTTATAACAGCCCCTATTTATAGTAGAACAACAGCCATGTCCATTCGTGAAAGAATATGACGATAGACACTTCCTTTGAAATTCAAAATTTTGAAATCAACTGCTACCTTGTCGACAAGGGGATGTTGAGGTTGCCGACGTGCCAAAGCAATTTTTGGTAATTTGTTTCTCTTTGAAAATAACTTCTATCTTATATTAAAACTATTTTCAACTTTATAAATATACTTAACTATAGTTAAAATACATAAATAAGTATAGAGAATAATATTTTGGTATGTGTAAAATTTTACTATAATTTTATATTTAAATCTAAGTATAAATATTAAATGTTAAATATATTAAAATTAACAGATAGTTTAAAACCAGGATAATTTGATTTTGAAAATAAAGATTATTATGACGCTAAAAGTGTTTAAAATCAGGATAGATTTTTTTGATTCTTTTTAAAAGGAAGATTTTGAAATCATTTTGAAAAGAAGATATAATTTTGTAAAACATTTGAACAAAAGTTAGTGGATATAAAACAATGTTCCACTAGACTTTTCGTAGGTTCCATCCTACTTACGGTTCCATCCCATTAACAAGCTCGAAGTGGATTCCATTCCATGAATAAATTTGATTTTAAGATGCCAGTTGCTTTTCTAAGAGTTTTAACAAAATTACTAATTAAATTACTTATTATTGAAATCTTGAACTCTTGATAATCTTGATACTTATGAGTCTTCAATCTTGATATCTTGAATTTCTATAATGTACAGTCTTCATTCTTGGTACCTGCATGGTTAAATCCTGCATATACATATATATCTAAACTATAATGTTAGTATTTATATTTTATAACAACTCCTAAGGTTGTTGTCATCAAAACCAACTTCTCAGGGACTAACACTAAGGAGATTCCTGATCTATGCTCACGATAAGCTCAAATATCTCGGCATTGAGTTGTGTCAAATTAGCGTTTGCTTGTGTTTGAAAATTGATGTTATGTTATTCCTACACATATGCTAAGCAGTTTATTCGATGTTTTAATGAATTTTTATAGGTGAAGTATGGAAACTTATTCGACAATGTTTTGATCTACAACGACCCAGAGTATGCAAAGAAGTTTGCTGAGGAAACTTAGTGAAAAAATAAAGATGCGAGTTTCTAATAATAAGGATTTTTTGTCAGCTTGAACCACCTTGTAATATTAACTATATAAGCATACTCATTTGAATAATATTTACAATTATACGGTACTTACCCTCTATAAGATTAGTATCTAGATGCTAATCCACACTATGATGGAATATGTATTACATTTTACCTTTTTTTTCATCCATATCAGTGCAATGTGAAATTGCATGACTGACCTTTCCAGTTCATTCATATATAACTTATATGTTTTTAAAATAGTTGACAAAGTGAAAAATTATCAATATTTTTGCAGGTAGAGAAGGCAGTATTTGAAAAAATTGAGAAAAAGAAAGCCGATGAGGTGATAAATTGTTCTACTCTTTTACTATTACTTTTATTCACAAACATATTGGTACATTTTTATTCATATAACTTTTAGTTAAATCATATGCTGAAAAAGCACCTTAAAACCATGCTAACTATTAAGCATGCAAAATAGGTTGCATTTGTACTACAGTTAATATGCATATAACTTTGTGTGTATGTTCGTTTGTGTGCCTTTGTGTGTTATGTACAAGTATACATAACAACTAAAATTTAGACTAAGTTGTTTATGATATTTCCTCCTTTATTTGCATATGATTCTCTCTATCAAGCAATGAAATAGAAGTCCTCATTAAATATATTCCCTGGAAAGGATGCTGATTCCGATGGAAATGACACTAATGAAGAGACGGTAGGCGATGTAGATGCTAATGAGGAGAATTGGCAAAGAATCATGAGCTATAGATAGAAGATATTACAGTGGATTGAAAATATGAAGAGTTATACAAGTCCTCATTTTGAGGAAGCACTAAAACAAACAGGACCTTTAACAGCGTTTTAAAAATGCTATAAAAGCTATTAACAGCGTTTTTACATACGCTGTATATCGATATCCAGTTATATGTCAAAAATATACAATGACAAGAAATAAACGCTATTAAATGTCTTTTTTAAAAGCGTTTCTCTGGTGCTATGAAATCATTTAACAGCGTTTGGTTGGGTGTACTTAGAGATCTTTCTTTGCGTTTGTTTCATGCTAAGATAAGGTTTGATAGCATTTTTTCTATGTTGTGATATTTATTTATAGTGTTTGCTTGTTGCAATAAATCGTGCTTTATGTTTTTGGATACAATTTAACGACATTTTTAAAACGCTATTAAAACTTTCAACGACATTTTAAAAAGGCCGTGGAATGTTTTAACAGCATTTTAAAAACACAATGGAATGTTTTAATTCCATTTCAGTGAACATCCGCCACAATGTGTGTATATACCACATTTCAAAATTAGCATTTTATATTAATATCACATTTCAAAATCAACATATTGTATCAATACCACATTTTGGACACATATTTGATAACCAACGTATGAAATTTCATAATCAAAACACACAATATTCTTATACCAAACATAAATAGTTTGTCATCAATAGTTCAAAAACAAAATATAGAACAAGTAGCAATAGCAAAACAAAACCAGGTAGTACATATGTTAAACCAAAAAGTAGTTCTAGCAGCAAAAATAACTTCGATCCATAACTCATTGCAACCTTTTTCTGCATCACAGTCATCTATCTACCCGTAATGCAAAAGTAACGCTTGAGAATCAATTCATCAAAAAAGTGTACACAAAGTTAAATCGGGTTCACAATGCAAACACTAAATATTCATCACATGATTTTAGAAATACAAAGTATACAACATGCTATAAAATTTAAAACAAAAAAACTTAAATGAAGGTCAATAATAGTAAATGAAAGGTCACTGTAACGTGAAAGGACCATATGCCCAATTGGACAAATGCAAGTATGATTCTATGTTGCTTTGGAACATGTTATAAGCAGTCGGTTTAAGCTGAACTTATATGTATGACTTGTTGCAATGACAGTCACTTGTTTATGTCGAGAGAAAAAAGAATATATGTCGTTTTCTACGCTCGAATTCTGCTAATTAGTTAAGATCGTAGACACTATAATAGTGGCGTGAAATATTACTGCAACAGTTGAGCAACTTACATAAAAGAAAGGGCAGTCACTTAAATTATATTTTATTTATATGGTAAGGATGAATGACATCTCATGCTTTTCTGAGCACATCAATTCATAGGTATAGGTCGGCAAATTAACAATGAAAAAAACAAACTTTTGTCTCTTTTTCAAATACTACAGAATATTGTACATACATTCATATCAATTTCATATCCACCAAATTTTGATTTAGTCAAATGTATCTAGCATAATATGCCAAAGGTTAAAAATCAAGGGCTCGGATGATTTTAAAACGTTGAAGAAGTTAGTTTTTGTTTGAAAATAATCATAGTTTCATAAAGACTTACGATATTGATAATGCATTTAAAGTATTTATCATAGTAAAGATCAAGATATTATAAGGATACAAATGGATGGTGGGAAGGAAATGTGTGATACATATCGCAGTTTTTACATAGAAAACGATACGAGTGGACACATTTATTTTGTCCCATTGCCTTTTTCCCTGTGGCGGTCGATGAATCGTACAAGGAGGATGAATGATTTAAATCATGTTAGTACATAGAAACTTCTTAGCTTTCCTGTTACCAATGTCATATATTATTGTAAACTGATTGGTTTGCACATATTATGATCATGTTAGTATAGATTTGTAATGGTATACTGTATATAGGTGAATTTATATATCGTGTGTGTAAATATGATCAGATGCACGATTTCAATCCAGCTTACTTAACTCTTAAGATCATATACGCATTAGCAAAAGAATCTTAATAATATACATATGTTCACTTAAAGTTGTTAATTTATGTAGTTTAAATTAATTATGTACTGTGGTTTATTAGTTCATTTGTGATATAATGACAGAAAACATGAGTTTCTCTTTTTTGAAAACGTAACTGGTATTTATGTGCATTTATCTATGATATACTCCCGATATTTATGCGTTGATTGTAGATAAAATACTCAATTATCTTTATATAACAGATGCTAGATGCATTAAACTAGTTTGGTCGGTGTACATAGGATGCATTTTATGCCAATGTCACTGCAGACGGTGTTAAAGTGGATTAGAATGGTACTTTATTGTTCACTTTAAGAATTACTTTTTACAGATATAGTCATCCAACAAGAACCATTAAGCATTTGTTTATTCTTTCAACTTAGAAAAACGTGGGATTCCTCCTAAACTTGTTATCATCGGTGATGGACAGCGATCCGTGAGTATGGACCCAACTGTGAGTTGCTAATGATTCTGACAATCCTGCAAAGTATTTTTCTAAAGTTTTAAAACAATTACCATTTTACTAGTTGATAATTGTTTTGCATTTCTTAATTCATTGTTTTTCCACTACAAAATATTGAAGTATGAATTATTTTAAATTTTCTTTAATTTTAGCATTGCAAATTAATATAATCAATGGACTGGGAGTATGAACAAAACAGTATAATGCAAAAGTATAATGACAACAGTAGAACGTACCTCATCAAGTATGACAACATCTCTTCAACCATTCTCAACCACCATATTATTTTCAACCTTCTGCCCTTGAATAAGTATCACAAATCATGCAGAGCCTGTCAAATAAAAATGATTTGTGAAGTTGAACACCCCACTCACATACACAGATACATCGAACATAACTAGAATTTCCGATGGCCACTAACAAGTATAAAATATTTTGCCTGCGGTAATTATTTAAAACAAATTATCAAATTATTCTATGAATTATGCACTTTAATATGCATCTAACAGCTTGCTACAGACCATCATGAAATTTTCATTTTTTTACTACGATCGGCCAATAACTGTCGAAATCATCAAATAATCGATTATACCTAAAGTTAAATTGGACTTACCGGAACTTGCATCTGTTATAACTTTATCAGCAGGCCAAGCAATTGTAGTAGGCATCTTCAACATTTCGTAAGTCGGACGTTGGTCTCCAAAGACGTGTATTTGGAGCATTTGCAACATCAACCCAAACCTTAACTGCATTTATCCCTAGAGGAATAAAATGAACCAATACTTTTGGATCGAATGAAGAGACACGTCCTTCAGCTGCGATTTCTCCCTTTCGATCCAAATCGATCAACTTGCACTTCTTATTTATCATTGAATTAGTACCCTGTCAATTAAGAATATACTATTTTATCATATGATTAAATACTTGGTAAGACGAATAAATGAATCAACTATAGTAGTAACCGTATGAGTAGAAGATGCTACAATTTAAACCTGCTTCACAACCACCCTCGATTCAGGCCATGCCACTTTCCAACTATATGAGTAGAAGACGCTTCTCCAACTCGTGTCAAACCAACGGTCGATCTCCATAAATAAGCATTTCCATTTTTTGGATTATCTATCCAAAATGCCATTGCAGATAGTCCAAGAGGAAGATCGTTTACAGGTTATGTTGGATTAGTCGAGTGCAGCCGTCCTTCAGCAACTATTTCTTCGGTCCAACTCCAATCATACAACTTGCATTTATGATCCTTGCTACCAGTTTTACTCTATTAAAGAAAAATTATTATATTAATGAATTATTATTATTTTATGTAATCATATTAAATGTTAGTTGCAAAATAATTTAAAGTTACCTCATTGTCTTCTTTATCCAAATGGTCTACATTGTGCAAAATAACATTGGTAACTGGACATGCTACTATCTCGCCTTCGATTTCTCCAATATGTGTCAAACGTGGGCCTCCATAAAAAAGCATCTAGTTTTCTCGAAACGTCTGTAATAATTTTTATAGCATCTGACCCTAAAGGACTTAGTTGGACACTGTGCGGTTAAAGCGTTCAATAGATTCAATGTGGCGGAGGTGCAAAAAGTCATAGCAGGGATACATCAAGGATATAGCGAGATGTAGCAGATGACTCTAAAATAGCATATAAAACTCATGTTTGATGTTTTTATAATAGATAAATGGTAATTAAATGAAAAATTAACATTCAATTGAATTATAATTAATACATAAATAATTTTAAATAAAAACATGTCCGAATAAATTATAAATAAACATAAAACTGTTGTATAACATAATTAAATTTAGTAGTATATTAGAGCATTTTCATTTATGAAAGTATATTGAAAATTCAATAAAAATAAATTAATTTCATAATTTTTATAATGTATAAATATCAATTTTCCATTCATTTCTTTTAAAGAAGATACAGCGAAAATATCGGAATATAGCGAGAATAATGGGATATAGCGGAAATAGCGAGGCTTAAAGCAGAAAGGCTATATTTGGGGCTATATGGAAAAATCGTAGCGGTAAAACTCCGCTATGAGATATAGCAGGTTCATAACGGGGTAATAGCAGGCCTTAACTACATAGGTTGGACAAGATCATTTGGATCACATGATAGAACTATTCCTTCTGCAACAATTTCATTTGTCCCACACCAATCCAATAATTCACATTTATCATGTTTGTTGTCATGATTGGCCTACAATTGGCCGATAGCAAAATATAGTGGTTATAGAATTAATTACCCAAATTTAAGTGACATCACAATATTAGTACAATTTATTTTACCTTTTGACGTGTGCTTGCTTCTCCCCAACTTTCTTTGCTCTGTCAAAATATATTAATACAATGTTATAATTATATATTCTAAACATGCATGTTGCGGTAAACTAAAATATTACCTGATTTTTCATTATCCCTTGAACCATCGCCTTTAATTCTAAGATTTGGTTTTGCATTTGGATTGTTTGTTTATCCCTAGCATGTGACCAAGTTGCCTTGGTGGCGGTCATACCCCTTCCCATTCCTCTTCATCGTCCTGGTTTATCACGTCCTAACACTTGCGACAATGCATCATCTTTGTAACTGGTTATTGAACCCGAATGAGATCCAACGACAACGTTTTTAATTTTTTCCTACAAAGATTAACATTGATATTATACACTAATTTTAAACTATCACACTATTAAAAAAACTTACAATAGTATCTCCAACAGCCGCGTTCACTAGTTTGCCATCTTTTCTAATATGAGATTTCACAAAACATCAACTGTAGAAACGGGAGAGCAATCGTTACCCTTCTCTTTCTACATTCAAATGATCATTAAAACAACAAACTATACCAAGTAACTAGTTAATAAACATCATGGTATGTAAATTAACTTTTTACCATATCTTCAGCCAATCGAGTCATGCCTCTACGGCTGCATGTGTGTGGCATTTGATTTTGTCTAACAGCTCTGATTCTATCACTTACCATCTGCAGTATTCAAAAAAAACAAAAAGAGAAATATTCCCTGTAACACATATATTGTAGATACTCTAAGACAATTATATGAAGCCGGTTAGCAAAATTTCAGAAGATGCATGGAGAAAATCCGTCTCATTTGGAAGATTTTCATCCGATTCATAGACTAGGGAAAATGGTGGATTTTTTGTCAAAAGAAGCATTTGAAAGAAATTGAAATGTACCTTACTCCCGGCTCTGTAGCCAAGAAAACAATCTTTTTTTTGCAGCTCGATAGTCAAAATCCATGCCTTCAAAATCCCTTTCTTTTCTTGACGAAGAAAACATTAGTGAACGACGGAACAACAATAATGTCAGCCATACAAACAAGGTTCTTAATTTGAAACAAACTCGAAATATCAATGATGTATTGAATGAGAACAAGAAATCAAGCTTTACTTCTTTGAAATCTTCCACTGACGTCACCCCTGATTTCAATGGAGAATCAAGTCACAGGTCTTCAACATTGAATAAGAACTCGAAAACTCCTCGAAGTGTAAGACTTTACTTCAGTAACATTGACATGAAGCTAAAGAAATTTCTATATCAAATAATGTTAAAATAACATTAGGTTAAGCTTATACTTTGTTGAATTTCTTTTAAGGAGATTGGATTTTCAAAACATGGGTCAAATATTGTACACTCACCATAGCAAGGAAGGTATAATTATGAATTAACTATTACAAATGTCCATGGATAATGGACTATTATGATATGGTAATTATAGAGTTAAACACTAATATATCTGACCATTACAAATTTTAGCGGATATTCAAAATATTTGAATGTTAAGAGAAACCAATCAAAGGTTGAGACTGCATCATCTTCTTTTCAATAAAGAGCTATTACAAAGGCAGTGAAACCAGCAAAGGTGTATATATATAGATCATTTGTAAATAATAATTTACTTGTAGATATTGCATTTGTAACTCAAACTGGCTATTCTCACACGCGGTATTTAAAATAATAATTAACATCACAATTCACATTAGATAAGTATAAACCATTAATGTGTTATGAATGATTTACCTTAAAGTCCGGATTTGTTTTCGACCTAATAAACTTCTTCCACTCCGTCATGGTTTTGATGTTATTTGGTTTTAGTTGAAGTCTCTCTTCTTCATTATTTGCATTTACTATTTTGCGAACTAGCACGCTTTTTGAAGCTGTAAAAAAACATATCATTTGTTGAAATAAACGCATGTTTTGCCATTCCTCGTCTAATTTAAATCTAGCCTGCAATTTTTTTTTTAAATCAACTTAATAACACAAAGGATACAATTAGGAATATATAATACATATGAATCAACTGTTCCTCAAGGAGCAATAGGAAGAAAAATACCAACAAGCTTACCAATATATTGATAAATGAATATTTTGCATCGTAAATGGATGAAACCAAGAAAAAAATATCTATGGCTGCTCCTTGTATCAACACAAAAAAGTGCTAAAATATGAGTTGAATATGTTGTTGTTTGTTTCTTACCTGAATGGATTCCCAGAGAATGACTTTTAGTTCATTGCTGAGATGCTTCCAATTATCCAGTGTTAGAGGAACATGCCCAGTACATGTGGGCCTAAATAAGAAGACAACTTGACTGATCCATCTCCTATTGGTTCATCTTCCCTATAACCTCAACTTCAATTCGACTTAAAATATCTAAAGGAAGCCTTTTGACTTTTGTTCGACCTCTAGTTCTTTTTTTCACAATTGGATTAACATCGAAATTGTCATTTCTCTCGCTTGCTTCAACAACTTCCACATTTCCTTCTTGTTGCATTGTAGTATCGTTGACGACTTGTGAAATTTCTTGAATTGGAGCATCATTATTTTCAAAATTGCATTCATTTTGAATATTGTTGTTAATCACAGTCCTCTTTCTTTTCATATTTTTACCCATTTTCTGCAATTAAAAGTACATATAAACAAACACATTAGTATTCATGCATAGCTAATAAAAGTACATATGAACAAACACTAAGATATACATAGCTAATAGAAGTAAATTTATGGCAAGGGAAACACTAAGACATAAAAACTGTTTTCAGATCAAACTTAGAGTAAGAAAAAGAAATTAAACAAAAGAAACATAGGTGGAGAGGCCCATAAATTTCAAAACGATTGTCCACCTGTATGTCCACATAACAATAGTTTTAGCTGAATAAAGTCATAAATTGTTAGCCTTACAATGAAGAATGAGCACACCAATTCAGATTAGACATAAAAGAACAATATTGTACCGAAAAACGAAAGTATACAGTTGTCAATGAATATGAAAACGTTGAACAGATTATTAGTCATGAACAGAGAGGGAAAAAGATCTCTTAGCCAAGTTCTATTACAATTATTGCATGAAAAGGAAACTATATATTAACTATAACGATTATTCCAAAATACAGTGTGTTTTACAGACCAACTCTGCAAAGAAATTATCTTGATAACTATTCCAAATCACAGTGTGTAACTTTGCAAACTGTCATGATGACGAATTACAGTGTATTCATGGTCACGTGGATATGACAAGAATGTCATCACAAGCAAAAGAGCAGAATGTTCTTTAGTTGTTCATCCAATACAACCCAATTTAACCCTGTTTGATCAACATAACCTTGTTTAAAACTGCAAACACATTCCTAATAACATTCATAGTCTTACAAAAATCGTTCTTAGAAATAGCCGATCTTGATATATATCAAAGATTTGGAATAAGAGTTTACTCATTTCTTCTGGAAAAAGCTAATATAACGTCTAACAACTAACTTTAGTTACTAGGCATGGTGTTTCTGTTTATTATATACATTTAATCAGATTTAACATTTGCTGAGAACAACTAATAGACAAGCCCCACCAAATTAAAAGATTTTTCGAAATGAAAAGTAGTAATCATACAGAAATATTCAAATGCAACACATTAAACAAACTTCTATAGGTTTAATTTAAAAAGAACTGAGGAATTAAGTAAACATGGACAACCGATATTAAAAAGAACTAAGGAATATTATGCATTTTTACTTGTTCTAAAATAAATCAAAGATAGCTTGATCATGAAAATCTCAGTGTGTTTCAGATTTCAAACGATAATGCATCACTTTAGTATTCATGAATGTATATGTAGATGAGAAGAGATCCTTTCTACTGGATGAAGGTCCTCAACTCCTCTTTACTACGAGTAAATTTACATCTACAATAGAGTTGAATGAAATTTAGTAACTAATTTGCTTTTATTTTAAAGTAAACAAATCAATACGGATTATCACTAAGCGTAACACGACAAAACACTATCACTGCAACCCCCCACTACTACCATAGAACCAACTTCAGGTACAGTTCACAAAGTGCTCAAAATTCCCAGATTAAATACCAAAATTGCACATGGGAATTTTCTTTACATGAAGATAAAAATAACGCATAACAAAAAAGGAAGAAAAAAAATCATAATGTGTATATGGGAAAGTTAATGCATATTACATAAACTACTATGATGCCTAAAACTGAGTGTTCCATACTTCAGACGATGAAGTGTCATAGGTTTTGTAACTGAAACTTTAGTGTAAACTGAGCTTTTATAACACTGCTAGACAAAGAAAAAGAGAACAAATAAAAAAATATATGAAAGGCTAGGCAAGAAAAAGAGAAAAAAACACACAAGCCTACATTATCACATAGTAATTATTTTCATTCACTAATCACAATGATGTAAACTGAGCTTTTATAGCATGTTTAGTAATTCAACAAGATAGAATACTGGATCATAGAACACTCTAGGACCTTAACCTAATCGAAGTTGAAGATGATCTATTTTATTTCAGGTCATAATATTATGCTTGTATATATATAAACACTAAAGCGAAGTTCGGTAACTTTAGTTAATTTATGCATTTCCAATCTATAAAGAAACTTTGGTTAATTAAGCAACTTACTGAAACTACTCAAGTATGCCTTCACAATCCTCTCTAATGTAAATAACATCTTCCATGGAATCAACATCCCTATTTTTTTCTTTGCATTCTTCTCTAACAAAAATTACATCAACAATGGACTCGTCTGTCTCTAATTCGTGAAACCCTCGCAATGGTGCCTTCAATACAACATGCCAATTAGAAAATCATTTTCCCTTAAATAATTGATTGTTTCACTTAAGACGCAAGAATATACGGATCTCTTGAAAATGAAGCTTGATATTGATGTAAATTAACAAGAGTAATCCCGTCCTCAACTTTCACTCCATTCTTTTGTTTTCCTAATTGCACTTAAAAAATAGGAATATAAAAAACGTGGTAGTCTAACAAAAGTTTGTCACTTAAAATCGCATAATATGTGACCACATCAACCACATGAGACGATCCTTTGCACTTGCTCTACACATAGTAGTGGAATCATTAGTCGCCTTGCAATTTTGAGTTTCTCTCTCAACATCTTGCGTGTGAAAACGTTGCCAGTTTATAATATATCCTTTGCATGACAATGCATTAGTACTCGGACCATATGCAATCCATTTTAACAACGTATCGTGATCCCTCGATTCAATAGATATCTGAAAAACATCAACGTATTTACCAAAGATTTTGAAAATTTTATTTTGAAGCCAATTAAAGAGTATTTACAATAACTTTTCTTTAATCCAATTAGCGAAGTTTTTTGTACGATTGTTCCAAAGCAATGTTGCATATTTTTTCATACGTTGGTCTGAATTTTCCAACTCCTCAAGATGCAAACTAGCATAAAAGAAAAAAAAAGTAAGCTATACATGTTGTTTTACACATCAAAACAAAACAAAATAGAAAGCAATATTTACTTACTCTAAAAAAGGTTCCACTATAGCCATATTCATTAGGACACTCAAATGAGCACTTTCTTTCTCGTTAAATGGCAATTGAATTGTATCAAGCTTTGAAATTGGACGACCTTCGAGTATTGCGTGGTTTTCATAATCTTCATTTCGACCTTGTTTCGCCTCTATTAGTGATGATTTTTTTAAAAATCCATCAAAAAATCTCATAGATTCTTCTGTAAGGTAGGACTCCACAATACATCCTTCATCTCATGCATAGTTTCTTACATAATCTTTAAGAGACTTCATATACCTTTCAAAGGGGTACATCCAACGAAAATGAACCGATCCACAATCGAGCTTCTCTTTCAAGATGAATTGTTAAATGTATCATTATACCAAAAAAAGGTGGAAAATATCTTTCAAGATCGCATAAAATTGTAACGATCTCATCATCGAGTTGTTGCAGCTTTTCTTTATCAAGAACAAGTTGACATATTTTATTGAAAATGAACACAAACAGATTATTGTTTTCCTTGGCTTTTTTAGCAACAATCCTCTTATTGCAACTAACAATATTTGCTGCATCAAAACATGATAATCATGAGACTTAAAGCCACTAACTTTGCAATCCTCTAATGATATACATCTTTTGAAATTTAGGCAAATAACCATCAAAACCTTTGAAATCATATTATCTCTTGCAGAATTTTTTTTTCACAACTTGAAAATATGTACGGAGCCGGTGGAAGATATGTTTTCTTTACATGAGGTTGTGCAAAAAGACTATGTCGAATTCCCCAGTCCTCTAAATCTTTTCTAGAATTAGTTCCATCTTTTGATTTGCCATCATGCAATATTGTGTCTAGCAAACTTTCTCCAACATTTTTCTCGACATGTATTACATCTAAATTATGTCGCAATGGAAGTTCCTGTAACAATCAAGAATATAACATTTTATTATTATACATTTTTTCTATTTAATCAACGTAGGAAAAAAAATAAACATAACCCCAATATGGTAAATCAAAGAAAATTGATCTTTTTTCCACCTTGATAACTCTTTTTTTACAGGGTTATCATTCTCATCATATTCATCTTCTTTGTTGTGAACACACTTCCTTTTTTGTCCATTATCTTTTTTTTCCTTCTTATCTAGTCTTTTCTTCTTTATCTTCTTTCCTTTTTTATTTCTTCTTTCGTATCTTTTACAAAATCATTAGAAAAATCTTACAGCATAGCAGAAATGTTTCTACCTGTCAAAATCCTAGGCTTGGTGTCTTTCTCCGTCGTATTACCAAACCAAGTCTTCTCTTTTCTCAATGAGTCTGAAGGATGTAAAAATCTTCTATGACCCATATACACAATCTTTCGACTAAAATTTAACCATCAACTATGAGTGTTAACACTGCATAATGGACAAGCTTTTTTACCCTTTACACAACATCCAGCAAGATTTCCATAAGCCGGAAAATCATTTATCGTCCATGGTAAGATTGCTTTTAAATTAAAAAGTGTTTTACTAAATGCATAATAAATACAACACCATTATGCCACAAATGATGTAAATCTTCTACAAGTGGTGCCATATATATATGTATGTATGTATGTATGTATGTATGTATGTATGTATGTATGTATGTATGTATGTATGTATGTATGTATGGACCAGGAATCACCAATGTTAACATAATATTTTCTTCTCTCATGCACAACATAGGCGAAAGATTATATATCACAAGCATTACTGGCCAGCAACTATATTTAGAACTTTTAATGGCAAATGGATTGAAACCATATGTAGCTAGACCAAGTCTGAGATTGCATCGATCAGCTGAAAATGATTTATATTTCTCATCCACTACATTCCAAGTCGCGGAATCCACGGGATGACGCATCTTTCCATCGTTGCTTTTATTACTATAATGCCATCTTAGATCTTCTGCCATTTTTTTTATCTAAACATTCTCCTGAATCTTGGAATGATTGGAAAATAACTCAACACTTTGACAGGGATGCCTTGCATGATCTCTTTGTACTCTTATTTATCTTCCATGTTGAAGAACCACACTTCGAACAACTATTCAAATCTTCGTATTCTTTTCTAAAAAGACAAAAATCGTTCTTACAAGCATGACTCTTCTCAAAACCCATATCAGATATTTTAAGAAATTTGTTTACTTCATATACAATCTTGAGAAGTACATTATCCTTCGGCAATAATACATATAACACATTTAATAGCTTATCAAAACCAGTATCGGATAAACCGCACTCACATTTAAGATTACATAAAGTGGTGATAGCAGATAATTTTGTCTGACCCGCACAATCGGGATACAGTGGACTTTCTGCATCTTCCAAATTTTTTATCAAATCATCTTCTCATCTTTGTGCATCAACATTATCTTTATCGTCCGCAAAAAAGGTATGATCGACGAAAACTTCATCTTCATAGTGAACGGCTCGGAATAAATCATATGTGACATTCAAATCCATTTCTTCAACTATGTTTATTTGTTCACCATGATTATACCACCTACTGCATTTGTACTTGGGATGCATTCCTTTTATAACCAAATGCTCAAACACAATCTTGTCATGATGATGAGTAAGATTTCGACAATCTATGCAAGGACATAATTTTTTTTCTACAACTGCTAAATTTTTCTTCACGGATTGCACAAAATTCCATGCTTCTTATCGATACTCTATACTAGTTCTATGATGAAAAATAGACAACATAAATATTAATTGTAATATTAAAATTTTAAGATTTTCGAAGTTATTTAGTTGTATATTATCGTATTACCTATGTGAATGCAACCAGTCTTTCTCCATCATGAATATATACCGTAATTCCAAGAAAGTATACACTGCAATGCACATCACAACATTAATGTTAAAGAGAATCATAGTTTATGATGATTCTTCAAATCATTTCAAATATTCCTCAAAAGAACACAATTGTTGATTTGATAACTATGACATCACACTGTTCCTTTTAAAGTATGTTGGATACTTAATTTTCTGACATGATAGATCAAATTGCGATGAAGTTTGTCGAGAGAGCATCTGCGCAAAAGGATGTACATGCACTTTTGTTTATCCAGGTTCTCGCTGCACGGGTGACTGTTGTTTGTAAACTTGTATGGTATTGTCTCACATATAATTAAAGATTGCAAACATTAGTTTGCTTGATAAACTTAATGCGACCGGAACTACCAGGTTAATAATGTTGTGATGATTGTTTCATGTGCGTGTGTAGTGGATGTTTTCTTTGGATTTATAATATAAATAATATTTTATTTGGCTTTCTAGCTATGAGCACTGAATTAAACCTGCAAAAAAACAACAGATGGAAAAGGGACCTAACAATTAGCAGTATAGACAGCCATTTTAACACTGATATTAATGATTATGCACTTATATTTTGTACATAACAATGATCTAACTCATTAGCAAAAACACACACGCTCTATGACCAAGCACGATACCACTGTCATGGATGTGTAGTTTTCGCTTTATCTGCTATAATGACTTTGTCAAATGGCACATTAGGTTTATGACATAAATGGCAGCAAAATACATAAAGCCTAGATATCCAGAGATTAGCACTTCAAAGAATCTCCTGGATACTACAAGCTCTTATTACCTACTATATTGTAATATGGGAAATAAAGAATTATATTTTGTTTTCTTCACCTAAGAATCTCTGAGTAACAAAACTGTGAACACATGATTATATTTAGATAAAATTAATGCTACAAACCATATCGTCGTCTGACATAAATTGTTCCTAGCAATTTATCAATCATAAGCATTTATGTTGCTGTCAAACCATAATACACTTACCAGTACTTTCTTACGGAATGCATGTAAATCAAAAAATAAATTAAAAGCATATCCAAATTTACTCAAATACATTGCACATAAGATGACACACATATCATACTCACGTATACATAGCAGGTTAACACACGCTCACAAACATATCACAAACACAGCCATGCAATTACTCAACAAAGCACATACCCACAAGTAAATACATACGTTCGTCTACAGATACACCACACACAAACACTCAACAACATAAGAGCACTTAAAAACAAACAAGGAAAAATAGAAACACTGACAATGCAGAGAACATCATGGGAGAAGTTGCACTGTTGGGAAGTAATGTATGCACCAACAATTATATGTATATACACTGCACATTGAATAGGTAACACACACATCACGCACACTACACACACCACTTTTTTACAAGAATCTGATACCTATTGGTTAAATATTGCCAACTTGTAAACAGTGGGGTATTTTTTTCCTGGTGTGCAAATACACTTGCTACAAACTTTAACTAAATATCATGAAATTTTTGCACGCATATCAATATTACCATTAACTGGCAATTTGTGAAATATATAGTTTCTACTGTCAGTTAAAATTCATTTTTTGAACCATAAAGACAGTTTGTTCGAAGTTTTACATATACATCTTTTTTTTCATGTTTGTGTAAAAATATCCAAAGATAAGTGAAAGCCAAATATTACGAGTAAAAAATAACTGAAATACTGTATTTTAAAGTACTGAATGTATAATAAATAACTGAAATACTTTATTTCTCGTTACTCTTTTTACACATACGAGTGATATATATAAAAATTTGAATCGCTTCAAGTCAAATGACTATACCTAAAGTAGTTGACCTTCTCCGATAATAATTACAAACCGCACTATAATCCACCTTTCGATCTGAACTGAATCTGACTCAAAATAGTGTCTAAATAAACCCTAAAAAAAATCCAAGATCCAAATTAGAGCTTTTCAATGAGCAATTTAGAATCGGAATCATATTAAGCTTCAAAATCAAAACCTTTAGCAATCATTGTTTTGACGGAAACAAAATTTGTATGTCATGGTTAAAAAAAAGGACAAAATTACATTAATCGATATATACCTGAAACCCTAGTATTTAGCACGAGAGGAGATGAGATGAAAGAGATAAATTGGGATAGGAAACTAGAGATGACAAAGAAGACAGGTGTCAAATTAATGCCGACGTTTTTTTCGTGAAGTTAGAAAAGGGAGGGGCTGATAGACGAGAGGGAAGAAAATGAAAAAAGGGGGAAACCGATTTTTTTTCACGAAGTTGTAAACTAAGGCGGTAAATTAGATGGTCCATATTATTCTCAGCGTTTATGCTAAGGGCATATATCATTCAAAATAACTTTTAACTGCATTTTTAGTATAAACGTTGCGAGTAACTGAAGTTAAAATAGAATTTTGTTGTAGTGAAGTCTATGGAATTATTTAGAAAGCTGAGAAGAGTTCAAAAGTAAGAAAAGTAGTAGAACAACCTTACAATCAAAACCTTGACAATGCTAAAAAAGGGTTCTACAAGCAAGATTCAACAATAGTATAGAAGAATTACTAGCAGTAGTATGGACTTTATCATTTATATAATTAACATCTTGAACTAAAGCCATCTTCAATGTCATAACAAAATTAAATGACATACATATTAACGCGCTTTTGAGCCAAAGTAGATTTCAATCGAATTTAGCATATCAAAACAAGACAAATGATTCACGAACTTGCAAAAACGATCGGAAGGACTCGAAAGTTAAATTCTGGAAAGTTGGGTGGAAAACTGACTAAAGTAATAACTCGGTGCGAGTTATTTAAGTTGGCACCAATCTATTTCATCTCTCATTTCTGCCTCCCAAACACCATACACCTATTATACTATTCCACCAACACGTAATCAAGTGGTTTCTCCAAGATTCGAATGGTCAATTCCAAGGATCAATGAGAAGAAAGCAAAGAAAGTAGCTAACAAAAAGACCACTCGAATCAACCAATAATCAATGAAAAGAGCGGGGAACACATCAACTTGAAGTTAAAAGTACAGAGAAAAAGATTTGGAGCAGTTTTCATTAACAGAAATAACTCGGCACTGAGTCAATTGACTCGATACCAAGTCACTATTTTAACTTGATGGACTCCGAGTTCACTTGTGTGACCTTGGGCGGACTTCTGTACTTCAGTGCAAGCGAGCTTCTGGATCTATACACATGTTTCCTTATAAATATCAGTCTATCTGCAACCAAAGAGAGATCTTCTACCTGATCTATTGGCTCTTCACTCTGGATATACTTCACAAACTTTGGAACCTAGGAGCTGCCATTTCTTCACTTCTAATTTCTTCATAAAACAATCTAAAACTCAATTGTAAATCTGAGATCCACTACATAGTAGTCAGATCTGATATAACAAGTTGTAATCTAGAGACATAATAACTAATAACAGCGATCGAAGTGCACGTAGGCTAGAAATTACACCGAAGCGCTATAAAAATTATTGTGTCTTCTTTTACTTTTCTACTGTTTCTGTTATTTTGATAGAACTAGTGGTTTCATTTAATTTCATGTAACACCCTGAATTTTTAAATAATTAAATTATCAAATAATTATAAACAGTGATCATTTTTGGAATTATTAGAATATGGCCTCGAAACTTATACCATTATGTTCGTGGTGATTTTCTAATTAATTTATACATATAATATGCCTCGAATGGACTTTGTATGGCAAAGTTGTTGACGTTCGATGTTCCGTATGGAAAAATAATTATTCATGTAAATGTGCGTAGACATATTTGTTTATAAATATATGCATTTATAAATTTCAAAAATAACGCACGTTTGAATTTCAAAATAGACGCGCATCATAAAGGAAATTAATTGACATCGGCAATTAGAGGTAATTAGTTAACATTAGTAGGCAATGTTAATCAAATTACCAATTAAGGGAAATTAATTTACGTTAAATAACAATGTTTGAATTTCAAATTAAACATGTGTTATAAAGGGAATTAAATTTGTAATCGATGGAAATTAATTAGAATGAATAGGCAATGTTAAAAGTTAACGTTTAAAAATAGAGGAAATAAATTAATACGTATAACACAAAAAGGCTAGACGCATCAAAACTGAATCATTTTGCTTGTTTTTAACTGCTAGATTTCAATCGCTTTAAACGAATGGACGACGTTGCTATGGCTCTCTATAAATAAACATATGGGGCTAGCCTTCAAATCCATATTTTTCTAGATGGGCGCGGAAGCCCTGTCACTTTTCTTTCTCCTCCAATTCTTCAGAAATCAAATACATTAGATTTAGGTTTTTTGATTTGCAATTTGGAGGTAGAAATTATAGTTCTGGAGAAGAGATATCCAAATTAAGCCGTCCGTATGATGTGAGTTTTTAGATCTAGTATTACTTAGTATTAAAATGTAGAAATGGATTTTTCGCACAATTTTTGTAACCAACCAAATATAATAGAACTACTTCCCAGAATAAAAGAGAATAACGCGAAGCATTAAAGAAGAAGAAATAATCAAGTTAATTATTTGACAAGACTAGAAATAATAAACAGAAAATGTGACTAGATCTGCATTTGCTACGCAGATAGTAGAATAAAAAGTAAAGCAGTTATTATAATAAGTAATTTGTGACAATTGGACGTAGTCTCAAGCTAAGACTATCATACAATATAAGAGAACCAAAGAGAATCTAGTATCATAATAAAAGAAGACAGACTAGAATAAAAAAGAGACACTTGAAATTACATTTATAACATGTAGGTTATAAAAGAATGAAAAGAATATAAAAGTGATAATTGCAAGTATAATTGTAACACGTACATTATAATTGATAAGAAATAAATAAAAGAGGCTAATTTTATCAAACTTAGATCTTAGATTAAGTTAATAAGCAAAAATAATAAAAGTGACCCGTACCGGCAGCATTCCCTTTCAGGTCTAGGACTAACCGTCTCACACATAGGTGGGGTTGGGCATGTTGAATAGAGTAAACAAGTAGCCAACAAAATAAGCAAAGTAAACCAAACGCATAATAAAATATTAGACATTGGGTCTACTAAAATGGTAAGGTACATTTGGAGTAGTCCAAAGAGAATCTGGATAAAGAGCCTAACGAAGCAGTTCATCGTAGATTTTTAGTAAAGAAAGAGCACGTCCAACTTAGTTATTTGGGCGAGAAGGAAGTACGAGACTTCAACGGGACATGAGGATACTCTAAGATGACCCTCTAGGGTAGGCCTAATGATGCTGCACCCCCGGAGACAGGTCTGTAGGTGTTCCATCAAGAGAGTATGCCTTGACTGCTTTTGCATTATAGGCGTAACGAAGCGGTCCTTTGTAGGTAGTCAAAAGGTTGATGATGGAGTAGGATATTCGTATGACACCGTACTCTAGTTTGTGACTATTTTATAGTGGGCAGGACCCATAAAGATAGTCACATACGGACATCAGCCATCATCGGTCAGATCGAGTACAAGAAAGACTAGAGTTAAACCAACAGGCCAATGATTCTTTCACTATCGAGACACTGGATGAGGGGCAGATCCAATTGGATGTTTAGATTGTTTGCTATAGGGCACAACCACTTAGCTTTTGAAAGGTCTTTCGATTAGTTGAGGGGGCGGTGTGGGGCCATAACCACGATGAGACAAAAGACAGACCAAGTAGAATATTTGTATTGTAGGCCTAAGGAAGCGGACCTTTACAGATATAGAAAATCCCCGACTGAGTTCCGCACAAGATAGATCTTGTTGGTGGAATTCGGGAGCAGATAGAACGATTACGTGTAGTCCTCAAGGTATGCACTGGGTCATATATTGTAGATGTCCGGGCACTGGTATAAGCTAGTGCAGATGCAGTTTCATGTTTTCACAGTAGACGATGGAACATTTGTATTCTAGGCCTTACCAAGCTTTCCTTTACAGATGTAGTTATAATACACTCTAGTAGCGAGATGATGGAGTCCTTTTCGAGGAGGATACGGAAGGTATTATGGGAAGTACATAGGACCGATGCAGTCTTTGAGCATGTAGCTACATACATATATTGGTTATTGTTAATCTACTAAGGAGTATATGAGTACGATTCAAGCACAGAGGCAAGATATTATAAACCCAATAAACTTAATATAATAGAAAATGGAAATAGAACGATATATGTAAAATTATGCTTAGAAGTGTATAATTTGTCCATTCACCAGAACTTTAGTTCTGACCCCCTCCTCATACTATTATATAGGTTAGATAGATGATAGAGATTTTCCAGTTTTGAAACACTTGTTTAGAAAGTGTTATTACCTTGGTGAGTATTTACTTATTAATATATTTTACTCAGTTCCGCTGTGAGATATTTATTTGAGCCCTGATATATTTATCTTTGCCTATTTGCAGGATACCAAACACCCAACTCGGGCTTCAATGGATTTGGGTTTTAGCATTTTTGCGAAAAATCCGGACCCATTGAAATTCGGGTTGTTACATGGAGGTTGGTTCCATTTTTGACATCAACAATACATAACGTTTTGTTGCAGCAATTAAACTAGCTTTAATATTTTTATTGTTTGTATAATTTTGCTGTGTTTACCGGATTAATATTGTACCATGCTTGGATAATTGTTGTACATATCAGTTAAAACATTACAAAGTTTTTGAAGCATCTAAGTTTTATTCTAAACACGTTATATGATCTAATCATGTTCGTTTTCTAATACATAAATTTGAACTAGACTAGTGAATTGATCTTTGTTATGAATTCATTTGTTTTGTAGTAATATTTTGCAACAGCTAAAAGCAGTTGCAATCTTTTAATTAGTAATGGCTCTATGCTGTTGCGAATTATTAGCCACTCCCCGTTACATAATGGTTTTGGACCATTGCGAAATGCTTTTGCAACGGTGTAGAGCCATTGTGAAATGGGTTTTTTGGTGTAGTGGTATGACTTATAAAATCTAGTTTTGGTCAAAATTTCAATATCATCCATATTCAACTTGATTAATCCGAAAAAATCCTAGGTTCAATAAGAACAATTATTATTAACCATATGCTCTAACAAGAGACTTTGACTTCGAGTTGACCATAGTTGACCGTGATACTAACCTCATATACTAAGGAGATGAATTCTCTATTGAATAGTGTTTCACTTCTAATGCTTCAACCCAGACCCAAGTATAGTCATTCGATGGACGCCATATCACAATTTAAGTATAATCAAAGTAGAGTGTCCACATTGAAGTTCCACAGTGTTCTCAAGTCGAGGGAACTGCGTAACATCATCATTTCGAGATTATTTGTTTGAGCTTAGTTATATTAACTAACAGAAAATTTTCGAGTGAGTCATTCCATAATTATCCAATAACTATCAGTACGTAACCCATTGGTGCCTCTAACAACCATGAGTAATACACTGTTCAACATTTGAAGAGTGTTACGTGTTCTAATCTCAACGGATAAATTGATATCCTTTCTCGAAACATCTTAATAGGAACATTTCAAACAATATGTTATCTTTTAGTGATAAATTTTCGTGATTACAACACATTGTAATTACCATTACATAACAATCATTCAAGGATTTTCTATTTAATATACTTTAAATTAATCACTTAATTAATTATATCACAATACAATAATATATAATAGAAATCAAACACGTTTATTATGAGCAAGATTGATCATTGAGTTGGATATATGTAACAAATTATATAATTACCATTACGGCACACCACTAACTCTGTCAATTTTGCACTTGCACAGAGGGTCAATAGTGGAATTCTATCCAAACTTCTTCGACTAGTTTTCTCAAAACTAATCAACCTAGTGCCTTAGTGAATGGATATGTTATTTTGTCTTAACCGTCTGCTCTATTAAATAACTCTCTCTAATGTTAATATACTACCTTTAATATATGTAACCTTTCAGATTACGTCTTTAGATTTCGGTGAGCTTTAGATTCTTTTACGAACTATATTGCAGCATTGTTATCATATAACAAATACGATTCTTAACATTTGAAATCATCCATAGCTTGGTTATAAATTTGTCAACTTCTTTTATTGTAATGTTATTCCAAGGAGTCAAAAAGTGATTATTTAATTGTCTTCCTTGAGTTCAACTCTCAATGAAAGTGCTACTTAATGTTATGTCAAAATTTGGTTCTGCCTAATTTGCTTTGATTATAGGGAGTCAATGACACTTGAGTAGATCTGGGATACGTAGTCAAGTGCACTAGCTCTGATTTCGAAGGAGGTCATTATGCAAAAAAGTTCATTGCTAGAGTCCTTAGTACAAAAGTTACAAAGTCGGATAAGTCTAAGTGGCCATTAATGTCTCAACCCAAGCTTTTCTATTATGCTAAAAGAAAAATGAAAACAAGGAATAAGATCAATTCATAAAATTGCCCCTTTCTATTAAGGGCTACATGTCTATTTATAGAGAACTCTGGCCTTTAGATTTGTGACATGTCATTAGAAGAAAATGGACACCTATGATTTGTCGACGTGGCACAAGCTCGGGATGACATGTGGCATAATCTTTATCTAGCTTCTTCGTGATGAAGTGACATAGTTATCTCAATTGGAGCATTCCACATGGAAGCTAGGGCATTGGTTTCGGATGTATCCTTCAACGATCGACAGGTTTATTTGTCAACTTGTGACAATTCCCTTATTCTTCCTTATATGATAGCTTTTGTCAATGCTCGATAGCTTTGAGGGATCATTCTCTAATAGCTCCACTAACTATCAACATGCAACTACTCTAAATGGCTAGTGGGGGGTCATTAAGAAATCCCTACCTCTGATAGCCTTTGAGTGTATCAACATGTGGTAGTCTTGGAATTTTGATATCTTAGTCTGTCAACATGCAACAAGCTCTAAAATATATCAACCTTTGGTAGCTTGATTAATCAACATGCGACTGCTTTAGAATATATCAACCTTCGATATTTTGATTAATCAACATGCCATAGATTTGGAAAATACCAATCCTCGATAGCTTAATTAGTCAACATGCGATGATTTTGGGAACATCAACCTTCGATAGCTCAACTGATCAACATTAAATGGCCTTGGAAATATCAAATTTCGATAGATCATCTGATTAACATGCGATGACCTTAGGAACATCAACATTCGATAGCTCAACCAATCAATATGCGACGACTTTGGAAACATCTAATTTTGATAGCTCATCTAATGAACATGTGATGGCTTTAGGAACATCAACCTTAGCTTTGGAATATTATTCTACAATAACTTCCTCTTTAGCCTTACCACATATGGACCTTGCTTACATCATATTGTGATAGCTCCATTTACTACTAATCTAGGAAAGCTTGCTTTAGCCTTTATTTTTGCAACATCTTTATCAACTATCAACTTGCGAAGGCTCTTTCTATGATCAATTTGGAACAGCCTATCTCCAACCTGTGATAGCTAAAATCTTGAGTATAACACTTGTAATTTTAGAGAAATTTTGGGTGTAACACCTTGATTTTAGCTTAAAATAGCATGTTTTAATGATACGTTAGAAATAAAGAAGGTTAATGGTGGTTTAGATTTATTTCAGGGAGAAAGAGAAATGATTGGGTGATTGCACCAACCCCTAAGATTAGCACAATTCTCGAAATCATTAATTAGGTCTTAATTATGGGCTTGGACCTAATTACTAAAATTTACCTAAAAACTTCTAATTTAGAACTACGATATCTCCTAAATGGCTTGATCATATTACTATTACGACCATCCAATAGAATGTGAAACCATCGTATGTTTCATTTGAAACAGATTTCAGGTCGAAATTATACTCTTATCAAAAGTTACAGCCCTTGCAAATTTTCGAGATTGGAAATGTTTACGATTTATTTTAAAATCCAAAAATGTCAAATTACTGCACTTTCAAAGTTTCAGCTCATTTTAAGTTCTTTGGTTATGTAAATAATATTTATGTAAAATCAATCCAAGTTGTTATTATGGATGCCAAATATCTACGTCAATCTTCTACGTGGAGTTGAATGGGAACCACATTTGGTGTCTGAAGGTTTTTTTCTTCTTTCTCCTCCTCTCCCTTTCCCTCCCGCTTTTTATACCCCGGTAAAATAAAGTTAAGCACTCTTAGAAAGACCATGGAAATTTACATATTCCACGCAAGAGTTTAACGTATCTTCATCAATAACTGGTCTTTTTTAGCTCATATAAATGAGATCCCTACTCAGAATCCAATGAGGATCCAACAAAATCCATTCTTATTGTTAAAAATGGGACATATTTAGTACCACGTTATCCGTAGGTATGAGATTTATAGATTTTTTTTAAATATCTTTTTTCAAAAAAAACACACAAAATTCAAATTATTAACCTGACACCTAATATAATGATATATGATGTTTATGAACGCATTTTTCAAAAGTACTAATTGAAAGGCAGATACACATTTCAACCATTTCTAAATTTACCATCACACCCTTGGATATTGGAATTTTGTGGTTCAAACTCTCATTTATGGATTTCTTTTTGAAGCCTTTTGTTTTCATTGAGTAATTATATAGCATACTCAGCTTCTTATGGGGAAAGGGGTGAATTAGTCCAATCTATATAACCACAATTTTGAATAGTACCAAATTTTGAGCATCTGAAGAAACAACGATTCAAATTATTTTGTTTGTACATTTTCTCAAAATAATGTAGATCTTGAAGATCACTCTACGTTTTTAAGTTCAAATTTCTGAACTTGCAACATTTCTTGTTCATGACGCATTTGTTGGTCTTGTAACATCGCTTGATCTTGTTCCAAATCATATTGCATTCATTCATAAATCAAAATGATAGTTTAAATATGTGACCACTCAATAGGTGGTGACCAACTTTCACCTTCGTCTATAAAATATATAAACTTGAATTTTAAAATTTTAATTACAAATTTAGAATTGAAATGAAGATACATAGTCTGGAGTGGAAAACAGAAAGAATGACAAACATAAAGAAAAATGTTGATGCAAGGATAACATATTTTTTATTTACTACGAAGGCCAAACTTGCTGTAAAAGTACGTCGCAGCATCAAAATTAGAAGGCAACCAATATGATGGCGGCTTGGCAGGCGATGCCATGGTGGATAAAGCTTAGGAGGCGACAAGGTGGAAACGACTTGGGATGACGACAATGGTTGGTCGATACAATGAGATGGCAGCAGCTTTGGAGGCGATGAGATGATTGGTCAAGGTGGATTGGGAGGCGATTAAAGAGAAGAATATTTGAGGTAGCAACGATGGTCAAGTCATGACGTCGATGATGGTGTGGTCAAGGTGGATTGGGAGGTGATGGTGATAGTGATAAAGACGACCAATTTTTTTTTGAAAAATTAACAGTTCAAAATGCTAAATATAGATAGCATTATCTTTAAGTGAAAACAAATATAGCATTATATGTATATAATGCTAATTTAGTTTAGCATTTTTAAACTATAAAAAAGGAATGGTACTGCTAGTTTGATTTATCATTTTTTAAACTGTAAAAATGAATATAACACTAAGTTGATTTTATATTAGTTTATTTAGCATTTATTTGAACTATAAAAAATGAATATATCATTGCGTGTGTATTATACTAATTTATTTTAACATTTTTAACCTATAAAAATGAATGATAATGCTAGTTCGATAGAATGAATCGAATATGCTGAATGATAGTCAAAATAGCATTTGTATTTTTAAAGTGCATCAGAATGTAACGAATGTACCGAATGATAATTACAAATAAAAACTGTATTTTTAAAGTGCATTACAATGAATGAATGTGTCGGGTGATAGTTAAAAGTAGAAATTGTATTTTTAAAGTACATTAAAATGAATGGAATGTACCGAATGATAGTTAAAAATACCAATTGTATTTTTAAAGTGCATTAAAATGTATCGAATGCGCTATATGATAGTTAAAATTAGCGTTTGTATTTTTACAATGCATTAGAATACAGGAATATGCCGAATGATGGTTAAAAATATCATTTATATTTTTAAAATGTATCGAATATGCCGAATAACCGCATGATAGTTAACAATAGCATTTGTATCTCTAAAATGCATTAAAATAAATGGAATATGCCAATTGGTTCTATATATATATATATATCCGATTAGGCTTGGCATACGGTTTGTTTTTGCATCCATACGTACTCAAATAGACTTGGCATCCGGTTAATTTTTGCATCCATACGTAACCGATTAGGCTTGGCATTCGATTAGCTTTTACATTCGATAGTATGCTTGGTTAAACAATATATCTCGGGTATAGATTGGTTCTATATATACCTGCTTAGGCTTAGCATCCTATTAGCTTTTGCATCTATATGTACCCGATTAGGCTTGACATTTGGTTATCTTTTGCATTTGATGGTACTCTTGGTTAAACAATATAACTTGAGTATAGATTGGTTCCATATGTACCCGATTAGGCTTGGCATCCGATTAGCTTTTGCATCCACACGTACCCAATTAGGCTTGGTATCCACTTAGCTTTTGAATCCATACGTACTCGATTAGGCTTGACATTCGGTTAGCTTTTGCATCCATACGTACCTGATTAAACTTGACATTCGGTTAGCTTTTGCATTCGATAGTACGCTCGGTTAAACAATATATCACGGGTATATATTGGTTCCATATGTAGCCGATTAGACTTGACGTCCGGTCACCATTTGCTTCCATACATACCCGATTAGGCTTGGCATCCGTTAGCTTTTGCATTCGATGGTACTCTTGGTTAAATAATATACCTCAAGTATAGATTGGTTCCATATGTAACCGATTAGGCTTGGTGTGATATCCCGGAAATTTTGACAATAATAATTTAATAATTTATGTCAAAATTTAATTGATTTGACAATAATGTTAATAATGAATTTGAATTGGATTTAATAATCTTATTTAAAATAAATATTTAAACTGATAGTCTATCTTTAAAGGCTAATAAATTTTTTTATATTTGTAATGTATACATATCTGTATATATTAAAAATTGGATTTAATTTGATATTAAGCTATTATAACCATATGATTTTAATACTCAAGATAAAAACTTAATTATTTAAAATTGATTTTAGCTTAAGTTTAAATTTAAATAAAAAGGTTTGTTTTGTTTGTATGTAGCTGATAAAATAAGTAATTTATTAGATAAGAAGACAAATTCTTTTATGAATTATTTTAATTTAATAATGAGTTATATTTAAACTATATTGATAATGTAATATTTTTACAAATGGATTTTTAATGTGGATAGAAATTGCTATTTCAAAATTTATTTAAATACATAAACATGAGAAGCAATGATATTATCATAAGTGTAAGAATAGTTAACGGTTTAAAATTTAAAAATAAAAGAGTGATAAAAATAAGCATAGAGCTTAATTCATAAGTTAAAATTTATAACTAATAACTAAAACAACTTTATATTTTGTACCAAAAGTATAATAGCATAACAAAAAAAAAACTAGGCAGAGGTAAGATATTATGTTACCTGTAGAAGTAGTATGCTAGACAAGGACAAGTAATAATAAAATATCTATGTACAAACATAAAAATAGACTAATGTGAAGCACAAACCAGGTAAGGTAAGATATGTATGTAGCCTGTAAGAAAATGCAAGGAAAAATATAAACAAAGTAAAATAAAAAGATCTCTCTACAAATAAAATAAGATAAGTATGAAAACATAAAGTACTATTTCAATTAATACTAGCACACCTTTTTATCAGCCGAAAATGTAAAAAAATCAATTCAGCCTCTAAAACAAAATCTCGCCTGGTATGATATGAAAGAAAATCTCTGATACAAACGGATTATGTTTGTACAAGCTTATGCATACCCTGTGACTCTTTTCTATATATATATACCTCCTACTTCTTTCATTCATAAGAACTCAGCAAAACCTGTCTTTTTCATATTTGTTGTGCCAATTTATTCAACATAGCAAACCTGGAAATAGTAAACTTTTCTTTTTACAAACTTAAACTACTTCAACAATCTAAGGCAAGATGTTAGCAGGAAGATCAAAGCAAGCATATCCATTTTTTTTTCAAACTGAAGCATCATTCATTTAAACAAGAAGATTTAAGAAAAGAAAAAAAATCGAGGCTACAGTTTTTCAAATCTGGGTGCTTTGTCATCTTCTCAATATGGTGAGTAACATTTTTCTTAAAAACTCAAGTATAAATATGGTTGCTTGATCAATGCCTAATAAGTTTGTATTTGTGCATATATATTAGAAAATTCATGTGTATTTGTGGATGTGTGCATGCTTTAAATATATATGCTCTGTTATGTTTTATTTACCCAGGTTCTAAATCTAATCCTGAACCAATCTCTCTTGATCAAATCTTTGTTGGAACTTGAGCTTAAACCAAATATGTTTGTTATAGCATTGATTTTAGTTTAGGAATTTGATTTAAGTTAAAAATAGCCTGAATGTCTTGGAAATATCAAAAAAATAACAGTGTATGTCAATATATGTGAAAAATCCAAACCGTGAAATTTATAAATTCATTGTTATAAATCGAATACATAAACAAAAGTATGATTTTTAAAACAAGAATCAATATTTCTAGTAAAGCATTTAATGTGCAGTTCTGGGTTTATCAAAATAGGAGAAATTGGGTTTTTCTGATGATCTGGGTAACTGGAGAGGTCGGGACTCTTCTGGTTGATGGCGGAATGATCATAGATGCTAGGAAAAATGGATGAAGGTGATGAAGTTCACCAAGGAAGATGCGGCAGTGGGTTTTCTTCTAGAACCCTAAATTTTGCTGTGTTTGAGGAATCGATCGCCACGGCCGAAGTAGGTGATCGAGTGTAGTGACTTTTGGGGTGGCGGTAGTTGGGTTGTAGTCGAAGACGAGGCCAGAGTTGTAGACAGTCAGATGGTCGGAGAGTGGAGACCCCAGTGTTGATAGGTTGGAGGTGCTATCTGCTCGTGTGTTCCCAGGTTGGAATTTTAGTTCGAATTCCATTTAGGGTTTGGTTGGAGGGAAGTGATGATCGTGTTTGTATGTTGAGGTGCTGGTCGGCATGGGGAGTTCGCCGTCGATGGTTGGAATCGACCGAGGATGCTGGGCATGTGCACAGTGCACATTTGTGCTGATGCTTGTTGTTTCTGGGTTTGATCAGGATGGAACTCGAGATTACTCGAGTAGTTCGAGTAACTTACGCGAAGTATATAGGGTTTTGTCTTGAGTATTAGCAGGCCTGGTGAAGTTGTGTTGCAGGGGATTGTTGCTCGAGTTTCACCCGAGTGATTCGAGTGTTGGACTCGAAGAAATTTGGGGTTTTGCTCGAAGAAGTTTTTTGTTATCTCGGGTATTTAACTACAGGTTTTAAAACCTATAAGTTTTATGAAATTTTTTTAAAACTGGGTTTTTAAATGATAATAGATATTTAAACAAGGTTTAAATCAAGTTAAGTTGGTTTCAAAAGTAGTTTAAATCTCAGTTTTTAAATAAATAAAGTTTTTAAATTTAAAATTGTTTTAAACAAATTTGAATGATAAAGTGAATTTTAAATTTGATTTGAATTCAAAATGAAATAATGTTTAAATTCCTTTAATCTTCTATTTTAAGATAATTATTCTTTAAGTTGTAAAATAGAAAGGAGTTTGGAATTGTTTTAAACTTGTTAAGATTAATTTGATTTCATTTTAAATCTTAAATTTAAAATGAAATTTAAAAGTAAATGTAAATTAAATTGTTTTAAATACCTTATTAATGATAAATTGATCATCAAATAGAAAAAGGGTTTAAAGACTTAAGGATTTGTAATTATTAAGTTAGCTAAATGGATAATTAATGACTAGAATTTATTAACTTAGAAATTAAGAGTTTAAATTTATTTAAATAAGATATAAGTTAATTAATTTAAGGTAAATCAATTAGTAATTAAGAAATCATTGATTAAATAAGGTTTAATTTTTAATTAATGATTAGCAATCAATTAATGAATTAATTAAGGAATAATTAATGAGTTATTAAGATTAATAAAAATGTAATTGATAATAAATTTTAGTTAATTACTTTAGGAAAAGTAATTAAAGAATTGTAAATAGATAATGAAGGTCATTAACTAAGATTATGAAATAATCAATTAATGGGATTAATTTTAATAATTAATTAAATTATTATTTAAAATAAGCAATTGTGGATTGTTAAACATAATTACTAAATGGAAGTAATTAAGGAATTAATTACTCATTGTAATTAATTCAGTTTAATATGAATTGTTTAAGTTAGTTAATTAAGTTTAATTAATTTAAATAATTATATGATGATGAGATAAGTATAATTACTTGGGGAAGTAATTAACGATAATTATTGGATGTAATTAACTGAGGGTGATTTAAATATGAAAGTAATTGAAATGTAATTACTTTGCATAATTAATCAAGGGATTAATTTTAAAAAAATTAATTAAGGAGTAATTAATTTATTTGATGGAGTAATTAAAGATAGTTAATTACTTAATGATATTAATAAGAGGTGATTAATAAATGTGGTTTAATTAAAGATTAATTACTTAAGGTAATTAATTTAAACAGGGAATTAATTAAAATGTAATTAGAAATCATTAATTGATATAATTAATGATGGGATGATAAATTTAGATTAATTAATCAATAATAAGAAATTAAAGATTGGTTCCATATGTACCCGATTAGGCTTGGCATCCGATTAGCTTTTGCATCCACACGTGCCCAATTAGGCTTGGTATCCACTTAGCTTTTGAATCCATACGTACTCGATTAGGCTTGACATTCGGTTAGCTTTTGCATCCATACGTACCTGATTAAACTTGACATTCGGTTAGCTTTTGCATTCGATAGTACGCTCGGTTAAACAATATATCTCGGGTATATATTGGTTCCATATGTAGCCGATTAGACTTGACGTCCGGTGTAACGGCCCGCCTTTTTGGACAGTTTAAACCGACGATCAAATACCCATGTCGATTCCAAACCATTAAAAGGGCAGATAGTTATTGGGGTAATTAAGAAAAGAAAAGGAAGGGAAATAAAGGAAATGAAACAACACAGAATCTCACAGCGGAAGGCTAAAGTATAATAATAAAATAACAGTTCATGAAGCTGTTAATTAAATGAATACATTTGAAATGAATACATTTGATTATTATTATACAACATTTATCAGAGTTACATACACAACAAATATCATACAACAATGCAGCGGAATGGAATGAATATAATAGTAGTAGATAATATACCAAATCTTTGTCTCCGTCCTCCAAGGAAATGATCTTCAACCTAAACTGAAAACTCAGGACTGACCCGAGCGTAATGAAAAGACAAAACACTCGAGTCAGGACTAAAATATCCTTATGAGAGTTAAATCAATCGTAAATAAATATGAGTGTAACGGCGTCAGAGATGTTTACGGGGTTTGACATCTCATATCCAGTGTCAACGTGCGTGCAATAACTCAAGAGATGTTACGGGATTTTCCATCTCTCAAGGATCCGTGAAACTATCTACTATGTAGTAATATACGCTAAGTAGATAATGTCTATCAGTAATATAAAGTATCAAAATAGCGTTAAGGCGTTACCATAATCCCCCTTAACACATTTTATATTCCCAAAAGCATATACAAGACCGTAGTTTCCCCAAAACCGGAAGTCACCAGAGGGCAATCCATATACTCAAGGTACAAATCAAAACGTAGTGGTCGCGAATAGGATAATCAGTATGACAAGGTACATGAGGCAATACCAACTAGGATACTAGTAGTTGCGTGATCCGGACTGATGTTGGGCATAGCCAGCAGCTACCCCAACACCGCGAAACAACACTCCGAAATCAAGGGGTGCACCCAAATCGAATCACAAATGTAATAGAAATGGTATCGAAGAAGTGTGTCCGCTAGAGGTGGCGAACCTCAATGGCCCGGCGCGGCTCCTGTTTTAGTCATGTCAGGGGTCATCCAATAATCGTTCTCTTTCTTCAGTCAACGCGTTCACCAAACCATCCCCTTCATTCTGGATCAACACTCCGCGTATAATAGTTATTAAAGTGGTTTTCGGTATCGACAGAGAGTATGTCCATATCCGATCCCGGTCTCTTTAATAACTACGTATTATTACACCGTTGGCTATTTTACATTTCAAATCGATTCATAAATGATATCAAAATATCATATTCGCTTCAAAAAAATCAAATCCATTTCAAATATCATCGTATCTTTCAAAATAAAAGGTTCCCTTTCAAAAATCATTTTTCGCATCAATATTCCTTTCGATTTCAAAATCATTTCGAATTTCAATTTAGGTTGCAACCTCATTTAATCCAATTCGTATTTAAATTCAAGATTTTAAATATAAACATTTCACCCTTCTGATCAGCTTAGAATTTTAGAAAGTAGTTTTAAGTAGTTTAAAAGTAGTTTAAATAATAAAGTAGTTTAAAACACTTAAAATTTTAAAATGGATTTGAAATAGATAAATTTAGTTTAAAATAATTTAAATTGGGTTAGGTAGGTTTAAAATAGATTAAAATAGTTTAAGTATTCAAAATGGTTTATATAACCGAGAAATTTGGAAAACAAAATAAAGCAGCTTCAAAACCAATCTATTTCAATTATAACTTCCCAATTCAGATCAATTTCAATTTCCATTCTACCAATTCAATTTCGATTTTAATTCAAATCGGTGTCAACTTTGACTGCAAACTTATTCAATTTTATATTCACTTTTGAGTAATTCAATTTCAATTTTATATTCACATCGATTAATTCAATTTCAATTTTTATATTCACTTTCGATTAATTCAATTTAAATTTTATATTCACTTCGATTAATTCAATTTCAATTTTATATTCACTTCGATTAATTCAATTTCAATTTTATATTCACTTCGATTAATTCAATTTCAATTTTATATTCACTTCGATTAATTCAATTTCAATTTTATCGATTTGGAGCTTGATTTTCAAAATATCCATTTATAACACTTAACCAAATTTATCCATCATTATTCAAGTTTTAAATCCAAATTTCAAATATGATTCAATTTCAAGCTCAATTTCGAAATATAAATTTTATATCGCTTTTTACTAGGTAATATTAAAAACTCGAATTCAGGTTCAATCTTTAAACAAATCAATTTTCGAAAATCAATCAAATCCCATATTTTAAATTTCAAAGTCCCGACTGATATTATTTAACAATTTCCTTTAACCAAAATTTATCTCAACATTCCAACTCAAATTTTCGATGAATTCAATTTCTATAAATCGAGTTCTATTTATAACTTTAAATCAAAACATTTAAATAAATTTCAAATCGACGATTTCAAAAATTATTAATTTAGCCAATTCGGTGTCCGTATATAATTTTCTATCCTATGGCCAAGTAGTTATTTATTTCAATTAAATGTCAGGGATGAATATATATTACTTAATTAAATCATAGTATCATATGTATGCATAACAGGATATATATAAGCATATAAACATCCAAACATTCAATTATCAACCAATAGCATCCATCAAAATACATCATCCAATAAACAATACAATTCATGGCAGTTTCATAGTTATCGATGTCAGGAAATTAAATCGCAATTCAATTTCAATTTCAATTTCAATTTAACTGTCAATTTAATCTTTCAACGGTTAATTCAAATGACAACTAGGTGACAATTAAATTTATATCAAACAACGATAAATAAATTTCATATCACTTTATGATGTCAATTTAACTAGCATAAAGATATTTAGTACGGTGTGAGCGTTATAAAACACTCACCTTGATTTTACGATTTTAAATCAAATCGAACGACGCTCGATTCAACCCAAAATTTTCTCTAGCTCCACACGACTCCAATCCAATTCCATAGCGTAGTACTTGTCAATACGATTCCGACGCAAGAAGTTTCGTCCGAATCCGACCTCGTATGAAAGAGAAACATCATTTTAAACATTTACAAATCAATTTACATTATAATTTTAATTTCAAATCCCTAAATCTAATCTCGGCCGCACACTACCTCAATCTCAGATCTGGGCCGCTCCTACTATCTTCTCCCCCTCATCGCGTTTACAGGTTCGCATGTGAACCCAAAGCCGCCGCTCCATATCCAAAATACACGGCCACTACGCTCGTCGATAGCACGATCAGATGAAGCCACATCAAAGCCCTACTCGCCAAGCACCTCCGCCTCCATTCTCATGCAACTCGGTGGTCCCCACGCACGTGAAAACGTGCACGAACGCCGGCCACTCTAGCTCGATTTTCCGATGATCCCTGCGTCTATAAACGATCACGACCGTTGGTTAGCTAGATCTCCCTGCCCTCTTCGAGTTTGCAGCTGATGACATTTGCTAAATGTTCACGGATTGGAAGTAATCGAGGGAAAGATGAAACTAAATTATGGCCGTGGGTTTCTACGGAGGCGGCTGAGCAAAGAAACCCTAGGGTATATTAAATTTTGCAAAAGAATGAATATATTGAGTGCTTATATAGAAATTTCAACGAACCGTATTCACCCGGAATTTCCGAACACCGATTTACGCGCGGTGACCGGCGTTTCTAGGGTTTACCCCGCATTTCGGACACAATGGAATAGGTTTCAGAAGCTAATTCGATCGTCTGCGCGAGTTATGGCAATAAACGTTCGATTTTTAAATTAAATCGATTAAACGATTTTCTAGGCGTTTTGGCTTGCCCCGGACAAACGGTAAATCCGTTTGACACGAAATTTGAAACCTTACAATAATATCACATTACGGATCCAATGAAACTAGTTTCATCGAAATCCGAGACCGTTTGAAAAATGACTATTTTAACTCGCCAAATTAATATTAAAACAATTTCAACGCGTTTCGAGCTGCCACGGTCAAACGACAACTCCGATTGCTACGAAAATTGAAATCCGATAATAACTAACTATTACGGATCTAATGGAACTTGTTTCGTCCAATTCTGAGACTGTTCAAAAATTGGCTATTTTCCAGTCGATAATTAAATATTAAAATATTCAATTTTCACAAATTTACTTTTAATTCGATTTTAAAAGTTCTACAACATCATTCTAACTTTAATATGATAAAATAAAATTTTACAAATCCCTATATATCATATTAAACCCGTTATTCAATTTATCCAATAAATTCCAATTTTTATCTTATTAACTCTATTAAAATCCAAATATAACTTGCCTTCACTTTGGAAACCAATTTGAATCATATTAAATCAAATTTCAATTATTCACTCTATTTTTATATATTAAATTTCAATATCAAATTAATCATGTCAAATTCGGAATTTAATTTATTCAAACATTCGTAATATTAAATTTAACAAATTTGATTATTCTTAAATCACTATCTTTTGAAATATTCAAAATGAACTTATAAAATTTAACTTTTGAAACGAATTAAAATTATAGAGCAACTATTTCCATTATACGGTTATTTAATTCCCATTATTAAATTATTGAATAATTTCCAAATATTTAATTTAAAAATTTTACCGGTTCAATATTCAATATTTGATTTTAAATAGATTTTACTTATAAATCAATTACTCTATTATACCCAATGAATTTCAACATTTATTATCCTATTCAACTATTGATTTCAAAGGCATTCACTAAGTAGCATTTATTTTTCATTACTTGGCTAATTGTTGTCGCAATTCATTCCATTTATTATTATTCCAAACGACTTATAATTTTTTTTCTAACACTAAAATCACGAAAACTTATTAAATTAGCTATTTTAATTATCGAAAATTTACGGGTCGTTACACTCTCCCCCACTCAAAACTTTTCGTCCCCGAAAAGGAAAAAGAAGAGAAAGGAACTAAGTGAAGAATTCAACATTTGATATATTTTATTCAAAATTATCCACTTATAAACAATGAAATTCCATTTATAAAGTCATAACTACGCTTTCACTAAGTTACTCCGAACGGCTTCATAACATTAAAAGTTAGTACTCAAAACAAGTTATAAATTTTTTTTTTAAACTTGAAAAATTTTCTAACACCCGGATTTTACGGAAAATTTCGGCAGAGTCTCCTTTGCGCGGCTCGATCGGAAAAAATATAATAGCATATATATCACAAATATACATCTCATCTCAATGATGAGGCATCCCATATGTGGGGAAACAACATATAAATATCACTAATATCATATAAAACCGTAAGCGTACCTTTTATTTAACATTTATTAGCATTTTACTTACATTATGCGTTTAGCGTAGAAGCGAGCTCCACAACGAAGCGCAACCCCTTTGCTACCTACTAAAATGCTCAATAACTAAGTTAGAACCATGCATATAAAGATAGATCGCTATACTTAGCCTACACAACATATATATAACATATTTAGCTTCAAAACTGAGATTTCAATTTCTGGACAGCAAACAAATCTTAGCTTTAGGTCACCTAAACGGTAAAATTTGACAATAGAATCTAAACAAAAGTTGTTGCATTCATTTCAGGCTTTCCGGAATGTCCAAAACCATCAAATTCGGATCATCCTTTCAAAAGTTATGACCGTTTTACTTAGGGGATACGCTTCAGCCTGGGCAATGAATTGCGCAGGTCAGCGACGTTCACCCACGTTTTCGACCTTCTAAACAATATCAAAACACAAAACACTTAAAACAAAAGTTTTAGCTTAAGTTCTTATCTTTTCAGAAAGTATAAGATCACTAAAATCCGATAAACCAGTCAAAAGATATGGCAAAAATACTTAGGGTGTATACTACAGATTTTACTTATTTTTACACAGGACAGCGAGTAACATTCAAGTTTTTAACCTAGTAGACGAAGGAATTTCTCAAGACACTCTAAATAAAAGTTGTACTATAGTTTCTAAGCTTTCCAAAAAGTCCAAGATCGTCGAATTCCGTTCAGCCATTTAAAAGTTATGGTTGTTTTCGTTTCAGCATATATTGGACAATGTTGGATTTTTTTTTTCCAAAAATTTGCTTTTATTATTTCAAAGTACAAAACTTCAAATTTTTTTAAAGAACAATCATAAACACAAAATCATTTATTTTCTTATTCATCCATGCAATAGGTTTACATTCAATTGTTTCCGATTTATTCAAGTTTGTTTCATTCACAATTTTAATTCAAGTCAATTTGCTTCAATTTAAATTGAATTCAATTATATTTAATTTCACTTTGCTTCAAATTTGAATTTAATTATTTTACAATTTTATTCCGTTTATTCAATTCCATTAACACTAATGAATTCTACTTAATCAATTATCATCCATCTAACAACCAATGCATATCAAACATTCACAACCATCCAGAATCTACACTAAATCAATTATACATTTCCAAGTCGATTTTAATTTCATACACTTCCAAGTTTATTGACATTTAGTTATACTCAAATTTAATTAGTTTCCATTTACCAATTTTATATTTCATTAAGTTTAAATTTTATTCATTCACTTATACATGTATCATTCTTTTTACAGCTTAAATTTCTTTTATATTTACAACTATCAATAGATCTTTACATTTTATTTTTCACTCTCACACTGGTATATTATTACTCTACTTATCCTTATTAGCATTTTAAACCCTTTAAGTATTTGGTAAGTTATAGTTATGCAAATAGAATGTAGTTAAACAACATACAACTTCTTTTCATTTAAAGTTGAATTTTCAATTAATTAATTCTTAAGTCATTACTTAAATTTCACTATAATTTAATTTCACATTTACATTCACATATAGTATTTCCATTTTATATTAACATAATTGTGAATCATCTTTAAATGTTAATTTAAATTCCAATCATTTACTAACAATTTTATTTATATTTGCAACCATTAATTAAATGCATATTTCATTATTCAAACCTATACTTGTATATTATCCAATTAACAATTCATATAACATTTTTGAACTTCTTAAATATTTTGGTAAGTTATATCTATGCTATAGAATGAATTTTAATACTACGCGAGTTTTACAGTTTCACTTTTATTTTAAGTTCATAATTTCCTAATTCTAAGGATTTCTACTTCAATTGATATTTTCACTTAGCTCTTAGGTTCATTTCTCATTTCATAATTCATGAGTTCCTTAATGATTGAAGTCTAAATTCATTTCAATCATTTAAAAAAAAAAATCATTAATTATTAAAGGACTTAAGAATTCCAATCCCGGTTTCATTTCATATCAAGTTTGAAATAATATATACTTATATAATTTATATAACAAATCATACTATAGAGAGTACAAAATAAAATAAAATTTGAATCAAAACAAAGTTTAGACAAGCTATTAAGTGGTCTCCCCCACTCGGACTCTCGAAAATAAACGCCGATGATGCGTGCACTCATCACCGAAATCATTTTCTAGCGTCAAGAGAAGGGAATATAACACTTATCATAATAAAAAAAATCCTTCGAAAACAATTTCAACTCAATTGTACTATCATATAATACTCATATTATATTTTTTCAAATTCTTGTAAGTCAATTTCAAACACCGGAATTTAAATTCCTAAATCCAAGTTAAAATTCATTTGTATTCATTATCAATTGTGTTTACAAGATTTCATTTTCCTAAATCCATTGTTATTTAATCAATTGTTGTAAATATTGACTGATCAAACAATAACGATAATAATCTAATATTATCATCTCCTAACAATCAATTCAATCAAAATGAATAAATATTCAAATAATTCTTTTATATAACATATATTCCAAAATGATATTGTGTTGGTTTGTCCTATTCGAGTGTTTAGAAATTCCTATCGACGCCTTGGCGTCCCAAGTATCGACCAGAATTCATAAATACTCAACGGAACAAATTAACACAATATAAAACATTTTATATCAAATAACAAGTACGCTCTCTCATATACACTCAACTCATTCATATAGTTTACCTCTATTTCAATGAGTTATTCCCCACTAGAGCCAAGGTTTATCGCTAAACCAAAGCTCTGATACCAACTGTAACGGCCCGCCTTTTTGGACAGTTTAAACCGACGATCAAATACCCATGTCGATTCCAAACCATTAAAAGGGCAGATAGTTATTGGGGTAATTAAGAAAAGAAAAGGAAGGGAAATAAAGGAAATGAAACAACACAGAATCTCACAGCGGAAGGCTAAAGTATAATAATAAAATAACAGTTCATGAAGCTGTTAATTAAATGAATACATTTGAAATGAATACATTTGATTATTATTATACAACATTTATCAGAGTTACATACACAACAAATATCATACAACAATGCAGCGGAATGGAATGAATATAATAGTAGTAGATAATATACCAAATCTTTGTCTCCGTCCTCCAAGGAAATGATCTTCAACCTAAACTGAAAACTCAGGACTGACCCGAGCGTAATGAAAAGACAAAACACTCGAGTCAGGACTAAAATATCCTTATGAGAGTTAAATCAATCGTAAATAAATATGAGTGTAACGGCGTCAGAGATGTTTACGGGGTTTGACATCTCATATCCAGTGTCAACGTGCGTGCAATAACTCAAGAGATGTTACGGGATTTTCCATCTCTCAAGGATCCGTGAAACTATCTACTATGTAGTAATATACGCTAAGTAGATAATGTCTATCAGTAATATAAAGTATCAAAATAGCGTTAAGGCGTTACCATAATCCCCCTTAACACATTTTATATTCCCAAAAGCATATACAAGACCGTAGTTTCCCCAAAACCGGAAGTCACCAGAGGGCAATCCATATACTCAAGGTACAAATCAAAACGTAGTGGTCGCGAATAGGATAATCAGTATGACAAGGTACATGAGGCAATACCAACTAGGATACTAGTAGTTGCGTGATCCGGACTGATGTTGGGCATAGCCAGCAGCTACCCCAACACCGCGAAACAACACTCCGAAATCAAGGGGTGCACCCAAATCGAATCACAAATGTAATAGAAATGGTATCGAAGAAGTGTGTCCGCTAGAGGTGGCGAACCTCAATGGCCCGGCGCGGCTCCTGTTTTAGTCATGTCAGGGGTCATCCAATAATCGTTCTCTTTCTTCAGTCAACGCGTTCACCAAACCATCCCCTTCATTCTGGATCAACACTCCGCGTATAATAGTTATTAAAGTGGTTTTCGGTATCGACAGAGAGTATGTCCATATCCGATCCCGGTCTCTTTAATAACTACGTATTATTACACCGTTGGCTATTTTACATTTCAAATCGATTCATAAATGATATCAAAATATCATATTCGCTTCAAAAAAATCAAATCCATTTCAAATATCATCGTATCTTTCAAAATAAAAGGTTCCCTTTCAAAAATCATTTTTCGCATCAATATTCCTTTCGATTTCAAAATCATTTCGAATTTCAATTTAGGTTGCAACCTCATTTAATCCAATTCGTATTTAAATTCAAGATTTTAAATATAAACATTTCACCCTTCTGATCAGCTTAGAATTTTAGAAAGTAGTTTTAAGTAGTTTAAAAGTAGTTTAAATAATAAAGTAGTTTAAAACACTTAAAATTTTAAAATGGATTTGAAATAGATAAATTTAGTTTAAAATAATTTAAATTGGGTTAGGTAGGTTTAAAATAGATTAAAATAGTTTAAGTATTCAAAATGGTTTATATAACCGAGAAATTTGGAAAACAAAATAAAGCAGCTTCAAAACCAATCTATTTCAATTATAACTTCCCAATTCAGATCAATTTCAATTTCCATTCTACCAATTCAATTTCGATTTTAATTCAAATCGGTGTCAACTTTGACTGCAAACTTATTCAATTTTATATTCACTTTTGAGTAATTCAATTTCAATTTTATATTCACATCGATTAATTCAATTTCAATTTTTATATTCACTTTCGATTAATTCAATTTAAATTTTATATTCACTTCGATTAATTCAATTTCAATTTTATATTCACTTCGATTAATTCAATTTCAATTTTATATTCACTTCGATTAATTCAATTTCAATTTTATATTCACTTCGATTAATTCAATTTCAATTTTATCGATTTGGAGCTTGATTTTCAAAATATCCATTTATAACACTTAACCAAATTTATCCATCATTATTCAAGTTTTAAATCCAAATTTCAAATATGATTCAATTTCAAGCTCAATTTCGAAATATAAATTTTATATCGCTTTTTACTAGGTAATATTAAAAACTCGAATTCAGGTTCAATCTTTAAACAAATCAATTTTCGAAAATCAATCAAATCCCATATTTTAAATTTCAAAGTCCCGACTGATATTATTTAACAATTTCCTTTAACCAAAATTTATCTCAACATTCCAACTCAAATTTTCGATGAATTCAATTTCTATAAATCGAGTTCTATTTATAACTTTAAATCAAAACATTTAAATAAATTTCAAATCGACGATTTCAAAAATTATTAATTTAGCCAATTCGGTGTCCGTATATAATTTTCTATCCTATGGCCAAGTAGTTATTTATTTCAATTAAATGTCAGGGATGAATATATATTACTTAATTAAATCATAGTATCATATGTATGCATAACAGGATATATATAAGCATATAAACATCCAAACATTCAATTATCAACCAATAGCATCCATCAAAATACATCATCCAATAAACAATACAATTCATGGCAGTTTCATAGTTATCGATGTCAGGAAATTAAATCGCAATTCAATTTCAATTTCAATTTCAATTTAACTGTCAATTTAATCTTTCAACGGTTAATTCAAATGACAACTAGGTGACAATTAAATTTATATCAAACAACGATAAATAAATTTCATATCACTTTATGATGTCAATTTAACTAGCATAAAGATATTTAGTACGGTGTGAGCGTTATAAAACACTCACCTTGATTTTACGATTTTAAATCAAATCGAACGACGCTCGATTCAACCCAAAATTTTCTCTAGCTCCACACGACTCCAATCCAATTCCATAGCGTAGTACTTGTCAATACGATTCCGACGCAAGAAGTTTCGTCCGAATCCGACCTCGTATGAAAGAGAAACATCATTTTAAACATTTACAAATCAATTTACATTATAATTTTAATTTCAAATCCCTAAATCTAATCTCGGCCGCACACTACCTCAATCTCAGATCTGGGCCGCTCCTACTATCTTCTCCCCCTCATCGCGTTTACAGGTTCGCATGTGAACCCAAAGCCGCCGCTCCATATCCAAAATACACGGCCACTACGCTCGTCGATAGCACGATCAGATGAAGCCACATCAAAGCCCTACTCGCCAAGCACCTCCGCCTCCATTCTCATGCAACTCGGTGGTCCCCACGCACGTGAAAACGTGCACGAACGCCGGCCACTCTAGCTCGATTTTCCGATGATCCCTGCGTCTATAAACGATCACGACCGTTGGTTAGCTAGATCTCCCTGCCCTCTTCGAGTTTGCAGCTGATGACATTTGCTAAATGTTCACGGATTGGAAGTAATCGAGGGAAAGATGAAACTAAATTATGGCCGTGGGTTTCTACGGAGGCGGCTGAGCAAAGAAACCCTAGGGTATATTAAATTTTGCAAAAGAATGAATATATTGAGTGCTTATATAGAAATTTCAACGAACCGTATTCACCCGGAATTTCCGAACACCGATTTACGCGCGGTGACCGGCGTTTCTAGGGTTTACCCCGCATTTCGGACACAATGGAATAGGTTTCAGAAGCTAATTCGATCGTCTGCGCGAGTTATGGCAATAAACGTTCGATTTTTAAATTAAATCGATTAAACGATTTTCTAGGCGTTTTGGCTTGCCCCGGACAAACGGTAAATCCGTTTGACACGAAATTTGAAACCTTACAATAATATCACATTACGGATCCAATGAAACTAGTTTCATCGAAATCCGAGACCGTTTGAAAAATGACTATTTTAACTCGCCAAATTAATATTAAAACAATTTCAACGCGTTTCGAGCTGCCACGGTCAAACGACAACTCCGATTGCTACGAAAATTGAAATCCGATAATAACTAACTATTACGGATCTAATGGAACTTGTTTCGTCCAATTCTGAGACTGTTCAAAAATTGGCTATTTTCCAGTCGATAATTAAATATTAAAATATTCAATTTTCACAAATTTACTTTTAATTCGATTTTAAAAGTTCTACAACATCATTCTAACTTTAATATGATAAAATAAAATTTTACAAATCCCTATATATCATATTAAACCCGTTATTCAATTTATCCAATAAATTCCAATTTTTATCTTATTAACTCTATTAAAATCCAAATATAACTTGCCTTCACTTTGGAAACCAATTTGAATCATATTAAATCAAATTTCAATTATTCACTCTATTTTTATATATTAAATTTCAATATCAAATTAATCATGTCAAATTCGGAATTTAATTTATTCAAACATTCGTAATATTAAATTTAACAAATTTGATTATTCTTAAATCACTATCTTTTGAAATATTCAAAATGAACTTATAAAATTTAACTTTTGAAACGAATTAAAATTATAGAGCAACTATTTCCATTATACGGTTATTTAATTCCCATTATTAAATTATTGAATAATTTCCAAATATTTAATTTAAAAATTTTACCGGTTCAATATTCAATATTTGATTTTAAATAGATTTTACTTATAAATCAATTACTCTATTATACCCAATGAATTTCAACATTTATTATCCTATTCAACTATTGATTTCAAAGGCATTCACTAAGTAGCATTTATTTTTCATTACTTGGCTAATTGTTGTCGCAATTCATTCCATTTATTATTATTCCAAACGACTTATAATTTTTTTTCTAACACTAAAATCACGAAAACTTATTAAATTAGCTATTTTAATTATCGAAAATTTACGGGTCGTTACATCCGGTCACCATTTGCTTCCATACATACCCGATTAGGCTTGGCATCCGTTAGCTTTAGCATTCGATGGTACTCTTGGTTAAATAATATACCTCAAGTATAGATTGGTTCCATATGTAACCGATTAGGCTTGGTGTGATATCCCGGAAATTTTGACAATAATAATTTAATAATTTATGTCAAAATTTAATTGATTTGACAATAATGTTGACAATGAATTTGAATTGGATTTAATAATCTTATTTAAAATAAATATTTAAACTGATAATCTATCTTTAAAGGCTAATAAATTGTTTTATATTTGTAATGTATACATATCTGTACATATTAAAAATTGGATTTAATTTGATATTAAGCTATTAAATAAATAACCATATGATTTTAATACTCAAGATAAAAACTTAATTATTTAAAATTGATTTTAGCTTAAGTTTAAATTTAAATAAAAAGGTTTGTTTTGTTTGTATGTAGCTGATAAAAAAAAGTAATTTATTAGATAAGAAGACAAATTCTTTTATGAATTATTTTAATTTAATAATGAGTTATATTTAAACTATATTGATAATGTAATATTTTTACAAACGGATTTTTAGTATGGATAGAAATTGCTATTTCAAAATTTATTTAAATACATAAACATGAGAAGCACTGATATTATCATAAGTGTAAGAATAGTTAATAGTTTAAAGTTTAAAAATAAAAGTGTGATAAAAATAAGCATAGAGCTTAATTCATAAGTTAAAATTTATAACTAATAACTAAAACAACTTTATATTTTGTACCAAAAGTATAATAGCATACCAAAAAAAAACTAGGCAGAGGTAAGATATTATGTTACCTGTAGAAGTAGTATGCTAGACAAGGACAAGTAAAAATAAAATATCTATGTACAAACATAAAAATAGACTAGTGTGAAGCACAAACCAGGTAAGGTAAGATATGTATGTAGCCTGTAAGAAAATGCAAGGCAAAATATAAACAAAGTAAAATAAAAAGATCTCTCTACAAATAAAATAAGATAAGTATGAAAACATAAAGTACTATTTCAATTAATACTAGCACACCTTTTTATCAGCCGAAATGTAAAAAAATCAATTCAGCCTCTAAAACAAAATCTCGCCTGGTATGATATGAAAGAAAACCTCTGATACAAACAGATTATGATTGTACAAGCTTATGCATACCCTGTGACTCTTTTCTATATATATATATATATATATATATATATATATATATATATACATATATATACCTCCTACTTCTTTCATTCATAAGAACTCAGCAAAACCTATCTTTTTCATATTTGTTGTGCCAATTTATTCAACATAGCAAACCTGGAAATAGTAAACTTTTCTTTTTGCAAACTTAAACTACTTCAACAATCTAAGGCAAGATGTTAGCAGGAAGATCAAAGCAAGCATATCCATTTTTTTACAAACTGAAGCATCATTCATTTAAACAAGAAGATTTGAGAAAAGAAAAAAAATCGAGGCTACAGTTTTTCAAATCTGTGTGCTCTGTCATCTTCTCAATATGGTGAGTAACATTTTTCTTAAAAACTCAATTATAAATATGGTTGCTTGATCAATGCCTAATAAGTTTTATTTGTGCATATATATTGGAAAATTCCTGTGTATTTGTGGATGTGTGCATGCTGTTAAATATATATGCTCTGTTATGTTTTATTTACCCAGGTTCTAAATCTAATCCTGAATCAATCTCTCTTTATCAAATCTTTGTTAGAACTTGAGTCTTAAACCAAATATGTTTGTTATAACATTTATTTTAGTTTAGGAATTTGATTTAAGTTAAAGATAGCCTGAATGTCTCGGAAATATCAAAAAAATAACAGTGTATGTCAATATATGTGAAAAATCCAAACCGTGAAATTTATAAATTCATTATTATAAATCGAACACATAAACAAAAGTATGATTTTTAAAACAAGAATCAATATTTCTAGTTAAGCATTGCATGTGCAGTTCTGGGTTTATCAAAATAGGAGAAATTGGGTTTTTCTGATGATCTGGGTAACTGGAGAGGTCGGGACTCTTCTAGTTAATGGAGGAATGATCATAGATGTTAGGAAAAATGGATGAAGGTGATGAATTTCACCAAGGAAGATGCGGCAGTGGTTTTTCCTCTAGAACCCTAAATTTTGCTGTGTTTGAGGAATCGATCGCCACGGCCGAAGTAGGTGATCGAGTGCAGTGACTTTTGGGGTGGTGGTAGTTGGGTTGTAATCGAAGACGAGGCCAGAGTTGTAGACAGTCAGATGGTCGGAGAGTGGAGAGCCTAGTGTTGACAGGTTGGAGGTTCTATCTGCTCGTGTGTTCCCAGGTTGGAATTTTAGTTCGAATTCCATTTCGAGTTAGGTTGGAGGGAACTGATGATCGTGTTTGTATGTTGAGGTGCTGGTCGGCATGGGGAGTTCGCCGTCGATGGTCGGAATCGACCTAGGATGCTGGGCATGTGCACAGTGCACAATTGTGGTGATGCTTGTTGTTTCTGGGTTCGATCAGGATGGAACTCGAGATTACTCGAGTAGTTCGAGTATCTTACTCGAAGTATATAGGGTTTTGTCTCGAGTATTAGCAGGCCTGGTGAAGTTGTGTTGCAGGGGATTGTTACTCGAGTTTCACTCGAGTGATTCGAGTGTTGGACTCGAAGAAATTTGGGGTTTTGCTCGAAGAAGTTTTTTTGTTATCTCGGGTATTTTAGCTACAGGTTTTAAAACCTGTAAGTTTTATGAAAAAAAAAATTAACTGGGTTTTTAAATGAAAATAGATATTTAAACAAGGTTTAAATCAAGTTAAGTTGGTTTCAAAAGTAGTTTAAATCTCAGTTTTTAAATAAATAAAGTTTTTTAATTTAAAATTGTTTTAAACAAATTCGAATGATAAAGTGAATTTTAAATTTGATTTGAATTCAAAATGAAATAGTGTTTAAATTCTTTTAATCTTCTATTTTAAGATAATTATTCTTTAAGTTGTAAAATAAAAAGGAGTTTGGAATTGTTTTAAACTTGTTAGGATTAATTTGATTTCATTTTAAATCTTAAATTTAAAATGAAATTTAAAAGTAAATGTAAATACCTTATTAATGATAAATTGATCATTAAATAGAAAAAGGGTTTAAAGACTTAAGGATTTGTAATTATTAAGTTAACTAAATGGATAATTAATGACTAGAATTTATTAACTTAGAAATTAAGAGTTTAAATTTATTTAAATAAGATATAAGTTAACTAATTTAAGGTAAATTAATTAATAATTAAGAAATCATTGATTAAATAAGGTTTAATTTTTAATTAATGATTAGCAATCAATTAATGAATTAATTGAGGAATAATTAATGAGTTATTAAGATTAATAAAAATGTAATTGATAATAAATTTTAGTTAATTACTTTAGGAAAAGTAATTAAAGAATTGTAAATAGATAATGAAGGTCATTAAATAAGATTATGAAATAATCAATTAATGGGTTAATTTTAATAATTAATTAAATTATTATTTGAAATAAGCAATTGTGGATTGTTAAACATAATTACTAAATGGAAGTAATTAAGGAATTAATTACTCATTGTAATTAATTCAGTTTAATATGAATTGTTTAAGTTAGTTAATTAAGTTTAATTAATTTAAATAATCATATGATGATGAGATAAGTATAATTACTTAGGGAAGTAACTAATGATAATTATTGGATGTAATTAACTGAGGGTGATTTAAATATGAAAGTAATTGAAATGTAATTACTTTGCATAATTAATCAAGGGATTAATTTTAAGAAAATTAATTAAAGAGTAATTAATTTATTAGATGGAGTAATTAAAGATAGTTAATTACTTAATGATATTAATCAGAGGTGATTAATAAATGTGGTTTAATTAAAGATTAATTACTTAAGGTAATTAATTTAAAACAGGGAATTAATTAAAATGTAATTAGAAATCATTAATTCATATAATTAATGACCGGATGATAAATTTAGATTAATTAATCAATAATAAGAAATTAAAGAGTAATTAATTAGTGTATTTAAGAAGTAATGTATTTGTAATTTAAGGTTAATTTCTATATTTGGATAAGATAATTAATTTGTGAAAATAATTAAAGGATGATTACTTGAATATAACTAAATGTTAATTAATCAAGTGTGATTAATTGAAACGAATAATTAGTGAATGATTATTAACTGATTGATAATTGATTAATAATTATATAAGCAAGATTTAAAATGGTGAAGTAATTAATTTAATTTACTTTAAATTAATTAGAGATGATATAATTAATTTAATTCATTTTAAACTAATTATAGCTGATATGATTGCTTATATATGGATTGATGATATTGGTTACTTTGAATAGATTGAGATCTCAAATATGAGATTAATGAATGCTATGTGATAGGTACGCTCTAATTTAAGTATGATGATAATATGGATTATCTATTGTGATGATAATATGGATTATCTATTTATGATGATGTTGATTATCTATTATGATATTGTGAATTATCTATCTGTGTGTATATGGATAATTGAATTGAATTGTTTTAAACTTTAAAACAACTTGGCCTTAAAAGACACATTTTGGATTTCGATGAGACCGGGATCGGGTTTTCCATATTTGGAAGTCCGAAAACCACATCGATCCCAATTAACGATAGGTCGTGAATCTGAAGTGAAGATGAAGATTTTGAATGCAAGGGTTATCGTCGTTAACTCTGAGGGTGATTCCAAAATGAGTGCAACGAGATAATGCCTTCGGTTTCGTTCGAAGCCGGAACGAACTTGTATGGATTGAATGCTTTCAGAACATCGTCAGGTGGGCGATGAGCATTCTAAGAGATATGTTCTGTAAGGTAATCGCAGCCTCAAGCCTCATCAACCGGGAATGGCTAAAACAGGGGAGATGCAGCAAGGTTAGCTGGGTCATGCCCAAGCAGGACAAGATTTTCCCCTGTCTAGATGTCCCTTTTTATTCAGCTGTGTGGACAGTTGTGAGCTCCAACTGTATGGGTTGTCTTGTTCGGGACTATTCAGTAAGGAATGGTTCCGGCCTTGTGTTGCAGGGGAGCGGGCGTACTCCTCGGTACGTTGATATAGACCACGTACTGTGATGGGCGGTACCCCAGTAGCCCTGCCATTGTATGGAATCCACAATCCAATAAGTGCTAACGGTTTTGATTGTATTACCCACTTTTGTGGCTAGTAGCTGGAATTTAATAGATGTAACAATTTCGGCTATTTTCTATTTACTTGAAAACCCTAGACCTATTATAATATCACAGAATTTCCTATTAAATGATTTGGTTAGCGTAAGTTAAAAACTTACCATTTTTATTTGTGGGTAGTCTTACCTGATACCATTTATTTCAAATATTTTCAAAGTTAAGCAACTTTAACCTGTTACTCATACCAGACCCATGTCTGACCCGGAGTTTATTTCTATCTTTCATAAACTCTTGGGTAGTCAAATTTTTACGAGTAGCCAAGGGACTCAGGTTAGCTTTGACGAATTCTGGAGGAGCAATGGAGCAGGAGGCTTCTACGTTGTATATATATATAGTGTTCCGCCGTGTTGGTATCTCTGTGTTGTATTGTGTACTGAGTTGTATAACTAGACATGTGTTTATAATTGTCTAGTATGTGTTGTATGATCTGTATAACTCTGATATATGTAAAATTATGTAAATACTTATGTGATTAATATAATTTATTCGTTCCGCTGTGAGATTCTGACGTTGTTGTTCTTTCTTCTCTATCTCTTCTATTTTCTCATCCCTTTCTTTCTTCAAGATGAACCGGATTTCTGGGGTCAGAAACTCGGGTCGTCACAGTTGGTATCAGAGCACTACGTTGAGTGAATATCTAGGCTCTTGAGTGATTTCTATCTTGAGAGAACATATTTGTAATTTTGATATATAAATATATTTATATTCATTTCTACCTATTTGTTGGGTTACCTGTCCGGGTTATCCAATATACGTTATAAAGGTAGATAGGGTAGTGGTGTATGTAACATGACTACCAATGGTTGGAATTTGAATATTTGGGGTTGGAAGTATATTTGTCGAAACTGTAGACCTATTACCATCTCGATGAGATTTGGATCGTGTAAGGATTTCATCGATCTCTGAAGGAAACCTGTTAAGGTTTGGAGGTCACTTTTGAAGCATAAGTATGGATGAGCTAGAGTTTGGACCCGTCGGATTGGCATGAGCAAGTCCAGATATCTTACCTCAGGATGTAGTAGATGTGTGATGAGACACAGTGACTATGGAAGTCTCCGAAGATGTTTCTTTGGAATCAGTTAAGGAAGTGTATCTGTTTCGGTGTTGGGGCTGAGTTCAGTAGAATGTTTCTATTCGTTTGAGGTCCGAGTTTCTCAAAGAGCTTTAGATAGGAAGTCTTGGCATCTAAGTCAGCAGTGCAGCTCGGAGTGTTCTTTGTTCCATCAACGAGATCTTCTGTCTTGGCAGTTTTTCTTGAAGAAATTTCAGGAGCAGCAGAGTGATTCCATTTCTTCGATGGATTGGCTAATTAAGCGTAGGTTGTTCTGTTTGGTTAAGAGAGAACAGTTTTTCTTTGGTAATGGGCTAGATTGATCGCAAAAGTGACTTGCGATTGTTTGAGTGTTCTCTTGGGTTATCTGATTTGTCTGGATGTGAGTTTTGTCCGTGTCTGGAGATTGAGATTGGTATCGACTGGATTCCAGGAGTGGTACCGATGGTTCAACTCAGTAGTAGGATGGTTTCTGAGAATGAGTTGGTGAAGCAACTAGAGTTTTGGAGGAACTTCTGAGTTTCTTTTAAGGACCATAGTTCTAAGATGTGTTGCCCAGCTAGTGTTCACGATCATCATTAACATTTTCATCTGCTCTGATTAGGGTTGCGCAGTGGAAGCATGGTGGCAGCTGTTTTAGTTGTGTTTTGGATTAGAGAGTTTCTACTGAAAATTTTTCAGGATCTTAATACCAGATTGGAATGCATCTGTATTATCTTTCCATATGAGAAGAAGTAAGATCAGTCTCTTGATTTTGGAATTGAGTTTGTGTTCTGAGTTTTGGTCAATCTTGGAAATGGATTGTTTCTGGTTTAATTTGTTTCTGGTTCAGATTGTTTCTGTGGGCATTAGCGAGGGTTGGGCTGATCAGGAAGGATGTAGGCAGCCCAGGATCGTCCGAAGAGTATTGTGAATAGAAGACGGAGATTCGTAGTAGAGACTTTGTTGTTGTTGGGGTTTTCTTCGATCAATGGGAGTTATAAGATTGGATAAGATTGGGAAGCCAGCTCCGAGATATTTGGATCTTTTTCTGTTATTCTTCTTAGGATTAGTGTTTGGTCTTTAGGAGTTGATTGCCAGTTTGGATAACTGGAATTCGGAGTGTTTCACGTATCTCTGAGCGAGTACGTGTAAGATCTATCTCTAACTATAGACCAGCAGTTCAGGGAATTTCGGTTGTTGAGTCAGACTTGAGTTTGGTCTGATACTTTGATTTGTTTTGTAAATTTAGATGAGTGGGAACTCTGTAGCTTAGTAATATTGATTGTTTGGATTCTGTAGAGAGAGTATCCCAATATTTATACTTGGGGAAACTCGAGAAAATTCTATTTAGAATTTTATCCGGACAATTAGATTTATAGATTGGATGAATTGGTTGCTATGGTTGCTAGCATATGATTGATATATGCCTGTGTTTAAAAATTAAATCTGTAATTAGATTATTAAATTACCTTTGTTTTAAATTTCGGGGACGAAATTCTTTTAAGGGGGAGGAACGTGATATCCCGGAAATTTTGACAATAACAATTTAATAATTTATGTCAAAATTTAATTGATTTGACAATAATGTTAATAATGAATTTGAATTGGATTTAATAATCTTATTTAAAATAAATATTTAAACTGATAATCTATTTTCAAAGGCTAATAAATTGTTTTATATTTGTAATGTATACATATCTGTATATATTATAAATAGATAATCTTTGTTTTAAATTTAATATATATAGGCATGTTTTCTTATTCTAATATTTTTGATAAATTAAAAATTGGATTTAATTTGATATTAAGCTATTAAATAATAACCATATGATTTTAATACTCAAGATAAAAACTTAATTATTTAAAATTGATTTTAGCTTAAGTTTAAATTTAAATAAAAAGGTTTGTTTTGTTTTTATGTAGCTGATAAAATAAGTAATTTATTAAATAAGAAGACAAATTCTTTTATGAATTATTTTAATTTAATAATGAGTTATATTTAAACTATATTGATAATGTAATATTTTTACAAACGGATTTTTAATATGGATAGAGATTGCTATTTCAAAATTTATTTTAATACATAAACATGAGAAGCTATGATATTATCATAAGTGTAGAATAGATAATCGTTTAAATTTTAAAAATAAAAGAGTGATAAAAATAAGCATAGAGCTTAATTCATAAGTTAAAATTTATAACTAATAACTAAAACAACTTTATATTTTGTACCTAAAGTATAATAGCATACCCAAAAAAAAAAACAACTAGGCAGAGGTAAGATATTATGTTACCTGTAGAAGTAGTATGCTAGACAAGAACAAGTAATAATAAAATATCTATGTACAAACATAAAAATAGACTAGTGTGAAGCACAAACCAGGTAAGGTAAGGTATGTATGTAGCCTGTAAGAAAATGCAAGGCAAAATATAAACAAAGTAAAATAAAAGGATCTCTCTACACATAAAATAGGAAAAGTATGAAAACATAAAGTACTATTTCAATTAATACTAGCACACCTTTTTATCATCCGAAATTCAAAAAAATCAATTCAGCCTCTAAAACAAAATCTCGCCTGGTATGATATGAAAGAAAATCTCTGATACAAACAGATTATGTTTGTACAAGCTTATGCATACCCTGTGACTCTTTTCTATATATATATATACATATACATATATATATATATATACCTCCTACTTTTTTCATTCATAAGAACTCAGCAAAACCTGTCTTTTTCATATTTGTTGTGCCAATTTATTCAACATAGCAAACCTGGAAATAGTAAGCTTTTCTTTTTGCAAACTTAAACTACTTCAACAATCTAAGGCAAGATGTTAGCAGGAAGATCAAAGCAAGCATATCCATTTTTTTTACAAACTGAAGCATCATTCATTTAAACAAGAAGATTTAAGAAAAGAAAAAAAATCGAGGCTACAGTTTTTCTAATCTGGGTGCTCTGTCATCTTCTCAATATGGTGAGTAACATTTTTCTTAAAAACTCAAGTATAAATATGGTTGCTTGATCAATGCCTAATAAGTTTTTATTTGTGCATATATATTGGAAAATTCCTGTGTATTTGTGGATGTGTGCATGCTGTTAAATATATATGCTCTGTTATGTTTTATTTACCCAGGTTCTAAATCTAATCCTGAATCAATCTCTCTTTATCAAATCTTTGTTAGAACTTGAGTCTTAAACCAAATATGTTTGTTATAACATTTATTTTAGTTTAGGAATTTGATTTAAGTTAAAAATAGCCTGAATGTCTCGGAAATATCAAAAAAATAACAGTGTATGTCAATATATGTGAAAAATCCAAACCGTGAAATTTCTAAATTCATTATTATAAATCGAATACATAAACAAAAGTATGATTTTTAAAACAAGAATCAATATTTCTAGTTAAGCATTGAATGTGCAGTTATGGGTTTATCAAAATAGGAGAAATTGGGTTTTTCTGATGATCTGGGTAACTGGAGAGGTCGGGACTCTTCTGGTTGATGGAGGAATGATCATAGATGCTAGGAAAAATGGATGAAGGTGATGAAGTTCACCAAGGAAGATGCGGCAGTGGGATTTCTTCTAGAACCCTAAATTTTGTTGTGTTTGAGGAATCGATCGCCACAGCCGAAGTAGGTGATCGAGTGCAGTGACTTTTGGGGTGGTGGTAGTTGGGTTGTAGTCGAAGACGAGGCCAGAGTTGTAGACAGTCAGATGGTCGGAGAGTGGAGAGCCCAGTGTTGACAGGTTGGAGGTGCTATCTGCTCGTGTGTTCCCAGGTTGGAATTTTAGTTCGAATTCAATTTCGAGTTAGGTTGGAGGGAACTGACGATCGTGTTTGTATGTTGAGGTGCTGGTCGGCATGGGGAGTTCGCCGTCGATGGTCGGAATCTACCGAGGATGCTGGGCATGTGCACAGTGCACATTTGTGTTGATGCTTGCTGTTTCTGGGTTTGATCAGGATGGAACTCGAGATTACTCGAGTAGTTCGAGTATCTTACTCGAAGTATATAGGGTTTTGTCTCGAGTATTAGCAGGCCTGGTGAAGTTGTGTTGGAGGGGATAGTTGCTCGAGTTTTCACTCGAGTGATTCGAGTGTTGGACTCGAAGAAATTTGGGGTTTTGCTCGAAGAAGTTTTTTTGTTATCTCGGGTATTTTAGCTACAGGTTTTAAAACCTGTAAGTTTTATGAAAAAAAAATTTAACTGGGTTTTTAAATGAAAATAGATATTTAAACAAGGTTTAAATCAAGTTAAGTTGGTTTCAAAAGTAGTTTAAATCTCAGTTTTTAAATAAATAAAGTTTTTAAATTTAAAATTGTTTTAAACAAATTCGAATGATAAAGTGAATTTTAAATTTGATTTGAATTCAAAATGAAATAGTGTTTAAATTCTTTTAATCTTCTATTTTAAGATAATTATTCTTTAAGTTGTAAAATAAAAAGGAGTTTGGAATTGTTTTAAACTTGTTAAGATTAATTTGATTTCATTTTAAATCTTAAATTTAAAATGAAATTTAAAAGTAAATGTAAATTAAATTGTTTTAAATACCTTATTAATGATAAATTGATCATTAAATAGAAAAAGGGTTTAAAGACTTAAGGATTTGTAATTATTAAGTTAACTAAATGGATAATTAATGACTAGAATTTATTAACTTAGAAATTAAGAGCTTAAATTTATTTAAATAAGATATAAGTTAATTAATTTAAGGTAAATCAATTAGTAATTAAGAAATCATTGATTAAATAAGGTTTAATTTTTAATTAATGATTAGCAATCAATTAATGAATTAATTGAGGAATAATTAATGAGTTATTAAGATTAATAAAAATGTAATTGATAATAAATTTTAGTTAATTACTTTAGGAAAAGTAATTAAAGAATTGTAAATAGATAATGAAGGTCATTAAATAAGATTATGAAATAATCAATTAATGGGTTAATTTTAATAATTAATTAAATTATTATTTGAAATAAGCAATTGTGGATTGTTAAACATAATTACTAAATGGAAGTAATTAAGGAATTAATTACTCATTGTAATTAATTCAGTTTAATATGAATTGTTTAAGTTAGTTAATTAAGTTTAATTAATTTAAATAATCATATGATGATGAGATAAGTATAATTACTAAGGGAAGTAATTAATGATAATTATTGGATGTAATTAACTGAGGGTGATTTAAATATGAAAGTAATTGAAATGTAATTACTTTGCATAATTAATCAAGGGATTAATTTTAAGAAAATTAATTAAAGAGTAATTAATTTATCTGATGGAGTAATTAAAGATAGTTAATTATTGAATGATATTAATCAGAGGTGATTAATAAATGTTGTTTAATTAAAGATTAATTACTTAAGGTAATTAATTTAAAACAGGGAATTAATTAAAATGTAATTAGAAATCATTAATTGATATAATTAATGATGGGATGAAAAATTTAGATTAATTAATCAATAATAAGAAATTAAAGAGTAATTAATTAGTGTAATTAAGAAGTAATGTAATGTTTGTAATTTAAGGTTAATTTCTATATTTGGATAAGATAATTAATTTGTGAAAATAATTAAAAGATGATTACTTGAATATAATTAAATGTTAATTAATCAAGTGTGATTAATTGAAACGAATAATTAGTGAATGATTTATTAACTGATTGGTAATTGATTAATAATTATATAAGCAAGATTTAAAATGGTGAAGTAATTAATTTAATTTACTTTAAATTAATTAGAGATGATATAATTAATTTAATTCATTTTAAACTAATTATAGCTGATATGATTGCTTATATATGGATTGATGATATTGGTTACTTTGAATAGATTGTGATCTCAAATATGAGATTAACGAATGCTATGTGATAGGTATGCTCTGATTTAAGTATGATGATAATATGGACTATCTATTGTGATGATAATATGGATTATCTATTTATGATGATGTTGATTGTCTATTATGATATTGTGAATTATCTATCTGTGTGTATATGGATAATTGAATTGAATTGTTTTAAACTTTAAAATAACTTGGCCTTAAAGACACGTTTTGGATTTCGATGAGACCGGGATCGGGTTTTCCATATTTGGAAGTCCAAAAACCACATCGATCCAAATTAAAGATAGGTCGTGAATCTGAAGTGAAGATGAAGATTCTGAATGCAAGGGTTATCGTCGTTAACTCTGAGGGTGATTCCAAAATGAGTGTAACGAGATAATGTCTTCGGTTTCGTTCGAACCCGGAACGAACTTGTATGGATTGAATGCTTTCAGAACATCGTCAGGTGGGCGATGAGCATTCTAAGAGATATGTTCTGTAAGGTAATCGCAGCCTCAAGCCTCATCAACCGGGAATGGCTAAAACAGGGGAGGTGCAGCAATGTTAGGTGGGTCATGCCCAAGCAGGACAAGATTTTCCCCTGTCTAGATGTCCCTTTTTATTCGGCTGTGTGGACAGTTGTGAGCTCCAACTATAGGGGTTGTCTTGTTCGGAACTGTTCAGTAAGGAATGGTTCCGGCCTTGTGTTGAAGGGGAGCGGGCGTACTCCTCGGTACGTTGATCTAGGCCACGTACTGTGACGGGCGGTACCCCAGTAGCCCTACCATTGTATGGAATCCACAATCCAATAAGTGCCAACGGTTTTGATTGTATTACCCACTTTTGTGGATAGTAGCTGGAATTTAATAGATGTAACAATTTCGGCTATTTTCAATTTACTTGAAAACCCTAGACCTATTATAATATCACAGAATTTCCTATTAAATGATTTGGTTAGCATAAGGTAAAAACTTACCATGTTTATTTGTGGGAAGTCTTACGTGATACCTTTTGTTTCAAATATTTTCAAAGTTAAGCAACTTTAACATGTTACTCATACCAGACCCATGTCTGACCCGGAGTTTATTTCTGTCTTTCATAAACTCTCGAGTACTCAAATTTTTACGAGTAGCCAAGGGATTCAGGTTAGCTTTGACGAATTCTGGAGGAGCAATGGAGCAGGTGGCTTCTACGTTGTGTGTATATATATATATATATATATAGTGTTCCGCTGTGTTGGTATCTCTGTGTTGTATTGTGTACTGAGTTGTATAACTAGACAGGTGTTTATAACTGTCTAGTATGTGTTGTATGATCTGTATAACTTTGATATATGTAAAATTTTGTAAATACTTATGTGATTAATATAATTTATTCGTTCCGCTGTGAGATTCTGATGTTGTTCTTTCTTCTCTATCTCTTCTATTTTCTCATCCCTTTCTTTCTTCAAGATGAACCGGATTTCTGGGGTCAGAAACTCAGGTCGTCACACTTGGCATCCTGTTGGCTTTTGCATCCATACGTACCCAACTAGGCTTGACATCCGCTTAGCTTTTGAATCCATACGTACCCTAATAGGGTATCCGGTTAGCTTTTGCATCCATACGTACCTGATTAAACTTGACATTCGATTATCATTTGCATTCGATGGTACGCTCGGTTGGACAATGTATCTCAGGTATAGATTGGTTCCCTATGTAACCGATTAGGCTTGGCGTACGGTTACCTTTTGCATCCATACGTACTCGATTAGCCTTGGCCTCCGGTTAACTTTTGCATACGATGGTACGCTCGGTTAAGCAATATTTCTCGAGTATAAATTGATTCCATATGTACTCGATAAGGCTTGGCATTAGATTAGTTTTTGCATTCATACGTACTCGATCAGGTTTGGCATCCAGTTAGCATTTTAGTTATGAAGTTCACTATCATGTTTAGAATATTCCAAATGATAGTTTAATATAGCATTTTAATTATAAAGTCCACTGGCATGTTTATAATATGCAAAATTGTAGTTTAATGTAGCATTTTAATTATGATGTCTCCTACCATGTTTATGATATGCAAAAGAAAAGTTTATTGTAGCATTTTCATTACAATGTCCACTAGCATAGTTAGGATATTCAAAATGATAGTTTAATAAAGCATTTTACTTATGGAGTACACTAGGATTTTTAAAATATGAAAAATGGTAGTTTAATATAGCATGCTATTTATAAAGTATAGTAGCATGTTTATGATATCTAAAATGAAAATGTAAAGTGGCATTTTAGCTATGAAGTACAATAGCACATTTAAAACATGCAAAATGATAAATTAATATAGCATTTTACTTACAAAGTCTAATGGCATGTTAATGATATTTGAAATTATAGATTGATGTAGCATTATAACTGTGAAGTACACTAGTATGTTTAGAATATGCAGAACGATGGTTAAAGATAACATTGTATTTTCAAAATAGACCACCATGTATGAAATATGCTAAATGATAGTTAATTATAGAATTGCATTTTTAAAGTGAACTACCATGTGTAGAATATGCTAAATGATAGTTAACGGTAGCATTGCATTTTTGAAATGAAGTAGAATGTATAGAATATGATAAATGATGGTTGAATATAGCCAATGTATTTTAAAGTACTCTAGCATATGTTGAATATACAAAATAATAGTTAAATATAACATTTGTATTTTAAAAGTGCACTAGCATTTGTATTTTCAAAATGCTATTTTTAAGTATCGATTCAAATTTGTGATGTATATATTTTCATTAAAAGAACTAAAGAAAAATTGGACAACTAGAACTTCATCCAAACAGGACCTAGAAACAAAAGGATGCTATGTGTCTTAAGGAAATAACAGTCAAAGTGCAAAATTCCTAACGACATGCTTCATGTTCTTGCATGGTGTGTTGTCAATTAGTAATATGCAAACTGGTTTAATATCCTTATAACTATCATATTATTAATCTTAGTCTTGTAACTTCACATTTTTGTGAAACTAAGAAAATTGTTTTGTTGCATGCTTTTACTAAGAAATAACAGTTTATAGTGGCTACTCGAGCAAACATCATGACTACATTCATAATAACATGAACTTGATAATCACCTTTTTCCAACATTTGCTATTTTGGAAAGCTAAATTAATTCTGGTGACATTGTTCAATATACCGGTGTATATAATTAACAATATGTATGTGCTTTTTCCATTTAATATAAATTTATAAAATGATTGACGGATTAACTTTGTATGCGAAATGATAGTATATTTTAACATTTTTTTAATAATAAAGAAATGAATATGGCATTAGATGATTTAATGCTAATTTAATTTAGCATTTTTGTTATATTATTGATTTTTTTTCCATTCAGGCCGATGTTGATGGTGCATCGCAGGGGTGGTACAGCCGAGATGGTGGCGGCGATGTGTTTTCTGGTGTTTCTATAAGCAGCCGACGAGTTTCCCACCAACGAAGACGACGGGACGGCAGCATTGACGCCGACGAGACAGAGCAGGACGTGGTGCAGGTCGAGGCCGCGGTGGTCGAGGTCGAGCTGTTGATGGCGATGGTGATGAGCGGTGGAGGGGCTACGAAGTGGTGGTGTTGGAGGATGAACAGGGGCAGCGGCAGTTGAACATGAAATCTGATCATGGACGTCGACAAAAAAAGAAAACGTGGTTTTGTCATTGGGTCTAAATTTTGAAAATTTCTAGAATTGGAGCATCTCCAATCGTAGACCAAGTAATTTCATAAGATGTCTATGCGGCACAAGTAGTTAGACAATGTTAAGTTAATGTGATTTTACATTACAACAAAATAAATTAATATTATCCAATGCAAACATTTTTATGTATTGAAATTTACTTACGTGGCAAAAAGTTATTGGTAGTTACCTTTTCAATTGTTAATTACAATGTCTAGAAGTATACATTTCAATTCATAATATCTAATAAAAATCATGCCACGTCATATTCCACAATCTAATTACTTTAGCATTGGAGATTAAAAATAAAAACCACAATGTCTAGCATCTCTGTGGCATTCACTTTGCATTGAAAATGCATAAGGGTTGGAGATGCTCTTAACTCAAAAGTTAGCATCTCGTAGTCAAATTAATGTCAAAATTAAAACAATAAATAGATTGATCGAATAATTGTTATTAAATTATACCATGAGTTTTATACCGTCCCCGTAGAATTAACAGCCAGACGTTATTGGAATTTTCGTCCTTTCATCAAATTCAACATATTTATTTGTAAATATATTTTCGACCTTTGTAAAATGAATGAACTTTAGCCAACGTATACATTATTTTCAACCTTAAGTAAAAAACTAGTACAAAACATTGGAAGGAGGAGGAAAAAACAAGAAAAAGAAACCATGTGGAGGGCATAGATACGATGGAACTTGACATCCATACATACCTGATTAAACTTGACATCCAGTTAGCTTTTGCATTCGATGGAATGCTCAGTTAAACAAAACATCTCTAGTATAGATTGGTTCCATATGTACCGATTAGGCTTGGCATCCGGTTAGCTTTTGTATTCGATGGTACGCTCGGTTAAACAATATTTCTCGGGCATAGATTGGTTTCGTATGCACTCGATTAGGCTTGGCATCCGATTAGCTTTTGTATCCGTACGTATTCGATTAGGTTTGGTCCGGTTAGCATTTTAGTTATGAAGTTCACTATCATGTTTAGAATATTTCAAATGATATTTTAATATAGCATTTTAATTACAAAGTCCACTAGCATGTTTATAATATGCAAAATTATAGTTTAATGTAGCATTTTAATTATGATGTCCCCTACCGTGTTTATGATATGCAAAAAAAAGTTTACTGTGGCATTTTAGTTACAAAGTCCACTAGCATAGTTAGGAGATTTAAAATAATAATTTAATATAACATTTTATTTATGGAGTATAATATGGTTTAAAATATGCAAATGCTAGTTTAATGTAGCACGTTAGTTACAAAGTATAGTAGCATGTTTATGATTTCTAAAATGATAGTGTAAATTAGCATTTTAGCTATGAAGTACAATAACACGTTTAAAACATGCAAAATGATAGTTTAATGTAGCATTTTAGTTACAAAGCCTGGTTGCATGTTAATGATATTTGAAATGATAGATTGACGTAGCATTATAATTATGAAGTACACTAGAATGTTTAGGATATGCAAAATGATAGCTGAAGATAACATTGTATTTTCAAAATAGACTAGCATATATGAAATATGCTAAATGATAGTTAAATGTAGCATCGCATTTTTAAAATGAACTAGCACATGTAGAATATGCTATATGATAGTTAAAGGTAGCATTGCATTTTTAAAATGAACTAGCATGTATAGAATATAATAAATGATAGTTGAATATAGCATTGTATTTTTAAAGTACTCTACCATATATTAAATATTCAAAATGATAGTTAAATATAGCATTCGTATTTTAAAAGTGCACTAGCATTTGTATTTTAAAAATGCTATTTTTAAGTATCATTTTAAATTTGTCATGTATATATTTTCATTAACACGAACTAAAGAAAAATTGAAAAACTGAAACTTCATCCAAACAAAGCCTAGAAACAAAAGGATGCTATGTGGCTTAAGGAAATAAAATTCAAAGTGCAAAATTCCTAATGACATGCTTCATCTTGTAGCATGGAGTGATGTCAATTAGTCTTTTGCAACTATCGCATTATTAATTTTAGCCTTGTAACTTCACATTTTTGTGAAACTAAGAAAATTGTTTTGTTGCATGTTTTAATTAAGAAATAACAATTTATAGTGGCTATTCGAGCAAATATCATGACCGTCAACATTTGTTATTTTGGAAAGCTAAATTAATTCTAGCGGCAATGTTCAACATATACTGGTATATATAATTGATTGTATGTCTGTGCTTTTTCCATTTAATACAAATTTATAAAATGATTGACGGATTAACTTTGTATGCAAAATGATAGTAAAATTTCGCATTTTTTGAATTACTAAGAAATGAATATAGCTAAGATGATTTAATGCTAATTTAATTTAGAATTTTTGTTATGTTATTGATTAATTTTACATTCAGAACGACGATGATGGTGCATCCCTGGGGTGGTACAAAACGGAGAGGTGGTCTGGTGTTTGTTAAAGGAGCCGACGAGCTTTCCATCGATGAAGACGACGGGAGAGCAGCACTGACGCCGATGAGACGGAGCAGGATGTGGTGCAGGTTGAGGCTGCGATGGTTGAGGTCGAGTTATTGAAGGCGCTGGATATGAACGGGGGTGGGGCTACGAGGTGGTGATGTTGGTGGATGAATAGGAGCAGCGGCAGTTGAACGTGAAATCTGAACGTCGACAAAAGAAAACGTGGTTTTGTCATTGAGTCTAAATTTGAAAATTTTTGGACTTAATTTAGAACTTTTACTAACGTTTATCCTTTTGGTCAATTATCTACGGATAACAGAATGACTATGGAGCATGTATATAGTGTCATGATTGGTGTTCAACACACGTCTTTTAGAATTGCGAATCAAGCATGAGTCGTCTATCCTTGCACCCTAACCAGGCTTCCTAAGTGAATTCGTAAATATATCAATACATTAATTTAATTAATATAAAGAAAATTTACAAGGTATAAAAATAATATCATGTATCCGATATTAATTACACAGCTCTACTCAAAAGAAGGTTCTTCTCCTTTTAGTAAAATGTTAGTATCACATAGTCAAATTAATGTCAAAATTTCTAAAACAATAAATAGATTGATCGAATAATTGTTATTAAATTATACCATGAGTTTTAAACCGAAGCCATAGAATTAACAGCTAGACATTATTGGAATTTTCGTCCTTTCATCAAATTCGACATATTTATTTGTAAATATATTTTCGACCTTTGTAAAATGAATGAACTGTAGCCAACGTATACATTATTTCCAACCATAAAAAAATAAATAAATAAATAAATAAACTAATACAAAACACTGGAAGGAGGAGGGAAAAAAAAAAGGAAACGAAATAAGAAAGCATGTGGAGGGCACGAATTAATGATAATACCTCAACCTATTAACAAGGCCAAGGGCATTACTAGTATACTGCTTGGCCTTAACAACTTTGCCGCTGACCTGCTTGACGACGGCGCCCATCTCCATAAGGCCATCGGTGCAGGTGTCCTCTTTGGTCAAGGCAGCGCTCATGTAGGTCTGGACGTTGAAGAGCGTCCAGAGCATCTGCCTGCCGGTGGTGCCGTTCATCTTCTTGAGCTCGGCCAGGGAGTAGTTGGTGTTCTCAACCGCGTCCTCCAGCAAACTCTTGCAGTCCTTGAGAGCTTTGGTAGCGTTTTTGTTGGTAGCGTTGAGGGATTTGTTGTAGAGGACGATGGTGGTGTTCTGAGCGCTTTTGAGGGTGGAGAGGCTGGACTTGGTGGCCACTTGGGCGAGCTGTAACGGGTTGGTTTGGACGGTTTTGGAGTACCTGGAGAGGGAGGTGTAGCACAGCGTTGGGTATGACGTTGTGTTGCAGCACGTCTTTATGTATTCAGTCGATTCTGTCGCTGATGTTGTCGATGCCATCATTATTTTGATTAGAATGAAGATTGATATGACATTGACTGATTGCGCCATTGCTTTGTTTGTTTTGTATGTGGTATTTGATTTATGGGTTTGTGTTTCAATCTATAGTATGAAGGTGTTTTTATAGGCCAGCATTTTCATTACTATATGTAAGTATGTATATTAGTTTTATTTTTCCCTTCAAAAAAAAATATATTAGTTTTATTTTATTTTGTGTGCGTTAATTTAGGATGGGCACATGTGAGCATAGCGTTGCGTCAAGCCTGAGGTGGCCATTCTATTTCTGTTTTTATTCTTTATGAAAAATGTTTGTATGCACGTACCATAAAAAATCTAAATTGTTGCCACGTTAAGTGCACTAAGAGCATGAAAGGTAAACGAAAAAAAAAAATAACAATGGCAAGCCAATTGCAAAAAAAAAAAAAAAAAAAAAAATACTACTATTACGACTGTAAATCACTGGTGTGGTGAACGGTTAATTTTTCCATTTTTTATTTTGTTTTTTAAATTAGTATTGAGATCTCTACCATTTAAAACTAATCACAACTTGTGCTTCGTGAGTTTTCTTCCTTTTGCAAATGACAATAAATCCACTCTTGACATTATTTATAACAATTTTTATCGTTACCTTCAAAGGATTAAAGCCTTTTTCTAACAATTTTATGTTATTATTAAATTTCTTTTTATGGAGTTTAAAGTTTTTTAATTTTCAGTTCTTTAGAAACTTGGACATTTTTATCTGACATGAAAGACTTAGTTTTTCTAATTTTAGTTTTTGTTTTTAAAAGTTGACATAAATTATTGTAAGATTTTCTTTGAATAAACTGGAAAATTTAGAATAAACTTTGAATTCAGCTATACCCAACTCTTTTTCAAAAAATAAACTATATCCACTGAAAGTTTGTTTTTTTACCTACAAATAAAATTTTCTAACAATCTTTATTAAGGTCTATCAATGAATACTTTGAAGACAAGTAGTGTTATATCAACATCTACATTTCAAAACATTTTTGGATATCAGATATCTTCATCCATAGATACAAATGAATATCGAATGTTTATCCTCACTCCATCGACGATTGATAAATCAAAAAACAAATGTAAAAGATTTTGGTTTAACATAAAATTTTCTCATTCCTCTTGATTATAAAAGTATGGTGATAGTAAATATTTTTGAGCAATTAACAAGCACTAAATGCATATAATATAAACTATTAAATTAATAAAACAATAAATATATGCCATACATTATATGAAAATGCACGATGTTGTGGACGTTATCATCCACAGTGGGTCAAATGTGACGAAATTCCACTAAACAAAAAGATGATCAACATTATGTTTGGTCATAGTCAATTCCCTGTCTGATGCTGAACATATTACCATTGAGCCTTTTTTATGGTTAATTAGTCAAGATGGGAGCAGAAACTCACCCTAACATGTTACAAGTGCAGAAGAAGGGAGTCGGTTCGAAACTAGGCAAAATTGTGCCAAAATCCAAAGTTGGCTCGGCGGTCCACATATGTCAAAAAGATTGGTGACAAATAAGAAAAACGGTTTGATGATCTTCTTAACGAACCGTCTACTATCGAACCAACAACTACCAATTAGATTTGTCATACAAGGAAAGTGCCTGTTTTGTAGGAGGTGTCGACCATAGATTTCATCACAACCTTATACCTATAAATATCCCAAGGATGAACATAATGATGGACAAGATTGAGTGCTCAAAAACGATTGAATAGAATTAGTTAATCTGAATACTTGAAGCCGTATTTTCGTCTTTAACTAATAGATCATTATATTTTGTATTCTTATATTGTACTCGATATCCATAAAGGGATCGCGGCTGATGTAGGCAGTTATCGGTCGAACCACAAACTTGAGTATTATTTTTCTTCATTTTATACCTTAACTTATTTGTTTGGAAATCAGTCTCAAAATATATAATCTCATATATAACTCACAACTGAATAATACATTAAATTTCCAATGTTAAACACATTCTTGGAGGTGTCTGCCCAATATTTGCGCGAACATTTTTTGTGCTTTTATTGAAAGGTGAACTCAAACATGCCTCCTAAGTATAAAACTGGAGCTGATGCTACCAATAAGGATGCCAGAAATACAAGTGCATCTAATCTACTAGCACCTAGCCATTGGTGAACATGACGAGCACTTCTTCAATACCAAAAATGGTTACGGGAGGAGGTTAGGACAAAGTGGTGGCCAAACTAAATGATTGATTGGTGACCCAGTAATAGGCAATGGTGGATCAACTACTAACATGCCAAGTTCAGCAACAAAATGTCGATCACAACACTAAAGAGCAGGAAAGATCTTAGTCTAGAGGATGGGAAAGGAAAAGATGGTCTCACTCTAGTTGTGAATGCGTTCGAGATAAGCAAAGGGCAAAGGCGAAGAGAAGTTGAGAGGAAAACAGAACATGTGAGAGTACTTGTTGTTGTTGGACCAAAGAACTGTTTGATACTGGACTGGTTTAGACCCGTACCAAATCAGGCCCTATTATGGCTAGCGCTCCACACTTTCATCAAAACTCTCTTAATTGGGCTAATATGTTACTTAAATATGCAGAGACCATTAGGAGTAGTCCATTAGTCATAGTCATGCTCAATAGTGATATTCTACCTATTACAAAGACCAATAAAGAGAATGTTCTTCTTGGAGAGGGAAACTTAACAACCATAATCACCGACGTTCTGAATATCCCATAGAGAAGAGGTCTCCTAAACCTAAAGATATAATGACTTATTAAGGAATACATTAGGTAGGATCAGGTATAACGAGGTATTGGAGCTCGAGCGAGCATTCCATTTACATAAAAATAGAGATTGCTAATCCCTTAAAGATTTTAAGATACGCACCATGGAACCTTATAAGGGGTTGAATAAGCCTATAGTGCATGTACTGCGCTTCCCTTAGTATATGTTGATGAGCGAAGCGACAAAAGAAATTTTATCTAAGTATTTCCCATAGTCCTTATCAAACATAGCAGCAATGTGGTTTTGCCATCGTTTGTTACCCAGGTCAAACTAACTCATGGCCGATGTTGAAAAAAAAAATTATTAGCCAATTCTGCTTAAACATGGAACAACCGAATAAAAGTTATTAGCCAGTTCTGGTTAAACATGAAACAACTAAAGTATGTGCATTCACCGTGAGATGTTAAACAAAAGAGTAATGAGTCCTCATGCCAACACTTGACTTGTTTCAATGCTAGCACTGCTAATGTTCAGAACATAGAGGAGAAGCTGGTTCAAATAGCTTTATGCAGTGGATTTCATCCAAATATGAAGTTTTCACAGAAGCTAATTAAGGATAAAGCAACCACTCTCCTAGAATTCTATTATGAGGCAGCTAAGTACACGAGGTTGAAGGATGCTTCCTCAACCTACGGGCTTACCCAAGCAGAGAGTCATATAGCATTAACACTATGGTAAGGGAGGAGGAAATGAGTTTCCTTAAAGGAAAAGACCTAATTAAAAATCAGAAGAGTACGTAAGAAAGGATAAATTGCAAAGGTGTGTCATTAACCAGAAGGTGGCCTTAATTCTCATGCATCAACCATCGAGGCAACTGGCCCATAATGACAATGGAGAAGGTACTGGTGTGTCCGCATGAAGTGGAAGGATTGTGGTAAAAACAATACTTACAGGACCGTATGTTGTAGATAAAAGATGGGCTGATATAGAAAGGTATGCTAAGTCGCTAAAGCATGGAAAGGAGTTTGTTTATGTTATAGACGAAACATGATAGGCCAAAACTACTCACCGGAATAATAACAAGACTACATGCAGTAAAAGAGACTTCCATAGAAACAAATATCCCCACATTGATTCGGTTAAATGGACTGTTGATGAATGATATCACTCCATGCAAAAATCGTTATGAGGTTTCGTTGAGTAAGCAAAGATGCCTCTCGGGCAACATAATTTGTTCGTCGAGTTGCAGGATTGATCAAGGTCAATAATTATGAAGCAAAACTTTTTTACTTGTGGATAGTTATTCTGCTTAAAAAACTTTCCTATGATGACCATGTTAGAGCTATTGTGTTTAAGGATGAAGTTCCTTGTAGAAAATAGGATTGAAATCATTTGTGTTGACTAAGACATAGCAGAGTTTATGTGGCTTGGCTTTACAAGAATCAATGCTTGGAAAAGTAGAAGAATGCAGAGAAGGCTCTTTGCATTAAAAATGTAATTGATAACAGTTATTGAATGGCCATAGCTCAAGTCAATGAGTGATCCTCACAATAAGCTAGACTTGATGGATTAACAAAAAGAGGCCACAACCAAAGCAATGGAGGTCATGGAGTTCATGACAATTGATGAGGATGATTCAACAAAGGCAATAAAGATTAGATCCTAGATCGATCAGAATACAAAGGCGTAGTTTGAGAAATAACAAAGATGATTTGCATGGTCTCATGCTGATATGTGTAGGATTTCCCTCAACATAAAATGCCACACGTTGATCTTCAACCCAATACGCCCTTATTAAATAGAAGAAAATGAGTATGGGCCCAGATCGATGAACGTCCCTGAACGATCAGCGACTCCGAACGAGGAAGTCAAAACTTTGTTAGTCAATGATTTCTCCAAAATATCACATGATTTAATTTATTTACAATTATTATAAATTAATTTATGTACTAACATTTATGAAATATTAACTAATTATTTTTTTGATGTATGGGTGTTATAAGTAATTTTTTGAGTGGACTGGTAACTAATTAGGTGCATGTATAAAAGTTATACATGCACGTATGGATACGATATCAACGCGTTAAATATGATTTAAATGAGATTAATTACTTAATTGTTTGGAGTGATTTGATGTCCCATGAAACCCACATGATAGATGAACATGACATAAAGGAATGAAATTGGTCTTTTTTAAAATTCTGGATCTGCATCTGGAATTAGTAAACAAAGAAATAGTAAACGAAGAAGAATTTGTCTTCTTAATTTTCTCTTTTAAAAGAACATACTCCTTGCCTCCAATTCACGACAGTAAGCCATGTCCTCCTCTTTATGACTGAAAATAAATTAGTGCCCAAATTCATCTTATCAAATAAAACGACGGTACTCCAAGTCTTTGCAATGTTAGGAGACCGATTCAAGGTGGATCGAAGAGAATACATCAACATGTGTTCAAAGGAAACATCCTACTAGTACAAATTTTGATATACACATGCATACGTATACATATACATACATATACATATACATATACATACATACATACATATATATATCATATGACCCTTATACAATGATTTAATAAGTGTAGTTCTTATCATCGATAATTATCTGATTTTATATACCATTGAATCATCTGTACTGATTGAAATTGTCATTGGATCTTTGTATAAAATCATAAAAAAGCCTGCCATGTTATATATAGCATGATTTCGACCATAATAAATTATTTTCCATCAAATCTGTATTCTAAATAAAATACTACTATGTTTAAATTGATAACTATTTAAATAATGCTTTAAATAATTTTAATATGTATATAGATCATATATTTATTTATTGTAAATAATTTTAATAAAATTAGTTTAGTATCAAGATAAATTATTTTCAAATTTATACTTTAGAAATAGCACCATTAGATGTAAATCAGTAATTGTTTAACAATGTTTTAAGTTATTTTTAATAGTGTGTACAAAAAATCAATAATAGTTTCAATTTTTAACTTAACAAAACAAATTAAATTTGGTTGTAAAGATTTTTAAATATATATTTTATTTAATAATTGTTTTTCAGAATGTATATATACTACTTCTTATACGCAATTAATTAATTTATACATTTACTAATTATAATAAAATAATCTTTTATTTCAGAAATATCTTTACTTTATAATATATATATTTGAATAAATTTATCATGAGTATTTGCAAGATCATTTATTTATTTACAAATTTAGTTTTTAAATTTAAAACAATTCGCTTGGTAACATAGATATTTTGGATATTGAATTTGTGAACAAATTTTATTGCCTTGGTCAAAGTCTACTCAAATATTTTAAATTATTTATTTCATTTAATATATAAAATAATTTTGTGATTTTGAAATATTTGCGTATGAATTAAAATATGTTTTATGACAACCATTGGATATATTAGTGACGAATGTAAACGTTGTAGATGCAAAACCCAATATCTACATATGTATACGTTAACTATATACGCATTACTTATTGCACGTGCATATTATACACATATGAGTACATAGTGGCATATTCATAAACCATGTAATTTTTTTTAATTAAATCCACTAAAAAATAAATTAAAAATTAAATAAAATTGGACTTTATTTAGATTGAACTTAGTGCAATCCATTAGACTTCATAGGCTTATACGATCCAAAACAGAATTTTCTTTTTTGAAATCCTTCTATTTCACTCGCTTTTGACTGACTCGATTCCCTTAAGTCAAGGGTAGTACATGGAGTTTTTGAAGCATAATGTATTGCAAGGACATAAGATAGCTAAAGGTAGATTAGGAGCCGAACTGTGATGACCCAGATTTTCACGTTCGAAAATCGACACTCGTACTTCACTAGTACTCGAATGCCGCAGATTCAACCATTGAAATTCGATTCACGCTGGAGCTTATAACACATTAAATATAACAACACAGCGGAAGAAACATGAACGATATCATTGATATACAATAGTTGATACAATAATGATACAAATGATATCGATATCTATCAGAGATACAAGACACAGTAGCGGAAAAAAAAGTCTTCGACAAAGGAACGCAAACATTAGCTTCAATAGAAGAGAGAGATAACATCAGCAGTAGCAGCAGAACACAACATCTCCAAAGCCAATCTCCAAAGCTCTCAAGCTATAAGCTCGAACCCCCATCAGTGCTGAACTTGTAGCAAATGCGATCTCGAGAATCCAAAGACTCCAACGATTTCCAAAAGCTACCAAACAGAAGGCTGATGGCTATCGAATATACACCTACTATATGATTATCTGACAAACCTGACTCTAGACTGTCCGTGTGGAAAATTGTGGACACCCAGAGTTTAGGAAAGGAACAATAAACTCCGGGTTAGTCATGGGACTGGTATGAGCAAACAAAAACAGTTTATCTTTGAAACAAACAACAAAAGAATTTAAAACATTGAAAACCACAATGCATTTTGGAAAATGAAACTACCATAAGGCCTTCCGGCACACACACCATGCAATCACACACTTGGGGAAGATTTCTTCTTATGATAGTCAAAAATGTTTGATACGCGAAAACTATTTGATATTATTATTAGTGCATAGTGGAAAACATTTGCAAGTATAATATTAATCTTAGCCAGCATACGTACCACTATAGTATGCCTACTATAGCTACCATATTAGATGGAAGGTTCTATAACTAAAACCGTACAGGCGCGCGTACTGGTGATTGGATTTCCAACGAATGGTCAGGCTAAGGAACTTCCTATTCGCACATGGGTATGCCTCTGGAGGGACGCCCCGCAAAACCTACCCGGCTCTCTGCCAACACAAGGCCGGTTTACCCCCTTCCCGGGAGTAACACCTAAGATATGCCATCCCCGGTCGTTTACGACCTTTATCCGAGAGCTCTCAACACCAACAACCACAAAGCAATGTATTTGCAATAATCACATAGGTCAAATACCTGGGATCCATACCATGATACCACCCTTTTCCAGAAGGAATGGACATACCCTAGAGGCGCGACCCCTGCAACCTTGCTGCATCCTTCCTGTTTCGACCATTTTCGGGGTATGAGCTCCTGATGCAGTCTCGTCCACAAAGCAACGCCTTTTCACAAAGCCTTGCTTTGATCAACAAATCGTCAGCAGCATTTTGTATGCCACATTACCAAATTGGGAATGTATCACTAGTAACCATCAACTACATAACCTCGGAGCTTGTACGTCTCATAGAAGGGTGTTAAGCTAAGAGAATAAATCTCTACCACCAAACAGAAATATATTTGATAGAAACCAGCTTTACATCTCAAAGTGTAATGTCAGACACACATCCATATAAGTCTGTTCCGGGTTCGAACAGAACCGAAGGCACATCCAAAGAAGCCCTTGCAATCCCGATAATCCCTAATCACGTTTAGACTCCCCATCATAAAGGGTGATCAAATCTCTATACCGGGGACATTCGGTGCAGAGACATTCGACGGGTTATCCTTTCGCTTTCGAAAATATCCAGTCTTCACCACCGGCCTTCAAATGCTATCCATAACAGCATATCATTAGTTAGAATGGATTATATGACACAAGGTCCTCTCCCGGCTAAACCGAATAATGAGCGCAATATTTAAAAACATATGGATATTGGGATCTTAGTTAAGTCACACTTTTAAATTCTCAAACCTTTTCTTCAAATGGTTTAAACAAATTGCCATTTTCAAATCTGTAAACCAAAAGGATTCACTTCACAAAGTTCACCCATTTTTCACAAAGATTCATTCACAGTTTTCAAAACAATTTCCACTTCAAATCTTTTATAGAAAGGATACACTTTTAAGATCCCTTTTCAATTTGAAAACAAAGTATACCAATCTTTTAACAAAGATTCATTCATATTCTTTCAAAACAATTTCCCTTTCAAATTGGATTAACTTATCCAACCTTTAAATCAAAGATTTAATTCATAGCTTTCAAAACTATTTCAATTCAAACTGAAAATCTTTCAACAGAAATTGGAAATCTTTTCCTTATATGAAAGCTATTATTATTTGAAAACAAACAGTTTTTGTTTCGGAAAAATTCGATTATATTTGCACAAGTTAAAGCCTTTCAAGTATAAAACTTAGGTTAAATTTAAATTTCCAAAATAATATTTTTAAAATGGTTTAAAACCCATATAAACACATTTATAACTTGTATAACCTTTTCAAATCATAATTTCCAAACATAGAATTCAATTTCAAATTTTGAATTCAAATTTAAATCAAATTATTTAAATTTCAAAAACTTTATCAAGATATTCAAAATAACTTTTATCTTTAAAACACCTTTTCAAAAGCTTTTCATATTTAATCCAATTCCATTTCCAAAATCATTTGGATCCAAAATTCAACTTTAAAATCATTTCAAAAATCTGTAACTTAATCAATTTCCTCGTGCAATCCATATTTGTGTGTGTATGGTGTAGTCCAGGGGTTTTACAATAGTACAACATCATCAATCATCATAGATTCAAACACATCAATATCGATAAGCGGTATGATCTATAACGCTTATCTTCCATTCACAGATTCATAGATAAATAATATAAATAAATTTATTACAGATAAATAAATTACATTCATCACAGATAATTACATTCATCATATCTCAAATCAATTCAATTCATATCACAAAACAGCACACATCAAGGATAACAAACAATTCAATAATCAATAGAGTTCAAACATCCATAAGTCAGATTAATTAATCATCTGGTTAATTTAAACCGGATTAATTACTTATGAATAAACACTAATCCTGGTTAATTAATATTAATTAATTGCAAACCATATTAATTAATTTACTTTTAATCATTTATTAATTTCCCTTTAATTATTAATTAATTAACCTTAATTAATAAATCAATTAACCTTTAATCATTAAATAATTAACCTCTAATTATCTAATTATTCTTCAATTAATTACTCTTAATTAATTACATTAATTAACTAACCCTTAATTAATTACCATTAAATTAATTATCCTTAATTAGTTACAATAAGTGATTATCCTTAATCACTTAATCAACTTTAACCATTAATAAATTAATTTTAATTGATTAATTATCTTTAAGTAATTAATTACCTTTAATAAATCTCCTCCTTAATTGAAGATAATTCCTTTGAGAACTATTTATTTGAATAACTTTAAAACCTATTTAAATACTTTGTTTATATCTTAATATAAATTTTTGAAAACTTGTTTTAACCTGCCATTAATCTGTCATCTTTGATAAAAACTTAAGTTCCAAACTTTAATCTTCGATTTCCTTGTTTTTATTCAAAACAGTATACTGTTATCATAAATATCAAAATCCTGAAACAAATTTATTTTAAAATTTTGAAAGTTGAGCACAAAAACAAAATCACCTGAGCTAACACGATTCTACCCCGAGACATACGCGAGCAAATCCATACGCAAACTCGAACCCACCAAATCGATCACTGCTCCGAGACGAACATGCCAACCTCTCGAGTAACGACCCGAGCTAGCACTACTTCTCTCAATCAAACGATCATCAAACCCGGACGTGCACAGAAGCAACGGTACACGTGCACAGTGGAAAGAAGCAACTCCGGCCATCCCTTCGGTCTTCATCTGACTTCGTACGAGCTCGACAGCCAACATCACAACCCAGATCGGAAGATCTCGCCACCAAAACAAATCGAGCAAATGAACAGCACAGTCCCAAAACCATCTCGACCAAAAAGCATTTCGCCACGACGAACAAGATGATTGGAATCCACGTACCTATGACCGTAGCATCGTCAATGACCCATGCAACTATCCCAATGCTCGAAAACATGACCAATGCATCATCGGCGACCCAGTCACCTCAGAAATGTCGACGTCCCAAACTGTATTCTAAACCTTAGATCAACATCTAACGGTCACCACGATCAACATAAAATACTCCACCCATTTTTCCCACGAATGTGGGTCTTCAAGCTATCCCCTGCCCCGATCGCGACTTCCCTTGCCTTGTCGTTCGTCAACAAACGATGAAAATCCATTTTCATATCAACTGAGATTATCACACTTAATCCCTAATTAAAAATCAAGATTTTATTCTCAAAAATCATTATTTGCAATGATAAACCAGTTTACGAATTCAATTCAAGAAATTTTAACGTTTGATTTTTCTGATTTAAGTTTATTCTTACTGTAAAAACTTGTTTTTGAACTATAAACTAAATAGTTTCACCTGGAATCTATTTTAAAAAAAGAACTTACATTGTAAAAATCATTTTCTGTTTAATGATCGTAGCTAGATATAGATTGGGAAGAAAGACTTTTGTTTTTGAACTTGTTATCTAGCCTGTTAATTCAAAACAAAGAGAAGAATCAACAATTTACAGGCATGCATCCAGATTCACACACAGCACATCATACATGTAGAGACATTCATTTATCACTTTCACAATAACTACTTCGCAAAGCAACATAGATTCAAATTTGAAGGGGGTCAGTCTTCTCACCTTGCTTTAAAGAAAACAGATAAGGATTTTGAATCTGGACATGCAACTTTGAATTTGAATGCTGACATTTATTTTTGATCTAGACTTGAAACTGGAAAAAAAAACTTGAGATGATCTGATCTTATTTAACCGAAGGCTGATCTAAACTTGGTTAAGTTGAATTGATTTGTTGCTCTGACCTTTTAGTTGCTTCAGATTTGCTTGATTCCGATAAATTTGCATGCTTTTGTTTTCTGATTCTTTTTTGATTTCTAGGTTACACTTGATCTGGATCTTGTTTTTGATTGTTAACTTGCTTGATTTTCTCAGGTTTGAATTATGTTGAAGATGTTTGAGTTGCTTGTTTATCAGAGATGATCAGATCTTTGATTTTCTTTCTAATCTTAAAACTAGAAGGGATTGTTCTTCTCTCTTATCTAGTTTACAGGTTTTGCAAACAGAAGTTGTTTGCATTGAAATGCTTTAAAGATTTTTCTTTTTGAGGTTTTTGATTGTTGTTGAGCTAAGGCTTTTGTTTGATCTAAGTTTTTGTTTTCCAAATTTTCTTTAGTTTGAAATTTTTTGAGAAAGGAAAATGAGAGGGAGGGGTTAGAGTAGTTTATATAAATCTTGTTTTCTTTTTGTTAATTATTTTCACAAATGAGATAAAATTGACACTTGTACAATTTGCATGGAAGTATCACTATCACTTGTTAATGCATATATTTATTTAGCTACAAATGTTTAAATATGTGTTAAGAGGTTTACACTTGTATTCTTTTTATTTTAAATGCTTACACATGTCATTTTAAAATATATATTTTTATTTATGTTTAAATACCTCACTTATTTTAAATTTATAAATTTTGTTTTAAACCTTTTCATTTTTTAAAAAAATTACTTAACTCTTTTATATTTACATACGTTCATATTTTCAAATTTATATTTATTATGTTTTTAAATGTTATATACTTTTATAACCTCTAGGAAAATGATTTTAAAACCAATTTACCACTAAGATATGTATACGTTAAATTTTTTATTAAAGCTCATTTTAAATTCAAATTATTATTCTTTTTAAATGAATAAAATTTTATACTTATACATTTTCTATTATTTAATCTTATATAATTTTTTAAGGAAAATGTTTTAAAACTTAATTTCTATAATAAATCCCATTTATTTATAAATACTTACATTTTGAATTTTTCCAAAATCAATTTTTTTTTTAAATTTATGTATATTCATAAATATATTTATTAAAAATTTTCAAATTAATTCACAATCCAATTTATAATTAATATATTATTCAAAATATTTATTTCTGAATTTCCAATTAGAAATTCTATTTTAAGATCATATTTATATTCATTTATATTAATAAACAAACAAATATCCATTTAAATTTGGAAAATACCAAATTAATTCACAATTTAATTTCAAAAATTAAATAAACTACCAATTTAAATTTGATTTAAAAACAGGAATGTTACACAAACGAAGCTTAAAGAATAGCCAAAACCCAAACCTAATGAATGTATAATTAAGCAAAGTATTGAAATTTGAAGATAATTAAAAAAGTTAAACAAGGCAATCAAATGTTGAGGCAAGTAAATTATTTAACTATCTATTATTATCATACCTGATAAAACAAGACTAGACAAAGCAACACTGTAATAACAAAAGAGTAGTGGGGTACCATGACAAACAAGCTACAGATACAGGATTACTTATTAACCTTAACAGTGGAAACAATGTGCTAAAGAACAAGCATAAATTTAACTAATCCACAGTATAATTAATGTTAGGTATTTAGACTGGCGTTTGTTGTTTCTTGTGTAATAAGCCCTGGTATGTAGGGTGCAGATTTGTTTTGAATTGTTCTTCCTTTATCTTAGCCATGATATGTAAATCATGCGTGCACTTTGAATTGTTCCTGTTTGTAACGGCTATATAAAAGCCACATGTCAGTATTGAATAAAAGCAAGCTTCATAGCTCTCTGTTTTACTGTATTCAGGTTCAAGCTGAGTTAACAGTGGTATCAGAGCAAAACTAAGTGAAAGAAAGAGTGTTTGCAAGATGACAACTGAAGAGAACAATTTGTTGAGCATTCCTAGGTTCGATGGAGACTATGATCATTGGAGTCTATTGATGGAGAACCTTCTAAGATCGAAGGAGTACTGGAGCATCATCGAAACAGAGTATTCTGAACCCGCTGCTGGAGAGACGATGACAGCTGCACAAAGAAAGACCTTGGAGGAACAGAAACTGAAGGATCTGAAGGTTAAAAACTATCTCTTTCAATCAATCGACAAGTCGATTTTAAAGACCATTATTCAGAAGAACACCGCCAAGCAATTGTGGGATTCGATGAAAACAAAATATCAAGGGAATGTGAGGGTTAAGCGTGCTCAATTTCAAGCACTGCGTAGAGACTTCGAACTGTTAGAAATGAAGGTTGGTGAATCTGTTACAAACTACTTCTCTAGAGTCATGTTGGTGGCCAATAACATGCGAAATTATGGAGAGAACATGCAGGATGTAAAGATTATGGAAAAGATTCTGCGCACTCTTACAGAAAAATTTAATTACATTGTATGTTCCATAGAAGAGTCGAAAGATATTGTTCAACTTTCCGTAGATGAGTTGCAGAGCTCGTTACTCGTTCATGAGCAGAAATTTCGAAAAAATGACAGTGAGGAACAAGCTTTGAAAGTCACAGGTGATGAGAGACTTGGAGCAAGGGAGGAAGACAGGTTTGAAGGCAGAGGTAGAAGTCGTGGAAGTTTCAGAGGGAGAGGAAGAGGTCGAGGAAGACAAAAAGCCACTGTTGAATGTTTCAAGTGCCACAAGTTAGGACACTTTTAGTATGAATGTCCTAGTTGGAACAAGAATGTCAATTACACTGAGTTTGACGAAGATGAAGAGATGCTGCTTATGTCTGATGTTGAGATAAATAATACCAAAAGAGAGGAGATGTGGTTCCTGGACTCAGGCTGCAGCAATCACATGAGCGGAGACAAAAAGTGGTTTATTATGCTTGATGAGTCTGTTAGACTAACAGTAAAGCTTGGTAACTATTCACGAATGGCTGTTATGGGAAAAGGAAACATCCGTATACAAGTCGATGGAAGAATTCAGGTGATTACTGAGGTATTTTACATCCCTGAGCTCAAGAATAATTTAATTAGCATTGGACAACTTCAAGAAAAGGATTTATCTATTATAATTCAGTATGACGTCTGCAAGATCTATCACCCAACGAAAGGGTTAATTATGCAAACAAACATGACAGAAAATAGGATGTTTGTATTGTTTGCTTCAACACCTACTCATACACCAGGTCCAACTTGCTTCCAAACGGCGTCTACCGACATAACGAATCTATGGCATCGGAGGTTTGGGCACCTTAACATGAAAGGCCTAAGAACTTTGGCATATAGAAAGCTAGTGAAGGGTTTGTTGATTCTTAATGCTTCTCCAAAGTTATGTACTGACTGTGTCACTGGCAAGCAACATCGTGGCCCATTTCCGAAGAAAAGCTTGTGGAGAGCCTCTCAACCATTGCAACTTGTGCACTGTGACATTTGTGGTCCAATCACTCCTGAATCAAATAGTCACAAGAGGTATATAATTACTTTCATAGATGATTATAGTCGTAAAATGTGGACTTATTTTTTACATGCTAAATCAGAGGCTTTTACTATGTTTAAAATTTTTAAAAGCATTGTAGAGAATGAAATAGGGAATAGCATTTGCTGCTTGCGAATCGATCGAGGTGCGGAGTTCACCTCATCAGAGTAAAAAATACTGTAATTCAAATGGGATCAGTAGACAACTCACTGCAGCCTTCTCCCCACAGCAAAACGGAGTTGCAGAGAGGAAAAACCAAACATTAATGAACATGGTTCGATGCATGTTGTCTGACAAAGAAGTTCCCAAAGAATTCTGGCCAGAAGCTGTAAAGTGGACGGTGCATGTTCTCAATCGATGTCCTACTTCTGCAGTTAAAGATAGAACACCTGAAGAAGCATGGTGTGGACTCAAGCCCTCTGTAGAGTATTTCAAAGTGTTCGGTTGCATTGGACATGTCCATATACCAGCAGTAAAAAGGAAGAAACTTGACAACAAGAGCCTCAAGTGTATATTTTTGGGTGTGAGTAAAGAATCCAAAGCCTATTGAATGTATGATCCAGAATCAAATAACATTATCATAAGTCGTGATGTGATATTTGAAGAAGATGAAAAGTGGAGCTGGGTTAAAAATGTTGAAGAAGCTTGTTGTGATACTCTTGCGTGGAAAGACAAAGAAGAAGGAGAGAAAATTATGGGAAGTAACAATGAAGAAGAGTAGATTGAACAAAGTGAAGCAAGTAGCTCAGGTTCTTCTACACCAACTGATGTTACTAATCCAATTCAAGGGAGGATTAGAAGGGAACCAGTGTGGATACAGGACTACATAAGTGGTGAGGGTTTGTTGGAGGAAGAAGAAATGCAACAGCTAGTTTTGTTTACAAGTGATCCGCTAAATTTTGAAGAGGCTATAAAAAGTTCTAAATGGAAAGATGCCATGGACCTGGAAATTAAATCAATTGAAAGAAATGATACATGGAAATTAACTGAATTGCCAAAGGGAGCTAAGAAGATAGGTGTGAAGTGGATTTTCAAAACTAAGCTGAATGAAAAAGGAGAAGTGGACAAATGTAAGGCTCGACTCGTGGCAAAAGGGTACACACAACAAGCAGGCATTGACTATACCGAAGTATTTGCCCCTGTTGCTCGCTGGGACACTATTAGGTTGATACTTGCACTTGCAGCCAGCAGAGATTGGAATGTATACCAACTTGACGTAAAAAGTGTGTTTTTGCATGGTGAGATTGCTGAAGAAGTCTTCACTGAACAGCCACGTGGTTATGAAGTGAAGGGTGCTGAAAATGAAGTTTATCGATTAAAGAGGGCGTTGTATGGGCTTAAACAAGCCCCAAGAGCATGGTTTAGCAAGATTGAATCCTATTTCATTAAGGAAGGATTCGAAAGATGCTCAAGTGAGCATACTCTTTTCATAAAAAACAGTATAGATGGAAGGGTTCTTATAGTCAGCTTGTATGTCGACGATCTTATTTTCACGGGGAATGATGGAAAAATGTTTGAGGAGTTCAAGAGGTCAATGAAGCAAGAGTTTGAAATGTCCGATCTTGGAAAAATGAAGTATTTTATTGGAGTGGAGGTAGTGCAAAGTTCAACTGGAATTTTTATAAGCCAAAGTAAGTATGCTAATGAGGTACTTGAACGATTTGGAATGGAGCATTGTAATCCTGCTAAAAATCCCATTGTGCCAGGTTGTAGACTTGTGAAAGATGAAGGAGGTACAATGATTGACCCTACCACTTATAAGCAAATGGTGGGTAGTCTCATGTATTTGATAGCCACTAGACCTGATCTTACATATGTGGTGAGCTTGATAAGTCGTTTTATGGAAGCACCTACTGAATTACATCAACAGGCTGTGAAAAGAGTCTTTCGGTATTTGAAAGGAACAACCAACATGGGGATATTGTACAAGAAAGGAGGCGAGGATAATTTGGTGGCTTTCTCGGATAGTGATTATGCAGGCGATCTTGGGGATCGTAAGAGCACTTCAGGCTATGTATTTAAGCTGAGTTCTGGAGCTGTGGCATGGAGTTCCAAAAAACAACCAGTCGTGACACTCTCTACAACAGAAGTAGAGTTTATTGCTGTTGCATCACGTGCTTGCCAATGTATTTGGATGCAGAGGGTTCTCAGGAAGCTTGGTCTCAACCAAAGTAAGTGTACCATTTTCTGTGATAATAGTTCAGCAATTAAGCTTTCGAAGAATCCGGTTATGCATGGGAGGAGTAAACATATTGATATTCGATTCCATTTACTTAGAGACTTAACTAGAGATGGCATTGTTGATCTGGTGCACTGCAGCTCTAAAGAACAGCTAGCTGATATGATGACAAAACCATTGAAGTTGGATATGTTTCTGAAAATAAGAGAACAACTTGGAGTGTGCATTAATCAGGAGGTAAACTGACTGCAATAATTGCAGTTCAGTTTAAGGGAGGATTTGTTAGGTATTTAGACTGGCGTTTGTTGTTTCTTGTGTAATAAGCCCTGATTGTAGGGTGCAGATTTGTTTTGAATTGTTCTTCCTTTATCTTAGCCATGATATGTAAATCATGCGTGCACTTTGAATTGTTCCTGTTTGTAACGGCTATATAAAAGCCACGTGTTAGTATTGAATAAAAGCAAGCTTCATAGCTCTCTGTTTTACTGTATTCAGGTTCAAGCTGAGTTAACAATTAAATAATATGCTTTTGAATTCCTGTCTTTTGTCGACTAAAATTTTGATCTGAACAATTTTTACCACATGTGAAATTGGAAACCTTCTCAGGTTTATAGTAGTGCACGCTAACATGAGCATTCCCCTCTTGTGCAGATATCTTTGAAAATAAGTTGTTAATCATCGACTATACTTTTAAGTCAAAAGTAATTGCCTCTTTTTTTTACCTCTAGTTGTAGTCTCATCTATCAATTCACGCCTATGATCGGTAGGACCGGTATTGCATTATTACCTATTTGAGTAGCATATCATTTGAAATCATACCACTGAGTGCCTAATCTGTTTTTGATGGATGCATTAAGTAAAGAAAAATATTGTGTGAAAAGATGTAATGTTTTATATAAATAGTAGAGTATTATTTGTGTTCTATGTCAGTTTTTTTTGCAAGATTTGACCGCACATGATAAAATGAACTAAAACATTCATTCATCTCTCAGTGCTTGCTATCAATATGGTTCGTTTCTCTCTTGCTATTTTAATCTGTGTTATCATGTATATTGTTTACAAAGTTTGGGATCCCTGTGCAATGTCAAGTGTCAACAATAAAAACTTTAATACTTACATCATTAATTTATCTCTATCAATAAATCATTAAAATTGTTAACTTGACAGAAGATTTTTGTTGCTACACATACTCAATATGTATTGAACTGATTGTTTCAGTTCCTAATTCATAAAATCACATTTTATATGATGTTTCAGTACCTAATTAAATATATATTGAATTGAGTATTTTAGTTCCTAATTCATAAAGTGTTATTTTCTATTATGCGATCAAGATTTACGGTCGATGAAGCAAATAAGGATTTGTTGCTTAAGATGCTGGGAGTACGATGGAGAGAGTCAAAATCAAGGTTGGTTTCCGCTATTAAAGCCGTGTCTACTTGTACCGACTCTTCCTCTAAAGTAGCCATGCTAAAACCAGACAATGTAGAAAATGTTCAAGAATGGAATGACTTGTGAAGGAAAAACTGTCGGAGAAATTTGAATAAGTTGTATTTTATTCATATAAATCAAAAGATGAATTATACTTTGTTAATGAATTTCTTCTATGCAGGAAACTAGCAAAAAATTCAAAGCTCTGAGAGACAAGAATAAAATTCCGCACACAATGAGTAGAAAGGGTTATGCAAGTCTAGCAGAAGATATGGTAAGAAATGCACGTCTGTTTATATCGATTTTTTTCTTTGGTTCTCCTTATTATTATTATTATTATTATTATTATTATTGCTTTTTGTAGAAAAAGAAAAGTGGAATATCGGATATTAGCAGAGACGGGCTGTGGTGCAAAGCCCACACCAAGAACAATGGAGACCTATCGAATTCTGTTGTTGCCGATTGCATAATAAGTATTTTTTATTATTATCATAATTTACATGAAATAGAACTGTTTGAACATACACAGCATTTCCTTCAAACATTGTCTGTTAACTGATTTTCGGTATTTTATACAACATGATGTATTACATTTGAAACAATATGTTTTATTATGGTTGAAATGATCTATTTTACTTTGCAGGCTAAGATAAAAGAGCACAGTAGTGGTGCTCAGAGCTCTCAGGGAACAACATTGGTAAGTGGAGATGGACTGTCAAAGGTTTTTGAAAATGAACATATGGGAAGAGTGAAAGGACTAGGTTTGGTGTTGTACCATCTCAAATTGGTATTTATACAAGTAATTTGAAAAGGTTGAGTGAATTGGAAAACCACGTAGCTCGTTTGGAGGCTAGGGTAGAAGAGCTGGCTAATTTATTCATGACGATATGTTTATAGTTAATTAGCTATTGTTAATGAATATGTGATATGCGCTTATGAATTACTAAATCATCTCTTGCACTTTTTAACACTACAAAAAAGAGGGCTGTTTTCCAACCCAGAATTCCCTACACCATCCCTACGCCGCGTAGGCGCGGCGTAGAAAAAACGTGGAAACATAGGAAAGGGGTAGGGACGGCGTAGAGAATTCCCTACACATTTCCTACGCGTACCGCGTTCTCCAACAATTAATCATGGCGTAGGGAATGTGTAGGGAATTGCCTACCCATTCCATACACCTTATTGTTCTCCTTACGCATTCCCTACGCTAGTTTAACTTGAAATTATATTATAAAAATATATAATTTAATTTTTCAATAAATCGTATTAACTTTCGAAACTAAAATAAAATTATATGTGTATATATATATATTAAATTTAAATTATAATAATTAACTTTTAGATGTTTAATTAACTAAAAAAGAATAATAATTAAATTTAATAAATTGAAATACCAAATTAATAGTCCGAAATATGAAAATTATGATTCAAGAAAAGTAAGCAAGAAATTTACATTATATAAAAAAAATTTAAATTCAGTTAAACTTAAAAATAAAACTGATTAAACTTTGCGGAAAATCTGCTTTTGTTAGAAATGTGACATTTTTTAATGAGTTATTGTTTTTCTATATTATTGTAAAAGTCTTTTTTTTTTCTTTTGATAATTGATTATACCTGTTTAAATTTTAGCTGTTTTACTTCAAAGTTACAGCTCAATAGCAATCTCCATGTTGGCGACAGTTTGTTTCAAAAATCAACACCTTTTAAATAATCATCGCTGCATACTCGGCTATTCCATCAGCCATCGTCGGCTCAATAGCAATCTCCATGTTGGCGACGCTTGAACCCAAAAAAACTAGGGTTTCAAAAATCAACGCCTTTTAAATAATCATCGCTGCATACTCGTCTATTCCATCAGCCATCGTCGGCTCAATAGCAATCTCCATGTTGGCGACGCTTGAACCCAAAAAAACTAGGGTTTCAAAAATCAACGCCTTTTAAATGAACATCGCTGGATACTCGGCTATTCCATCAGCCATCGTCGGCTCAATAGCAATCTCCATGTTGGCGACGCTTGAACCCAAAAAAACTAGGGTTTCAAAAATCAACGCCTTTTAAATAATCATCGCTGCATACTCGGCTATTCCATCAGCCATCGTCGGCTCATCCTTGCCTCTCCTATGCGATATTTTCTACTGCTGATTTGATGTCCTGCTACAGTCTCTCTTTATACTGCCACTGCTAATTAAGTATGCGAATTTCTTGTTTTGAGTTGTCTAATTTTCTAAAATTGAGTCGCCCTTTTACTGCTTTAGATTAGCACATTCTAATTTCTTGTTTCCAATTAGCACATTCTAATTTTCTACTGCAGTGATTTTATTGAAGACTGGGTGAAAGTGATTTGTGGAGTGATGGAGCAAGAGCAAGGTGTGGAGCTATGACAGTGCAAGGCAGTGAACCAGAACTGATGGTTGGAGGAAGTGTGTGACTGCAGTTGAGTGGTTGTATCATGATTAGGCAGTGTGGAGTTGTTATGGCAATAAGTTATGGTATGTGCTGTTTTTTTTGTTGAAGTATTGCAGGCAAGTTGTCTGTTTGCAATGGAGGTGCAGTAGCAAGTGGACAATTATCAAGCTGACGCCATACATTTTGGTTTCCAAGTGTTTGTTCTTCTTCACAGCTTCCAGGTGAGTGAAAATTTGAAGCAAACTAGTGTTTGGGAAAGTAAAATTGATTGCTTTCTTGCATTTGTCCCACGCACTTTTTCACAAATTCACAATCAAAGAAAAAGTTCATGTGTGTTTCCTCTTGAATTTCTAGAAAGACAACAAACATTGTCATCGATAGTATCTTATTTAAATAACCGATCCATTGTAGGAATCATTCCTAACAAAGCGTTGTGTGCATTTAGAGCCATTTTTGGTGCATTGGCTTTATCCTACATAACATTACTCCACCAACCTTTGCACTCTTTAAGTCTAGTAGCCTCCCAGGCTAACTTGACAGCAAAATCATTACCAGTATGTCTCCAAACCATACATCATTCTCTCTTCTTATGTATATTGGCATATGTTCAATTTGTGTGCATTGTCCATTGTTACAATGAATTAGATCACACTTCCATCTACCTTCTTGAATGATATGCTCCACTATAACATCTGGGCGGTCATATGCTGAACAAGTGACCCAACCCAATTGGTCCACTAATGACCCAACCCAATATGTAACGATTATTGAAATTTTACTGTTTAAAAGATTAATTGTGATGTTCATGCCTTATGCATATGATTAACATAATCCTCAAAATACAGGAAAAGATGAATTCTGTGCAAGAGTTTATACGGGGATTGAGGCGGGAGCAAGGATCGGAGATATGACATACTTCGTGAGTTAGTCTTGTTTTGACTGTGTGTTTGATGTTCTATTTTTATAAGGTACATTGTATGATGTTTGAATTAGATGAAACAACCATGTTTGAGTTATGTAGCAACTTTATTTTATTGTTGGACTGTTTGTGTCAAAATTGGGCACAACATTCGTTGGAAGTTTTTGAAGAGATAATAAATGAAGAAAGTAAATTAAAACATAGATTATCTAACAAAAACTCCAAATGAAGAAAGTAAATTGCACAAGAGACAACGATTTAGAGTGGTTCGGCGTTTCGCCTACGTCCACTATGAAGTTTTGTTACTTTATTGCTTGATATTCGGAGAATACAACTTTTTTATGTCGAAGTACAGTAAGTAATAAGCCAAAATTCGAAATCAAGGGCAGTAGTGGTGCTCTGAAGCAATTCTGGCAGCGCTCAGGCGTTCTCTTACTCTTCCAATTCTCCGATCCCCTTTCTGAATGACCAGGGGCTCTATTTATAGGTGCTGGAGGCTGATGTTTCGCCTAAAATTCGAGGAGACCACTTCTGGCACGTGTGGGGGGGCCACATGGCTGAATTCTGGAGACCCGGACCCACTTTGGGATCGATTCGACCCTTGGTTCGAAACGATCAAAAAAGTGTCCAATCGTGATGAAAATTGGCGTGGACATTCTTCTATGTATATGCAAGCTCCTGTGAAAATTTCATAGCATTTGGACTTGTAGATCTCAAGTTATGATCGATTCAAGATTGTGCTTTCGGTCAGCAAGTTTGGTTCGAATCGATTCCTTAGGGTCGAATCCATAGGGTCGAATCCATAACTTTAGACGTCTTGACTTAGTGGATTCAAGGTAGCATTCATGGAGTCGAAGCGGGGGGAAGATGATGGACTCGTTCATGCACTTCAACGATGGATTCGAAGTGTACTAACTGCATGGATTCGAATGTTTCCTCCTTGATGGATTCGAAGCGAGGCCATTGGGATGGATTCGAAGGAAGGGATGACTTGATGGATTTGAACTAGGGGAAGCATTGGATGGATTCGAAGGAAGGGCTTGTCCGATGGAGTCGAAGGAAAGGAGCTCTTCATGGATTCGAGGCAAGGTCTGGGAGAATGGGTTCGAACTAATGCACGGTCTATCGATTCGATTGTGTGGCTCTCTCATGGATTCGAACTTACACTCCCTCTGACCGATTCGAACTGAGGTTGTTCCCTCCTCTTTCCATTGGCGATAACTTGAGCATACGAACTCGGATTGCCTCGAAATTTGGAACGTTGGTTTCCACAGCTTCGCTTGACGTGTCTTATCAATTGCAGCCCGATCCAGTCTTGGACAAAATCCATCGATATTTGTAGTAAACCGACAATCGTTCAAAATTGAGGACATGTGACCCTCATTTTCCAGCCAGTTCCTTGGTATCTCGGCCTTGCCAAAAGGCGAGATAACATTTGCCCCCCAAAGTACGTCTTGTGTAAACATGACGTGCTTTGAAAAGCTGCAGTTTCACGTTCGACAATCAGGATTTGCTCTTCTGAAAATCATCAGCTGTCGTAACTATAACGAGGTGAACATTTGATCCCTGTAAACGTTAAAGATCAAGTGTTAGTCATACGCATGTGGATATATATACCGCTTTGGCTTTGGTTAACGTTGCGCGATTGCCAGTTGTTGTCAGTTTGGTTTGTTATCGAATTCCGTATCGGCCCTCTCCCGAACCGATTTGAGGTTCGGGTTAAAGTATTGTTGTTATTGCCATCTATGATCATCCTTTTGTATCGATCCTCTCCTGAATCGGTGTAAAAGGTAGACCAGTAATTTTTCATATCGAAGCACTGCATTCATTCTCATCGATGGTGCCTAGTGGATTCGAAGCACGCTTGTTCGAACCGATAGGGCTTCGAATCGATGGAATTGTTGGTTATGGAATAGGTACTTCGAATCGATAGAATTTTTCAACTCAGTCCTCATTCAAGTGCTTCGTATCGATGACGCTCCGCATCGATGCTGTCTTGATGGATTCGAAGTTACGTATGTTCGAATCGATGGTCTTGCCTTTGCTCAGTGCTTCCTCGAATCGATGATGCCTCACATCGATTAAGTTGGGATGGATTCGATTGTGTAAAAGATTGGAAGGCAATGGGTTCTAAGTGGAGCATGGATTTAGCCGTGTGATGGATTCGAAATAACGACTCTACGCTGTGATGGATTCGAACGCAGCGGGTTATTGAGCGATTGTTCGAATCGATGGGGTATGGCGAGTGACCGGTGGTAGGAAGTAAACACAACCGGGAGTCGAAGAGTCGCGCGTTTTCTTTGGAACCCATATAAATACCCAAGGCCATCTTCACTTTTACTTTTTACTTTTTTACTGTTGCTATTTTCTCAGCTCGATCCTTCAAAGCAAGAAACTACTGTGTCTTTGCATCGAATCGATAAAATTCCATCAAGTCTTTGTTTGTAAACGAATCCAATTAGGTAATTTAAGGGATCGATTTGACTGTAGAGTGACGAAACTAGAAATTTATCATTGATTTCAATTCTTCCTCTCGAAAACCTTGAGGAATAGTGAGATCCAAAATGGGTTGACTGGATGGATCTGGGGAACGAACTTGTTCAAGTCGTATCGATCCTATGTGTTGCTAGGGAGAAGTGTAAGCAATGATGGACGTTATCTTCCTTCCTTGCTTCGCATCGATCTGTGAATGACCATTTCGAATCGATATCAAGGAGAAGGCTTCGAATCGATGGTTGCAGAAGAAAGAAAGCATCGAACTAATTGATTCGAAGTAGTGCTACTTCGATCGATTCGAAGGTGCGCAATATTGATCGATTCGAAGCCACACAGGTTATATGGATTCGAAAGGTTTTTTCATTCCAAGGCTTCACCGAGTCGACCTTCATGGAGCCGGAGTGTATGGATTCGAACGTCTTCGATTCGACTCATATCGATTCGAGTCGATCGATTCGAACGTTCGAACATCTGAAACTTCTCATTTTCTGATTGGCTCCAACTTCTGAACTATGATTAATTTCAAGTTGAACTTTGACGAGCTTAATGAACTTTAGCATACTCGACCCCGACGAGCTTCGGCCTTGCATAATCGAATTTGACTTGACCTCTCTGTTGGAGCTCGTCGATGGCACCATGTCTTAAACAAAATATAACGAATTTATACTAGAATTGGCCAGTAGCATCTAGGTGGCGTGAAAGTGACGGTCAGCGATGACGGTCGTTTTCATTCTCAAATTCCAAAGTTTCGTCGTTCGGACACCTCGTTTCATCTTGTAAAATCTGCTTAAATTTTTTGCATAGCACTTGCATCGTACGACATACTCATACACTTTGCACCGGGGGAATGCATGGTTTTTCTTTTTTATACGTATTTAACACCGCTTTCTGGTGAGTTAGTTAATTATGGAGTCTTCAAGTTCTCAACAACAAGAAGCACAAAGATCGCCTCTTCCAGCGCTTGAGATTCCGGAAATCCCTCCTGAAGTCGTAGATCCGACCCCGGATGAATTGCCGGAGGCCATATTTATCGAAGATCCTGTCGATTCTGTTCAGTCCAATATCTCAGAGTCTCTGTTGGGCCGGATATGTTCGAAACATAACATATCTCTGGATGATGTTTTATTACCCAGTGCTAGTGATAGACCACACAACCCTCCTGAAGGATATACCGCCTTCTACCGTCATGCCTGTGCGGCTGGATCTCTTCCTCCTTTTAACCAATATATCAGAGAGATGCTGTCGTATCTAGGAATCGCTCCTTCACAGCTTCATCCCAACGGGCATGCACTATTAAACAGTGTCTTCGTCATATTTATGGATTGCCTTTTTCGCCCGCCAAGACCTAACGAGATCAGGCACATTTTTAACTTTAAGAGTAGGGGTGATAGCCCGTCTTTTACTTTTCTGGAGGCGGTTAGGAACTGTCAGGTCGTGACTGGGGCCTGGACCAGGCTTAGTTATTTCAAGAACGAGTGGTTTTTTGTTCGATGCCCCCTAGGGTTTGCCAGGAGATGGTTATCCAGACGTAAGTATCATAATTCGTTCTTGAATGGTCATTTTTAATACTTTATGCCAATACTCTGCTATTCTCGCAGCTATCATTTTGAGACCTACTGGTGGGCATTATAGAGGCGTCGTTCAAAGCTTACAAAGGGTTCCCCATGAATCAAGGCACATAGATTTGCTGTTGACCGATGATAACTTAAGGACATTGGGTTTGATTGAAATAGGCCAGAGTATTGTAATTGAAGGTTTGGCGAAATCGTCCTCGAGGAAGAAGAAGAAAGTGGCAAAAAGAAAACCTGGCGTTGTGATAAGAGAAATGAGCGATGATGAAAGAACGCCCACAGACACTGAGATGGCAGCCGACCTTTCCCGAATAGAAGAGGGCCAGACAGGCAAGGCTGTTGTACTTAAGTTTAAGAGATGGAAGTCCGTAGTCGTAACCCGTTCGCAATCTGGGGTTACTGTTTCCAACGCCTCTCCTTGCCAGTCCGGAGACCTTTTCACAGGGTTGGACGATATTCCCATTCCGGACTACGTATCTCTTCACCACGGGTCCGGGTTGGAAGAGCTCCGGGGAGCGCTTGATATAAGCGAATCTTTACCCGTTAGTGTAATCGACGCTTCTGGTTGGTTGGGGGGTTTGCGCATTTATACACTTTTCACAACACTTCACGACTTCCACATGCATTGCGGTGCTTTTTCTTGGTTCTCAACCGAATTGTTTCTTCTTTACAGGTGCCATGTCGGATCGTCCTTCTACGCTTGACAGACTTCGACGAGTGCATCATTCTTCATCCTATTACGAGTCTCGCCGTAGGGACTCTGACCGTGACCGTGAACGAAGGTATTATGAGCAAGAGCATCGCGAAAGGGACCATTCCCGATATTATTCTGGCCAGGAGCGTCCTGATAGGGACCGAAGATACCGTTCGCCCTCTCGTTCTCCTCCGCCATCCAGGGGCCAGGCACCTGCAGTCGAACCTACGCGACAACAGCCATCTCAACAAATTTCTAAACCTGGTCCACATCGTTCAAGGACTGATACGGCTACGACCGTAACCGTGGAGGAGGCACCTCTCGAACCGTCTGGCGAAGGGGCTATTAGAATTACTCAGTTGAAAAAAGACTTTCCAGAAATATGCTTTGATGCCTATATCTTTCCACCCAATCTCAAAAGAATTCCCGAAGAGGCCGTGCACACCGCCCTCAGCTATACCCGGGATTTTTATGCTCAATATAAAGAATGGTACAGGGCGGCTGTTAAAGCCTCGAAAGTAGCCTTCGAACGAGCCAAAGTTATTGAGAAACTAGAAGCGAACTTGGCTCAGAAGAACCGTATTGTTGACGTACTCCAATCTGAAACGGAATCTTCTCGCAAGGCCGAACTGGAGTCGCTACAGAAGGTCGACGAGACACTAGCTGAGATGGCGAAAATGCAACAAGCGCATTGTACTTTAGTTGAAGATTTAGGCCATCGGTACAAAAATGTTGAGGCCGAGCGAGATGCGGCGGTCAGAGAACTTGAGGAGTTAAAGGCTAAATTCGCCAACTTAAACAAGGAAAAAGAGACGCTAATATGGCCGCACAGGAAGCATGCGAGCAAGCTGTGTCTCTCCGAGCTGAGCGAGACGCGGCGGTTGCTAAAGTTGAAGCGGTGGAAGCAGAGGTAGAAGGGAGAGTTCAAGCAGAGATATTCAGAGTAGAAGCTGAGTTTGACGATCTTCTCGATACTTATAATGCTAATGTACTTGAGCACAGAAATCTCTCGTGGCTTGGAGATTATTCTACGCTTCTACTCAGTGCTTGGAAAAAAATGGTGGCGAACAAAAAAGCATCTCTCCCTGAAGGCGCCGTAGACGAATTTGAACTTGAATCTCGCTTGTTGAGCGAAGAGGAAAGGAAACTTCTACATGATGCGATGATCTCCGCTGAGAGAGAGAGAGACTTGGGTTTCACCATGTAGAGACTGGTGAAGGTTCTGGAGCCGCACATTATAGTGAGAATGTTTCAGTTGATGCCCCAACCTCATCTGGAGTCACCACTACAGTCGGTCCACATGTTATCCCTGCTTATAACCCGGATCGACCGGGACTGTCTCTCGGTACAACTACCGTTTCTGAACTTGTCCCACCACCGAGCCGCGGCAAAGAAGGTATTCTAAATGTTGCTTAAGCGTTTCTGGAATGCTGAAATTAAAACCGATCATTTGACTAATTATTCTTATTTCTTTTTGACCAGTGACTGAAAGTGATGCGCCAGCACTTCCAATACCACAAACTTCGCAGCCAATGCAAGGAGCCGTCGTTACTGAGGCCGTCACAACTACTGCCGTATATGGCGAGATGGGAGAGGGAAGTTCAATGTCGCTTGATTTTCAGATGATTGAGGAGCTTCTCAAGCAACCCTGTGAACCCTTTACCGATCCTTCCTTTGCAATGGGTGGAGTTGTCCCTACTTTTAGCTCGTTTATGCCGACCGTCAGTGTTTCCAGCGCGGCTCGATCTTCCCGAGAAGAAGAAATCCTTGCCGAGATAAGCGCTGAAATTGCTGCGGTGACGACGGCTGGTGGTTCCGGAGGTGATGTTGCCCCACCAAGCCTAACTCCTTCCATGGTTACTTCTCTCACCAGCACAGCTATAACTTCTAGCGTTGAAGCTTTGCCACCTGTTACGGCTTCTCCGCCTCCGGTTCGTCCTCACAAAAGGATCTCTGTCCCTTCCAGCTCTGAGGAAGACGTGGATATCACGCCAGATCCTGAGGATGCTCCAAAGAAGGACAAGAAATCTCGCAAGAAGCCGGGTAGTGGGTCCAGTGGCTCAACTCCGAAGAAGAAACCCCGGAAGAGGAAAGAGTGAACTCCTTGTTTTACCATGTAGTTGTGAAAGGGAAATTCTTTTTACTTCTCCTTTTCTAGGCCGTGTATAAGTGTGGATTCGGCACCCACTTTATGAATTGTTTTTGGTTTTATCATGTAATCAAACTCACTTTTTTGTTTGTTGATAACATGGAAAACAACTCTTTTCTTTTCTTTTCTCAAGTATTGCATTGATTAGCTTGTGCTCACATATGCCATAAGCCTTGAACACGTCCATACTTCGAGGACTTAACGTAATTTGTAGTTAACAATTCGGCCCATATTCCGGGAACTTATTAATTACTAGCGTTTATGACTTAGTTCGCTCTCCGGGAACTTGTACTTAACGTTAATACTCCAGTTCACACTCTGAGAATTTGGAGATAGAGTTTTGCATTCCAATTCGCGCTCCGGGAATTTAGGCTTATACTCTGGTTCGTGCTCCGGGAACCGAGAGTTGAAGTTTATACTCCAATTCACACTCTGTGAATTTGGAGTTGGCTCACACTCTGGGAGCGATGGATTTGTACTCCGGTTCGCGCTCCGGGAACCGAGAGTTGGAGTATATCACACTCTGGGAATTTGGAGTTGGCTTACACTCTGGGAGCGATGGATTTGTACTCCGGTTCGCGCTCCGGGAACCGAGAGTTGAAGTTTATACTCCAATTCACAATCTGGGAATTTGGAGTTGGCTTACACTCTGGGAGCGATGGATTTGTACTCCGGTTCGCGCTCCGGGAACCGAGAGTTGAAGTTTATACTCCAATTCACACTCTGGGAATTTGGAGTTGGCGGAGGGATTGTCGTGTATCAATCCCCGTGAATGTTGATGTAGTGTTCTGCCCCCGAGCTCGGGTTTCACTTAGTGAGTGACCGGTCGCATCACAGTCACTCCCTATTTGAATAAGTCCCACCGCGTGATGGGACTTAGCTCTTCGTGCATTGTGATATCGTACGTCATATTCAGTAAATCACAGCTCTGGCTCGAAGAGATGGCATTTTATTGCTGAAACGAGAAAATATGGCAAAGTCAGTTGCCTTATTACAAATTTAAGTCTCGAAATGCTAGAATAAAATGCAAAGAAATAAATAAATAAGTAAAATCTTTCATATGTAGTAGCGACGAAGACTTTCGCTATTCCAAGCTCTCGGCAAGGTAAGACCGTCAACGGTCGATAATTTAAACGTGCCATCTCCGAGCTTTTGTGAAATCACATACGGCCCTTCCCAATTTAGCTTCATGTGTGAAGGGACCGGATAAACCCTTTTGAGTACGAGATCACCGAGTTCGAAGGTTCGCGGACGGACCTTGGCGTTGTACAGTCGGGCGACTCGATTTCGATATGCGGCTGCCCTCAAATCAGCCTCTTCGCGCTTTTCATCGAGTAAATCCAAAGATTCAGCAAGTAATATGGCATTTGTTTTCGGATCGTAATACGTTACACGATGAGAATGCACTTCCATTTCGAGCGGAATAACGGCTTCAGAACCATAAGATTGAGAAAACGGGGTATGACCGGTTGCAGTTTTATGAGTCGTTCGATAGGCCCATAGTGCCATAGGAAGTTCGTCGACCCGTTTGCCCCCGGCTTTTTCCAGTCGCTTCTTTAGAATGGACTTGATAACTTTATTAACAGCTTCAACCTGACTATTTGCTTGAGGGTGCGCTACTGTAGAGAATTTCTTATGGATGTGGAATCGTTGGCAGAAATTCTTGAATTCAGCACTGTCGAATTGAGTTCCGTTATTGGTGATGATAGTATGTGGGAGACCAAAACGGCAGATGATGTTACGCACTACAAAGTTGATTACTTTCTTTGTTGTAATTATCGCAAGGGGTTTAGCTTCAGCCCATTTGGTGAAATAATCAACTGCGACGATGGCGTACTTCGCGCCACCTTTGCCCAGAGGCAATGTGCCGATGATATCCATTCCCCATACCGCAAATGGCCAAGGACTGACCATTTGGGTTATCTCAGTAGGCGGGGCTCTTGGAATTCGAGCGTGTTTCTAGCATTTGTCACATTTTCTAGCGTAGTCTGCAGCATCGCGATTAACAGTGGGCCAATAATACCCATACCGACGTATCTCCTTCGTGTACATCGTGTAACACTCGTTTGACTTCATCGTGAGTGATACACCTGAGGAGAGGAACAGAGTATCCTCTCCGGTACATGACTCCATTTTGAATAACAAATCGTGAGGCCTTTCGTAGAACTTGTCTTTTCTCGCTCCGCCGCTCGGGGAATACCCCGCGTTCGATATAATCTTGATAAGGAGTCATCCACGACTCCTTAATGGAGGTAGCTTCAAATGTGAAATCAGTCTCCCTTCGATCTATGCTCGGAGATGATAAGGTTTCAACCGGAACAACCCCCAACTGTTGAGCCTCACCCGTACTTGCTAACTTTGCCAATGAATCAGCTTTTTGATTGTGCTCTCGAGGTATGTAGAAAATGGCATAGTAATCGAATTGATTAAGTATCTCCAGAACTCGAGTTAGATAAGCGGCCAGTCTTCGATCTTTGGCATGATATTCACCTCGAACTTGACATACTATCAATTGGGAATCACAGTAGATCTCTACAGCGATGATTTTCAGATCACAGGCAAGTTTTAGTCCGGTAAGTAGAGCTTCGTACTCGGCTTCATTGTTGGTTGCGCGGAACTCGAATCTTAAAGCATAACATATAGATCGTCCCTCGGGGGTCTCAAGCACTATCCCAGCTCCTGAGCACCGATCGTTTGACGCACCATCGGTGTACAACTTCCAGATGTATTCGGGAGATTTGCTGGTCTCGGGCAAGTCTTCAGGAATAGTGAATTCGGCTATAAAATCTGCTAGGACTTGGCCGTGAATGGCTCTCCTTGGAGTATAAGTGATGTCGAATTGACTCAGTTCGATGTTCCACTTCAGTAACCTACCAGACGTCTCAGGCTGCGTAAGGACCTGTCGTAACGGCTGATCGGTGTACACAGTAATAGGAAGAGCCTGGAAATATGGCCGGAGCTTCCTCGAGGCAATGACTAGGCAATATGCCAACTTTTCAAGCTTTGGATAATTTCTCTCGGCTCCGGTCAACCATTTACTCACGTAGTAGACCGGCTTTTGTACTCGGTCTTCCTCCCGAATTAATGCAGCACTGATTGCATTCTCTGATACTGCCAGGTAAAGATATAACTGTTCATGATCTACAGGCTTTGGGAGGATTGGTGGTACGAAAAGATGTTGGATTAGTGATTGAAATGCGCCCTCACATTCTGCGGTCCATTCGAAGTTTCATTTCCCCTTTCGAATTAAATCGAAAAATGGAATGCATTTGTCGGTCGATTTTGAGATAAACCTGCTCAGTGCTGCCACTTTTCCGTTAAGACTCTGAACTTGCTTTATGGTTTTCGGAGTTTGGAGATTTCTGATTGCCCAGATCTTTTCGGGGTTGGCCTCTATTCCTCGGGCATTGACAATGAACCCAAGAAATTTTCCGGATACGACTCCGAAATGACATTTGAGTGGATTAAGCTTCATCCCGTATTTCCGGAGGATATTGAACATTGACTCCAAGTCTTTGACATGCTCATCAGAGTATCGTGACTTCACCAACATATCATCTACATAGACCTCCATAGTTTTCCCAATCTGATTGGCAAACATTCGGTTGACTAAGCGTTGATAAGTTGCGCCAGCATTCTTTAATCCAAAAGGCATGACCTTGTAGCAATACAACCCCAAATCGGTTATGAAACTTATGTGCTCTTGGTCCGGTACATGCATGGGTATCTGGTTGTAACCTGAGTAAGCATCCATGAAGGATAATAATTCATGTCCGGCGGTTGACTCTACCAGTTGATCAATTCGGGGAAGTGGAAAGCTGTCTTTCGGGCAGGCTTTATTCAGGTCAGAGTAATCGATACACGTCCTCCATTTCCCGTTTAGTTTTTGGACAAGTACGGGATTGGACACCCATTCCAGGTATAAAGCGTCTCTAATGAACCCATTTGATTTCAACTTATTGACCTCTTCTTTCAGGGCGGCAAATCTCTCTGGATCCATACCACGTCTTTTTTGCTCGACCGGGATATATCGCGGGTCAATGTTCAAGGTGTGGCTCGCGATGTCAGACGAGATTCCACACATATCAGAGTGCGTCCAGGCGAATACGTCAAGATTTGCCCGGAGAAAATCAACCAATTCCTGTTGTGCCTTTTGGTTAAGCTGAGACCCAATCTTCAACATTCTCGAGTCATCGTGATTATCGTCAATCGGGACATCAATGGTTAGCTCGGCCAGAGAAGCCTGACTTTCCGTAGATTCTTCTTTATTATCATTGTCCCTTGGATCAAGATCCTTTTGGAATTGGTTGTGGTGCCCAGGCCGGGGCCCAGGCGCTAATTGTCAATCGTCAGTAAAACGGACGCAGAGAGATTCCTCTACGCCCTTTCCTTTCTCTTTCCGCTGCGCCTCTCGCAGCTCAGCAACATAACAGGCTCTTCCGGCAGCCTGATCTCCTTGTACAACTCCTATCCCGTGGTCAGTAGGGAACTTCAGAGTTAAACACCATGGGGCAATAGCAGCCCTAAATTCAGCAAGGGCCGGTCGGCCCAAGAAAGCATTGTACGGGGAAGGAATATCTAAGACAACAAATTGCAACATCCGAACTCTTCGGCATTCTCCCGCTCCCAACTCTACTGGCAATTCAACTATTCCGGTTGGTATCGTTGCACTCCCGTTGAAGCCGTGGACTCGTGATTGACAAGGCTTTAAGTCCTTAGCTTCCATTTTCATTAAATCATATGCTCTTTTAAACAATATATTCACAGAACTTCCACTGTCTACCAAGATCCTCTTCATCCAAGCAGGACCAACTTGAGCGGATATGACCAATGGGTCAATTGTGGGAGCTTCGACTCTATCGGCATCTCGATTTCTAAACACGATTTCATCAGCCATTGTCTTTTGTTATTTAGCCGGTGTTCCGTCTTCCGAGTTGCTATAGCATTCAAAGTCTACATGCCTGATGGAGCTAGCATATGACTCCATTTCTCTCCAACTTCTGTCTGCCGGATGAGGACCACCACTTATTGTATTGATAACCAATCTTCCGCCCGTGCGAGCGGGTTCACCTTGTCTTTCCTGATTCTGCGTTCGATTTTGATTAGATGGGCCCGCTCCACCAGACTGCGGCACCCGAACAAACTGGTCTAACTTTCTTTCTCTGATCAACTTTTCAATGAGGTCTTGCAAATGTCTACACTCATTGGTATTATGCCCATAACTTTCATGAAACCTACAGAACTTCCCTGTCTGAATCTGCTTCTCCGACAAAGGCTTCGGAGCAGGCTTCTTGTATTGCATAGTATTACAAGTCTGTAAGTATACGTTTTCCAGTGACGTGTTAAGTGGTGTATAACTGTCAAACATTGCGGCCCTACGTCTCGGACCACGATTCTGATCTTGCTTCTTGCTTCGGTTATCACCGTTTCTCGATCGTTGGGTCTGTTTATTTTGGATATTCAATTCGACTTTTCCTGAACTTTCTCCGGATTGTTTAACCGCAACATTACTTCGAATCCCTTCACTGTTGGGCCTTGCATCGTCCTGCTTCCTAGACTGTTTCGCATCCTCTCGCCTCAAGAATTGAGCGGCTTTGGAATAGAAACGGTCCAACGATGCGGGAGGTTTTCCGGCTAACCAATTTCCAAACTCGGAATCAGGGTCGATTCCTTTAGTTAAAGTCATTAGAATGGAATTATCATTGGTGTTGGTGATCTCTGCGCATGCAACATTGAATCTCTCCAAATATCGTCTAAGTGTTTCTCCGGGAGCTTAAGTGACACTTGATAGGGTATTAACATCTTTAGGTCGGGCAATATGCATGCGAAATTGCTCAACAAATTTAGTAGCTAACTGGTCAAACGAAGAAATAGATCGTGGCGGTAATCGGGTGAACCACATTGTCGCAATTCCCCCTAAGGAAATGGGAAAACTGCGGCACTTTACTGCGTCATCGGCTCTCGCAGCAGTCATTGACCATTCATATTTCAGAACATGTTGATTTGGGTCGGAACTTCCTTCATACATGCGAAGGGTTGGCATTCTGAATCGCCGAGGAGGTTCAGCATATAATATGTCATCAGTAAATAGGGTATGACTCCGGGAGATTCCCTAGTCATCATTTGTTAGGCCTTGACTCTCGCGAATCATTTGTCGTACCATGGCTGAGAAGTCTGGTATTGGAAAATTCTGTGGGTGGTGAGCCAAGGTATGGTCGGGTTCCATAGTGCGAGGTGGGATCGGGCGCTGTCGACGATCCGCATCTCGCCTCCTTGGCTCGATGTCTTCTGGGACATATGACTCTGGAGCCTGTCCCTGCTGATGATAATTTTGATTGGAGTGATCTCGAGCGTCAACTCCTATGTCAACTATAGCGGCTGTAGCAGCTCGATCATCTGCAGTGTATTGTGGAATAGTGCCTCCTCAAGATGAGGGTCCAGTATGGAAGCTGGTAGATGGGCCAACCCTTATTTGCCCAACAGTTAACGCCTGTTGACAATCAGCAGCTTGCGTATGATTTCCATCTAGCCTTGGACGGATAGATCTGTTATTTTAGTCAGATGAAGCAGAGCTTTCGGTGGAAGAATGAGGAACTTGATCCCTTCTGGATCTTCTTCGCTTTTGGCGATTTAGTTGATTGGTCAATTCAGCATTAGCGCGCAACTGCTCAGTTAGCTGTTGTCGGCTTTGGGTTAATTCCTGGAGTAGCGCCTGGAACTCTTGTCTTGTGACCGGACCTGACTGATCCGTATGCCCAGCAGCATCTTGATTGGTGGACTGTAGCTGTGTGGGATTTTGCCTATCCCGACCTTCTTGATCACCAATGTTAGAAGTGGTTCTTGTACTCACCATCTTGAAGCGTTGAATTCTTTTCTAGACTTTAACAAATCTGAATAGAACGGAAGAAACCTGAATATGAGGTCTGGATCTCTCTCTTAGATTTATGCAATCCGGTATCGAGGATAGATCCAAGGAGTAGGAGAAAAAACTGAATTTTTTCTCAGTGAAAGCACCAAAGTGTTTGTGTCAAAATTGGACACAACAGTCGTCGGAAGTTTTTGAAGAGATAATAAATGAAGAAAGTAAATTAAAACATAGATTATCTAACAAAAACTCCAAATGAAGAAAGTAAATTGCACAAGAGACAACGATTTAGAGTGGTTCGGCGTTTCGCCTACGTCCACTATGAAGTTTTGTTACTTTATTGCTTGATATTCGGAGAATACAACTTTTTTATGTCGAAGTACAGTAAGTAATAAGCCAAAATTCGAAATCAAGGGCAGTAGTGGTGCTCTGAAGCAATTCTGGCAGCGCTCGGGCGTTCTCTTACTCTTCCAATTCTCCGATCCCCTTTCTGAATGACCAGGGGCTCTATTTATAGGTGCTGGAGGCTGATGTTTTCCCTAAAATTCGGGGAGACCACTTCTGGCACGTGTGGGGGGCCCACATGGCCGAATTCTGGAGACCCGGACCCACTTTGGGATCGATTCGACCCTTGGTTCGAATCGATTAAAAAGTGTCCAATCGTGATGAAAATTGGCGTGGACATTCTTCTATGTATATGCAAGCTCCTGTGAAAATTTCATAGCATTTGGACTTGTAGATCTCAAGTTATGATCGATTCAAGATTGTGCTTTCGGTCAGCAAGTTTGGTTCGAATCGATTCCTTAGGGTCGAATCCATAGGGTCGAATCCATAACTTTAGCCGTCTTGACTTAGTGGATTCAAGGCAGCATTCGTGGAGTCGAAGCGGGGGGAAGATGATGGACTCGTTCATGCACTTCAACGATGGATTCGAAGTGTACTAACTGCATGGATTCGAATGTTTCCTCCTTGATGGATTCGAAGCGAGGCCATTGGGATGGATTCGAAGGAAGGGATGACTTGATGGATTCGAACAAGGGGAAGCATTGGATGGATTCGAAGGAAGGGCTTGTCCGATGGAGTCGAAGCAAAGGAGCTCTTCATGGATTCGAGGCAAGGCTCTGGGAGAATGGGTTCGAACTAATGCACGGTCTATCGATTCGATTGTGTGGCTCTCTCATGGATTCGAACTTACACTCCCTCTGACCGATTCGAACTGAGGTTGTTCCCCCCTCTTTCCATTGGCGATAACTTGAGCATACGAACTCGGATTGCCTCGAAATTTGGAACGTTGGTTTCCACAGCTTCGCTTGACGTGTCTTATCAATTGCAGCCCGATCCAGTCTTGGACAAAATCCATCGATATTTGTAGTAAACCGACGATCGTTCAAAATTGAGGACATGTGACCCTCATTTTCCAGCCAGTTCCTTGGTATCTCGGCCTTGCCAAAAGGCGGGATAACATGGACATTATTTTTTTAAATACATTTGTAGCAATTTTATGGTAATTCGACAATGATATGCATTCTACATTAATGTTTTGTAATGATATATATTGTTACGATTTTGCATGTGGTTATATATTATATTTAATGCTTTCTGTTGCTGATGTTCGGGTTTATTATATTTTATTATGATATGTGGTAGATGAAGATAAATACAATAGAATCATTTTGAATTTTGGTGTACGGTGGCGTAGGGAAGGCGTATGGAATTAGGCGTAGGGATTGCGTAAGGAAATAGGCGTAGGGAATGCGTATGGAAATAGGCGTAGGGAAGACGTATGGAATACGGCGTAGGTAAGGCGTATAGAATGCTGCGTAGGTAAGGCGTATGGAATGCGGCGTAGGGATTTTTTTGCGACGCATTGTTTTCCAACCTCTTATTTGGCGTAGGGATGGCGTAGGTAAAATCTTTTCCCTACGCCGCGCCTACGCCAAACTGGCGTAGGGAATCCAAAATTCCTTTGTAGTGTAAAGAACATTAATGGAAGAAGAAATGATAATATGGTGGATATGGAGATTCTTTGTGTCCAAATGCCTCAGGTTAGAATTGTGACATATGCGCACGTACATACTTCTGGTTTTCTTTCCATTAAATTCCCAGTATTCAAACTGTAGATAATATGCTCCAAGGAATTGGTAGTATAAATGGTCTTAATGTTTCCACTCTCCGCTGTAAAATTACAGTACAACATAAGCTGGTGGACTGCATATTTTTGTGGTTGAGCATCCTTGGAATATTCAGCTTTTTCAATGCTGATGACCATGTATTTTTGCAGTTGTGTGTGCGGGTTGGGGTGGCGGGCTGGTGCGTTTGATGGGGTTCACTCATTAATTTTAACCCTTCCTAATTGTATTATTGATATAGAAACTCGAATACACAATAAATCTAACAAAACAATCCTACGTGGTATGTACAATTATAACAAATCCTATTGCACTTTTCTTTTTCTTCTAAACCCAAACAAAAACCAAAATGCAAATAAGTCTATATGGGAAAAAAACATTCTATGGTTAGCTTAGAAGCTCAATTTATGATTGTTTTGGCAGATCATGTAAATTATTTAGAAGGAACAAAATCTTTTTTCACAGAAAAAATATTGATCATGTTTGACAAAAGATAAATATTGAACATGTCACCGACTAATATGGGCATTTCAGTTTTATTTTGTAAGTATGTTGATTAATTATATTCTAAATGGCCATATAATAATGTTGCTTGCCTTAGTACTATTGGTTACTTGTGTAATATCAACTAGCGTGAAAAAAATTTACGAGATACACTAAACACATGACCGTAGTCATCTATATACGGTGTGGTGTCAAACATCAACTTATTGCCTGCCTTAATGTGTGCATGTTAAACACAAAATAATGTAGGCTACTAGGTTCAATCATAAGTTATTTTTCAGATTTGAAACAACATGTCTTGTGATGTGTTAGAATTTCATTTCCCTTTCAAAATCAATAGTTGCAAATTAGTCAACCGCATTTCTTTGTCATTAAGTTTGGTAATGAGTTCATTTTATGAACCACAAAAGATGAAAATTTCACTCATATATGCAACAGTATATTATTCTTTCAGAGTGTGACAGTATATATTGTTACTGTATATATATTATGTCTCTACATCCAAACCCATTGTTTTTTGTTTGCTTACAGTCGCATCGCGGGAGTAACAATATGCGGATTCAAGATGAGCAAAATCAGGATACTTCTTCGGATGGTTTGGTGAAAAACAAGTGCAAACTATTGAGTTGGCAAAAGAACGTAGTTGTAGAGGGGACGATAGCAAGCATTGATCTTGATGCTTCAGTACACTTTGTAAAGCTCGGATCGGATGCCTGGAAGGTATGAGTGAATATAGCGGTGGAATCGGAAGCTTTTTTATATATGCCGAATTCAGAGATGTTCACCATTAAAGAGGCCGTTGGATCAACCATCGCATAGCACAAGGACTTCATCTTCTTGGCCTAGTATGTATGTGCATGGTTTATGGGTTAGGTGATAGTACTTAGAACTTGCTATTTGTGACTGGTTGTTATGTAACTAGCTATTATGTATTATGTGTATGCTAGAACTATGTCAATGTAAACTTATCTAACCTTTTGGTATGTGTGGGAATTCTGTGAGTGTAGCTTTATTAAGACTTTTTTATGTGATTTTGGTTGTTTCTTTATAATATTTATAAGTCGTTAAATTATTAATCATGGATCATGGATGAACTACTTGGATGCTGCTGTTATTTTTTTAATTTTATATTCATTTTGCAACAGTAATTTCTGTTGTAATTGGGTTTGTTGCAACGGTCAATGTCTGTTGTAGATAAGAGCTATTACAATGGGCAATGCACTTGTATTATAGTCTACTACAACAGGCAACATGTTGCAATATCATGTACTTCAGAGAAATGTTACATATTTACAACATGCATTAATTTTTGTCAAAGAGTCTACTGCAACTGCTAAAGACCGTTGTAAAAAAATTATTATAACGGCCATTTACAACGGGTATAAACCATTGTGAAAAATATTCGATCGATTACAACATCGTCTAATAAGACGGACGAATGTCCGTTTCGAAATCCATATTACAACGGACATTGCCCGTTGTAAAAGGGTGTGTTGTTGCAGTGGAGGTACCTATCAAGAGAAACGAAGCACGGTTTGTGTCTCCCTAAATTATCCTTTAAGGAACAAGTGTTGTGGTAGGTTTCACCCACAACATGTCAGGTGTGGAGAAGCATCATGAAATACAAATATTATCAAAATGCCAGTTATAAGTTAACCATCATATGATTGAATCAGTAGAACGACGAAATAAGAAGGCGAGAAAATCCAAGAGGAATAAGAAGAAAGAGGAATTTTAATAAGAACTGGATTGTGTCCGATGCTAATTAGAATTTACTATCCGATACGGAACAGACTACTACCAAACCGTTCTCATGATATGGTATTCAAGATGGGAGCATAAACTTCACTTACCTTGTTATAAGTGCAAGAGAAGGGAGTCGATTCAGTACCGGGTAGAAGTATGTCGAACCACAAAATCAGTTCAGTAGTGGACATATGTCAAACAGATTAGTGCCGCAAAAAAATGGTTCGATGATCTTCTTAGTGAACCATCTACTATCGAACTAGTTCTTACTGATTAGACTTAGTCGTACATGGAAATTGCCTATTTTTAGCTGGTGTTGACCAGATTTCGTAACAACCTCATATAGACCTGTCAAATGGGTTGGGTTGGGTCGAATTCGACCCAACTCATTTATGACCCATTCTTTTTTATCCATTTATGACACAACCCACTTAATAAGCGGGTTACCCATTTAACCCATTTAAATATTTAAATTTAATTTGACTAATAAAAAACAAATAAATATAAAATAATTCTAATTCCAAGTTTTATGTTTTGAGATCCGACAAAAATTTAAAATTTTAATTCTAATTTTCATCGAAATTCAAATATAGGGATGTGGTAACTTATTATTTTCTAAGTACAACTGTCGGTTTCCTTGGAAAACTACAGTGTGCATTCACACGATAAAGTGACCGAGTGTTGCATACTATCCGTAATTTAGGTGGTAGTTAATCGGTCGAAGTCCCGCCTGATTCTGAGTTAAAACGAAGGAGTTATTCTGTCTGAACAAAAAAAATAGCGGCTTCTGCACTAGGCATTGTTCAATATGCAGATGTGGCAGCCTGTTAATTTGTAAGTACAACTGTCAGTCCCATTGGAGAACTACAGTGTACGTTCACACGATGAAGTATCCGAGTGTTCCATACTACCGTAATTTAGGTGGGAGTTGATCGGTCGAAGTCTCGCCTGATTCCGAGTTAGAACGAAGGAGTTATTGCAGTCTGAACAAAAAAATAGCGGCTTCTGCACTAGGCGGAGTTTAATATGTAGGTGTGGTAGCCTGTTATTTTCTAAATACAACTGTCAGCCCCCTTAGAGAACTACAGTGTTCGTTCACACGATCAAGTATCCGAGTGTTGCATACTGTCCGTAATTTAGGTGGGAGTTGATCGGTCGAAGTTGAAAGAGGGGCTATGCGGTAGGATCGTGTAATATGGAATAATGAAATAATCTAGATAGATAAAGTAGGTAAATGCAAGGAGACACCAGGATTTTATACTGGTTCGGACCTCTCGTCCTACGTCCAGTCCCTAAGCTTCTCTTAGGAATTTCACTAACTAACACCCTCACTTCACCCGGAGGAATAGGTTTACAACTTACCCGAACAACCGAACGGGATTTCTTGCCTCAACTACCGAAGAGGACTTCAACTCAATTACTGAAATACAATATTCGACTTGTTGTGTTCTTGTCAACACTAATAAGTCTAATGTAGTACAATATTTCTATAATCTTATCCTCGAGAATATGCAATGTGTTTGTGAAGATTTAGGAAATGTGAATTGCTATGAATCAAAAGAATGTTATAAACAAAAACAGTGATTCAAGCAATAAATTGGTGATTGCTTTGAGAATATCTAGAGAATATGAACAAGAGAATAGTAAGATTAAAGTAAGAGAATTCGGTGAATTAAATGATGTTAGAATCATGAATTTATACTTGTAGAAGAGATGCATATGTTGTCAAAGGTTGCAAACAAGAGATGCTTCCATTTCCATTGATGAATGGTTGCAACTCTTGGGAAGAAGAAGGTGTCTTTTCAGAGAAAATTCGCAGGTTTAAATTCAGTCGACTGAGCAGGAGATTCAGTCGACTGAAAATGTGAAGAAAAATTTTCAGGAACAATTTCAGTCGACTGCGCAGGTAATTCAGTTGACTGAAACTGTGCAATTTTGTATATGTGTACAGTTTCAGTCGACTGGCCATGTCTGTTCAGTCGACTGAAGTATAAAAGTATGCACAGTGAACATGTGAATGAAGTTTTTATGAATGTGTTCTAATGTTCGTGCAAATCTCTTGAGGATAGATTTTAACAAATAATCTAGACAGAAAATCGTACTAATGTTTATACTTTGGTCTTCATCTATCTTCTTCTAGTTTTTGCATTCTCTTTCTAGTTGTTGAATCTTATTGTCATTGATCAAAATCTTCGTGTATCAACATTCTCCCCCTTTTTGATTGATGACAATACTATTCTAGAGATGTATATACTTACTTTCTCCCCCTGAATGTATGCACTATCTTTTCTACAAAACAAAGTTAGTATCATAGATTTTCTCCCCCTTTGTCATCGACAAAAAGGAAGAAATAACAGCAGTAATAATATATCAAAACAATCACTGAATCATAAAGAATATTTGCATAAGCATGAATTAAGAGAAATAAAATTGTTATGACAGACAAGCGTAAGATGGCTATTTATACAAGCCATTAGAAAGTTAAAAGTACACACCAAAACAACAAAATTACTCATCCTTATCCCAGTCATATGAACCTTCTCTTCCTGTTGGTTCACGTATGACAGGTCCTCCTGTTGGTGGTCTTTGAGCTCTTCCTCCTTGTCCACAACTAGCTCCACTTGCACTACTACTTGTATGCTCTTCGGATGTCGTCCATGTAAATATAGGTGCCGGACGTTTGCCTCGTGATGTTGAAGCAGTAGTGGTGCTTGAGCATGAGATTGCATCCCAAAGCCTGTTGAAGAATCCTTTTATTTTATCAAGCTTATGATCTACCTTTTTAAGACGAGTGTCAAGAATTTGTTGATTTCTTGACAATATCCCCAAGGATTGGTTGGTAGTGAAGCTTGGGTCAACAAGACGAATTTCATCATCTTGCTCGAGATGTTCTTCGTGGCGAGGTTGAGGAGGTTGTTGTTGTTATTGTTGTTGTTCTTGATACATTGCTTCCCACTCGGCAAGTGATATTATGCGAGGAGGTCGAGATGGGAGTTGCATTAGGCTTATGGTCCGATGGTTAATCTGATGGACCATTGTATTCTCTGATTCAGGTAATGGCGTATCGACATTTAGGAGAAGTCGCATAATGTACTCTCCAAAGTAAATAGTGCGCATTTTTCCATTGTTGAAAGTGAGAAACTCATCGAGAATAAGCTGTACCCAATTAATTTGAATATTGCCAAAAACAGCATATAAAGCTCGATAGTTGTTTGGGTAGACAATTTCGTATGAGCACGTGCGAGGAATAATCGTTCTCATTAGGGCTTTATGGAGGATTCTTGCCATAGGTCGAAGGGAAGTGGACTTAAAATCCCTAAAGTTGATGTTATCTTCCATAAATCGATGGTTGATGTTGTCTCGAATGTGTGGATTGAATTCAATCTCTTCAAGTTTTCTCCCAACATTTGGGGACTCTAAAATGTGAGCCATTCTATCCAAGGAGAACCAAACTTTCTTTCCACATACCATGCTCCAAACACTATTGTTTGGATTTCTTGGAGTTTGGTGTCCAAGATTAAGATTAGCATAAAATAATTTTACCATTACATGATTAATGGCGTGATCATTTCTTTTTAAATCTAGAAGTGGAGTTAAACCTGCCGGATCTGTGAATGCTTGAAGATTGTAGGTTTGGAAACTTTGAAAATCAACGAAAGAATGCTCAAAAATTCTAGAATTCTTCATCTTGTTCCATCGGGTGACAGCAGTTCCATCATAAAGCCATTGTGCAATTTAAGCATCAATTGGTTCGGAGGATGAAGAAGATGAGGCTCTTGATCTTTTTGGTGTCATTTTGGTGAGAATTGATTTGATTTTGAGGAATTTGAGAGCTATGTTTCGAATAGATTTGGGGAAGAAGGTTTGTAGGAGGTAAAAATGAATAGGTATGGTAAAATTTGATGGTTAAAAAAGGGAAAATTCTGCCAGGGAAGCAGCGTTCAGTCGACTGAATGTTCTGTTCAATCGACTGAATCAAAGGCCGAAGTGTTCTGTGATATATTCAGTCGACTGAGCAGTACTTTTAGTCGACTGAATTTTGGTACAAAAATTTTGCTGTTGAATTTTCAGTCGACTGTGCAAATGGTTTCAGTCGACTGAACTGTGCATAAGTGATTTTCTGTCATAATTTCAGTCGACTAAGCAGGGAAATTCAGTCGACTGAACATACAATGTTTGCTATTTTAGTTAATTTTTGAATTTTAAACAATTTATTTAAAGGAATAGTTACAAAAATGTTGATGTATTATCATATAGAATTTTAACTATTTCTTTGAAGATGGACTTGGAGAATTCTTTCCTTCATTCTTCATGTAATTTATATCCCATGAATTCGGACTATATTGAGGAGTCTTAGGAGACATCCAAGGATTCACGGGATCAACCGGTGTACGATAAGATGAAGACGGATCAAGTGAGCTAACAGGGCGAGGTAGAGGTTCGGCCACTTGATTCTTCTTTGATCCACAGAAGCGTAAACCGATTTGTTCTACAAAACTCAAACGTCGTGCTGTAACTTTTTGCTCGAAGTATAGCTCTCGTTGAAGATCGATTTGTTGTTGTTGAAAGTGATGAATTTCATCAATCTTTCTTTTTGTGTTAGGTGAAATAAAGAGTCCTCTTTTCGCCTTTTTCGATTCTGGTGTGAAACCAGTACGATAATTTTCCCATTTGTAAACCGGCTCATGTGCTGGCGTTGGTGTGGGAAGTTTTGACGATGTTGGAGTGTTATCAACTGACGAGGTGATATTGATCGGAGAGAAGGAGTTGTTTGACGACATTTTATATTGAAATTGTTTAAGCTTTTAATCGTAAAATCGAGATGAATAATAAAAAATTTAGAATTTATTTATAGTAGAATTTTACTAAACAACTAATGGTTATAATTTATTTAGATTTTTAACCGCATAATGATTTAATGGTTAGGAGAATTTTGTTAGAAAAGTAGGGTTCTTATTAAAAATTCAGTTTTTAAAATGAGTGGTCTATAAATTATATAATGTAGCATATAACATTTTCCGAAAAATATTTGATATGTTCATTCAGTCGACTGAACAGATTGTTTTAGTCGACTGAAATGAGTGAATATTTCAAATGCATCTCTAATTGATATCTTTAAAGGATATTATACCTAATTCTCGGCGAAGTTTTATAAAGGAGTTTTCTAATAGAGGTTTAGTAAATATATCGGCAATTTGATTTTTGGTAGAAATATGTTCTAAATTAACTATTCCTTTTTCGATATTGTCACGTAAAAAATGGTGACGAATATCTATATGTTTTGTACGAGAGTGATTAACAGGATTTTTAGATAAGTTTATTGTACTTGTATTATCACAATATATTGTAGAATTTGTTAAATTTATATTAAAATCTTTAAGTGTTTGTTGCATGTATATAACTTGAGTGCAAGCTAAAGCAGCTGATATATATTCGGCTTCGCATGTGGAGAGGGAGACGCAATTTTGTTTTTTACTAAACCAAGATACAAGTGATTTTCCAATGAAATGGCAAGTACCACTTGTACTTTTTCTATCCGTTCGGGATCCACCAAAATCAGCATCACTGAATGATACTAACTCAAATGAACATTCTTTTAGATAGAAAAGACCGAAATCTTTAGTTTGATTAAGATATCGCATTATACGTTTTACCGCTCTTAAGTGTGAATCTTTAGGATCGGATTGAAAACGTGCACACAAATAAACACTCATCATTATGTCAGGTCTACTAGCGGTTAAGTAGAGCAAAGAACCTATCATACTTCTAAACAATTTTTGATCAACACTTTTGCCATTTTCATCTCGCTCGAGATGTGTAGTAGTACTCATAGGAGTAGGTTTAGCAGAAGTGTTTTCCATGCCGAATCGTTTTATTAAATTATCGCAATATTTTTCTTGGTTTATAAAAATTCCATTTGTTAATTGTTTGATTTGAAGTCCGAGAAAATAAGATAGTTCTCCCATATGAGACATTTCATACTCATTAGTCATTATTTTTGAAAATTCTTTACACAAATTTTCATTTGTTGAACCAAAAATAATATCATCTACATAAATTTGAATTATTAAAATATCTTTGGCAGTATTTTTAATAAACAGTGTTTGATCTACTTTTCCAATTTTAAATCCTGAGTTTAATAAATAACTTTTATGTCTTTCATACCAAGCACGAGGGGCTTGTTTAAGACCATATAGTGCTTTTTTCAATTTAAATACATGATCCGGATATTTTTCATGTATAAATAACGGAGGTTGTTCTACATATACATTCTCTTTAATAAAACCATTTAAAAATGCACTTTTAACATCCATTTGGTAAAGTTTAAAATTGTGATAACAAGCAAAGGCTAATAGTATACGTATTGCTTCCAATCTTGCAACAGGAGCAAATGTTTCTTCAAAATCAATACCTTCTTCTTGATTATACCCTTGTGCTACTAGTCTTGCTTTATTCCTTGTTATATTACCTTGTTCATCTACTTTATTTTTGTAAATCCATTTTGTTCCAATTACAGATTGATTATTCGGACGGGGAACTAATTCCCAAACATTGTTACGTTCAAATTGATTTAATTCTTCTTGCATTGCGATAATCCAATAATCATCTGTTGATGCTTCTTTTGGATTTTTAGGTTCTATAGATGAAATGAAAGCTACATGACCCATTTGATTTAGTTGATTTCCTGTTCTAACTTGAGAATTTATTTCTCCTATTATATTTTGAGTTTGATGATCTCGTAATATTCTAAGAGGAGATCTTAGTTCATTATTATTTTCAAGGTTTATTTCTTCTATATTTATCAATTCTTCATCATCTTTTATATTTAAATTTTTATTAAAGTTTTCATCAAAAGATATATGTAAAGATTCTTCAAGTAAGTTTGTTCGTTTATTAAATACTCGATATGCTTTACTTCGTTCAGAATATCCTACGAAAATTCCTTCATCGGCTTTTGAATCGAATTTTCCTAGTTGATCTTTTGTATTTAAAATAAAAATTTTGATCCAAATATTTTAAAATAAGATATATTTGGTTTTTTATTATTGAATAGTTCATAAGAAGTATTTTTAGTTAAAGGTCTAATTGAAATTCTATTTAATACATAACATGCAGTAGCAACTGCTTCTGCCCAAAAATGTTTTGGTAGAGAACATCCATTTAACAATGTTCTCGCGCATTCTTGTAATGTTCTATTCTTTATTTCTACAACTCCATTCTGTTGAGGAGTTCTAATAAAAGAGAAATTATGATTAATTCCTTTCTTTTTACAAAATGTTTCAAAATCTTCATTTTCGAATTCGCCTCCATGATCACTTCGAATATTTTTAATTTTCAAGTTTTTAATATTTTGGATTCTTTTGACAAATGTTTTAAAATGCTCAAAAGTGTCACTTTTATTTTTCATAAAAATAGTCCATGTATATCTTGAAAAATCATCAACAATTACAAATACGTATCGACTATGATTAATGGATTGAACTTGTGTTGGTCCGAATAAGTCCATATGTAGTAATTCTAATGGTTGTAAAGTTGAAATAGTTTTCTTAGATTTAAAAGATGATTTCGTTAATTTCCCTTTTTGAAAATCATCGCAAAAATTATTTATTTTAAAATTTATTTTGGGTAATCCTCTTACTAATTCGTTTTTAGAAAGTTTTCTAATAGTTTTAAAATTTATGTGACAAAATCTTTTGTGCCATAACCAAGGATCATTGTCTTTGGCAAGTAAACACATACTTGAATTATGATTAATACTCATAATTAGAACATAAATATTTCTATCTCTTTTTCCTTCAAATATAAGATTTTGGTCTTGATCAAAAATACTACAATTATTATTTGAGAAAGTTATTTTAAAACCTTTGTCACATAATTGACTTATGCTAAGTAGATTATGTTTTAAATTTTCAACTAATGAAACATTTGTTATAAAAGGTAAATTTGATGTACCGTAATTGTTCACATCTCCTTTGCCAATGATATAGCCTTTTGAATTGTCTCCGAAGGTAACCGAGCCACCATCAAAGTATGTGATGTTTGTAAGCATATCTTTGTCTCCGGTCATGTGTTTTGAACAACCACTGTCTAATATCCATTTCTTCTTTTTAAGTGGGACCTGAAAATAAATATGAGATCATTAGTACCCACTTTTTAATAGGGTCCTAAGAAGTTAGAGTTTTAGGAAACCAAACCCAGTTTGGTTTAGTGTCTTTTTTATAAATATAGTTTTTATTATGATGAACATTATCCATAAATGTTTTAATATATTTATTTCTTATTAATACATTGTTAGTTTTTGGTACCCAAATTGTAACTACTTTGTTTTGTACTTTTGTTTTAATAGGTTTCTTAATTAATTTTTGTTGTTTTGAATCCATATTCCTTTTAAATTTTGTATTTTTCTTTTTAGGAATTTTTGACTCCTTATTATATCCTAATCCATGTTTATTTGAAGAGAATTGAGAATTTTCTAAAATCTTAGATAAATTTTCTCTTTCTTTGTTAAAGTTAGAAACATTTTTAGTGATGTTCTCTAATCTAGTTTGAAGACTATTATTTTCTAACTCAACTTGTCTAATTTTAGTTTTTAAATCATGATTTTCAGAAATAATTATATCATTCTTTAATTTTTGAGTTTCAATTTCTTGACTTAAAAGTGATAATTGAGTTTCCGAATTTGAATAAGATTCTTGAACTTTTTCAAGTTCTTCTTCAAGAATTTTCTTTTCATCATTTAACATATCTCTCTCAAACTCAGCTTTATTTTGATTTTCACGAATTTCCTTAATTTTTTTTTCAAGAATTTTTATTGTGCTTAAGAGTTCAGTGTTTACTTCAATTAAATCGTCAAAAGTTAAATTATTTACCTCAGATTCTTGAGCCATGAAGCATACATTTGCCTGTTCATTGTCGCTATCACTATCATTTTCGGATGAAGATGAATCTGAATCGTCCCATGTTACAGAAAATGCCTTCTTTTTGAATTTATCCTTCTTGTTTTTGTTGTTGAAGTTTTTCTGATTTTCCTTCATTTGTTCTTGACAATCTTTTTGCATATGTCCTTTCTTATGACAATTGAAGCATTCTATATTTGAGGATGATGGTTTGTTCAAGAAATTCTTTTTGATTCTGATTTTGTTTCCTTTTCTATACTTTAGGAATTTCTTGAAATTTTTGGCTATAAATGATAGATCCTCATCTTCAGACTCTGATTCTTCCTTTTCCGCATGAAAAGCAATATTCTTTCTTTCTTGAGCTTGATCCTTTTTAGCTTGCATATTTACTCCATACGACATAAGATTTCCAATCAATTCTTCTGGTTTCATTGTAGATAAATCATTTGCTTCCTCGATTGCTAGTACTTTTCTCTCCCATTCATCAGTGAGTGAATTTAGAACTTTAGACACAATGTCAAAGTCCGTGTACCTTTCTCCTAGTCCGATTAGAGCATGATGAATGTCTTGAAATCTTGAGTACATGTCATTGATGGATTCATTTTGTCGCATTCTAAAGTTTTGGAATTGATTCTTCAGCATGGATATCTTTGTTTGTTTAACCTTGTTTGTGCCTTCATGTATGACTTTAAGAGTTTCCCATATCTGATATGCAGTAGTACATATGCTAACACGGTTGAATTCATTTCTATCCAGGGCGCAAAATAGCATATTCATAGCTTTGGCATTTGCACTAGCTTCATTCTTTTGAATTTGTGTCCATGTAGGATAATCGGTTGTGGGTACAACGAACTCTGCTTGAGTAGCATTCTAGGCTTCAAAACTTGTTGCTTGCATATAATTCCTCATCCTTGTAGCCCAATAGTTATAATTTAGTCCATTGAATAGAGGAGGTCTTTGGGTAGATTGTCCTTCCGCAAATGTAGAACTATAGGCAGATGTTGTGCTTGTACTTGCGTTATTTTCCATATTATCAATATGTCTAATAACGGTGTTATGGTTATAGGACAACCTTGCTCTGATACCAATTGAAAGAGGGGCTATGCGGTAGGATCGTGTAATATGGAATAATGAAATAGTCTAGGTAGATAAAGTAGGTAAATGGAAGGAGACACCAGGATTTTATACTGGTTCGGACCTCTCGTCCTACGTCCAGTCCCTAAGCTTCTCTTAGGAATTTCACTAACTAACACCCTCACTTCACCCGGGGGAATAGGTTTACAACTTACCCGAACAACCGAACGGGATTTCTTGCCTCAACTACCGGAGAGGACTTCAACTCAATTACTGAAATACAATATTCGACTTGTTGTGTTCTTGTCAACACTAATTAGTCTAATGTAGTACAATATTCCTATAATCTTATTCTCGAGAATATGCAATGTGTTTGTGAAGATTTAGAAAATGTGAATTGTTATGAAGCAAAAGAATGTTATAAACAAAAACAGTGATTCATGCAATAAGTTGGTGATTGCTTTGAGAATATCTAGAGAATATGAACAAGAGAATAGTAAGATTAAAGTAAGAGAATTCGGTGAATTAAATGATGTTAGAATCATGAATTTATACTTGTAGAAGAGATGCATATGTTGTCAAAGGTTGCAAACAAGAGATGCTTCCATTTCCATTGATGAATGGTTGCAACTCTTGGGAAGAAGAAGGTGTCTTTTCAGAGAAAATTCGCAGGTTTAAATTCAGTTGACTGAGCAGGAGATTCAGTCGACTGAAAATGTGAAGAAAAATTTTCAGGAACAATTTCAGTCGACTGCGCAGGTAATTCAATCGACTGAAACTGTGCAATTTTGTATATGTGTACAGTTTCAGTCGACTGGCCATGTCTGTTCGGTCGACTGAAGTATAAAAGTATGCACAGTGAACATGTGAATGAAGTTTTTATGAATGTGTTCTAATGTTCGTGCAAATATCTTGAGGATAGATTTTAACAAATAATCTAGACAGAAAATCGTACTAATGTTTATACTTTGGTCTTCATCTATCTTCTTCTAGTTTTTGCATTCTCTTTCTAGTTGTTGAAGCTTATTGTCATTGATCAAAATCTTCGTGTATCAACAGAAGTCTCGCCTGATTCCGAGTTAGAACGAAGGAGTTATTGCAGTCCGCACAAAAAAATAGCGGCTTCTGCACTAGGCGGAGTTCAATATGCAGGCGTGGTACCTGTTATTTTCTAAGTACAACTGTCAGTCCCCTTGGAGAACTACAGTGTGCGTTCACACGATCAAGTATCCGAGTGTTGCATACTGTCCGTAATTTAAGTGGGAGTTGATCGGTCAAAGTCTCGCCTGATTCCGAGTTAGAACGAAGGAGTTATTGCAGTCCGCACAAAAAAAATAGCGGCTTCTGCACTAGGCGGTGTTCAAATATAGGGATGTAGTAGCCTGTTATTTTCTAAGTACAACTATCAGTCTCCTTGGAGAACTACAGTGTGCGTTCACACGATGAAGTATCCGAGTGTTGCATACTGTCCGTAATTTAAGTTGAAGTTGATCGATCGAAGTCTCGTTTGATTCCGAGTTAGAACGAAGAAGTTATTGCAGTCTGAACAAAAAAAATAACGGCTTCTGCACTAGGTGGATTCAAATATGGGGATGTGGTAGCCTGTTATTTTCCAAGTACAACTGTCAGTCTTCATGAAAAATTATAATGTATGTTCGAAATTTTTATTTTTTAAATTTATATTAACATTTAATACTTTTAATAAATGGGTAAATGAGTTACCCATTTATAACCCTTGTAAAAATGGGTCAACCCAACCCATAACAAAAATGATATTCATAAATGGGTTGACCCAACCCATTTATAAGTAGGGTAAATGGGTTGGGTTAATGAGTTGGGTCAAATTTTGACAGGTCTAACCTCATACCTATAAATAACCCAAGGATGAATAATAATATGTGACAAGATTGAGTGCTCAAAAACGATTAAACGAAATTAGCCGAATAGAATTCCTAATCTATTTTTATTTCTTTGAGTAGTAGTTCGTTGTTTTTTATATTGTTGCATTGTACTCAAAATCTATAAGAAATGAACAGTGAAGTGGACGTAGTCAGTTACTAGTTAAACCATTATAAAATCTTACGTGTATTTATTTTTCTACATTTTATACTTTATCTTATCTGTTTGGAAATCATTTTCAACAAAATATAATTTCATATATAATAAATAACTATAGAATTTCATCTTGTTTTTGTAAATCAACACATTCTTCGAGGAGTTTGCCCCCATTTTTGCACACACATTATATGTACTATTATTTTGACAAAAACCATCATTGATCACTAACTCAAGTAGCAAGCCGTATAACGCTCTAGGAGGTGGTTTAGAGGTTATGAGTTCGAACGTCATAGACATGCAAAATGGATGTTTTGCTTGAATTAAGTACCACTCTTATTACTAAAAAAAATCTTGACAAAAATCGAGCGAATGATTTTCAGATATGGATGTCTTCATATCCACATCTGTATCCATTTTTTGAAAAATTAGATATTTATCTTTTTTTGAATACGGATGTTCACGTATTTTGTGTATTCATTAATAAGCTTAACTTCAATATTTCTAATTCGCTATTTGGAAATTTTCTGGATTTTAATTATTATTTTCAATCGTTTCTGTATTTTTACACATTTCTAAAAGTAAAATAGAAAATCAGGGAGAAAGAAGAACTTTAGTTGCTTTTTAAATGAAGGATACAAGCATTAAAATTTAATCTTAAGGACACCGAATGCTATATTAATATAACATCAAATAAAACAGATTCTATATGAACAATGAAAACAGATGCTATATGAACTTGGTATTATATATGCATAATGATATATTAATTTCGCATTACTTTAAATGTAAAAATGAATGTTATTTTAGTTCATCTTGTGCAGTTAATCTGATGCTAATTTGATTTAGCATTATGTTTATCTGGTGCTACTTTAACATAACATTCTGCTTTATCTGTTATATTAATATAACATTCAGTGTCCTTCAAGCTAAATTTTAAAACTTGCGTCCTTCAAATTAAAATTGATTTCGGATTTTTCCCGAGTAAAAAAATGGTTGTACTAGTGTTTTGTTATTAGTTTGTGAAACTTGTAATACTAAGAAGTTTGTGAGTTTTTAAGTATTTAGAAATCTGTAATATCATTGGATCTTGGAATATAAAAGGCACTAATTCATCCGTGGAAACCAATCTAATTTGTACAAACAAAATGTGGCAGCGTGTGGAGATCAATATCATCAGTACAAATGACACGTTTGACATGTAAAAATAAAATAATTAGTGTATACATCACCTTTTTAAAAATACTTCTCATGTAAAATGTAACATTAAAAAAAAAATCCATGTATCATATCTTAAATAATTTCACTCTAAAATACCTAAATAATGTAAAAGCAGCCGAAATTATAACTAGTAATATCGTTCGTCGGAAATTTTCAGTCAATTGAGTACGTCAATTTTATATCTATACTAGTTGACTAGTGGGCTTTGATCAGGGGATTTGGACAATGTCCATATTTTTGATGTTGTTATAAGAAATGCCTCTGTGGCAATGAGTACGTAAATTAGATACTTATTTTTTTAGATTAAACAATGCAAGCGCTTGCGCTTTCCTGATAGAAAACGCAAGTTAATTTGCACTTTTCATAAACTTCAAAAATTTCAAAATCAAATAGTGCAAACTAGCTTGCGCTTTCTTTATAAAAAAACACGAGTTAATTTGCGTTTTTCAAAAATTTCAGCTTGCATTAACTTGCACTTATCAAAAAAATTAAAATTTTTGATAATTTCAGAAATTTCAAAATAAGTGAACACAAACTAGCTTGCACTTTCTTGATAGAAATCGCAATTCAACTTACACTTTTCAAAAATTTTAAAATTTTCAAAATTAGAAAAAGTGCAAGTCGCCTTGCATTCTCTATCAAAAAAGTGCAAGACATTTTGCATTTTTTATTTTTAAAAAATAGGGACAAAATTTACATATTCATTTTTGTATGAACTTTTCTTACAACAACATCAAAATTACGAACCCGTGGCTCTTTTCTTGCTTTGATCACCACCAGTTGACCGATCAATTCTCTGTTCTCGGCACCAAAAGTTCATAGCTATCGAACGGCCTATTAGGATGCAGCACTCCACCATAGGTCTAATGACAAATGATATTTACCTTTGTTAAACTCCAGATTTACTTTTAAATTTGACATATATTCGAATCAAATGAATTCAACAATGTATAAAAGCTTTTGTAGTCCAAATTAATTAGTATGCTTTAACATGCAAAGATTTATCTACTAATTAGCATTAATTGATAAAATGGCCTAAATGAACAAAAGAGTTCTATTTTTGAGTTTAAAATAGTGAACCTATCTTATATTTTTAAATTAGGTCCTTATTTTTTTAGATCAAAAGGTGCAAGCGATTGCGCTGTCCTGATAGAAAACGCGAGTTAATTTGCGCTTTTCAAAAACTTCAAAATCAAATAGCGCAGACTAACTTGCGCTTTCTTGATAAAAAACACAAATTAATTTGCGTTTTTCAAAAATTTCAGGTTGCATTAGCTTGCGCTAATCAAAAATTTTAATTTTTTTGATAATTTCAGAAATTTCAAAATCAGCAAACACGAACTAGCTTGCGCTTTCTTGATAGAAAACGCAATTTAACTTACACTACAAAATTTTCAAAATTAGAAAAAGTACAAGTCGTTTTGCATTTTCTGTCAAAAAAGTGTAAGACATATCGCATTTTTTATTTTTCAAAAATAGGGACAAAATTTACATATTCATTTTTGTATAAACTTTTCCTACGACGACATCAAAAATATGGATCCGTGGCTCTTTTCTTGCTTTGACCACCGGTTGACCGGTCAATTCTCTGTTCTCGGCACCAAAAGTTCATAGCTATCGACCGACCTATTAGGGTGCAGCATTCTACCATAGGTCAAATGACAAACCATATTCACCTTTGTTACACTTCAGATTTACTTTTAAATTTGGCAATATATCTGAATCAAGTGAATTCAACAACGTATAAAAGCTTTTGTAGTCCAAATTGATTAGTATGCTTTATCATGCAAAGATTTATCTACTAATTAGCATTAATTGATAAAATGGCCTAAATGAACAAAAGAGTTCTATTTTTGAGTTTAAAATAGTGAATCTATCTTATATGCTACTCTTTTCTTTTGCTTCAAAACAGTGCTACTCCATTTGTAGTTCATGCATTTGAAAAAATCAAATAAAATCAAAAATCAAAAATATAAATAATAATTGTTTATCCAGTAGCACATCATGTACCCTTTGCTAGAATCATGGAAAACACATGAACTTCGTAATTTTTTCAAATTACAAAGTCAAATTACACATTCAGTGTTCAGGACATATGCTTATAAAGTAAGAAAACATTAAGTGTTCATAATTTTTGATTTAATTACCACTTTAAGGATTTCACTACATCTAATTAACTTAATAATGAATGTAAAACTGTGTAAAAAAGCTAAAAATTACTTAAACGAGCTTAAAATTGTAATAGATTTTGTTTTAAAAACGCATGAACTTGCACTTTGTAGTATTCAAATATATGTATGGAACGAATACATTTGTTGGCGATGGTTGCAATGATCGCTTGTTTGATAATTGCTCTGCACAAGTTGCATTAGTTTTAAGCTTTATATATGTATGATATAGAAAATAAAATAAAAACAAATGTTTTCACATGGCCCTGTGTTGGAGTCAACTATATTATTGCGGTAGAAATTGGAGATAGAGTATTTGATCTAACATTCCGAAATTTTTATTCTATATAATGGGTGGATATGAAGATGATAGCACACAGGAGATATCATCATATCTGGGTGCCAGAACATACATGATATGTAGAGTTTCACAATATAGAGCCGTTGATTCACAATATAGAGTTAAATAGAGTATCTTTTAAAATTTGTATAATCATTTTAAATTTAGTATGTTTTTGCTAAAATAACTTGTATTACCTCTACTATTAATGAAGAAAATTCAATAAATATAATTTTCACCGTGTCCTTTTTAAATTTCAAAAACACCAATCTCACCGCCTCCTCCACCACCATTTCCTTTACGACCACCCAACAACGGAATTTCATTATTAATTTACAGTTGACACCATCAACAAACTATTTGAAATAAGTTTGTGACCACCAAAGATTTTGCGTTTACAGAACGTTTGTTAATTTTTAAAATAAAAAGTAAATCTCTCTAACCATGAGATGCATCTACGTGCGATTTATACTAGTATTAATAAAAATGATATATTTCATGCAATTAAAATGATATAAATATACTAGACGTCCAAGTTCAAGTATTATCAATTGGATAATTTTGCTTGTTGCATCGTACCTTGCATTTCAAATAATTGAAGCAATTTAAATCGACGTTTTCGCACTTAATTTTAAGATTTTGGATTTAGATTTTTATTCTAAATTACCCGTTTTGTTTTACGAAGAATTTGTATGTGATTTTACATTTGCAAATTTTAATTGTTAAATTTACAATATGAAAAGCTACAGGGAGAATTTACCTATGTCGATAAATAATAATGGTATTTTACAAAAGGCCTTTTTTTTATTTGGTTAGGTTATTTGTTATCCATAAACAATGTTTTTTAGACTGTTAGTGTTGAAATGGAAATCTAGACAAAGGTGGTTTTCAAATACGCTAAAGGATTGTGTGTCAATGCTTTAGAAAGTTAGCTCATCGCCTTGGAGCTAAGAAAACCTTATTTTTAGATGATATATTTTATACAGTTTTACCACACTTTGATTTTATGAATTTGCTATACAAAATGATATTGATAACTACTGCTTTTTTAATGTCTTTTGGTTTAATTAAGATGGTTCAATTTTATTATAATTTCGTTATGCTATTTTGTATACATAAACAACTCCTTTTACGTTTTGAATTAAGCATAAAGGGTGAAGGTTTTTTTTATTTTCTTCTCTCTTTTTTTTCCAAATTACCAAAAGGCCATTGCTTCATTGTGTTGGGACAATGATCGCATGGTACACTAATGTAGTTGATATTTTGGAATTTTTATGTTCACTTATTTTGCTCAACTTAAAAAGGTTGGAACAAAATTTTGCATTATGAAATTTCATTGTTTCCCATTATGTTGTTAAAGAAATTTAACCCTCCGCGGCCCACGCCTGGATGTAGACTTATGCATGAAGAATCAGATACTTAATCCAAAGAATCTGTGTTTAAATATGACAATCCAATTGAAGAGAAAATAATGAACTCGCCTCAGTTATTCAACTATCTTTTGTGACAAATAATTAGAACGTTAACCATCATTCATATGCATATCAAACTACACATGTATTCATTCACTAAACTTTACATAGTTTATGTTGACTTTAACTCCTGTAAGACTAGTATCCCTATTGACAAAATTCATTGTAGAAGAATTTTATACACAAGGATACATGTAATATTACAATAAAATATACATGGAAATTTATGAACTGCAAAGAAGCTTCTGTTGGATGCACATTAACTTTGATAATTTTGATCTGAATCCTTACTTACCAGACACAAGTAGATATTAAGTTGAACCAAGAGAAAGAAAGACGGTTTTTTCCTCATGAAAACTGCATAATGACATTAAATATTATTGGTGAATATATCCATTTCATAACATTTATATATATACACATCAAGTTTTGATAATTTGGATGGTAAGATTTGATTACTTGTACAAGATACAGAAAAGTAACACACCTGGATAAATATACATACATGCATGCATCTGTTCTAAGCTTCACTTGGTTCAGGAAGGGTTATTAAGCGCTCTCCTGAGTCGTACACTAATTCAGTGCCACAGCTGAAATAGAGAAAATTAAAATGTTCAATAAAAGATTAGCAAATCACATAAGCAATAATAACAAGAATTAAGGATCTTACTTTGAGCACTTTATATTATTTCGAGAACCGCCGCTTGGGACAGATAGTATAGTACCAAAGAAGGAAATGTTTTCAGTTCCACAATTTGGGCACGGACCCTATACAACAAAGAGTTCCATAATGCAACTATTTTTTTTGCTACAAGTGCATAACTGAGAAACATAGTGTATTTTTATATACATTTAAAAAGACACTTACTTTTACCCAGTCTATATTTTATTCAATTAAATACAAATTATTCTTCATTTTACCACCATACATCAAATAATTCAGTCTCAAACTTTTGTACTTTTTTTCCTTCCAAAAATCAATCAAGTTTCGATGTTTTCATTGAAGAAATTGATAAAATCAAATATAAATATTTAAAACATAAATTGATGTTTTAGACGTTTTTAACTTGGTAAATTAAATAAATTTAGATTTTCTAGAACAGGTAAAAATCAGTATAAAATGTGGTGTAGACAGATACGGTCATTGAGAATATCAACTATGATTAGAGAAAGAACTGCACCTTCAATATCAGAAAGTCTTTAACAATGGCATTTGTGAATGCTTGGGATAGCCAGAATATAACAGGCAAAGCAGCAAACCAAGTGAAGATGAAACTGAAAGGCTCTGGCAACTGCAACATAATTACATGACACGAATCAAATAAGTTCTTGACAGTTAACATTAATTTGTCAGAATATGTATATTTTGTTTCGCGTAAAGTGCTGACCTCTAAAAGATATGTGATTTCAAACCCAGTTATGTCATCTAGGAAGAAGAACCTGTTGGCGTATGCACACAATGTAAATATTGATGTCTATGGTAGGTCGTAAGGATCATTTACCAATAAACTAGGCATAGTTCAAATGATATCTGAGCTTATCACAATTGGAGTACTTTCTATTGCAAGTTCTACTGTCAGGGAATGAAAATTTCATTAATGTGACCCTTATTCATTAGTGATCACGTAAGTAATGCCACAAGAGTAGGAAAGCAACCTGGCCCTCTAGTTATTGTAGCATATAAAATCCATGAACGTTGAGGCGTAACTTATGTCAAACTCATGGGGATCATGAAATATGTTTCATGATACATTTGTCATTCTTCAGGAATAGTCAAATAATTCTATCAATTTCAAACTGCTTTGGATGTTACATCTAGAATTGTACTGTTGTAACTATTTTGAAGGTGTAATGAATCAACTCACAAAGTCAGTGCAATAACAGCTGCCGGAACATTTATCAAGAACATCTTAAAATAATCCACCTTTAAATCACTGTAGACCTGCACAAGAGCAAATGACATAATAATTGCTCGAACAATATTTGATGTGCCATACCACTGTATACATATGAAATAAATGGCAGGTGTGGCTGGCTCACAGGCCATCTTATTTCACATGCACATACTCACAGGGATGATAAGGCAAGTTCAGTTAATCCATAAAGAGGATGAACTTGAAAGTTGAAAATAAAATTTGTAGGGGTTAGCATTTGGTTGGTTCGGTTGGTCCGATAATGAAAATTGTTAAACCGAACTAAAATCAATAAAAATAAAATTCAAACCAAATCAACCGAATTAAATTTGATTGACTCGATTGAAAATCTGATTCAACGGAACTAAAAACAATTCACATTTTATGTCTGAAATATTCACTGTACTTTAAAATAAAACATAAATATATGATTAAAGTACTCTTATTAAGTATTTTTATATTTTTTAATACTAATTTTGATATAATATGTGGAACCCAGCACACGAGGCTTCCGCACGATAGCGGGCTCTGTGGATGTTGGTAATGTACGCAGTCTTCCCTCACATTGCCAGGAAGCTGGTTCCGAACTCGAACCTGGCCGCCCAGATCACCATGTTGGTGACCTAACCGTTGCGACAATGCTGATCTACAAAAATCTGATTAACATTGATAATTTTGACAATATAATAAAAATTCTCCTAATCTGTTTAAACCGATAATCAAATTATTATTTTTTACGGCCAACTAAAAATCAATTTAGTTTCAAAACCAATCCAAACCAAACTGACCAAAATAAACTGGTTTATTTGGTTTAACCAAAGATTGCTCACCCCTAAAAGGTTGTTTATTTATTATTTACAATAATTTATATAATTTTACTATACATACCTTTCGGCTGCGAAGACTGCAGCGTGGCCCGCCTTGCACAATGCTACTTCCTTCTTGCTAGAGATTTGAAAGAAAGTTATGTATTCAACAATTTGAAAGCTAAAACTGACGTTTTACCATGTAGTTTATAACTATATATATAGTTCACCACTATGAACACACACAGTGGCAGACAGACAAATATTGGAATGGCACTCTACTCTGACCGTACAAAGTGATGTTATTGCATCATTCACACACACATACATAGATACTTAAAAAAAATTAAACAATTTAAGTTGGGATGAAATTTCAATAAACTACTTTTATGTGCTTACTGCAAATCTGCTCTCTAGAATTCTTATTCTTATAAACTGGAAACCCGTTTCATATTTTCCTGCATTTCCATGGTTTTCAGATTTTCTCTATTCCATTGTTTGTAAGAGTACCTTGGATGACTCGGTTTGGAAATTGATAAACCAAAACTGAAAAAATTGATTTTATTTACATTGAATAAAAAAATGAATTTGCATCTCAAAAAGAAAATTAAATATATCGAGTTAGTACCTGGTTTTTACAATCCTGAAAAATGATGGAAAAAAAAAACAACACATCGCTCTATTAATCATTTATAACAAACTACTGGTCTATTATCTCAAATGAAAATTGAGGTTTGACCAATAAAAGATGGATTTAACCAACGGAATCTGTCTGATGACTGAGCTCGTGGGTAGGTTCTATCTATTTCAATATTGGTTCGTTTGTTTAATATTCTGTCGATGTATAGAATGCGGGTGGTATAAATTGGCTTTCGTGTCATATTATAAAAAAAACTTGTTTGTTTTCATAAATCTAATGAAAAAGGGTAAAAGCTTTGAATATGCTAAGGTGCTCGCTGAGGTAAACCCAAAACAAGCTTTGCATTCTATGATCCTAGTTTAGCTTACTAGATCGCTTGGTCCCCACAGCAATGGCAGTGTAAGGTTCCTCCCACATCCACCCCAGGTTTTGATTCGGTTAAGTACTTCTATCTACAGCTTACTGAGATTGACATCATGAATACTCTCACCATCCGTTTGTGATGCAAATCTGGTGTTGGATCTAACTTGCCAATTGTTTATTGACAACTCTCCAAAAATCAACAAATCACCAAATAAAATAAAATTTGTAAAAAAATAGAAAACACAAAAATATTTAAGCTATGCCTACGTCTCTGGATATCATAACCACTTTTACTCTTTCACTTCAACCAGAGTACGAGAGCTCAGAACAGAGAGAAATTACTAATATCACAAAATTGTTTGAACACTCAAAACACTTGTAACACCTCTCAAAATGTTGCTTGAAGAATATCATCAAAATTGTCAAGGAGAAAAAATACGAAAGGAAAAAAACGCAAGTTTTATGCCTTGTGCTTTTCTACGTGCCTTGAGCATCGCTTTTTTGCGTTTTCAACAAATACTGTAGCGGTATAAAATTGATGTTACAATTGGATTTGGGGCGTTAAAAACTGCATATGCATGCAATTTGAGAATAAAACATCATGAATTAATCATAAACCAAAATAAGTCGCAATGCCATTTAACTAAAATCTACAGGTAGAAAATATTTATAGAAAGATATATTCTCCCTCAAAGAAAACCAAAACGCGTTTTACAGGGCTTTGCGCCTTGCATTTTTCTACGCTTTATGCGCTTTTACGACGCCTCGCGTATCCACTGCCTTCAAATTCAACAAAGCGCACATGTTGCGTCTTGTGCTTTTTTGAGTCTAGGCACGCGCTTTGACTATAGTGAATAACATATGACTTGTCATTTTCAAATAAAAATGGATAGGGAACATTCAACGTTGCTCGTTTTGCAAAAATAAAAGGTGGATTTAAATTAGATTTACAGATTAATCTTGCTTTGATCCTCTAATTGTGCTGAGGTGCCCTCCCCCCCCCCCCCCCCTCTGTGTATTATATAGATGAGGACGACTCTCTCTCTCTCCCTCCCCCCTCCCCCCCCCCCCCCCCCCCTCTGTGTTATATAGATGAGGAGACTTCTAACAATTATGTCAACAAATCGAACGGATGGAACATTATAATTGATTGTTAAATTTACATTTTAATTTTAATAGTGAATAACATGTGAATACATAGAGAGCAGCTTACTTTAAAATTTTAAGAAGTCTTCCATATGTGTGTGTGAGTTTTATGAGCCCATATAGTCCAAAACAGTTACTACAAATGAAGAATTAATTTGCTCAAGCTTTGACTTCCAATCCCAGTTGAAATAACTATTAATGTCTGAAACAGGTCATTTTGGTTTTAGCACCAGGATGAAAAAGGTAACCAGCAACGCGTTCATCTTCTGACCTGCTGCTATATATTATATTCTACTTGCAATACATGCAAATAGCTTTCCCAATATAAGAGTAAATACAAGTCTTTCCTTCAAATAGTTAATATAACAAACCTTTAGTCTCAACTTGAGCTGGTCGTATTCTTCATTCGTCAAAATTGGTTTTCCAGATGCATAGGCCATAGATGCTTCCAGAAACTTTTGCTCATCAGAACCTGATCAAAAGTATCAATAAAGTAACAGACTAAACTGATCATTTATCATCTCTATATAATTTCAAAGTGCTTAAGAATAAACTTTGACATACTCAGCATGACTACGCTGCTGCCTTCCCACATCAACTCTTCCTTGAGATTATCAAATTCTTCATTTGACATGATTGCTTCTCCCTCATAATAGAATGACTGCTCATTAATAAGAAAATTAATCATTGACATTTTACATTATGTAATAATAAAAGAGATATTGACACATATAATAAAATACAGGTTATATGCATTGTGCTGCGTATAACACAATGTTGTCTTGGTGTTTGATGTCAGATCTATATTAGTTAATTCGACATCTTACTTTATGAGCATATAGTAAAACATCCATCATATGCAGCACGGTATGCTTTGAATATATAAGCCTACCACGAGCTTTATTAACACATCACTGAATTTAGTTTTTGTGAAAGTATGGTTTATCGATCAAGTTTCGGAAACAATCTCGGGTAACACTGCATATAACTTATCCACCCCGGATCCCGCTAAAGCGAAAGTCTTCTGTGCTTGGTAGACGATGATATGACAACAATGATGTAATAGTAAAAACGATGGCAATTGGAAAGCTTCTTTCAGACCTGTAGTGCTTGAAGGAAATCTTGTTCCATTTCTCCTATTGATTTTTTCTCTGCTTTCTTGTCTAGGCTGCAATATTGCAAAATCTTGTCATCGATAATTTCTTCGCCTTGAACTGGACCTGGAATATAGATTTAATATATAAATAGTTGGATCCAAAGTAAATCGTGAAATTATTTGCATGGTGAAATATTAGAATCGTACCGAAAGCAAGGGATCAAAGGATGCATAAGCATGCAAGATAAGAGGTAAAATTTTACTCTTTCATTTGATTGAAATGAAGTTTCCCAATGTAAAGGATGATAGAAATTCTTAACAAGACTAAATCATCATATAAAGTGTTAACTTCATTGGTAAATAAGTGTGCATTCATGCATATTGTGACCAGTAGATATGAATTCAAATCAAATATATATTTGAATAATGGTGGTAGACTGGTAGTGGTTACAGAATCTTCTTGATGGGATAAGTTAGATAAGGAGGAATCTCTTGTCTACGCACATAACCATGACAACTCAAATATATTGATGCCTAATATAAATTTCTGACTACTCCACCATCAAGGAATGCCATAATGAATAGAGTAGGCAAAAAAATGATAGTTCTCGTGATGTGTTCATCTAGACAAAGATATACATTAATTTACTTATACTCATACATTAATTTATTTATACTCGTGGTTAATATGCATATGAGCATATAAATTGATATTAACCATTTGAGGTTGTATATTAAAGTAAGCTAACGACAAAGGATCTTGTTATCATTATCAATCGGGGATTAATTATCGGGTATACACGGAACTAGAATCTAAAGGGAGAAAGCTAAGGGGGCTTGCTAATTATACATTAAGATTTTCCCCACCATACCCTAATTGAAATTATGGCCACATGCTAGCATAGCTGGCAAGATCTCATAAAATCTAAAAAACAGGTTGGAGTTAAAGTCATCAAAATTAATTAGGCTCTGTAGGTGAACAGAAGAAACAAACCATGCACAGTTTAAATTGTGCACGGGTGCAAACACAAATTCAATTTTGTAGTGTATGCAAAGTTGTCGAAGTGCACGCTATAGCGCAAAATAGCCCATAGCGCAAGATGTCCACTCTTTAATGTACAACAGCGCACCAGTCAACAATAGCGCAAAAAAACGCGCTATTTTCATAAACTTACATATTCCCATAACGCAAAATAGCGCACTTTTTTATTTTATTTTTCTTTTGCAGGCCCAAGTCCAATTCAATTACTTCTAATTGACTAATTGGAATGTATTATGTTCTAATTTTTTTGATCTGTCATTTATTTTCTCTTTTTTCCTCAGTTATCGTTCTTTTGCAATCTATGGAAAAAAACTGCTTGATTTCTTCTTTAATCTAAAGTGGACTTCCTGTTGAAATTTAAACTGAAGCTTAATATAATTTAATTTTTGGGTTTTTTTCCTCTTAATTTGAATCGGTCTTTTATCCGAATAAATTTTCAATTTTGAAGGATATCTTTTTCTTCTTTTCTTCAATTTGAACCATTTTGGTTTTTTTTTCCCTTTTATTTCCTAATCTGCTTATGAGCTTCAATATTTAGGTTTAGCTATTTAAAACTAGTTGCTAAGCGAAATTTTTATGCTCTTTCTTAACATTAAATTTTTATGGTTGTACTTAGTTATTGTTGACAAAAAAAACTTTGAACTTAGCTTTGATTTTTGTTGAGCAGTGAACACAATAAAAAATTAACATAGATAGATTACAAAATAGTGAAAGCTTAATACAATTACAGATATCACTTTTTTTTATACATTTTGATCTAGTTACTTGTGAAGCTGTCTAGTAGTTACATGTTAAAATATAATATCAAACTCTGTGCAAATATAATATCAAACTCTGAATAATTAAAATAGAATATCAAACTCCGTGCAAATATATAATAACAAACTCTGTGAACATAGAATATAGTTACAAAATAGTGAAAATATAATATCAAACTCTGAATTAGTTAACTGTGAGGTTGTCCAGCGGTTTAAAAAGATTTTAACTGAGAACTTAATATTGATTCTTATACTCATATTAGTAGTTGATAATAGAATAAACGCTTAATTTGTAGAGCAGTGAGCAGTAAAATTTCTTTTTTATATGTTCTGTTGTACATGAAAAAAATGTAAAATCTAACATTTTGAACAAAATAGCGCACGCTATATCTCATAGTGCAAAATAGCACAAGCATTGCACTATTTTCCACTATTTGCAATTGACTACTTTCAGTGTATGGATGCAAGCACAAAGGAATTCTCATGATCCCCCAAACTACCCAAGCAACGTTTTGTATCGAACGAAGTGTTGATTATAAGGTAATACAGTCCATCAGATAGCATATAGATAGGATGAAACAAATAGCATTATATAATAGGATAGGATGAAACAAATAGCATTTTATATGTTATTAACCATCAACAGAACTGACACGGCCCTAAATTGTTGCTTCCATGCTCAATAGTCAAATCAGGCGTAAAAAGAAGAACCAAACAAAAAAAGAAGCTGCAAAAGAAGAACCTTGCTGATCAGCAGCAGCTTTAGGTCGCAAAACAAATACGTTTCTTCTCCGCAACTGCTTCTTTAAACTACTAACTTTAGCATAGCAAAAAAAGCAGGAATTTTGAACTCCTCGAATCAACCGCCGATGCTTATGAGACCGAACGGACGAGAGCTGAGGAGGGGAAATCTGCGACGAGAGGGCGATTTCCGACGCCATAGTTCTGAAGTGGAAGAAGTAGTAGAAGAAATTGAGTGATGGTGGTGGTAGATGATTCTAGATGGTTTTTTGAGAGAGGAGAGAAGATTTGGGGCCATCTGGAATCGGGTACTTTTGGGTTTCTTCTTCCAGATAAGGCGCCAGTCAAATGTGTGGAGATTATTTGGAGAGAAACTTCTGAATATGTTCTTTTCAGGTCTTGTTATAATACGGAAGTTAATTATACGCCCTTGACAAATACCATTGTATTAGGTTAAACTTCTTTGAAAGTGGGTTCGGATATTAGGATTCCATGATAAAATCAGCTCTAACAATACAAGCCTCTGACAAATAACACCACAGTAATTTGGTTAAATGTCTTTGAAAGTCTGTTCGGATAATAGGATTCCGACGTCAAATCATCTCTACCAATACATTATTGTTAGAGGGAATTAAGAAAAAGAATAAATTTTGAAAAAAAAATTAGACCGAAAGACATCAAGTTTCATTTTTAGTCTGAAGGACAAATGCTAATTATAATTAGCATTATATTCAACTTTTACACCATACAAAATGCTAGTTATATCTAGCATTATATTCAGTTTTACACTATACAAAATACTAGTTATAACTGGTATTGTACTTCGGCTTAAAAAACAAACTTTTGTTTTTTAGTCTAAATTTTTTTCTTCTAAATTTGTCATTGTGCCTATTTTCCTGTTATTGTTAACTAGAGATTTAGTCGACCTGAAAATTAGATCAATGCGCAAAAGTTACTTGTTAACACTATGATTAAAAGAAAAAACGAGAAGTTAGGTACGTAGTTGGAAGGTAAATAACACATGATATAGAGTGGTTCAACTAGGTTGTCTATGTGCAGTGTGAAGTTCTCTTACTATATATTTCTCGTCCAACTACAAGAAATTACAAAAGAACAATAAAAAAGTAAGAAGCACTTAAAACTAATAAAACTGTGTAATCTTAAGGACTTGGGATATCAAAAGCCCTGAATTGTGTGTAGCATTCAGAATCTTTGTATGTTCCAATCCCTTTAAAGTTGCAATGCTGGACATTTATAATAGCTGAAGTGGATGATTGTTAATTGAGATTGAACTGTAGAACTGACAAAAAAATGTCTGACCGTTGATATGGTTGTAGGGACAGATGGACGATAGCTACCAAAAGCGTAAGAAGATGTATGACGAATGAAAGTATACTCATTACTCCTCTGCATCAGACGTGGGCCTCGCAACTAATGTGCAAACTTCACATTAAATGTGCATTTAATGCTGGTGGTAAGCCACATCATTTCAGTCGCCCAGCTATGGTGCTTTGAATAGGTGGATGGTCATTTACTTGAGTGCTAACTTGATAAATCCTGTTGAGCTAAGCCACATCATTTCAGTCGCCCAGCTATGGTGCTTTGAATAGATGGATGGCCATTTACTTGAGTGCCAACTTGACAAATCTTGTTGAGCCAATCGACTAGTTGTCGATGATACGAAAGAAACTACAAATCTTTTGGGAAGATGGTGCACAGCCGGGCACGAGGCGACCGGAGAAGCTGCTTGGAATCGAATGGAGGTGGTTATACTAAAGTCATCCCAAGAATGGGTCGTGTGTTGTGCCTAGCTTGATGTGCCACTTGTTGAGGCAGGCTTTGAGAGTTGTCGACCTCAACTGAAGCAATGTCGAGTGACCATGCTGATTTGGAGTTGTGTTGGAAGTAGATCGACGTAAGAAGACTGGTCATCGTTATATCAGGCCTGGCTAGGCCAAAAAGCGTTGGGCCCAAATGTTGCTTAAATGTGATAGATGCCTAGGGACGAGGTGATCGGGTCTCATCTCGATGCCTTATCGAGTAAAAGGTTTGGTTTCATAGGCTTGGACCTTCTTATGTGGACGGTTATAAAGTAGTTGGACTGACTTTGATTGGGTTAAACTGCATTTAATTGGCATGATAATTACTTACGAGAAAATGTGCAACGTTTTCCCCCAAATTCATATCCGCAGCGGGTGCGGACTTGTCAAATCATGAAAATACTGCCGACTGATGGCCTTACAAATCATTTAACGCACTTTCTGCATGGTTTCGTGTTATATGTTGTGATGGTTCAATTTTCCAGACGTGTCACATCTCTCACATGCATGAATTAACTTTATTCTGATCTCGTTTAGAGGTTGGGGTTCTTTTTGCTTTTGAATTCAAAGCACATGATTTAAAGCATAGGTATATAAATATTCCCTTCTCTTCTTCCATGTGATAGATTTAGGGGTATGCCTAGGAGCAATTATGTAATTGTTACATATATCTAACTCAAATAATCAATCTTGTTCGAAATAAAAGGTGTTTTCTTTCTATTATATACTTAATATATATATATATATATATATATATATATATATTAATTTAATTAAATGTGTATTTTATAAAAAAATCAATAAATGATATGTTTTGTGATAGTAGTTACAATGCAATGTAACCATGAGTAATTTATCACAATAAAATAAACATGCCAATTTAAATATTTCCAGTCAAGATGTATCGAGATTGGATATTGATGCATCTATTGAGACTAGAGTATATAATGCTCTCTAGATGTTGGACAGTGTATTACTCATGGCTGATGGAGGCACTAAGGGGTTATGTATTGGTAGTTATTAGATAATTATGGAGGGCTCACTCGATAGTTTTCTGTTGGTTAATATAATTAAGGTCAAACAGAAAATATCGATGTGACAAAATACATAGTTCTCTTGACTTAAAAATATTATTGATCTTCAATGTGGAAGCTTCATTTTAATTATAATTAAATCGTGGCACAGCATCCATCGAAAGACTATAGGTAGGTTGAGTGGAAGCTTTGGAGATGAAACATTATTAAAGAGAGGATTCATATCCTTGATTATATAAGATTACCACCACGATTAATTAAAGTCAAACCAAAGTCAAAGTCTCTAGCCATAGCATTTCGGTTAATAATATTGTTATTTAATGAACTAAGGACTTTGTACTTGAACTATAGAGTTGAACATGGATGATATTAGAGTTTTGACCATTACCGAATTCCATAAGTTCAAGTGGTGTAGTTTTGATAAAGAGAATTTGTGTAACTAATAGTCATAATCGGCTAACGCTTAATAAAGAAAAATTGTATGTTACTGAAATCGAGTAAGCGATAAATTAGGCCAAAATGTCACAATACCTGGTAAGTGACGTGTGAACGTTAAAATTCGAATTGTTCAATTTTAACCGCAGAGCAAATTTATACATAAAGAGTCACATAACTGAAACGATGTATACTCCTTTGACCATATGATTTAATTAATTTATAATTGTTATAGACTAATTAAATTAATCAATATTTATGAGATATTAATTATAAAAAAAGAATATTTGATATGTTAAACAATATTAATTCGTGCATTTATAATAGTTATAAATATATTAATCGATATACGATATCAATACGCATTTAAATTGGATTTAAATACAACAAATGTTATTCGGGCATGAAGTGGGTTTACAGCCCATACGGGGCACAGAGATTTCTTCCATGTTGAGATTAGGAAAGGGCGACCATAAGATAGCAATAGAGGTAGGCTTTGATATTTTAAAAGGTGGATAACGAGTAAGAGAAAACAGGGGATATTGATCCTACTTTATCTCTCTATCCTCTCCTTTATAAATAGATCATAACTCTCATTTTAAATGAACTTTTGTAGCCTCCATCCTTCTCCTTGCTAGCCAAAAATAACCCCCTCCTCTCCTCTAATTTTTCAAGCCCAAATCAAATAAATTAATAGTTATTCGATAGCCGGTGGTTAATAATTCGAAGCCTACACCTTCAGGATTGAAATAGGATTCAAAGAAGCTTGTATCTTTTTTTTAACATGCATTCAATAGGCCTTGCGAAGGTATGTCTCTGATTTAAAAATATAAATTAATATCATATGATGTTTAGATCGGTAGGTGACGAATCTAGTATATCGATGTTTTGTCACATATTGGATGGTTGAATATGTGTGTACGTATGTGTGTATGTGTTTATATATTAAAAAAATACTGCATGCTTGCTGGTATTCAAGCTCATGATCAAACAATAAAAAAAATTAATTAATTAATATTATAATTAATTAATTAATTATATCATAAAATAAATATTTTAAAATTTATGAAAAAATCTACATAATAATAATTCAGCGACAAGGAAAACTTTATTTTAATATATATTTTTATTTATTATATATTTAAATATTAATATAATTTTTTTAACTAGAAATTGATTAAATAATAAGCAATACAAATATAATATAATAAGAAATTAAGTATAAAATTTTATATAATAACATTATATAATTTTTAGATTTTGAAAATTATTTTTATAATTTTAATAATTATTTAAATCGATTTTAAAATTTATCTTATAATTGTTTATTTAAAATTAATTTCAAATTAATATAAAAAAATTCCTTATGCCGTGAGCTTCCAATATGTATGCACTAATTTATAAAATTTATTATATATATATATATATATATATTTGGATTAGTTTTTAAATTTATTTTAGAGTTTTTTATTTAAAATTATTTTATAAATAGTAAAAATATTAATTTTATTTCTGATGTTGTGAGCTTCCAATAAGCTTGCACTAATTGTGAGCTTCCATTGATAAAATTGGAAGTGTTTGTGCCAATTTTATATGGAGAGGTGGCATCCACAAAGTATCATATAAAACTTTATGCAAACTGAAAAATGAAGGAGGAGTTGGACTCAAAAACCTCAGGGATCTTAAAAAAGTTTATGCAGTTAAACTGGCTTGGAAAATTTTAATGGAAAGGGTCTTTGGGTTGAATAGTTGAGGAGAAGATATCTAAAAGATATTTTCTAGATTCGAAAGGAGGATATAAATGCATCAGGCACATGGAAGACAATTCTTAGGGCTAGAAGTGACATTCAGAACCTGGTATATAGAAAAATTGCAATTGGAAAGGGCACAAGTTTCTGGTTCGATCCTTAGTTGAATAATGAACATGTTATAAATGAATTGGGTTGGGACTGTTTTACTACTTATAGAGGAAGAGAGTTTATGTTGGATAAAATTATTTATGATAAATCATGGGTATTTCCTTCTAATTGTCCAGCAGTTCAGATTAGACAAGATATAATGAGTATTCCTCTCAGTTCTTCTACATTGGTTGACTCTTGGTTATGAAACCAAATAACAAAGATTTCACTCTAAAATCAGATTGGGGCCATCTCAGTGAAAGAGAAAATGAAATAAATGGCTTAAATAGTCTGGAATAGAGCCAGTACTCCTAAAATTGTCTCAAATAACTTATAAGGCTCTTATTCACAGGTATTCTACTATGGATAGACTAAGAAAATGGGGAATTGTACATAATTCGACATGTGTTCTATGTAATATGGAGAAAGAAAATCATAAACATCTTTTCTTTTCCTATGAATATACCAGAACCATTTGGGATAAACAAAAGCAAATTCTGAATTGTAACTTACAAGATGAATTTTTGAGCGAAATTGTGATTTACCTGACCAGACGCTGGAAAACCAAAAGCTTGAAAGGAAAAGTTGCTTCCATTTTGCTGACTACTTCTTTTTGGCATACGTGAAAAGAGAGGAATCGACGTATATTTCAAAACAACCACAAAAATGAGCATGCAGTCAGTGAGATGATCAGAAGAGATGTTCAAATCGTCATGAAAAGAGTAGGGAGAAAAGTTCTTATAGATTTATCAGCTATTGAGCAAGAGACATTGCAGAAGATGGGACTAAAAGTAGAAAATAATGAGATTCTCTTTGAGAGGACATGGAAACCACCGTGAAAAGCTTGAAGGAAGATGAAGCAGTTTCTTATTTCCTTTGTTTTGTGCTATTTGATGTACTCACGAAGTTTTCTGTACTTGATAGGTTTGTAATGGGTCGGGCGGATCTCATGTTTGGGCTTTTGCCTTATTAATAAAGCTTTTACCCATTTTCAAAAAAATTATGTATATAATTATATATATTTATGTATATAAACAAGTAGTGTATATTTATAAATAATTAAAATAAAATAATCACTATTACAATTTCGGTTTTGCAGTAGCAAATTTTTTTATTTTAATAATTATTAAATGATTTACAATTTAGTATAAATAAATATTTGTATAAATATATTTTAAATATTCTATATAAATTATTATAATTATTATATTCACATATATGTACATATATGATTAAATTTTACATATGCATAATTATATATGTATGTGTGTGTGTTATTTAATGCACATAGATATATTCATTTGGACATCACATGGAATGCTAAAGGGGTTAATGTCCATTGCGATGTAAATCACAACATTTATATATGGACATATTAAACCTTACACGGATTGATGTGTTACACACACATATATGTGTGTATGGTACACATATATTTATAATATAATAGTAACATAATGTTCAAATAAAACTGTATTTAAAATAATGATTTTATTTTAAAGAAAGTTAGAAATATTCTAAATGAATTAGACTTCATAGGCCTAATAAAGTCTAAACTAATAAAAAATTGTAATTCACTCATTTCTTCCACTGCGTGTTGACACAGTTCCAACACTGGTATCAGAGCCCAATAGCCTATACGGTCTAAATTAGTCATATTATGACTAACTAATTAAGCTTACAACCAAATTAGTAGGGTGTCTAAGAAAAGTGGTGTCTAGGTTAGAATGTTGGGTAATCAACTACCATGTCCCACTTGGCTATCGGCCTGATCCCAACAGTTATGTAAGCCCAAAAGAGTGTTCGTAATAGAAAATGCCTAATTTAAATTGAGCCTTGGGCTGATTTCAATTTTTTTAAAACTAAAATTAAAAGTTTTAAAGTTTAAAAGTTAAATTTGAAATATGAAAAATATTATAAATTTTATAATAAAGATTTTCACATTGTTTTGAACATTAAAATAAAATTTCAAATTTAAAAGTTAAATCTAAAATAAAACACATGGTATAAAAGTTATAATATAATTTTCTGAAACGTTATAAAACTAATTTAAAAAATATTTTTTATTAATAAGATTAATAAATTAACAACTTAATTAAATAAGTTAAGTAATTAAATATATATACATGTATAATATAGATAATGATATATTTTATGTTATCTTGAATTGTTTAAGAAAATATGAGTATAAATGTGTGTATAAAAGAATTGTTGAAACTAATAAAATTTAATTGAAATTATTTAATTAAATAAACTAAATTAAAAGTTAGTTAATAGATTAAAATACATACATATAAGATATATGTGTATTACTGTAAAGGTTATGGTATATATATTTATTCAATAGAATATGTTATAATTGAATATAATAACAATTAACTAAAGCATTAACTAATTAAATAAGATTTAGTTAGTACAATGTTATACATAAATATTATATAAGTTCAATGAAATATAAAAGTTATATAATAATTATACTTATATAATATAAATATATAAACTAAAGGTGGATGGTTAAAGAAGCCCTAAATCGACTTATGGAATAAATACATACATATAGTATGTATACGTGATTTTGATGTGTTTGACATTTAAACCACGATGGTATTTCATAAAAAAAACACATTATTCCATAAGTCAATATCACTCAATTAAATATATTAAAAATTATGATTCTTTAGTATAGATGTGTCATCTACCATTTATATATTGATAAATTACTTGCATATTCTCAGGTTGTTAAGCAAACTCAAGCTAGAGATGTAGTATTATTGATATATTAAATAGACAAAGTAAGATAATTATATGTATTTATTAAGCAAACTCAAGCTACATATACTATACTTAGGCCATCACAAAATGGTTGGCACAAGTGAATAATCTCTTTATATTTGTTAAGCAAACTCAAGGTCAAAATGAGATGAGGACAATGAACAATGGGTTAGGAGTTGTATATGATACAACCGATAAATGGTTATCCATTTTTTGTGGGGCTATAACTCGTTGAGCAAACTCAAGGTCAAAATCGCAAGACAGACGAGTCTAACACCCACTAGTGAAGTTGAAAGACCTCTATGTTTCATCTTAGGGTTTGGAGAAACATAAGAGACTAGTGGGAGCCTTATTAGTAAAATGAAATGGTAACATTCAACCTATCTAATATTGTAAAAACATCTGTTATATAAATTATAATAATCTACATTGATAAATTTGTGCACTTTAAATTAATTGATAAAGTTTTTATTAATTAAAATGTACAAATAAACTAAAGTAATATTGACAAATAGAAATATAAAATATAATTACCAACAAATATTTGCACATTGATCTATGCAAGCACTTGATTACAACCACTAAATACATTTGTAACTTGGTTACTTACGAGCTTACTTGTCCGAGACTGTGTATTGTCTTAAACGAGTTTCGAACACTAAAATTAATACAAGAATATGGATATCCGATCTATATACGATCATATATAAATGTTATATGGTGAATGGTCACAATTGATAATGTATGAAAACTCGATGAAATTAGGTCATTGAAATAAGCATGTAAACTGTATGATGAGATTGCGTATTCAATATGATTGATTGTAATAGTGATCTTGTTGTGTTAAATGTAACACTAGACCAAAGACTATAAGATAGATCTAAAAATTCGATTATTGAAATATTAATTTGATCAATTTACGTAAAGTGCAATTTATTTGATATCCTTAAAAGTTAAAGATGACCAATTGCACATTTATAAAGAGTTCATTACGATATTGTAGTAAAAGTTTCCTTTGAATGGTTTGACCATCTAAAATGGAAATCAGATGTATAAGAGTGGATGTAATCCAAGGCACGCGTAACGACCTGCAAATTTATCATTTTGATAAATTATATTTATTATTAAAATATTCAAATATAATATTTTTTAACATAAGTTATGATTTTTTGAACAACAAAATGAGAATAGTAAACTTATTTTGAGTATGCATTTACAAAAATATATACTTTGGAAAAATATCGATAAAATAACCAAAAATCGTTTTATCGATAAACAGCTCTATAATCAACAGAAGGCGCATGGGACTGGATACATACACTTATTTATTCATATATGCAAGAATATAAAATAAAATTGTTTATTTTATTTTTGGAAAAAATGTACTTATAACATCATCAATAATGTCATCATGTTTAATTATTAATTAATCAATTTAAATTGAGATTTATTGATTTAATAATTATTAAAATTATCCAAATAATTATTTTAAAATTATAATAATTCATTTTAATTAGTTATATAGTGAAAATAGATCATTTATAATAGTTGGGTAAAAGATATATACTTGATTTAAAAATATAAGAAAATTCATATTGCTTTATCGATATAACAATGCTTTTTGTAACAATTATTTAATATGGATTTTCATGGTTTTATTATTCAAATGAGATTATTTTAATTAATAAATAATGATGAGAAATTAGTTTTCAAATTTTGTTTACATTTGTATGTAATTTAATTTATAGGTGGAAATGTGAGTGGGAATCGGCTTTCCAATTTTCAATAGCTTAACGAACGAAAGTTGTTCGAAGTTGTTGCAACATTGTTTGTATGTCTTGTGCACATATATAACATGCACACGAACATCCTAACATATACATGTACCTATATATATATATAGACACACACACACACACATAACGCATATATATATATATATATACATACATATATATATATATATATATATATATATATATATGGTAAAAATATCAAGATATTTCAGAATACTTCATCCTTAAGCTATGCAAAGTCAATTAACATACCATGAAGTAAAGTGAAGTGGAGGCACATGGGGAAGGTGAAGTAACATGTGATGATGATAGGGAGGAGGTGGAAAGTTGAGATGTGATGGCTAAGGGAATAATATCATGATATTTTACAACTTTTTACCTATAAATAGAAGGCCTTGCCTTCGCAGCTCTACACATTCTTCCTCATCTCCTTCTTCTTTCCTAAGCTTTCAAATGACTTCTTTACATAATAAAGTTATGGCAAAATTTATATTCAACAGAAAATAAAATTATATACACATGTATACAAGGTTGAATCACCTCAAACACTAGCCAATCGCCTCCTCTACCCTTCTAGAACTCATGACCACCCTCCATCGCTACCCGAGCCTGAGCACCACCACTCCAAAGGTCAAGCCTGAGAGCATCAAAGAAGAAGGAGCAAGTTAGAGGAGCTCCGGAGCAAGGAACAGAGGAGAGAGTGCCGTCGAAGTGCCACCAATTAATTCCACTAAGCTAAGGGAAAAGTTTGAAGGAGTGGAACTAATAGTGAGTACTCAGGTTTAGATTTAATTATTTAAAACTTAAAATGATGGTATGCATATTTAATTAGTTAATTGATATATTTGGTTAAAAATTGGTTGATTTTATGGCTGGTTATATGGTTGATAACTTGGTTGAGATAAAGTATGGGAAGTCATTATAAGAAATAGTTAAGTGGTTAACCATGGTTAATTTATAAAAAGTAAACCCACATAAATATGTGTATGTAATTTATTGAGCCTTTTAGTGGTTTTGAAATATAAAAAGGTTGAAAATGAATATTATAATAACATAATATTATGAAATAGTTTAAAAGTGGATATAAGATTTAATATGGAACATATTAGTTGAAATGGTTTAAAATGGTTTATATATGTTTTATAAACATTAAAACTCAATTTAATAAAGCTTTGACAAGATATGGAATGGGAGTAAATAAGCACGTCTTGTAACGGTAGTTTGCGATTTCGCGCGGTAAAGTTTAAATCCACATATAGAATGGAATCGGAGTAGGAATTCTTTGGAATGAGAATTTTCTGAACTCTTAATCATAGTTCTCAAACAAAAGCACAGGATCAAGATTTTGTTAGTAGATTTTGAAATATAAGCAAAATAATTTTCTAAAATAGTTGCGGTTTGGTAGTTCGGAAACCTAAAAGGAAAATTCTTTGAAATGGATATTTTTAACTCTTTAAAAATATGGAATAATTTTTTTAAATATATTAAAATGTTTTAAAAGGGATTTGACTTATAAAAATGGACTTCTAGATGATATGAAAGTTGTTTTGGTCAAAGAAGCTTTAAAAACATACTCTGCAGCACTTTTCACAGCAGTTTTAGTAACTTTCGTAAACCATGGTTTTAACTTAATTATTCTTTCCCGAATCTTTTATAAACGTTTTCAAATAAATAAATAATGTTTTAAAGATAATTTGGAGGTTTCATAATTATTTTAAAATAGCTTAAATAAATGATTGGAAGAAAAGCTGCTATAAATAAGTGATTTAATCTTGGCTCTAAAAGCCGATGAGTAGACTGTATTTTTCTACACATGAGATTCTGATGTGAGATGCTTAAACTAAGGAGATGCTCATAAGCAACCAATGCCCTGGCTCACCTGGCCTTTTTTTTGAGTGAAGAATAGATAAGGTCGAAATGTTGGAAATGAGACGGTTATATAAAATACAAATTTACAAATTTAATTTCATATAGCTTGGATTGTATGGAAATAATCTTCTTATACTTGGTATTAAATTCCGAGGAGAGAACCCATACTATTTGTGCGAATTTAAAAGGTGATTTCACTTTATTCGACGGATGGTAATGGTTGAATACGGAAATTAACATTGAATAAATTGATATAATTTCTATAGATTATTTTTTACTCAATATTAATTGGTTTTGAATTTACCATCATAAAATAACATTTTTTTAACTCAATTAGGAGTTATTATTTGAAAATAAGAAATCTTTGGCTTAATGATTCCATATACTCTTGAGAAGATAAATGGAATAGTTGAAGAAGAAAAATATCTGAAAGACAATTGAATGAATGGAAAGATTAATTAATTGAATGATGTTTGATAATCACATATATACTTGACATCTTTTTATCGATGATTAGTTCGGAGAAGCCGGAGTCGGATTTGGGTGATTCCTATCTGAAAACTACTTCAAACAAATGTACACATTCAGAAGTGAAGACACGTTGAAGACAATGATTTTGAAGACGGAGTTCTTCATGATGAAGGGCTACTTGGCACTAACCCCGTGATTTCATATTGTATATGTAGTGGCAGTAGTGCTCTGTAATAAAAATCTTCGATGCAAAAACTACTCGCTACTAATCCTAGGGATGATTCCCAACAGGATGTAATAGGAGAGTACCTCCGGTTTGTCCTATTCTAGGACACTTGTATGGATGAGTGTCTGACATTGCATTTTTAAAACCATGTAAAGTGGTCTCTACAAACATACATCTATTTGGTGGTATAGGAGGTAACTCTCTTATACTTAACACCGTTCTCTGAGATGTACGGGCTCGGAGATTGTACATTCGTGGAAATCAATAGTGTGTTGTTAGAAACGGCAATGTGGAATTCAAAGTGGAACTTGTTATGAAGAAACAAAAGCGTGGCTTTATCGAAATTGAGCGTAGCCTCATGAGCCTCACATCCCAATGATCGTATGGGTAATTATATGGTTTGCAGGACATATATTTTGGCTATCGGTTTTATGAGTATGAAGAAATCCAGTGGAATCTAGATCCTCAATGCATCTATTGCCTTATGGACAAATACAGCGGAGTCTAAGTCCTTGGATGCGTAGCCATTGGGTATGTTGATCCATCGGAGTGGACAATTGTATAGCGGCGTTTGAGTCCTTGGATGAGTGGCCATTGAATACTGTAGTTGTTACACTAAAGGTTCACATCGAAAGAAAAGACCACTAGTTCCCTATCATGTAGGAAATCCAATTCCTATACGAGCTTTACGGTTTTGGTTGTATTCCCAAAATAGCTGTAATGATTTGCAAACATTTCAGCTACCCCTTTGACATCAAATACATTGTTTGACATTATCCAGGTATTGATATCTACTTGTGCATATATTTATTTGAAAAGTGTTTTCAAACCAATGTCATTAATGATAATATATATAAAAATTGGTATAAAGTATTCTGGTTATCGAAGGGTAAAAATCCGTCTGTGTTTATATGCAGTGTGGTCTTCAGGATACCCTTCTTTTTAAAGGTTTTGATTGGCATCAATCTAATCTATAACACCGTCATGTATAATTGTAATTCGTGTTTCTCACACTGGTTTGCCAAGCCTGATCCAGGTATTTTCAATACTCGGGTCAGATCCAAGTAGTTTCAGGATTAGCTGAAGATGCTTGAAGTTTCCAGAGGAGAGTTGTAGATCTTCATTAACGTATGGACATAGTTTACTTTTCCGTTGTGTTTGTTGCTTTTCAATAATTGTAAGGACAAAGATTTATAACTGTTCAGGCTGAATATAGGTTAGACTCTAATATATGTATTTAAAATTTCTACTATAAAAGATTTTGTGACTAATAATATATGTTATTCGATTCGTGTGAGATTATGTTCTGCCTTTATTTCTTTCTAACCCTTAATAATCGGTTTTTCCGACACTCTAATGCTCGACACACAATACATTGGATGTATAAGTATCGATTTTCGAGGGTCAAAAATACCGATTGTTATATTTAGTACCATGGCTTAGGTTGAGTGTACGCCTAAGCTTTGGTTGGGTAAAACTAATTAGAGATAGGGTTTGTAATACCCTAGATTGAGTGACTCGTTAGGGATAGGGTTAGTAACACCCTAGAATAAGTTTGAGAGTATATATATGAGCACGAATTTCTTATTGGATATAAAGATGTTTTATGGTGATTAATCTATTGAGTGGTTTATGAATTCTGGTCGATACATGAAGAGCTCCACGTAATCGATTGGGATTCCTAAATACTTAAACAAGGCATATCGACACGTTGTTTTAAAAGGATTATATTTTATATACAAAAATAATATATATAATATTGGAAATTATGATTCACTTTTGAAAGTTCAATGAATAAGGTCTTGATTTATTTTGTGATAATTAGACTAATCTTCTAAGTATCGATCATATGTTGGCTTGGGAAAACGATATCGTACACTTAGTAAATTATTCTCCTTATCACTGGAGGATCCATGAAAGTTCAAATCCGAACAAGTTGAAACAATTATTTGGATAAAAAGTTTTCTTTATAAATTAATGGTATAAAATTTCTAATGATATCTTGGTATATCACTTAGGGGCGGGATAACTTTTTATGTGCCAGGTGATGTGTATTAGGAGAACCCAAAGCAGGCACGAAGAATGCCTGCACAAAAAGAAGCAAAAGAAAAGGCAAGCCTAGGACTATATGCTAGCATCTATTGCTTTAGATGTTTGAAAGGACATTTTGCACTCCTGTGTATGAACATGATAAAAAGGAAGAAAGAAAAACCTATTCGAAATGATATAGTTTGTTTCAAGTGTAAAGGGAAAGGGCATTTTATACATAAGTGCCTTAAAACAAAGAAGAAACCCAAAATCCCAACAGAAAAAGAAAAGAGTTGTTATCGCTGCAAAGAATGAGGACATATAGTCAAAGATTTCCTTTTAAGGAAAGGAGAAAAGCCAACTAAGGTACATGCCATTTAGATAGAACTCCCTATGGTTGCTACTATAATTAGTAGGAGTACATGGTTTTGCAGTTCATGTGATGAATGAGGACATTTCTTGATGGACTGTCCAAAGAAAAACATAGGGAGATTGACTTAGGTACCAAGGATAAAGCACCGTCTACCTCAGAATGGGTCCAAGAATAGCGTGTGTAGCAATCTTAGTATCTATACAATGATTTTGTAATCTTTATATTTATCCTTTAAGTCTATGATAAAGGCTATAGTTGGGAATATAAATATGCTGTTAATTAATAAATCTCCTTTTGGATTATTCCCTCTGTACATTTCTTGTATCTTATATCTAATCAATTTAATAAGATATTTATAAATAAAAGTTTGAAGGAATTTTATAAAGAAATATCTTTATAAAAAGTATTTAAATCAAGAAATTCATTTAAGAATATATTTTTCTAAAAGTATATTTTATAAAATAAATCGCAAAAACAAAAGGATTTTTGTAAGAGATGGATTTGAAATAAATATTTTATAAAAAAAGGGTTTTGAGAATTCATATCTTAATGTTTTAAAAGGGTTTAAAATGATAAAGGGAAAGTTATGAAATAATTTTGGAAATTAAAATGGGGTTTATTAACAAAGAAATTTCAAAAGAAGTTTGAAATAAAATTATAATAGCATTATTCTAATTAAAGGATAAATAATTTTCTTTTGAAAAGGTGATAAAAATATTTTAGGGCAAATATTTTGAAATAATTATCAAAGTGTTAAATAAAAGATGAAATTTTATATACGTTTTCATAAAGATTTTTGAATATTAATAAGTATGTATGTTATAAGTAGATCATTTCATCGCACTATTCTGGTCTAATATTCGAGTGCAAACTTTAAGATGTTTACAACAGTCCAAAAAAGGATTTATCACTCAATTCTTGACGACGAACATTGTGAGGGCTTGCGGTTGGATACTTGAGTTTTCTATCATAGTTGAGAGCTATGCAAGGAAAACTAAAATTCTAAATGGATAGCCTGATCGAAGTCCGCATTAGAGGATCGAGGGATCAATACTAATTCAAAGTAAAGTTATGGATTGGAATAGTAGATCGAATCAAATATTGCATACGGATGATCTATGTACAACGTATGGGTGTAAGTTTAAATATAAATATTTTAGGCAAACACTTTTAGGTTTTGCGTTGTAATTTTGAGGTTTCTTTTAAGGGAGAAAGTATGGTACAACCCACCTCTCATCTACCCTAAACAACATAAGCGTATCCCAAGGGAAATGCTTCCGGTAAAGATCTTTTCTTTTAACTATTGACCACTTACATACCCTAAACAACATAAGGGAAATGCTGTCGGTACAGATCTTTTCTTTTAACTGTTGAACACTTATCTACCCTAAACAACATAAGAGAAATGCTGTCGGTACAGATCTTTTCTTTTAACTATTGACCACTTATCTACCTAAACAACATAAGGGAAATGCTGTCGGTGTGGATCTTTTCTTTTAACTATTGACCGCTTATCTACCCTAAACAGCATAACGGAAATGTCGCCGGTATGGATCTTTTCTTTTAACTATTGACCACTTATCGACCCTTAATAGCATAAGGTAAATGTTGCCGGTACAGATCTTTTCTTTTTACCACTGAAGCACGGAAGGACCAGATGGAGCCAAAGATTGAAAAAATCATGTACAAAGCTATCTAGAACGAACAAAATGTTCGTTCGCTCACCACGTAGTGTGGGTCGAACGCACAGTTGACCTTCCCCTTCCTAGGACGATCGGCCGGTTGACCTAGGAGTTGGTTAGGTCGAGCCCCTAGTCGACGTAGCCTTATATTATTATTATTATTTTTATTTTTATTTTTTTTATTATTATTATTTCCTTGTTTATTTCGTTTCTCCTCCGTACTAGCTCGGATTCTGACGTTCTATATATGGAAATTGACCACAAAATTACCACGAACACAATGGAACAACTCCATTGAATCAATTTTGATAATTTCACAAAGTTATTTTATCATTTCATTAATTAACGAATTAATTATTATGGGTTAAATTTTGGGTTGTTACAGATATATTCAATTCTATTATTAAATCTACTTTAAATCTTAAATATATATTAAAAAAAGTTATGAGTAACATCTTAAAATTTATATTTTCAAACATAACTTATAAATTTAAAATTTCCAAACATATAATTTATAATTTTAAAATTTTCACAGATATTAAAATAAAGTCTATATATTATATTTTAAAATCGGTATTTAGTAAAACCCATATATTTCCTTTCAAAACTTTGGAAATCATTTTCAAAAATAGACCAACGGTGTCCATATATAATTTTCTATCCTATGTTCAAGTGATACGGATAATTATCATTTCAATCCGTAATTATTTAAATTTATGGGTATATTTCATTTCAGCCCGCAATTCCAAAATTTCAAAATCAATAAAGACCGCTTAGGTTTATCATTTCAACCCATAATGATTTTCCCTCATCTATGATATCATTCGGGTATGTATCATTTCAACCCATAGGGATTTTCTAAACTAACAGGAAACTTGCAGTGTGAAAATAATGGAATAATAATAAAGACAACATACATATTAATTACAAGCATATATAATGATCAATAATTAAATTTTAATATGTATACTAATAGGTTATGGTGTCATATGTCAATTAACATATGATAACAATTTTAGATGATAACATATCATATTCAACAATTAAATACCAACAATTCAAATTTAACAGCATATTTCAATCATCATTTCATATGAAGTAAATTTACTCAACATAAGAATGTTAATCATGAGTGATTGCTCAGCTTTTGAGTCTAGAGAAACATGAGAACAAGATGAAAACGGACACGGATAAGCACAGATAATTGATGAAGCTAGAATACTGCTGCTGAAATGCGGATTCGGACAGCGACAAACTAGAAAAACCGCTGTGACAAATTAGGTAGTGGGAAAACAAATCGATATGAACATAAATTCCGAAATCAATATGTACACACACACATACATACAATATATACCTTTTCTCCAAAATTAAAATTAAAGGAGAAGAACCAAGCTGTCAGGTGGAGCCAAATATCAAATATTATATGCATATGCAATATATGTGTAATCAAATATCAAATATATATATATATATATATATGCAAATATATATATATACACACACACATCTCTTATAATATATATAAATAATATTTAATACTCAAGCTTATAAAACTATTAATAACAAAAAAATATAAAACAAAGAAATCAAATAAAAAGGATAGTGCAGCTGGCTAACAGTGGGAAAGGCAGGCGAAGGTTGTGCTCGATTGTGAAAGGGAAGGACAAGGAGAAGGGACCGGTTGGAGAAGAGAGATAGGGTGATGCGCGGCACAGCAGTGGGTTTGGCTTGCATGGAAGTGGAGTTATGGAGCATGGCTATTAAGGAAGTGTGGGGTTGCATCCAACTTGTTTGGAGGGTGTTGGAGCTTTGGTTCAGGCCAAGAGATCTCTGGCGAGAAGGTGGCGGTTTAACTGGCAATGGGCGAAGGGCATGGGTTCAGGGAGTTGGTGGTTGTGTGGCGAACTACCAGGGAAAGAGGTGGATGGACTGGTGGTTGATCAGCAACCATGAAGAGTGCGGCACTAGTGGTTGGAGATGTTAGTGTTAGGCTGTCGGAGCGAGCTGTGCTTGGTGTGGTTGGATGAAAGGTTGCAGGGTAGAGGGTGATGAAGGTTATTGTGGTGAAGAGTTAGGTTACGAGGGTCATTTGCATGCTATAGGTTGGTGGGGTCGCACGGAAGAAAAGTGAGGGTGGCGGAGAAAGGATGGTGCGGCGGTGGTGAGTTTATGTGGCTGTTCAGTGGGTTACAAATTGGAATGGGCCGGTGACGTGCAAAGCTTCAGGTGGAAGAGAAAAAAATAAACAAGCAAAGATGAAAGAAAACTTTATATAATATATATTTTTATTTAAAAAGCAATGGTCAGAACTAACGAAATAGAAGGCAGAGGAAACAAAACGAACCACTGTAAAAATAAATTGAAACTAGGGGAATAGTGAAAGTCAAAACTAAATTTCTAGAAATATTTATGGCACATGCCTGTTTGTTTTCTCACGGGGACAAATAAAAAGACATATGGAGACAAAAAGGCCAAAATGGAAACCGATACGGCTAATTGTTTTGTAGTTTTCACCATGCACCGAACACCGAAATGCATAAATGAATATACTATGGAGATCGGCACGATGAGACGAACAAAATGGTACATGAATATTAGAGATACAACCATCCTATCAAAACTCAATATTTGTTGACAAACTGCTGCTAATTCGCCGTAAATAAGATAAATGAGGCTATAGCAGGTCAAATTTTTGCGAAAAAAATTATAACATCTCACTTAGAAAATGATTTACACTTTTATTATGTAAAAATATTCAAGTTTCAAATATATTTTAATTTCATCAAATCAACATATTTTAAATTTTAAATTGAAATTTCACAACTAGACAAACTTACATATTTTCTGATGAAAATCTGATGCTTTCTACGTTTAAATAAACGTATTTCAAATATCAAAGTTTCATTTCTAAAATTTAATTGTAAAATTATCATGAAAATATAGTTAATTACATTATTTAAATCTATAAAATTTTCGAGTCATTACGCTCTCCCGTACTCAAAACTTTTCATCTCCGAAAAGGAATGAGATAGAAGAATAGAAGCAAATAGAAAGAAATATAGATTCTTACCAGATACAATAATAAATTCAAAACCATATAAATTTATTTATTTTATTTCATTCATATAGTATATTTCTTTTAATGTCAATATCACTTAAATAACCCTTCAATAAATTATTTGAGTTTAATAATAACATCCCATATTTTCATTATAACTTAAGTTCATTTTTATTTACTTAAATAACATTCTCTTTTTATTATTCAATTTATTTCATTTATCATATTTTGCAACATAGATTAAGTGTATAAGCATTTATTATAACCACTCAAAATTTTATTTGCAAATTCCCTTAACAAAATTTCATTTTTGGGCATCTCATATTGTATATTATTCAATCACATGTTCTCATTACATTCAACCTTTTACCCAAGTAAGTTTTATTGATGTAACTGAGTGTAATTGAGCTTTATTCAAATTTGTCTTTTATTTACAACATTTCTGTTAAGAAAAATTTAGTTTGAACATTTTATTACTTAAATTTTCTTTTGTATAATCTTCAATTACATATTTACATTAACAATTTAACTTTTTGAATATTTTAAGTTAGTTATATATGTTCTAGAATGCAATTGAGTGTTCTACAATTTAATTTTATCCCAGTTCAAATGTTTTAAGTTGTTTCAATTCCATTTCTCATTTAGACACTCCAATTATTCAAAAAAATTGCTTCATTTCAATAATTGAAAACCATCACTTAACATAAAAATTAAAAGTTAAATTTTTGGTTTCGCTTTAAGCCATTTTGAAATAAATATATATATATACATATATATAATTTATACATCAAATCATACTCAAGAAATTCAAATCGAATCCATTTTCCAAACAAAATATAGTAAAGCTACAAAATGGTCTCCCTACTTCGAGACTCGAAAATGAATGTCGATGATGCTGTAGTCATCACTGAAATTATTTTCTAGCGACATATGAGGAGAGTACTGACTCACTTCTTTTGAAAATTTTTGGAAAATAATTTACATTCGAAAATACCTTTAAATAATATATTTCATCAAAACCTTGAAAACCAAATTTGAAAAGCACCGACAATTAAATTCCCAAATCTTTAATTTAAATTTATTTCAATTTCAAGTCAAATTTATAAACCTTGTTTTAAAAGGAAATTCCTTATAACATATAACAATATTAAATGGTTTAGGAATGTTGAAAAAATAAAAATGATAACCTAGTGTTATCATTTCTAACAACCAATTCATTTAACTATCCAATTCTAGAAAATAATACTTTTATATATATATAATATAATCATACGTAAAATCATTTCATTCACCAATTTCGAAAATAATATTGTGTCAGCTTGCTCTATTCAAGTGTTTTGGAATTCCTATCGATAACGTTGGCCATACGAGTCGATCAAAATCAAAATTCAAACTTAACAACTCAAACAACACAATACAAAATATTTTTATATTAATTACAAATACGCTCCCTTATAGAATGATCCAAGAATGGATTTAGCAGAAGGATAGAGATTCAAATTTAGAGGAACCTTAATCAAAGAGAATTATAACTAAGAAGATAGGCTCGAAAGTAAGATAAGATAATTAAATTACAAAAGAGGAAAGATGGATAGACTTACATTAATCGTGGAGACCTTAAACGTGTCAATCGAGACTTAGAAAAGACGAGAATATCATCAACGAAAAACCAGGACAGATTTGTTGAGAACAATGAGGAAAACACGATTCATGAGATCGATGGAGAAGTCAGAAGCATTGGTTAATCTAAAGGGCGTGATTAACCATTCATAGAAACCATTCGTCTAGGACGAAGGACAACAGGTCAAGCTCCAAGAATAAGATTGATGCAGAATTTAGTTTCCCTCTTGGGAGGTAGAGAAGTGACTTCACTAAAACATCAGGATAATCCCTGACTATCGGTGTGGAATCTTGATCATAAGGCTGAGAATCAAGTCAAAAGATAACACTGCCTGCATAATAATCCTGAGGCAATTGACATTCGATCACATAAGAATTACCCTAGTCGCCTACTAAAGAAAAGGTTTGGGCTTTGCAAGAAATAACAGCATCAAAACAGAGGTCATAGAAATCTCTGGTGAATCGACGCCTACTGTAAAGGAGTTTCACCCCATTACAAATCATACTTAGGTTGGCGGAACTGTCGATGGGATTAGTCACACATAAGGATGAAGTTGCCAATTGAGATTACAAGATGTGCTCAAATTTATTACAGAGGTCAACAAAAATGAAGCTATGGGATGCTCCAGTATGAAAAGGAACACGAACAGGAAAAACAAGAATGGATTTTAAACAAAGGGATTGTTCCAAAATTCAAAAGAAATCATAATACAGGAGAATCCTAACAAAGAATTTCAAGCTCGAACGAAGATGATTTTGTAATTAATTTTACTCATTCTAGGGTATTACTACTCTATCTCTACTGAGATTTTACTCCATATGCAATGTTTTGCCCAAACCAGAGCTCTGATACCAATTGTAACGACCAGCTATTTCAAACCATTCAAATCAGTAATCATCCACTCATGTCAAACTTGAATTACTAAAAGCAATAGATTTTTAATTTATATTTGGTAAAACTTAGCATATATAGCAAACAAATCAATCATGGAATCGCAAACACAGAGAAATACAACAATAAGCAGTGGAATAGATAAATAGTAGTTCATGAAGCTACTACAACAATATAGTATAATATTCATGAAGCTACTACAACAATATAGTTAATATAAGATACAAATAAAAAGTAGTCTCAAATACAAAAGCAACTAACAAGTCTGAACATAAAACTGGAAATAATTGAAATGACTAAAAACTGAATAGATAATAGATAGTTCTCCAAGCAAAGCTCCAAACTGCAAAGGAGAGTCTCAAATGTTGTGATCCTCAGTCTGACCCGAGCATAAAGCAAAAAACAAAACACTCGAGTTAGGATTAACATTCTTATTCAAGTAAATCAAACTCAAGTGAAATGTCAAGTGAAATGCAATATAACTTAAAGGATATTTGGAATTCCCATTCTTTAAGGATCTGTGGACTATCTACATACATAGTACAATACGCTACATAGATGATGTCCACAGTAAAGTAAAATATTACAATAGCGTTAAGGCGTTACATATATCTCCCTTAACACAATTTTATACATTCCAGTAGTCTATACAGTATTTTAATTCCTCCATAAACTGAAGGGCTACCAGAGGGCACTTCATAGGTATGGTACAAACCAAACTCGTAGAAGACGCGATAAGACATGCGACAAGGCACGCGAGGCAATGCCTAGGATCGGCTTCTACCGTTTTGCAGAACCGGGCTGGTGGTAACGCATAGCAGTTATTACCGTCCACCTTAAGACACAATCCCAAATCAAAGGTGCACCCAATCAAATCAAAAAGTAATAAAATGGTATTGAAGAAGCATGCTCGATCGTAGGTGCGACCTCACTTGGCCCAGATTTAGCTCATGTTTTAGTCACATCAAGTTAGCTTGCGGGACTCGGGGCTGCGTTAAAACCTCATACAGAATCATTCGCCAAACCATCTTACTTCGTTCTAGATTCTCCACCATGTGCACAGTTGTTAAATGGTTTTCGGTATTGGCAGAAAGTATGACAATATCTGATCCCTGTCTCTTTAACAACCAAACGCTTATTTCAGACCGTGGTATTTTATAAAATCACTTTATAATCAATTCAAACAGTTCATACTTCATATCTAAATATCATATTCATTTCAAAATCATATTCACTTTCGAAATCATATTCACTTTCGAAATCATATTTATTTCAAAAATCATAACCACAAAATGGGTTAAACCATCATATTAAAGTAAACGCATTTAAACCCATTAAATCTAAATCATAACAGTTCCAACTTAACAGTTTTAATATTGAAAGTAGTTTATATATTAGAATGGTTATTAAAAATAGTTTATTTTAAAATAGGTTATAGATTATGTAGCAACTCGAAATTTTTGATCCCGAAAATCCCAGATAGTTATGAAAAAGAAGAAAGAGATAGAAGAAGAAGATTAGAAACATCAACATCTCACATTCGCAGCGGATAAAATATAATAACAAATAATAACAATTTACCAAAGGAATACTACATTTGTCGATTACATTTTAATACAGAGTTACTCATATAAACAGACACTGAAGATACACAATCATCATGTCTCAAATATACAATAATATAGTACAGCGGAAATACTCAGTACGTTCTTGCCATCCAACTCGTCTCCAGAGCTCCAGAACGTACCTACCTGAAAACCTGTAATACTCGGTCTGACCCGAGCATTACAACAAAGTAATACCCGGGTCAGGCTGGAAACCAGCGTGAGTGAACCCATCTAACATGAATTACAAAAGCATTCAACTAATATATAACCTGGATAACTTGTATCAAATTACGAATTCACCAATTTTTATAGTCATCATTTATTTCACTCATCAATTTCTAAGTACCGAATCTTAGATTAAATGCTCCAATTCACTTCAATCATTCCATTCCAGCTTATTGATTTCACAAATCAATCTATAAAGGATCGAAGTGGTCTCGGGTATTTACTAATACCCGACTCCGGTCTCTTCGAATCCAATGCCATCTTAACCTAAGTTATTCAAGTGAAATAAGATTCAATTTTAAATAGAACGTCACTTATATACACAATTTATCATCGATAAATAACTATATTATTACTGTCCATCTAATCAAATCATATCTCAAACATTTCATATCAGAGATAATAACCAATTCAAGGCATTTACAACATTCAATCGTCTATAAGCAAGATTGATCAGTTCAAAATTAATTTAATTAATCTCTAATTAAATTACTGACCTTAATCACTTAAATTACCTTTGCTTAACATTAATTAATTTCAATCAATTAATAAATCATGTCTCAATTATCCCTCTTAATTAATCACCCTGGATTAATTATCATTTCATTATATTAATTGATAGCCTTTAGTTAATTATACAAATTAATTAACCTTCACCCGTTTAATATTAATTACATTAGTAAGCAATCCTTAATTACCTTCCATCTAGTAATCTACCTTTTACTACCCTCATCACGTAATTAACCCATTGGTTAATTAATTTAACCTTTGAAATCTGGGAAAACTTTAACTAGTTTGTTAAATAAAATTAAACAAATTCCCTATTTGAAAACTTAATTATTTCCAACATCTCATTACAATTTGGTATTTCAAAATGTTTTTATATGTGAAACATGATATAATTCATTCTTCAAACGTAATTAAAGTTATTTACCCTTATTTAATTAATTAAATCTTGATCAAAACTTTCGCTGAACTGTTTCATGGAAGTTCTTCCTTACATAGTAAAAATCCTGATTACCATTATATTATTAAAACTTAACAACGTTACATTCCAGCAAAACAAAGAAAACCCCAAGAAAAATGCTGAAAATCTCGGGCCACATCAGCTAGATACTCGAGTCTTCCTGACTTCGAGTCGAACCCGATAAAACTCAAGAAACCCCGACCAAACTCTTCTTTCCCAAACCCAAAACTCTAGTTGCACACGTCGTCCACCGTGCACGTGCACGTCGCTCTGGCCAGCTCCGACCTTTTGGCGAGCCTACCCACCTATCGTCGATCACCACGACAACCTCTCCAGATTCCAGATCTGGTGGAAACGAGGTGAACACGAAAACGAGCTGTTCAAGGAAAACTAAGGAAAACACCGATCGACCAAACTCCTTGCCGCCGACGAACCATGCCATGAGCAACCCCGCCGATCACCCTTAACCATGCCACGAACTCCAGCTCCTCTTTCCCATAATGCACACCATCCCGATCCACCGTCCTCATCGTTCCAGCCTCACAAACGTCAATGACCACACTCCTCTCCAAAACCCTTCGTCCTCCCTTACCGATCGCCATGGCCAATGGAAAAAATCCAATCCCATTTTTCTCGAAGGCGTCTACCCTTCAACAAGCTACGACCACAACCCCGATGTTAATCGTCGCGCCAATCGCCGGAAAATGGCAATAGACCCAAATCCGATTAAACTCAAATACCTCCCCCAGATCCAAACTAAAAATCCCAATTCCTATACCTAAATTCATGATTTCTTACCACGAATCTACCCATGCAATAAAATCATTGAATTGTTTCCATAAAATTTTAACCAAAATTCGATTTCTACTGTGTTTCCTCGTCTCTAAAATAACTACTGAATTCTGCGTCTTGAAAACATTTTTAGAATTTCTAACGTGTTGTTATCTACAGCTTCCATTTAGAGATCCAGGCTTGAACTGATTGTATCTTGAGATATAGAAGTTTAAAAGAAATTTCAAGAACTTTTAAACAACAGCGAACCAAAAATTTAACATATATACAGGCATGTTCATAGTTTCAACCATCAATTCCCGCCATATTCAAGCTAAATTATCCATGCAATTCAAAGCTATCACTCAAAGTCACATATTATTTAAGCTTCATCTTCAAATTTTAAACTGTTATTAAAAGCGTATACTCACAGACTATAGGAAAAGGTCTTGATTTTAAAGGTTTACGCACCTTCATCCATTGAACAGAGTATTTCACTTGAATCAAATTTTAAATAAAACATTACACACATACAAACAAATTGTATTCAGGGATTAAAGACTAAAAATCACTTGAGTGAAAGATTTTGAATTTTAAGATCAGGTTTTCAACCCTGAAATGTTTAAACAGAGACATGTAAGCTTGTTCCAGACCTGTACACAAGTTCTAACACACACACACACACACACACACACACACACACATATATATATATATATCAATCACTTCTTAACTTCATGCACAACACTATTTATATCATACTTTCAAGGATCCACCACAAACCAATTCAAATTACTTCAGATTTTATGAGTTTACTCACCTTATCTCCTGGAACAGAGAACACTGGACTGTGTTTTGAAATCTGAAAAAACTCTTTTAATTTTTGATCTGAGTTGATGCATTGCTCTTGTATTCACAACAGAATTGAAGTTGCTGGAATTTGAATCCCTGAAAAATCTTCTCTGCCTTGATTGAATTTGTTTGAGTTTGTAAAGTAAAGATGTTTATTTTGTTTTATTTTCTCAGGCTTACTTCTAAGTTCTGAACGAACCAGTTAAAATAAGATGATGCATATATATATATATATATATATATATATAGGAATGGCTTTAAACAATAATATGAGCTTTTGGTACAAGCTTCAGCATGTTTTGATCAAATTAGATTTTTATATGGAGGCTGAGTTGATTTTCTGCAATTCGAATTGACAAAAGGTTGTGTTAATTAAAAGCATATGTCTTCAAATATGTTTAGACCTAATTATGATTGCTGATATTTATATTTTATTTTGTTTATTTGTACCAAGATATTTTGTGTATTATGAATAGTTTGTCTTCTTTTGCATTGTACAAATGTATATACAGCAACATATGTTTCCTAAACTTATCTTATATGTTCATGTAAAATTATTATAGTCATTGTTTACATAACTACTTAGTTTTGTTTCTATTTGTAATTTAACTTTCAAATATTTGATTCATAACATTATATTTGTATTTATATTTATATTTATATTTATATTTATATCTTATATTGATATGATTGCTTAATTTAAACATTATTATGAAAGACTACATATATATATTGTATCAAATAATAATAATATAGAACCTTTAATTTAATTGAATAAGACAGATTCTATTTTAAACATTCTTGAAAGAATCTATTTTAATTTTTCAAATCAAAATTTTCTTCACAAAACATATACATACATACATACATATATATATATATATATATATATATATAACTGATAAATGTCCAAAGACCTTATCAGTTTATAAAATGAAAAAGCTTGTATTTTATTTAATTAGATTAAATACTTATTAAAATAATATTTCCAAAATCTGGGTCTTCACATTCCTCCCCCCTTTGAATCTTTTCGTCCTCGAAAAGGAACGAAGCCAGATTTATTAAAATGCTTAAAATCATACAAATTTTCTTTGATCATTTTCAAACTACTTTAAAAATCTATATAATGTTGCTAAAATAGGTTTTATAAAAATACTTTTATAACTTGATGTTTTGACAAGTCCATCCTTGCTCTCACAGAAATTCGGTCATACGTTGATCAGGTGTACGACTGAAAATCTATAAGTGCTTGGCAGACCCGTTCAACACCCAGTGAAAATACTTTGAAAATATAGAAAACAATTTTTAAATCAAGGAAATATCTGTAGTGAGAATGCTCTGGAAATCATCACCCCCATCCATGGTCGCAGTTACATCCTGGGTTACGTTGCCATCGCAGCAAAAGTCCATGTAACTGTAGGCACTCCGCGCCTCTTGATTACACCATGGAACCCACAACAGATCGCAGTTACATTCCAGGGTTACGTTGTCATCACAGCAAAAGTCCATGTAACTGTTGGCTCTAAGCGGCACACACGATTTTCCCTGTCAAAATAAAACTTCTCCACTCCTACATAGGTCGCAATCTACCGATGTAAAATCAAACGCAGACTGTTGGCTCTCAACGACACACATGACTTTCGCTATGTTACCATAGGTCGTAGTCTATCGATATAAAATCAAACGTAGACCGCTGGCTCTCAGTGGCACACACGATCTTTCGCTATGTTACCATAGGTCGCAGTCTACAGATATAAAATCCAACGTAGACCGTTGGCTCTCAGCGGCACACATGACTTTCGCTATGGTACTCACTACTCATAATCCTCAGGAACTAGTTTTTTCCGGACTCCTCACAGGATTAACTTTAGAACCCCCCCTTGGGGCTCAAGGTAGCACCACCCGGTGGCACTCCTGAGAAGTTCATTTTAAGGGAGCGCCTTTTTCCCCAGAGCCATCATCAAAACACTTCATACTATGCACATATAGTATCTTTCAAATCATACACCTAGTATGATCTCATGCAAGGCTCCTTTACACAAAATCGCTATCCCAAAATCGATAATTCTCAAACTAGGCTTTCCAAATTTCAATATTGATTTTATCCAAAAATCAAAAGCCTTTCCAAATTCAAAGGTTCCCAAACCTTTTTCCAAAATCCTCATAAGATCCTTTATATATATATATATATATATATTCAGATATATAAAATTTTTAAAACTTTGGATCATTTCAAACTTGTATAAAATTCCTTTTATACTTCAAACACTTTCAAAATCCTTTCCTTCTGGCAATAGATTCAACAAGGGGAGTTTCATCTTATATATATCAAAGATATATAACTTTGTTTATTCAAAATGAAATATTCCAATTTTGATTACTCTTTTAAATATCATTTTCATTCAAATCTGTATGATGTACACATATCATCCGTACGCTATACCAATCTGATCGCTCACTCGATCACACAATTTCACTTCCGAACTAGTATCGTCCACCCGACTTCCTAGTGCGGACACAAATCTGGTTTCTTGATCAGAAACCGTCATTCTCCTTGCATAGCTATAACTATGATAGAGAACATCCAGAACCAATCGACAATCCATATCCAGGTTCGCCATCGAAAACCGAGTGAAAAATCCCAACTCGGATCGATATAACTATCTCGAAATTCTGTGCTCGAATCTGGATCAAATCACTATGCGAATAGAATAATATACGTACATCCTACGTATTTAACTTCATTGATTATTAGCCAAATCAATTTCTCTTTCTATTTACATTTCCTTTAGATTCTATCCACTTACTCACATTAGCTTTAATTCCCATTTGGATTATTCCTTCAATCCTTATCTCAGGTGGGTATTTAATCAATAACAGTTTGAGCTCCGACCAGTTTATATTTAGAAAATAGCTTGAAAATTTTAAAAATAGATAAGTAGTTGAAAAATAATTATTAGTTTGCAAAATAGCTGTAAAATAGTTAACTAATTGTAAAATAGTTGGAAAATAGTTAAATAATTATAGAAATTTTAGATAATCGCAAAATAGTTGTAAAATAGTAATTAATTTGTAACGTAGTTGAAAAATAGTAATTAGTTTAGAAAACAGTTGGAAAAAAAATTAAATAGCTCAAAAAATAATTGTAAAACAAATATAACATAATTTGGCTTTGAAAAAGAAAGGCTATATATATTAAATAGCTTGGAAAAATAAGTTTATACTAAAACAATTTATATTAAAAATAGTCCAGAGTCAAAACTGTTCACTTTCCCATCACTTCAATTCAAATTTCCACTACCATTTAAATTGACCCAATTCCAAGTTAAATAAGTCCAAATTCGATTGGACTTGATTTATTCCCAATTCAAGTAGAATTAATCCTGAATTCTTTCCTAATTTAAATTAAATTCCATTTGATTTTAACCTGTTCAACTTTAATTATAATTTCAAATTATTATAATTTCAAATTATTCCAATTCAATTCAATTTTCCATTTAAACCTTTTTTAAAACTTATACATCTTTAATCACAAATCCAATTAATTCAAATCTGATCCAATTTGAACTAATTCAATCTCAATCTCAATTTTAAACCATCTCGAATTATATAAATTCGAGTTAAATTCTCAAAGATTGGTTTAACTTTTTAAACCAAATTAACCTTTATTTTTACATCAATAACCCAAATCTTTTAAATAATTAAATTTTGAGTCAAATTCTCAAAATTCCATTTTAAATTATCTTTACTTACTTATTTCAAAGTTCAAATAAGAATTCAAAATAATTTTTATCTTAAAAATTCAACTTATTACCCAATTTTATCTTCTAGTTTGAAACCAGTTCTTAAACAAGTTTAGTTTACAAATTTAATTATTCAAATTTTCAGTTCAAAGTAATTCCACATCCTTACTTTCAAATTAAAGTTTAATTTCCCCTTTTATTTCAACAATGAATATATTACCACTTCATTTCACATTCATTTAAACAAATTCAATTCGCAATTTAAAGATTTTTCATAACAATAGGATGATTCGTCTAATTTTTTTAAAAAACATCCAACCATTTTTAATTTCTAGATCTCAAACCCGTTTTGGGATCACACAAACTCTCCATACAAATTAACCATTTAACTTTCCAAGTTAAATTCCAATTCCATCTTGAAATTTCCAATTCAGGTTGCTTGTTAACTTATTTAACTTTCCCAAAGTTAAATTCAATTTACTTAATCCAGTCAATCTTACCCAATTTGAATTCCTATTCCAGATTCTAATTCTTCATATTTCAAAATTCTTTCCCACTTATAAGTTCAAAACTTATCACTTATGGGTATCACGTCACATTCCAAAGAAAATTCAAAACTCAACCTTAGAGTTTATTTCATATTTATTTCCTTACACACCAGGTTACTTTTAAATTTTAAACCACCTTTGGTTTTAAATTCAAATCAAATTTTCAAAAAACCCATTGTTTGCAACAAGTCTCTTTTATTCAAATAATACTTATTTATTATTTCTTTTAGCACTTTGAAACAATTTTCAAATTTCTGGACCTAGATTTAAAATTTCACAATTTAGGTATTTTCAGTTTCAATTTGTAAGACATACTTTACCTAAATGTTTACTTCTTTAAAACATTTCATTTTGCTTACTCATTAATACACATCTTATTATTAAACACACAACAATCATTTATGATAATAACCAAGATTATCATATCTGCAAACCAATTTTTTTATTTTTTTAGTTTTTTCTTATCCTGAAACTTTCCCCAAATTCAAGATTTAATTTCAGTTTGAATCCATTTCAAACTTATCTTTATTTAATTTTAGTTTGGTTGTATTATATTATTTCTTAATTTAATTCTAACAATTCAACAGCCAATTTCCTCAATGTTTATTAGAATGAAATATTGCTTTATATATCAAAATATAATCTTATATAAAATCATTTAAAATCCTTATATAAGAAAATAAAAAGTACGCTCTCTCATATATATATACACACTCAACTCATTCTAGGGTACTATTGACCCTATCCTTAATGAGTACACCCACCAGAGCCAAGGTTCTCGCTTAACCTTCAGCTCTGATACCAAATGTAACGACCCAAAATTTTCGATCCCGAAAATCCCAGATAGTTACGAAAAAGAAGAAAGAGATAGAAGAAGAAGATCAGAAACATCAACATCTCACATTCGCAACGGATAAAATATAATAACAAACAATAACAATTTACCAAAGGAATACTACATTTTTCGATTACATTTTAATACATCAGAGTTACTCATATAGACAGACACCGAAGATACACATTCATCATGTCTCAAATATACAATAATATAGTACAGCGGAAATACTCAGTACGTTCTTGCCATCCAACTCGTCTCCAGAGCTCCAGAACGTCCCTACCTGGAAATCTGTAATACTCGGTCTGACCCGAGCATTACAACAAAGTAACACCCGGGTCAGGGTGGAAACCAGCGTGAGTAAACCTATCTAACATGAATTATAAAAGCATTCAACTAATATATAACCCGGATAACTTGTATCAAATTACGAATTGACCAATTTTTACAGTCATCACTTATTTCACTCATCAATTTCTAAGTACCCAATCTTAGATTAAATGGTCCAATTCACTTCAATCATTCCATTCCAGCTTATTGATTTCACAAATCAATCTATAAAGGATCGAAGTGGTCTCGGGCATTTACTAATACCCGACTCCGGTCTCTTCGAATCCAATGCCATCTTAACCCAAGTTATTCAAGTGAAATAAGATTCAATTTTAAATAGAACATCACTTATATACACAATTTATCATTGATAAATAACTATATTATTACTGTCCATCTAATCATATTATATCTCAAACATTTCATATCAGAGATAATAACCAATTCAAGGCATTTACAACATTCAATTGTCCATAAGCAAGATTGATCAGTACCAAATTAATTTAATTAATCTCTAATTAAATTACTGACCTCAATCACTTAAATTACCTTTGCTTAACATTAATTAATTTCAATCAATTAATAAATCATGTCTCAGTTATCCCTCTTAATTAATCACCCTGGATTAATTATCCTTTCATTATATTAATTGATAGCCTTTAGTTAATTATAAAAATTAATTAACCTTCACCCATTTAATATTAATTACATTAGTAAGCAATCCTTAATTACCTTCCATCTAGTAATCTACCTTTAACTACCCTCATCACGTAATTAACCCATTGGTTAATTAATTTAACCTTTGAAATCTGGTAAAACTTTAATTAGCTTGTTAAATAAAATTAAACAAATTCTCTATTTGAAAACTTAATTATTTCCAACATCTCATTACAATTTGGTATTTCAAAATGTTTTTATATGTGAAACATGATATAATTCATTCTTCAAACGTAATTAAAGTTATTTACCCTTATTTAATTAATTAAATCATGATAAAAACTTTCGTTGAACTGTTTCAAGGAAGTTCTTCCTTACATAGTAAAAATCCTGATTACCATTATATTATTAAAACTTAACAACGTTACATTCCAGCAAAGCAAAGAAAACACCGAGCAAAACGCTGAAAAACCCGAGCCACGTCAGCTAGATACTCGAGTCTTCCTGACTTTGAGTCGAACCCGATAAAACTCAAGAAAACCCCGACCAAAATCTTCTTTCCCAAACCCAAAACTCCAGTTGCACAAGTCGTCCACCGTGCACGTGCATGCCGCTATGGCCAGCTCCGACCTTTTGGCAAGCCTACCCACCTATCATCGATCACCACGACAACCTCTCCAGCCTCTAGCTCTGGTGGAAACGAGGTGAACACGAAAACGAGCTGTTCAAGGAAAACTGAGGAAAACACCGATCGACCAAACTCCTTGCCGCCGACAAACTATGCCATGAGCAACCCTATCGATCACCCTTAACCATGCCACGAACTCCAGCTTCTCTTTCCCTCAATGCTCACCATCCCAATCCACTGTTCTCGTCGTTCCAGCCTCACAAACGTCGATGACCACACTTCTCTCCAAAACCCTTCTTCCTCCTTTACCGATCGCCATGGCCAACGGAAAAAATCCAATCCCATTTTTCTCAAAGGCGTCTACCCTTCAACAAGCTACGACCACAACCTTGATGTTAATCGTCGCGCCCATCGCCGAAAAATGGCAATAGACTCAAATCCGATCAAACTCAAATACCTACCCCATATCCAAACTAAAAATCCCAATTTCTATACCTAAATTCATGATTTCTTACCACGAATCTACTCATGCAATCAAATCATTGAATTGTTTCCATAAAATTTTAACCAAAATTCGATTTCTACCGTATTTCCTCATTTCTGAAATAACTACCGAATTCTAAGTCTTGAAAACATTTTTAGAACTTCTAACGTGTTGTTATCTACAACTTCCATTTAGAGATCCAGGCTTAAACTGATTGTATCTTGAGATATAAATTTTTAAAAGAAATTTCAAGAACTTTTAAACAACAGCGAACCAAAAATTTAACATATATACAGGCATGTTCACAGTTTCAACCATCAATTCCAGCCATATTCAAGCTAAACTATCCATGCAATTCAAAGCTATCACTCACAGTCACATACTATTTAAGCTTCATCTTCAAATTTTAAACTGTTATTAAAAGCGTATACTCACAGACTATAAGAAAAGGTCTTGATTTTAAAGGTTTACGCACCTTCATCCATTGAACAGAGTATTTCACTTGAATCAAATTTTAAATAAAATATTACACACATACAAACGAATTGTATTCAAGGATTAAAGACAAAAAAATCACTCGAGTGAAAGATTTTGAATTTTAAGATAAGGTTTTCAACCCTGAAATGTTTAAACTGAGACATGTAAGCTTGTTCCAGACCTATGCACAAGTTCTAACACACACACACACACACACACACACACACACATATATATATATATATATATATATCAATCACTTCTTAACTTCATGCACAACACTATTTATATCATACTTTCAAGGATCCACCACAAACCAATTCAAGTTATTTCATATTTTAAGAGTTTCTCACCTTATCTCCTGGAACAGAGAACACTGGACTGTGTTTTGAAATCTGGAAAAACTCTTTTAATTTTTGATCTGAGTTGATGCATTGATCTTGTATTCACAACAGAATTGAAGTTGCTGGAATTTGAATCCTTGAAAAATCTTCTCTGCCTTGATTGAATTTGTTTGAGTTTGTAAAGTAAAGATGTTTATTTTATTTGATTTTCTCAGGTTTACTTCTAAGTTCTGAACGAACCAGTTAAAATAAGATGATGCATATATATAGGAATGACTTTAAACAATAGTATGAGCTTCTGGTACAGGCTTCAGCATGTTTTGATCAGATTAGATTTTTATATGGAGGTTGAGTTGATTTTCTGCAATTCGAATTGACAAAAGGTTGTGCTTATTAAATGCATATGTCTTCAAATATGTTTAGACCTAATTATGATTGCTGATATTTATATTTTATTTTGTTTATTTGTACAAAGATATTTTGTGTATTATGAATAGTTTGTCTTCTTTTGCATTGTACAAATGTATATACAGCAACATATGTTTCCTAAACTTATCTTATATGTTCACGTAAAATTATTATAGTTATTGTTTACATAACTTCTTAGTTTTGTTTCTATTTGTAATTTAAATTTCAAATATTTGATTCATAACATTATATTTGTGTTTATAATTTATATTTATATTTCTATCTTATATTGATAGGATTGCTTAATTTAAACATTACTATGAAAGACTACATATATTTATATATATATATATATTGTATCAAATACTAATAATATAGAACCTTTAATTGAATTGAATAAGGCAGATTCTATTTTAAACATTCTTGAAAGAATATATTTTAATTTTTCAAATCAAAATTTTCTTCACAAAACATATACATACATATATAATATAACTGATAAATGTCCAAAGATCTTGTCAGTTTATAAAATGAAAAAGCTTGTATTTTATTTAATTAGATTAAATACTTATTAAAATAATATTGCCAAAATTCCGGGTCATCACAAATTAAAATATTTTATATATTAAAAAAATATTTAAAATTGTTTATAAATTTAAAAGAATATGTATTAAAATAGTTAATATATTTAAAAGAGTTTATACCAAAAATAGTTTCAAATTAGAATTGTTCCATCCAATTTCACCATTCAATTCAAATTCTCATTAAAATCATTTTTAATTTATATTGATTTCGAATCCAACTTTGAACTACAAATTTAAACGACTTCCAATTTAATAGATTTCAAAGTTTAAATATTTAAACAATTTACAACAACTCAATTTGATACATTTCGTTTATATTTCAAAATTCAAATTTAATTTTATTTAAATTTGAAAACATTCAATTAATCATTTCAATAACCATTTAAATAAAATCCTTGATTACAAATTTAAATCAAAATTAAATGTTCGGTTTAAATTTTATTTAAAATAAAAACATTTATTTAGTCTCCTTTAGTTAAACATTTAAATAAAATCTCAAATTACAAATTTAAATCAAAATTAAATATTCAAATTCAAGTTTATTTATATTTAAAATATTCATTTAATCCCCTTTAACCAAATCAAGTTATCAAGTTATAAAACATATCTTTAAATCTCAGAATCAATAAGTTCCAAATCAATCTTTATTTAAATTCAATTATTAACCAATTTATGCGTGCTTCCTGCTTGATACTTTTTCTCGTTAATTTATTCCTGTTGTTCACTGTTCTCGCCCCTGCTTTCCCTCCGCCCCTCCCTTCTCCTACCTCATGCCGGTCTCTCCTCCATTGCTTCCTCTCTCCTCAGCTCCCTCTCATTCTCGTTCTTCCACCAGATCTAGCAGCATTTTCGACGACCTGCCTTCTACGCCCCTTCGTCCTTTGCCTCAACTTCGTTCCAACTCTGACTTCCCTCCTCTTCCCGCGATTATTCCTCCATCCCTAGCTCTTGCTGCTTGCCCTAGCTCTTGTCCTAAAGATTCTAATTTTATGCATGCTGTTGACTTACAACCTGAGGACGGAGCTTTGCCTTCGGCTATGTTTGGTAAGGCCCCTTCTCTCTCAACGTTAGCGATGTTGGTTCGGGTTTATCTAAGAAATCGAAATGCGTTTTGGGCAATTCTAGTTTAATTCTTGATGACAATAACGCATGTGATGTGGTTGATGTCTCTGATGTTACTGGATCAGATGTTGTTCAGATTGGTTATGAAAAGCGTAAAGCTTCGGCTGTTGCAACTAGCTCTGATCGATGCACTCATGGTGTTTGTATTAACACCTGTGTCAATTGTGTTCCTCTTTACAGCAAAATGTGTTCTGGATGTTCTAACTGCAATGTCTCTGGTAAGCCCCTTGATGTGGAGCACTCTGGATCATCAGTTCTTGATCCTGCTTCCATGGCTGGCACCAAATCTTGGTCCTCACTATTCTCTTCTCTTCCGAATAATGTGGGTGACTACAAACCGATCGTGTTTGATATTGTTGAGGAAAATGGGATGATGATCCCTCCCCCTATTGTATTGCAAGCTGGTTTGGATTATTGGTCAGATTATTTAGTTGGTTTCTTTTTGGACCCTAATCACCGCCTGCGTGATGCGGCTTCTATTTACCGTAGGGCCTGGAAGCTTCGTGGTGAATTGAGAGTTAAGCTGGTTGATTCCATGTATTTCCTCAAATTTTCCTCCACTGAGGATCTCCATCGTGTTCTTGAGGCCGAGCCTTCTTTTTTTGATGGGTAACCTTTTATTATTACTCCTTGGTCTCCAACTGTGGCTAGTGCCTGTGAGAAAGTTCTATCTATTCCCGTTTGGGTTTACTTTTCGCAAATACCCTCTGCTCTACAACCATTACTTGGATTGAATCGGCTAGCTTGTAACATTGGTAATTTGAAATGTTTTGATACAAATACTGTTGCGCGTGAGAAATTGGTGTATGCTAAGGCTTTGATTGAGATCTCCCCTGATAAGCCTCTCCCTTCCAATATTCCTGTTCAGCTGGCTGTTGGACATGTTGCAGTTGTCCGTGTTCGTTACGGTTGGGTTCCAAATATTTGTTCCACATGTCACTCCTTTAGCCACCTGGCTACTGACTGCACGCATTCTATTGTCTCTGCAACTGCTCCTAAGATCCCTCGGCCCCCGCTTAGGAAATGGGTTCCCAAGGTAGTCTCTCCTTCTGACCCATCTTATGTTGTTCCTTTTCCTGACTCGGGGCCGCCTCTGGTCTCTGTCACTAGGCCTGCCTCCCCTGCTGCTATGATTGTCCCCAGTGATGTTTCTTCTATTCCTGTAGCTGCTCCTGATCCTGTTCTGTCTCGTCTGCCTGTTGTTTGGGTTGCGACTGAGGGGTGTTGGGTTGATCTCAAATCTGATATGAGATTTAACCCCTTGGATGATTCTTACTTTAGATTCGTTTTCGATGATCATCTTGACCTTAGGTGCCTATATTACACTCCTTCTGGTGATTCCTTAGCTCTTGATACGGTCGGTCAGTTCGTGCGGTTGAATTCTGCCTTGCTTGCTGATTCTTCCTGGGATCATTCTTTTATATATTCTCCTAATGCAGTGGTTTTTGATCCGTGTCTTGCTTCGCAATTCCGCCCCTATGCTGGTCCGTTGGGGACTGTCCCCTTGGTGTCTTCCCAGTCTGTTGCTGATGATGGTGATTCTTCCTCTTCGGAGGAGTTGTAGTCTATGTTATTCATTTAGTAGTTGTGGCATGTCTGTCACACTCCTATGCTGTTATTTTCTTTTCCTTAGTAGTTTAGGTTCTTTTACCTAACTCCTGTATTTCAAGTTTTTATTACGGTCGTAATAAAAAGTGGACGGTCCACTATGAAACAGGATTGTCTTGCAAAAAAAATTATTAACCACTTTAGATTTCAAGTCAACTTAAATTTTATCTTTCCAACCTCTATTTATTAAAGTTATTACAAAATCTATATAGAAATATTAATATAAATTTAAATAAATACCTTAAACATTATTTATATATATATATATTAGTTAAATTAAATTTTATCAAATTAAATATATTAAATTCTATTATTAAATCTAATTTAAATCTTAATTATATATTAATAATAATAAAGTTATGAGTAAAATCTTAAAATTTATATTTTCAAACACAACCAATAAATTTAAAATTTCTAGACATATAATTTAAAATTTTAAAATTTTCACATATATTAAAATAAAGTCTATATATTATATTTTGAAATCAATATTTATTAAAACCCATATATTTCCTTTCAAAACTTTGGAAATCATTTTCAAAAATAGGCTAACTGTGTCCATATATAATTTTCTATCCTATGGTCAAGTGATATAGATGTTTATCATTTCAATCCTTAATTATTTAAATTTACAAGCATATATCATTTCAACCCGCAATCCCAAAATTTCAAATCAATAAAACTCGATTGGGTTTATCATTTCAACATATAATGAATTTTCCTAATCTATAGTATCGTTTGGGTATGTATCATTTCAACCCATAGGGATTTTCTAAACTAACATGAAGCTTGTAGTGTGACAAAAATGGAATAATAATATAAATAACATACATATCAATGACAAGCATATATAATCACCAATAATTAAAATTTAACATGTATACTAATAGGTTATGATGTCATATGTCAATTAACACAGGATAGCAATTTTAAATGATAACATACCATAATCAACAATTAAATATCTAACAATTCAAATTTAATAACATATTTCAATCGTTATTTCTTATGAATTAAATTTACTAAATATAAGAATGTTAATCGTGAGTGAATGCTCACCTTTCGAGGCTAGAGAAACACGAGAATAAGATGAAAACGAACACGGATAAGCACGGATAACTGACGAAGCTAGAAAATTGCTGCTAAAATGCGGATTCGGACGGCGGTGGGTTAGAAAAACCGCAGCGACAAATTAGATAGTGGGAAAACAAATCAATATGGACAAAAATTCAAAAATATATATATATATAACTTTTCTCCAAAATCGAAATTAAAGGAGGGGAACCAAGCTGTCAGGTGGAGCCAAATATTAAATGCCAAATATAATATACATATGTAATATATGTGTAATCAAATATCAAATATATATGCGATATATATCTCTTATAATATATATAAATAAGATTTAATACTCAAGCTTATAAAACTATTAATAACAAAAAAAAATCAAATAAAAAGGAAAGGTGCGGCTGGTTGATAGTGGGAAAGGCAGGCGAACATTATGCTCAGTTGTGAGAGGGAAGGGCAAAGAGAGGGGACTGGCTAGAGAAGAGAGATAGGGTGATGGGTGGCACAGCTGTGGGTCTGGCTTGCGTGGAAGTGGAGTTGTGGAGCAAGTGTGGGGTTGCGTGCTACTTGTTTGGAGGGCGCTGGAGCTTGGGTTCAAGCGGTGGGATCTTTAGCAAGAAGGCGGCTATTGAAGTGGCAAGGGGCGGAAGGCATGGGTTCAGGGACTTAGGGGATGTATGGCGAACTACCAGGGGAAAAGGCGGATGGATTGGTGGTTGGTCAGCAGCCAAGGAGAGTGTGGCACCGGTGGTTGGAGATGTTGGTGTTAGGCTATCAGAGCGAGCTGTGCTTGGTGTGGTTAGCTTAAAGGTTGCAGGGAAAAGGGTGATGGCGGCTATTGTGGTAATGCGGTGGGTTATGAGGATCATTTCCATGCTATGGGTAGGTGGGGTCACGTGGAGGAAAAGTGAAGGTGGTGGAGAAAGGATGGTGCGGCGGTGGTGAGTTTGTGTGGCTGTTCGGTGGGTTGCAAATCAGAATGGGCAGGTGACGTGCAAAGCTTTAGGTGGAAGAGAAAAAAAAATGAACAGGTAAAGACGAAAGCAAACTTTATATAATATATATTTTTATTTAAAAAGCAATGATCAGAACCAATGAAATAGAAGGCAGGGGAAATAAAACGAACCACTATAAAAATAAGTTGAAACCAGGGGAATAGTGAAAGTCAAAACTGAATTTCGAGAAAAATTTATGGCACATGGCTATTTGTTTTCTCATAGGGACAAATGAAAAGACATATGGAGACCAAAAGACTAAATTGGAAATCGATACGGCTAATCATTCTGCAGATTTCGCCGTGCGCCAGACACCGAAATGCACAAATGAATATACTACGGAGTTCAGCACGAATGATATTCGCTGCCAAACTACTGCTAATTCGCCGTAAATAAGATAAACAGAGATATAGTAAGCCAAATTTTTACGAAATGAATTATAACATCTCAGTTAGAAAATGATTTACACTTTTATTATGTAAAAATATTCAGGCTTCAAAAATATTTTAATTTCATCAAATTAACAGATTTTAAATTTGAAATTGAAATTTCACAACTAAATAAACTTACATATTTTCTGATGAAAATCTGACACTTGCTACGTTTTAATAGATGTATTTCAAATATCAAATTTTCGTTGCTAAGATTTAATTGTTTAATTTTCATGAAAAATATAGTTAATTATGTTATTAAAATCATTAAAATTTCCGGATCGTTACACTTTAGATATCTACAGAGACCACGCCGCTTAGCGGTCACTGGTATCTTATCTAAAAATTTATAATAACCATATACTTTGCTCATGCATCCACAATGGTTAAAACATAGCAACTAAAAATATTATGATGATTTGCAAACTAGTAAATAATTTTGGATTTCCAATCCCCATTCATTTGACTATCTGTCCCATTTATAGTTTCTAGTTTCACTATTAACCAATTAGTTTTCATGAGCTTACTAATAAACTATTTAGAGCTTGTGGACTATCTGCCCGGTCCCATAGTTTTCATGGGATCAGTAGAACTTATTAGCCCCTGCCAATAACTTCATTATTTCATCGGTTCTCCTTGAACCTATTGGTATCTCCAATAACTTCATTCATATCATAGTTTTCATGGGTTGACTAGGAACCTATTGACTTTAGTCAATAATTTTATCCGAATATAGTTTTCATAGGATCACTACGAACCTATTGGCCCATGCCAATAACTCTTTTTAAATATAGTTTTCATGGGTTTACTATGAATCTGTCTAATTTGAAAACTTCTGTTATTAGTCTCTGGGCATTCTATGTTTTGGTATACCTGACCTCCTGGATGCAACTCTACTTATACATGAGTTAACTCAATTTATATTCACTACTGGGTCAATCCAACTGGTTGTTCTGCCCTTTGTCCTAAAATACAGTTATGGGTCCATTATGTAGAGAATATGTTTATAGAAGAAGCAAATAAAATAACATAACAATACCAATATCTATTGTATAATATCCCTGAAAGCATTTTTCACATGTAACATGGTTAATATCTTTAACCTATTATTTTATCAAGGAAAGCTTCTTCAAAAACGCCAGAGTTAAAAACCATTTTAAAGCTCATTAATATTGCCATGGGTTTCCTTTTAAAAATAAGATTGGGTTCTTTGTTCCAAAAACTAAGGCTTTCAAGACCTTAGACCTTTACTTTCGAAACCTTTAAAATCTATCTTTCGACGGCTTTCAATTCTTTTTTTCAAAACACTTAAATATGACTTTCGAAACACTTAATCTGTTTCGAAAGCATTAAAATCTTCCTATCGAAACCACCAAAAGCATAGCTTTAAAATCGTTTGAAAGGTCCTCTTTTGAAACCCTTAACCTTTAAGTAAAAATGATTGGGGAAAAACTGATGGCTTCGGAGCCATCCTTTCGAAAGCTTTAATCATTTAAGTAAAACATTTGGAAGGATAGCTTTGAAACCCCTTTCGAAGCCATTGCTTTCGAAACCTTTAGTACAAATGGCTACTGGAGCCCTTTTGAAAGCATCGGGAAGTGGCTTATTACATTCATAAAACCAAAGCTACCATTTGAACTCTTTGATGACTTCAACTCATTCGTAAGGTATAAAGGCGACGATATGGTTTCGACTGAGTTTAAACTACCCTTTCCAAAGTAATAATTTAAAAACACGGCAACTCATTTGTACCCTTTAGAAAAAAAAGGCGGCAACCTCTTCAAAAGCGATATTAAACCCCTTTAAAAGCATTATTTCAAAATCAAGGCAAGCGGCGTTTCTCTAGAAAGCTAAGCAAAGGCTTCGACCTCTTCGAAAGATTGGTTTCGACTCCATACCTGCCGCCTTTCTCCAATCCACTACATACCAAAACCCCGACACCTTGTGTATTGGTTTCGACTTGGTTGAGGCAGAAGTATAGAGTTGAAAGGTAACTACTGGAAGTGACGAAACAATAAACTTAGACAAAACTGTTTTTATTGACTTTTGAGTAATCCTTTTCAACTTACTGGCCTATTTGTAAAAAAATGATTGGTTTCCATAAAATTTAACAAGATCTTTTCTAAACGATTGCCAAATTTATTCAGGAATTAATTAAAAATAATTAGCGAAGATAACCTTCCTTTAAGCAAAACAATTAAGACATTTAAGCCATCCAACTAAATTGATTTAATTTCCATGGTAAATTACTTAGGAAAAATCGCCAAAAATCATAAAAATTCACTTTTAACATGTTATCTAACATGTATAAATTTTAGACCCAAAATCGTTCATATAATAGCCGAAATAATTTTTAACCCAATTATTCATTTCTTCCTTTAAAAATTCATAATAAATTATCCATAGCTTGGAAAATTATGAAAATTAACTCATTTCCAAAATAATGTTTTGCATAACATATTAATTCCCGATGGCATTTGAAACATAATCAACACGATTTTAGACTTAAATCGAGACAAACATTCGTAGATCATACTTGTTTGAATCAAGCATATCATGAAATCCAAGCATGTCATCATTAAAATCATTATAAAGGCTTTAGACATAAAACCCGAAATCGAATGCTCTTTAAAATGAAAAAAGAGACAATTTTGATTATTATTCACCTTGCTTAGGATAAGGAACTTGAGATTGATTTAGATTAATCCTCTTGCTTGATTACTTAGCTTTTAATGGATTTTTCTCTTCTTCTTCCCCTAGGTTATGATCGTGAGTTCTTTTATTTACGTTTTAGAATTTTGAATTATGAATGTGTAAAGAACGGGAATAAGGGTTTAGGGGTTATGGGGTTACGGTGGCGGCTAATCCCCATAATGCCCTTGCCTTATTTTCCTATTAATTAACATATGAAACCGTTCATAAACCAATTCTTTTAAGATTTTATTTAATTAAGCGTGGCCTCTAATTACATTTTCAAATCTCAATCCCCTTATCACACTAATATTTACATTATTCTATCTAATTTATCTAATTAATTCTCTTAAATATGTTATTAAAAAGTAGGGGTGTTACAAGCTCTCCTCCTTAAAGAATTTCATCCTCGAAAATTCAGTAAGGACTAAATACTAAACGTAGCAATCATCTATAACAGCTCCTAACTACCATACTAGCCTAGTTGACTACCAACAGTCTATATAAAACAAATATAGAACATACCCTTACAGCAGATCAAGATAAGTATCTCTAATCCTGTCTTTTGTCTACTAAGTACGGTCCTTCTCGTTGTCGCTCCATTGAACTTTCACCAACTTGACTGTCTTGTTCCTTAACTTTTCTCATCTCTCGCTACAACCCGAACTGATTATCTAACAAAAGTCAAATTTAGGTCTACTACTAAATCTTCCAGCCATCTTGAAGGAATGGTAGTCTCTGGATCATGCGCATACTTGCGAATATGAGACACATGAAACACATTATAGACACCTACCATACTGCTTAGCAACTCTACTCTATATGCGAGCTTTCCTATCCTTTCTATAATTAGGAACAAACCATCATATCTCGATGCCAATTTCCCTGACTTTTCGAATCGTACCACATCCTTCATCGGTGATACTTTAATGAAGATCCTATCTCCAACTGAGAATTCTAGGTCTTTATGCCTCTTAAGTACGTAACTCTTCTGTGTAGACTAGGCTTCATTCATCCTTTCTTGGATCAACTCAATCTTCTCTGTCGCCTCTCTAACCAGATCTGGACCCAAGGCTAAACTGTCTCGGTTTCCAGCCAACATGCTGGTGATTAGCATGGCCTTCCATACAAAGCTTCAAAAGGCGTCATTCATATACTAGTATGATAACTATTATTATATGAAAACTCCATTAAATTTAGGCGATCTTTGCAAGATCCACCAAAGTTTAATACACAAGCTCTTAACAAATCCTCGAGTACCTTATTAACTCTCTCTGTCCACCCATTCGTCTGAGGGTGATACGCAGTACTCATCTTAAGCTTGGTACCTAATCCATCCTGTAGACTCTTCCAAAATTCACTAGTAAACAAAGCATCTCTGTCACTGACTATACTACTAGGAATCCCATGCAGTATAATTATGTTCTTCACGAAAAACTTAGCTAAAACATGTGATGTCCTGATTGACTTAACTAGAATGAAATGGGCACTTTTGGTTAGCCTGTCAACTATGACCCATATACTTTCATTTCCTTTATTCGACCTTGGCAGCCCGTCTATAAAATCCATGAATATCGAATCCCATTTCCAAATTTGTATCCCCAAAGGTTGAAATAATCCACTCAGCTTTTGATGTTCGGCCTTCACTTGTTCACAGTTTGCACACTGTTTAATCCACAAATCGACATTCTTCTTCATACCTTCCCAGTAGAAGCTCCTCTTCATATCTTGATACATCTTGGTCCCTCCAAGATGAATCGTAAATTTGGATCAATGACATTCCTGAATAACTTCTTTCCTTAAGTCCTCAACATTCAAAAAATACAACTGTCCTTTCCTTCTCAACCATCCTCTCTGGTCAAGACTAAAATCTCTTAAATCATCAATCTCCGATCCCACCTCGAGCCTTCTAAACTTCTCGGCTAATAATGGATCCTCTTTCTGCTTAGAAGCAATCATTTCGATCAATAATGGCCGAACTTCAAACAGGACAACATAGCGGTGCTCTGACTAGAACTAGCAGTCGATCTTAACTGCACACTACAAGTAGTTAAAGCTTCTAAATCCTTCCATTTTGTCAACATGGCCAACATCACATTTTGATGTATTTTGTTAAGAGTATCATCTACCTTATTTCCTTTCCTAGGCGTATACTCTATACTAAATTCATAAGCTGCTAAAAACTACATCCATCTCTGCTATCTCATATTCAACTCCTTCTGAGAGAATAAACATCTTAATGACTTATGGTCTATATATAGCTCAAATCTCTCCCTAAGAGATAATGTCTCTATATCTTCAATGTGAAGAACACCATAGCCAACTTCAAATCATGAGTAGGATATCTCACCTCATGAGGTCTAAGTTGTCGTGAAGCATAGGCAATAACTTTACCCTTCTGCATCAACGTAGCTCCTAAACCAGTTCCACATACATCGGTATACACCACCAACCCTTGGTTTCTGTCTAGAACCACAAACACAGGAGCATTGGTCAACAAATTCTTTAACTTAAGAAATGCTTCCTCGCATTTTCCAGACCAAATATACTTCATATCCTTCCTAGCTAACTTAGTCAAAGGCACCGCTATCCGCAAGAAATCCTTAGTGAACCTCCGGTAAAAGCCAGCAAGTCCAAGAAAACTTCCAATCTCAGTCACCGTCTTTGGTCTCTCCCAACTATTAGTAACTTCAATCTTATCTGGATCGACTGATAAACCCTTCTCTGAAACCACATGACCAAGAAACTTAACCTCTTTCTTCTAAAAATGACATTTGAAAAACTTCTCTTTCAACTGATGTTGCCTCCACGTATCAAGCACTACTCTAAGATGATCTTCATACTCTCTTTCATCCTTAGAGTATACTAAAATGTCATATACGAAACGAACACGAACCTATCCAAGCACTCTCGAAAATCTCGGCTAATCAGATCCACGAAGAAAGCTGGTGCATTCGTTAACCCGAATGGCATTACTAACCACTCATATGAACCATACCTAGTCTAAGATACGGTTAATGGAATAATGTCTTCTACCACTCTTAACCGATGGAAAACTGTCACCAATTCTAATTGGAAAAACACTCTGCCTCCACATAGCTAATCAAATAGATCGTCAGTTCTCGACAAAGGATACTTATTCTTAATCGTCTTCTCGTTCAACTTGCGGTAGTCGATACACTTCCTTAACTATCCATCCGGTTTCTTCACGAACACCGCGGCTGCTCCCCAAGGCGAATTGCTTGGTCTAATAAAAAATTTCCCTTCTAGATCCACTCACTTACTTCATCTCGGTCAGTGTCATCCTACTAGATGGTATATTTATAGGTTCCTCTCTTGGTACAAGATCTATCCGAAACTCAACGGCGCGTTTTAGTGATAGTCCTATAACCGATTCAAAAACATCTGCAAATTCTCTTGCTATCCGAGCCAGTCTTAACTCTTCTTTCACTTCCATAGCTCTCGACAAAGAACAAACACTTCGGTCAGAATTCTCCACTGAGAATATCATTCGGTTATGACTATTAGGGTGTCTCAACGAAATTTCCTTATCCTAGCAAAATATCCTAGCATCATATTTACCCAATCAATCCATACCCAAAATGATCCCAAAATCTTTGAAATAAAAAACATACAGAATGCATACAAACTTGTGACCTAAGATCAAGTTCTAACTGGTCACATTTCATCCCTAAATTTGCATACCCTCCTATCGGATTCACAACCCTTGAGGAAGTAACAAGGTAAGTGGGTTCTAAACGTAAACTATCAACCAAACACCGAGATATAAATGAATGTGATACACTAATATCAAATAGTATGCTAACTAGTATACTCTGAATCCAAAGCATACCTTCCATCGCAGTCTTTCCTTTTTAGCAGAAGTTGGTCTAGCATATGATGGTTCAACTACAAAGACATTTCCCTGTCTGTCCTGACTAGTTCTGGACACTGATTCTTATAATGCCCAACCCGGTCACAGTTAAAGCACTTCATGCCCTTCTTTTCTGCAGCCTTCTTCCCCTTGCATTGACATTCATGAGCATAATGACCCTTCTTATCGCACTTGAAACAGACCAGATCAGCCTTTGCCTTCTTGGCATCCTCTCCCTTTTGGTTTCCCTTCTTCTTAAAGAACTTTCTCTTCTTTCCCTGAGAACCCTGAGTTTTAACTGGCTTTTCCTTCCCATAAATAGCAAGCATTTCCTCTTGTTGGATTGCCATCTCCACAACAACATTACAAGGATCATAGAGATGGGGTAGGGTTGCCCTAGCAATCTCGGGTCTCAATCTCCTAATAAACTTCTCATTCCTCTTGATGACGATGTCAATGGTAGCATACCCATATGTGGAGAACTCGTCAAACTTAGTAGCATACTCAATTATCGACATATCTCCCTACACCAAATCCATAAAATTTATCAACAATGCCGACTTAGCAACTTCAGACAAATTTTTTGTTCGAATCTTCTTCAAAATTCTGCCCAGGTTAACTCTTCCTCAAGAACTCCGGCAGTAACACTATTCCACTAATGAAGCGCTGCTCCGTGCAACATCCTAGAAGATAGTCTCCTCTTCTGCTCATCATTCAATCCTAAGTCAATGAAGATTCTCTCATAATGCAATAGCCAGTACTTAACTTCTATGGCTTCCTCCGTTCCCACGAACGGCTTCCCACCAAGACAACTGTAATCTTTGCTCATCTTAGCATAGTTGTTCCCAGTTGGAACCACGAGATTAACTCCTCCAACGTTTCTAGCCTCTCCTATATCCGCTCTTGCCTGCATCAGATTGATGAAGAACTGATATATCATCCCCATATCCACTGGCAGATATCTAGCACTTATATTGACATCTTCATTTTGATTAGCATTTGCCTATTGACTCGGGTCCTCTTGGTAGGGCGAGCATTTCCTTTTGTCGTGGTACTTCCTCCACCAAGATTTCCTCTTCCATTTCCTGCCTCCACATCTTCCTTTCTCGCAAATCTGTATACGAGCCTTAGTAAGATACAAAAGAACGGTCTAAGAGAAAGGGGAATACATACTTATATATATATATATGTATGTATGTATATTAGTACGTTGCTATAGCGTTAACCCAAACCACGATCTTATTTTCTGATTCATTGGATTATGTTTTGCAAAAAAACCTTTTAGCATTAAATTTATTTTAAGTTTTCATAAACCTATGCTCTGATACTTGTAACATCCTCCACTTGGAGGTCCAAAACTAACACTACGGATGCTGCGATCATCCATAGATGTACATCCCGGCGACTAAATACGGTAATGTTAGACACATTTATATAGCAAAAACATGGATATGGAAAATTAATAAAATTGTCCAATAACTTTCACAATCCATTTCAAATCATTTCAAATTCATTATATAATCCCTTACTCGAGAACCACGTTCAGAGAAGTTATAATTATTACAACATACGCCAAGAACGACATATGAAGATGCCCCTTTAGATGATTAGAATATATATATATATATATATATATATATATATATATAAATGATTAAATAACTTTGCATTTACATCAAAACATAGCAGAATCAAAATAGAAAAGATCTCTTATTAGCTAGCTTGCCTCTTGCATGTTTCCGGAAGCTTATTCGTCTAAGGAGAACCTGAAAACCACGAATCTCAAACCACTCAAAATTTATTTGAGCACCTGAGGGTTTAAGGGAAAAACATAAACTTTGAGTCAAACATAAAGCCTGGTATGAATAATAACCTACCATCTCGAACCATTTAGATATCTAGTGAGACCATGCCGCTTGGTGGAACGGGTTTTACCCACACCTGTATCTTATCCAAAAATTTATAATAACCATATACTGTGCTCTACATCCACAATGGTTAAAAAATAACAATTTAAAAATTATGATGATTTGCAAACAAGTAAAATATTCTAGATTTCCCAACCCCATTCATTTAACTATCTGTCTTAGTTATAGTTTTTAGGATCACCATTAACCTATTAGTTTTCATAGGCTGACTAATAATTTGTTTAAAGCCCGTGGACTATCTGTTCGGTCTCATAGTTTTCATGGGATCCCATGCCAATAACTTCATTATTTCGTGGGTTCTCCCTAATCCTATTGGTATCTCCTGTAACTTCTTTCATATTATAGTTTTTATTTGTATCAAAATTGGACACAACACTCTTCAAATGTGTTTGAAGAGATAAAATGAAGAATATTAATGGAAAAAGAGGAAGATCTAACAAGCACACCAATTGATAAAACAATGAATTGCACAGAAACACACCGATTTAGAGTGGTTCGACGTATAGCCTATGTCCACTATGAAATGGCTAACTTTATTAATTTTTGCTTGCTGGTTACAACGAGTTACAACAGTAAAATTCGAGTACAATAGTGATTTCGGCAGAGTCTGGAAGTAGAAGAGCCAAAAAGTCCCTTTTCAGAAGTCATGGGATGCTACTTATAGGCGTACGTCAGCAAATATCTCACTCAGATCCTGGAAGACCTCTTCTCTCACGTGGATGGGCCCACATGATCGATCCCTGGTAGTTTGTACTCGATCTGTGATCGATAAATTCATATCAATAAAGATGTCGTCCAATCGAGTTGAGATCGGTCATGAACATTCTCGAGGTTGCATGCAAGCTACTGTAAAAATTTGGTGGCATTTGGACTGGTAGATCTTGAGTTATGATCGATGCAAGTTTGAATTTGTTGAAGGCTGCTAAAATCGCATAGTTTCTGTTAGCATTGATCTATTCCATCGATCGGTTCGCATCGATCCCAGGCACATGCTTGCTAGGTGACGTGGCACTAACTATTAGGATCTATCCACTTTTCATGCCGAGTAACTGAGTCTTCCCCTTCTACGTGCTCTGTTTGTACTAACCTGGTGGGTTCATTTCTTATCGATGCTTTCATCTCTATTTCGCATCGATGTATGAGGTTATTTCGTATTGATGACATGCGGGTTATTTTGCATCGATCACATGCAAATACTTCGCTGTATCGATAGAAGATATTACTTTATACTGATCGTTGGGTGGCTTATTCATATCGATTGTTGATCGATCGATAGGAATTGACGTTGACCAATCGATATGAATCCGAGTAAACGCGATGGATATGAAACAGAACCCGGCAAAGTGGATACAAAGTAGAGTAGGCGTGGTGGATACGAAAGGGATCGATACGAAACATATGGATATGAAATAAATCGATGCGAACTGATGGATACGAACAGAATTTGTTTTTCACAGAATTTGGTCGATCCATAACTTGAGCATACGAACTCTGATCGACTTGAAATCCGGAACATTGGCTTTCATAGTTTTGTTTGTCATGTCATGTTGATTGTAGCTCGATCCAAACTCGAGAAAAATGTACCAGCACCCATAGCGAACCTTGTAAGTCCATGAGATGATGGTTTTGAAGACAAAAACCTTAGAATAGATTATAAAATATAAATACTAACATTATAAGTTTAGATATATATGTATATGTAGGATTTAACCATGCAGGTACTAAGAATGAAGACTGTACAGTATAGAGATTCAAGATATCAAGATAAAATATCAAGATAGAAGACTCATGAGTATCGAGACTGTCAAGAGTTTAAGATTTCAAGGATAAGTATTTTTTATTATTATTAGGAATTTTTGCTAAAACTCGTAGAAAAGCACTGGGATCTTAAAATCCAATTTATTTGTCGAATGGAATCCACTTCGAGCCCGTTAAAGGGATGGAACCCTAAGTAGGATGGAACCTACGAAAAATCTAGTGGAACATTGTTTTGTATCCGCTAACTTTTAGTCAAAATGATTTTTCAAAACTATATCCTGTTTTCAAAATGTTTTCAAAATTTTCCTTTTAAAAGATTCAAAACCCTCGATCCTGATTTTAAATAATTTTAGCCTCAAAAACATCTTTATTTTCAAAGTCAAATTACTCCTGATTTTAAACTATCTTTTTAAATAATATATTTAACTTCTAAATATTTATACTTAGATTTAAATATAAAATTATATCTATATATTATTCTTTATATTTACTTATGAATTTAACTATAGTCAAGTATATTTATAAAGTTTAAAATAGTTTTTATATAAGATAAAGGTTATTTTCAAAGAAAATCAAAAACACCAAAAAATCCTTTGGGATGACGACACGCCTAGCACGACCATATCGACATGGTGACAGTTTGATTCAAAAATTCAAATCTCAAAAGAAGTGTCTATTCGCCATAACTCTTCCTGAATGGTCATGGCTGTTGTTCTTCTATAAATAGGGGTCAGTTTCAATGAATTTTTAATCATAATTTTCTGGTTTTCACTCCTCTTCTTCTTCCTCATTTCTTAATACATATTCTTATCATTACTCTGCCGAAATCAATATTGAATCATACTCGATTACTTCTAGTTTGATTCTCTATCACTATCTCTACGAGATACTCAGTGCTATTCAGAGTTATAGACTTCTTTGTAATCTATTAAGCGAGAAAATGTGTGATTGTAGCCTTGGAAATCAATCAAAAGGGAAAAGGTGTGATTGTAGCCTTGGTAAATCATTTGGGTAAATTTGTGGCCCGGAAATTAAGTATATCTACCCAGAGGATTGAAATTCTATAGGGTGTACCTCGTAGCCTTGAAACCAAGGGTGTAATTGTACAATTGCTTTTGAAATGAAATCCGTACTTGTGTTGCGGGACTGGATGTAGGGTAACTCCGAACCAGTATAAAATATGGTGTCTTCTTTCCTTTACTACTTTTATTTTATTTCTGCATCTGTGATTATTTCTGTGATCATATCTGTGTGTGTATATTGCATACTTTTGTGTCTAAATTAACATAAATTAAAAAGATTTAGTAATTCTTTATTAACACTATTCATCCCCCCTCTAGTGTTAATCTTAGCCTTAAGATCCGTAATCCGCATTTCTCACAATTGGTATCAGAGCAAGGTTTTCAAAGTTTCATAATCTGATTTTTGAAAAGTTTTTAAAATGGCTTTATTCGTTAATACTAATTTAGAAGTATTCAGATCATCATTGTTTCATAAGTCTACATATATTGAATATTCAAATTCAAGTTATCTACCAAAATTGTTTGATGTGCAGGAATCATGCTTTATGGGTGTTGAGGAATCAATCCACAACGGACAAATTGTGCAGATCAGAAAGAATAAATGGATACTTAATAGTGGATGTTCTAGACATATGACTGGCAATCCAGATATACTGAATTGTATAATATACAAAAACGGAGGATTGGTTAACTTTGGAGATAATTCAAAAGGATATGTGATTGGCATCGGCAAAGTCGGTAATTCTGAAACTCCTACTATTACTAATGTTTTGCTAGTTAAGAATCTGAAACATAATCTGCTAAGTATATGTCAACTATGTGATAAAGGTTATAAAATTAAATTTGAAAAAGATAAATGTCACATTGAAGATAATAATTCAACCATTATATTTAAGGGAGTCGGGAAAAAGAATATATATATATATATATATATATATATATATATATATATATATATTTAGTATGAAAGTTTCAAATGATAACCTGTGTCTGTTGGAAAATACAAGTGACCCTTGGATTTGGCAAAAGAGATTTGGGCATTTGAATTTCAGACTCCTATCTAGACTGTCAAAACATGATCTAGTAAGAGGTCTCCCTAAAATGAATTTTAAAGTAGATAGTTTATGTGATGCTTGTCAATTAGGAAAACTTAGAAAAAATTCTTTTAAGTTAAAAGATATGATTTCAACTTCAAAACCTCTTGAATTACTTCATCTTGATTTATTTGGTCCATCTCAAATTTTATCAATAAATCATAGTAGATATGTCTATGTAATTGTAGATGATTATTCTAGATTTACATGGACAATATTTTTGAAACATAAAAGTGATACTTTTGAATGTTTTAAGACATTCTCAAAAAGAATTCAAAATCAATTTTCTCTAAAAATTATAACTATTCGAAGTGATCACGGTGGTGAATTTGAAAATGAAAGGTTTGAGGAATTCTGCAACAAAAAGGGAATAACTCGCAATTTTTCATTTTCGAGAACTCCACAACAAAACGGAGTAGTAGAACGTAAAAATAGGACGATTCAAGAGTGTGCGAGAACTATGATTATAGATAGTAATTTACCAAAGAATTTTTGGACAGAAGCAGTTGCTACCGCCTATTATATTTTGAATAGAACTTTAATTAGACCTCTAACCGATAAGACATCTTATGAACTTCTTTATTCAAAGAAACCTAAGGTATCTTATTTCAGAATTTTTGGAAGTAAATGCTTTATATTAAATACAAAAGATAATTAGGATAAATTTGATCCTAAATCCGACAAAGGTATCTTTATTGGATATTCTAATAGAAGTAAAGCGTGCAGAGTGTTTAATTTAAAAACCAATACCATTGAAGAAACAATGCATGTTTCATTTGATGAAAATTTCAAAATTTTTGAAGATACAAATGTGAAGAGGATTTAATCACTCAAAATCAAGAACCTATTGAAACTAATAATGAGATTGATCATCCTAATAAAAGGACAAAACTTTTAAAAGATCACCCTATAGAAAATATACTGGGAGATATGCAATCTGTTGTTAAAACTAGAAATCAACTAAGTCAAATGAGTAATGTTGCTTTTATATCAACTATTGAACCCAAAAATCCAATAGAAGCATCAACTGATGATTCATGGATTTTGGCTATACAAGAAGAATTAAATCAATTTACTAGAAATGACGTTTGGGAACTTGTTCCTAGACCAGAAAATAAAACTATAATTGGAACTAAATGGGTTTACAAAAATAAAATGAATGAACAAGGAGAGGTAGTTAGAAATAAAGCTCGTTTAGTCGCTCAAGATTATTGTCAAGAAGAAGGAATAGATTTTGATGAAACCTTTGCTCCCGTAGCAAGATTAGAAGCCATTAGGATTCTACTTGCTTTCGCAAATCATAATAATTTCAAATTATTTCAAATGGATGTTAAAAGCGCCTTTTTAAATGGATTTGTAAAAGAAGAAGTATATGTCGAACAACCACCACTTTTTGAAAATGATAAATTACCAAATCATGTTTACAAACTTAAAAAAGCACTATATGGTCTAAAACAAGCTCCTAGAGCTTGGTATGATAGACTAAGATCTTATTCATTGCAATCTAGTTTTGAAATTAGTGAAGTTGGTAATACTCTTTTTATTAAAAGAAATAAAAGTGATATTCTACTAGTACAAGTTTACGTAGATGATATCATTTTTGGTTCAACTAATTTTGAAATGAATAAAGAATTTTCTGAAATAATGAAAAAAGAATTTGAGATGAGTCATATGGGTGAATTAAATTTATTTTTAGGATTACAAATAAAATAATTAGATAATGGTATCTTTATTAGTCAAGAAAAATATGCTAAAGACCTAATTAGTAAATTTGGTTTGACCACTGCGAGTGGAAAACCCACTCCCATGGCAACCAATGAGTACCTTAGTAAAGAAGATCTCTCGAAAGATGTAGATCAAAAATTATATAGAGAAATGATTGGCTCATTACTCTATATTACTGCTATTAGACCCGATATCATGCACAGTGTCTGTCTCTGTGCCAGATATCAATCCCAACCTAAAGAGACTCACTTAAAATCCGTGAAACGAATCATAAGACATGTTAAACACACGTCTAATTATGGTTTATTCTACCCTAAAAATGATTCTTTTGACTTAATATCTTACTATGATGCTGACTATGCTGGTTGTAAATCAGATCGAAAAAGTACAAGTGGGACTTGTCACTTTTGGGGCATTCTCTGATTTCTTGGCTTAGTAAAAAGCAAAACACAGTTTCTTTATCAACAAATGAAGCAGAGTATATTTCTACTGCTTTGGCTTGTTCTAAAGTAATATATATGCAACAAACCTTAAAAGATTTTGGTTTAAATTTCTCAAAATCTTCAATTTATTGTGACAATACGAGTGCGATAAATTTACCCAAAATACTACTCAACATGCTCGAACTAAACATATTGATATCAGATATCATTTTCGCATAGATAATATAACCAAGGAAGTAGTTACTCTCGATTATATCAATTCTGAAAATCAAATTGCTGATATCTTAACAAAACCTTTAAATGAATCAATATTTACTAAATTAATAAGAGAATTAGGAATTTGTTCTATAACTGAAATATAAAATATAAACAACAAGTATAATTAACAATTGGTATCAAAATAAATCAAAGAGTTAAATTTTAAAAAGACCATGTCGACATCCCCTAGGTATACATGTTGACATATAACATTTTTGATTTTTTTTTTAAATTTTCCCACCAAAATTCAAAAATTTAGTTAAATATTCTTCTCAATTTCGAATTTCATTCATTCTCTCTGTTTTCTCTTCATTCTCTCTTCTGAAATAAATAAAATCATGGCTTCATCCTCAAAATCAAACATAAAATCAATTTTCTCATTTCTCTCTCCTACTTCTGGTCCATTCCAATGCACTACTCTTGCTCGTGTAACAAAAATAGAGGAGTCTATGATCGATGTACTTCAGATGTTAACTAAAATTCAAGTAACTCAACTTCGTATGGCAAAGGAACAGGAAAGGCAAGGCAAGATTCTTAGGAATTTGCAAAAATTCCTAATGAACAACCAGGCCAACCCTATCTTGATCGATGAAGACTCTTTACTCAATCAAGAACAAGAGGACAGCGACGAAGAAGAAGAAGAACCCATGGAAGAAGCACACGAGGAGGATGATGACCAAGTAGTGTGTGTTGGAGAAGTGTGTTTCGACAAAAATAGGAATCTTGTCGAACAACGTGGAAATTTCTGTTTCCACTATCCAAACTGTTCGATTCATAGATCTCCTATGTTCAGAAACACACATTAGTTTCTTCTCTTTCCTTCCGTTATTGTTTATGTTTTTATGTTTTCCAAATGCAAATATAAATACAACCATATAAGTAATAAATAACTCGTGATCTTATATGTGTTTTTATTATTGTGAATTCTTAGTTAGGATAGTTAATAGTTTAGGACTATGTTTTAGTATTAGACTTAAGTGTTGATTATTTATATTATTATAATCACATGTCATAGAGTAATAGTTTTAGGGGGAGTTATATAGTTTGGAGTTATCTAGTTTAGATAAAGTTTTTGTTGATGACAAAGGGGGAGAAATATAAAATATGATAGTTAGGTATAGATTAAGGGGGAGTTGTTAGTTTTAGGGGGAGTTATTAGGATAGAAATAATATTTTATGAACAAAGGTTGTCATCATCAAAAAGGGGAGATTGTTAGTCCGTGAGATGATGGTTTTGATGACAACAACTTTAGAATAGATTATAAAGTATAAATACTAACATTATAAGTTTAGATATGTATGTATATGCACGATTTAACCATGCAGGTACTAAGAATGAAGAGTGTACAGTATAGAGATTCAAGATATCAAGATAAAATATCAAGATAGAAGACTCATGAGTATCAAAACTATCAAGAGTTCAAGATTTCAAGGATAAGTATTTTTTATTATTATTAGGAATTTTTGTTAAAACTCGTAGAAAAGCACAGGCATCTTAAAATCCAATTTTTTCGTGGAATGGAATCCACTTCGAGCCCGTTAAAGGGATGGAACCCTAAGTAGGATGGAACCTACGAAAAATCTGATGGAACATTGTTTTGTATCCGCTAACTTTTATTCAAAATGATTTTTCAAAATAATATCCTGTTTTCAAAATGTTTCCAAAATTTTCCTTTTAAAAGATTCAAAATCCTCGATCCCGATTTTAAATAATTTTAGCCTAAAAAACATCTTTATTTTCAAAGTCAAATTACTCCTGATTTTTAAACTATCTTTTTAAATAATATATTTAACTTTTAAATATTTATACTTAGATTTAAATATAAAATTATATATATATATATATATATTATTCTTTATATTTACTTATGAATTTTAACTATAGTCAAGTATATTTATAAATTATAAAATAGTTTTTATATAAGATAAATGTTATTTTCAAAGAAAATCAAAAACACCAAAAAATCCTTTGGGATGTCGACATGCCTAGCATGACCATGTCGACATGGTGGCAGTTTGATTCAAAAATTCAAATTTCAAAAGAAGTGTCTATTCTCCATAACTCTTCATGAATGGTCATGGCTGTTGTTCTTCTATAAATAGGGGTCAGTTTCAACGAATTTTTAATCATAATTTTCTAGTTTTCACTCCTCTTCTTCTTTCTCATTTCTTAATACATACTCTTATCATTACTCTGCCGAAATCAACATTGAATCATACTCGATTACTTCTAGTTTGATTCTCTATCACTATCTCTACAAGATTCTCAACGCTATTCAGAGTTATAGACTTCTTTGTAATCTATTAAGCGAGAAAAGGTGTGATTGTAGCCTTGGAAATCAATCAAAAGGGAAAAGGTGTGATTGTAGCCTTGGAAATCAATCAAAAGGGAAAAGGTGTGATTGTAGCCTTGGTAAATCAATTGGGTAAACTTGTGGCCCGGAAATCAAGTATCTCTACCCAGAGGATCGAAATTCTGGAGGGTGTACCTCATGGCCTTGAAACCGAGGGTGTAATTGTACAATTGCTTTTGTAAGGAAATCCGTACTTGTGTTGCGGGACTGGATGTAGGGTAACTCCGAACCAGTATAAAATCCGGCGTGTTCTTTCCTTTACTGCTTTTATTTTATTTCTGCATCTGTGATTGTTTATGTGACCATATCTGTGTCTGTATATTGCATACTTTTGTGTCTAAATTAGCATAAATTAAAAAGATTTAGTAATTCTTTATTAACACTATTCACCCCCCTTTAGTATTAATCTTAGCCTTAAGATCCGTAATCCGCATTTCTCACAAACCTTTGTATAATCGTTCTTCGGGATGAACTGCCTTTGATTTCCAGTTAACTCCTTGGTATCGCGGCCTTGCCAAAAGGCAGAATAAAATTTCCCTCCAAAGCACGTCTTGTGAGGACATGATGTGCTCTGAAAAGCTGCAATTTTTATTCTGAAAATTTCCACCTGACTTGTCGAACGGTTGTTGTCTTCTCGTCGAAAGTTGTAACCTTTGATTGTTCTTCAATAATACAAATAACGAACTATTGACTGCCAATTGTTGTATTACACACTGTTGTAACTGAGTATTGAATGATAGCAAGCCGTTGTTTGTTGTTGTAATTGTCACCAAATGAGCATTCAATTCTTGTGAATTTTAAAAATTGGATGTTAGTCCGTCATATATATAGATATGTTAACCTGACTCCCGTTAACGTTCGCATGCTCACGAGTCATTGTCAGTTTTCCCTTATCGAATTCCGTATCGATCCTCTCCTGAATCGATGTGAAATTTGAGTTGTAACAATGCTTGGTGGTTGTTTTGGTGTATTCCTTCATATATATCCTCTCGTGGATCGATTCAAGGAGTTGAAAATTTGCTTTCGTATCGATGGTGATCGATACAAATTTGTTGGCCTTTTTGAATATTTCGCATCGATGGTCGCGAATTTGGTTAGAGTCTCAATGTAGTTCGTATCTATGGATGCGAATTTTAGGGTTTTGGCTAGATAGATACGAACTAAATATTTCATATCGATGCATCCTTAATGGTTTCGAATGGCGCAAATAAGCCCTGGCGTTGCACTTCATATTGATCGATGGATGAATACAAATTAACGTTGCTTTAGATAGAGGGCGCATGGATACGAACAACTCCCTTTGCACCGATTGGAGAGGAAGCTTGTTTTAACCGGCCAAAACAACTAGGAGTAGAATCGTCATTTCCCTTCATCCCTCGTATCCATATAAAAGCCTTTTGTACTTAGCTACTTTCTTTCACTTGCTTATTTTTCTGTTACACCTCGTATCGCTCCGAGTCGAAAGAAACGTGAATTGCCTTCGCCTTCAAATCGAACCACGCTTCTAATTCCTCTAACTGTCTATTAAACCCAGGTAATCAGGCCACAAATCTTATGTTAGAATGATGAGACTCTGAATCCATGGCCACCTCATTCGTTTCCATGATCTATTTTGGTGAAGTGGCGGTTGTGTATGGCAGGAATGAGGTCGAGGATGATGGCAGGACGATGCCTGAATGGATTTGAAGAAGATGAAGTTTAGGATACGAAGGATCTATGAGGGGATGGCTTGGCCCTGTTTTCGTATCGATGATGGAAGTAGGATGGATCGTATCGGTCCGGAGTGAGAGTTGTTTGAATCGATCTGGGTAATACGATTTCGTGACGATGATGAAGTGGAGGTCTTCATATCGAGTGATGATGGGGTTTGGTATCGACTCGAGATGATCGATTCAAAAATTTTGGACTTGTTGATGGATATGCGGAGGTTGCACTCGATCGATACGAAATCCAATATTCCCGATCGATACGTACCACATGATAGGAGATCGATACGAATGCATCTTTGATGATCGATACGAACTCGTATCTTGATGGATACAAATGGCTTCCTTGGCCGATACTAATTGTAGCTTTGGTGATCGATATGAGTTGAACCTTGATGAACTTGAAACCCCTTGCACATTTGAACATATGACACCAACGAGCTTCTGCCTTGCATCATTGGACTTAGTCATTTCTCCACATATTTGATTGCATTTCAAAGCTTGTCAATGGAACTTGTTACTTGATAAAATTTAACATATGTTAACTCGGATAGGTCTCCAAAGTCTGGATGGCATGGTTGTGACGGTCAGCGATGATGGTCATTCCGGTTGAATTTCGAAGTCTCGTTGTTCGACATCTTGCTAGTGTTTATAGAACTTTCTTAAGTATTATATAATATTGCGTTGCACAAAACACTCATGCCTTTCACACCAAGGGAAACATGGGATTATTATCATCAAATGATGGCTTTTACTGAGTTGATTAGTTATGGAATCTGGAAGTTCACAACAGCATGGGGCTTAAATTCCACTTCCCCTAACAATAAAGATGCCGGTCATTGCAGCCGAAGTTGTAAGTCCAGCTCCGAACGAGTTGCCAGGAGTAACTTTTATCGCGAATCCACAAGATTCCATGCCATCCAATATCTACGAAGATATGTTGGGGCGAATATGCTTTAGACATGGTCTACCATTCGACGATGTTCTACTACTCGGACCTAATGACAGGCCACACGCCCTCCCAAAAGGATTTTGCACAGCTAGAACGCTTCCTCCATTCAACCAGTATATTCAAGAAGTGTTAGCCTTCTTTAGAATCGATACGCTGCAGTTACATAAAAATGGATATGCACTACTGAACAGTCTATTCATTATTTTCATGGAACATCTCTTTTGGCCCCCGACTCCGGAAGAAGTCAAATTCTTGTTCAATGTCAAGAGTTGGGGAGACAATCCTTCATTCACATTCCTCGAGGTAGTTAGGAATTGCCAAGTGGTGACTGGATCCTGGACTAGGCTTAGCTACTTCAAGACGGAGTAGTTTTATGTCCGGTGCCCTCCACGATTCACCAGCCAGTGGTTAGTCAGACGTACGTGCCGCATTTTTTATAGAAGCTAACGAGATAGTTGTAACCAATGCTGAGCCTAAAATTTTCTTTCTTTTACAACCGCAGTTCCACGACTCGAAGATGCTTACTTTAAAGAAATAGTACGGATTCTTCAGGAGGTGCCGGGTGAGATGAGACAAATTGACTCAGTGCACGTTTAAAAGTTTGAGGATTGTTGGGCTATTGATCAAAACCAGAGCATAATACTTGAGGGATCGCTTAAGACAGCCCCGACTAGATGTGCTAAATGTAGAGCGCCCGGGATCGTAATAGCTGAGGAGGGCGATGAAGAAAATACGCCTAGTGAAGATGAACCGATAGCCGGGCCTCGAGACAGTTCTCAGGATTTAGAGGGAAGGAGGAAAGGCAAGGCAGTAGCATATAAACGTCATAAATCTTCGAGATGGAAATCCATAGTCGTGTCCTTGCCAACCTTTGGTGTTAGAATTTCGGAGGCTCCTCCCTTGCAAATAGAGAATCCTTTTGAAGGGCTCATCGGCATTCCAATTCCGGATTATATGTCACTCCAACACGATACCGGATTGGAAGGGCTTCAAAGTGCCTTAGATTTAAGCGAGTCACTTCCTACAAGTGTGGCTGACATAACCGGTTGATTGGAGGGTTTAACGCATGCATACATACACTTCACAGCACTACACGATTTTCAATCATAAGTTGTTCTTTTTTGGAGATTACCGATTCTGCTTTTCTTTTTATTTTACAGATACGATGACTAGGCGAGAATCTATGTTAGGAAGCCTTCGCTCGGCACGCCAATCATCCAGTTCATACTATGAGTCGACTGCGATCGTGATTATTCTAGCTAGGAACGTTATGAAAGGGAGAGGGATAGAGACAAAGGATATAGACATCGATCTCGATCAAGCTCTCCACCTCCTCAAGCACCAACACAACCCTCCTGTCATGGGAAACAACCCTTAGAGACTCCGCACCAAAAATCGCCTTCTCAAGTCCCAAGGTATGATTCACAACATCGTAGGACCAAGGCTGAAACTCCCACTATTACTGAGCAGGCGGTCACTGAGCCTACTGGGGAAGGAGCGATCAGAATCGCCCAGTTGAAAAAAGACTTCCTAAATATTTTTTTCGACGGCTTCATCTTCCCTCCGCATTTAAAGAAAATTCCAGTTGCGGTGGAGCAAACTATCCATGATTACATCCATTATATCTTTAGCCAAGACCGGGAGTGGATGAAGACTGTAGATAAAGCATTGGCGATGGCCTTCGAGCGAGCAAAAATGATCGCGAAGTTAGAAACAGATCTTGCTCAAAAGGACCGCATTATTCTAATGCTTCATGATGAGAGCGAGTCTTCCAGGAAATCGAAAATGGAAGCCAATAAGAAAGACGACGAGGCAAATCAGTCTATGGAAAGGATGCGACAAATGCATTTTGCTTCGGTTGAGGAAATGGGCCACCAAAACACCACCGTGATGGCCGAAAGGGATGCTACGCTGAAGAAGCTTGAGGAGCTTAAGGCTAAGTTTTCTAAAATCATCAAGGAGAAAGACGATGCTAACAAAGCTGTTCAGGAGGCATGTGAACAAGCTGTGGTGCTCCGAGATGAGAGGGATGCGACAGCACTTAAAATTCAGGAAGCCGGCGCCAGGGTTGAGAATGAAGTGAGGAGGGCGGAAATCAAGTTGGAGGCCGATATCGAAGATCTCCTTATCACATACAACGCCAACGTTTTGAAGCACCAAAACCTAGCATGGCTCGATAACTATCCATTACACTTATATACTTTCTGGGGCTGCTTGGTGGAGGACGAGAAGGCTGAGCATCAAGCCGGATCAGTCGATGAATTTGAATTAGAGAACCGAGTGCTGAGTGAAGATGAAAGAAAAGTTCTTCATGACATCGCGATCACATATGAAAAGGAGAAACTTGGTACCCAACAACCGGAAGCTGGAGAGGGTTTAGGTGTTGAGCACCATGAAGCAGGCTCTGAAACTCTAATGCCAACCCTGCCTGAATCTATATCTGCGGTTGATCCCCATTCTATTCCTACATATAATCCTGATCAACCGCGGTTATCTCCAGTTCGCGAGCACGTCACTGAAGCAGCTCTAGTTTTGCTTACTAGTCATTCTAAGGAAGTTATTTTGAACATCTCCTGTGCTCGTTCAAAGTGTGAAGCATTACTTGGAGCAATCGCTAATAACTTTTTCTTTGCCTCTATTCAGTGATAGGAGCTACATCTGCCACGCCTCCTGCAACTCAAGAACCATATTATGAGCAGGAGGCCATCATAATAGAAGTGACCACTACAACGGCTACAGCGCCAACTGACGGGGCATAGGGGAGCACACTTAGTTTTGATGACCAGATGATGGAGGAACTTCTCGGTTGTCATAGTAATCCTTTCGCCGATTTACCATTTGTCATGGGTGGAGGCGCACCTGTGGCCATCTCCTTGGGCCCAACCGCTAGCATTTCCGACGAGGCTCAAACAATTCATGAAGAGGAGATAATTGCTGAAATTAACGCCGAGATGGAAGTAGCTGCATGGGCTAGTAGCTTTGGAGGTGGGCTGGCAGGTCTTGGTCTATCCCCTTTTCAAATGATTTCCCCTGGTGGCACAGTCGTTGACACTAGTGTTCCTCCTTCGCCTGCTAACATTGATCCTATCTCTCCGAATCTGCCTTGAGGAAGCATTCTTGTCCATGTGAGTTTGGAGGAGGAATTTAACATAATGCCCCCAACTGGAGATCAGCCACCAAAAGACAAGGGCTCAAAGAGGCAGCCAAGTGGCAGTTCCAACGGGTCGACACCAAGGAAGAACAAGAAGAAAATTAGAGAATAAACATGTCTTCTTGGCTTATTTTTGGGTGGATATATAGGAATTATATTTTGTTTTGTTAGGCCGTGTATAAATGCGGGTTCGGCCCCTTCTATCAGGACTTTTGGTATAATTTTGTACTTACTCTTTTCTTCCAAAGAATAGTTGGAATAAAATTCCATTTTGTCTTTAGCTCAGTTTGTTTTCATTTATTAAAGTTCTTCAACGCTCGAACTTCCATTCAGTACACTTGTGGAGTTTTAGTCTTTAAATCGGACCTGGGTTTAGTTGCTAAGTTTCGAAGCTACGGCTTCGGGTCACGATCGAGCATTTAGTTGAATTCCGATATTGCATTGTCTCAATTAGTGGCTGGTACTTATGTTCTGCCCCCAGTTCTGGGGATAAGTTGAAAAAACTGGTTAACAATCGTTGTTTGCCTTTAATAATTGAGCTTAACTTCGCTGAAGCATAATTGAAACAAGACGAGTTCAGGTGGTCAAATCACACTTGCACGTCTATTGGTGATCACATCCACACTCTAGGGATTGCACTTGTAGGTCGGCGGTCAATCACACCCACCTAAGGTTCGGAGGTACATCCGCGCTTCTGGGACTTAAGTTATTTTATGGGCGGCCGACCACGCCTGTTTGATATTCAAAACTTCGTCCGCACTCTAGGGACTTAGATTGATTCATGGGTGGTCAGTCACGCCTACTTTGCGCTCATACTCCGTCCTGCACTCTGGGGGCCTGTAGTTGTCCTACAGATGGTCGTTTCACACCCGACTTGTGTTCGTACTCCAATCTGCACTCTGGGGATTTTGAGTTAGTCGATGTTTATACTCCAGTTCGCACTCTGGGAATCTGGAGTTATTTGATGTTTATACTTCGGTTTATACTCTGGGAATCCGGAGTTAGTCGATGTTTATACTCCAGTTCGCACTTTGGGAATCTGGAGCTGGCCGACAGATGGTCAGTCACAACTGTTTAGGCTTTAAGATTTCGTTCGCACTCCGGGAACGATGGATCTATCAGGATCATGGATGGTCGACTAACATCCACCCCGAGTTAACAAGTGAGGTCGTTAGATGGACGGGTCCATCCTCCTCAAACTTGGTTTAGACACAGGTGAATTCGTTAGGTGAATGGATCCACCTTCTTCGAAACCACATTTATAGGTTTATACACCAGTTCGCACTCTAGAAATATGGAGTTAGTTAGAGGATTGTCGTGCATCAATCCTTTTTTGGCTTCAGTGTGATGGCTTGCCCCTAAGCTCGAGTTTCACTTAGCGAGTGACCGGTCGTATCACAGTCACTCCCTATTTGAATAAATCCCACCGTATGGTGGAACTTAGCACTTCGTGCATAGTGATGGTCGTATGACGCATTTCAAAAAATCATAGCTCTGGCTCGAAGAGAATGCATTTATTGCTGAAATAAGAAAATATGGCAAAGTCAGCTGCCTTATTACAAATTCAAATTTCGAAATGCAGAAACAAAATGCAAATGAAAAGCAGACCGAATAAACATAGCTTGTTATGTGTAATAGCGAAGAAAACTCTCGCTGTTCCAGGCCCGCGCAGAGTAAGACCGTCAACGGTCGATAATTTAAATGTGCCATCTCCGAGCTTTTGTTCGATGACATACGGCCATTCCCACGTTGGCTTCATATGTGAAGGAACCAGGTAAATTCTCTTAAGGACGAGATCGCCGAGTTTGAAGGTTCGGAGTCAGACCTTAGCATTGTATAACCGGGTGACTCGACTTCGTTATGCGGCTGCCCTCAAATCAGCCTCTGCATGCCTCTCGTCCATTAAATCCAGAGATTCGACAAGTATTGTAGCATTCATTTTCAGATCATAATAAGTCACACGATGAGAAGGTACTTCCACCTCGACTGGAATAACAGCTTCTGAACTGTAAGAAAGAGAGAATGGAGTGTGGCCGGTCACGGATTTATGGGTTGTCCGATAAGCCCATAAAGCCATAGGAAGTTCATCGACCCATTTGCCCTCGGCCTTTTCCAGTCGTTTCTTCAGAATAGACTTTATAACTGTATTAACAACTTCAATCTATCCATTTGCTTGAGGGTGTGCATCTACGGAGAACTTCTTCTAAATGTGGAAGCGTTGACAGAAATTCTTAAATTCAACACTGTCGAATTGGGCTCCGTTGTGTGTGATAATGGTAGAGAGACAAAATCGGCAGATAATGTTGCATACTACAAAGTTGATCACTTTCTTTGTCGTGATTATAACAAGAGGTTCAGCTTCCGCCAACTTGGTAAAGTAATCAACTGCGACGCTGGCGTACTTCACACCAAACCAATAATGTCAATGCCCCATACTGTAAACCGCCATGGACTGACCACATGAGTTATTTTGGTAGGTAGGGCTCTAGGAATCCAAGTGTGTTTATGACATCTACCACATTTTCTGGCGTAATCCGATGCATGGCGATGTACAGCCAGCCAATGGTATCCATATCGAAGCACTTTCTTGGCAAGAGCCTGCCCCCCCAGTGTGATTGCACATTCTCTTTCGTGTACATCATGCGATACCCGTTTGATTTCATCATGAGCGATACATCGGAGTAAGGAGCAGAGTACCCTCTTCTATATATGAATCCATTCTGAATAGTGAACCGCGAAGCTTTTTGAAGAACTTGTCTCTTTTCACAATTGCGCTCCGGCAGGGTCCCATTCTTAAGATAGTTTCTAAAAGGGGTCATCCATGACTCCTTAGTGGGAATGACTTCAAATACCCAATCTATTCCCATCTGATCAATGCTGGGGGAAGATCAAGTTTCCACGGAAACGATTTCCATTTGCTATGCCTCTCCCATATTGGCTAACTTTGCTAACGAATCGACTTTCTAATTGCGCTCTCGGGATATGCAATATATGGCATAATAATCGAACTGATTCAATATCTCCTGAACCAGAGCAAGGTAAGCAGCCAGCCTTCGGTCTTTGGCCCCCCCGAGCTTGACATACGATCAATTGAGAATCACAATAAATCTCCATAGCAATTATTCTTAAATCTCTGGCAAGTCTCAATCCAGCAAGTAGAGCTTCGTATTCGATTTCATTGTTGGTCGCACAAAAATCAAAATTTAAAGCATAGCATATGGATCGGCCTTTTGGAGTTTCAAGTACAACTCTGGCGCTTAAGCAACTGCCATTTGTTGCACCATCAGTATGCAGCTTCCAAATATACTTGGGAGATTCACTGGTTTTGGGCAAGTCCTCTGGGATAGTAATTCAGCGATGAAGTCTGCTAGGACTTGTCCTTGAATATCTCACCTTGGAGTGTAAGTAATTTCAAACTGACTTAGCTCGATATTCCACTTGAGTAATCTACCAGACGTCTCAGGCCGGGTAAGGACTTGTCGTAACGGCAGGTCAGAGTAGGCGGTGATAGGATAAGTGTGACGACCGCCCATGACTCCCGCACGAAAACAAGAGAATGGTGCGCTGAAAGGCGTGCCAGGCAGCCATCGATGATGGTCAGGGTAAGATAAAACAGAATAGTCTATCGTATTACTCACAGCGCATGGACAAAATACAATAGAAAATATACATAGTGAAGCTCCATATAACAGAATCTCATCATATAAACTCTAATAGTTTGATACAACAATCAGCAAGGTCAATACATCAAGCCTCACTACATATCACTCAGAGAATATACAAACAGCGGAACACCCAGTACATATAGTAAGAAAACAATATGCAAAAGCCTCCAGCTCGTCTTCGTCATCAACAACGTTGACCACTAAGAACAGCACCTGTCACCTGCTACCTAGTCTGCCCATCCCAACATGGATGAACAGCCCAAGGTAATAAGAGTTAAACATAAAACCTTGAGTCAGACAAAAGTCTTAGTGAGCAGTAAATCAACTATCAAACATACCAAAAGAGCATAAAGGGTAAAAGGAATAGGAACCCAACCATCCCACTCCACCTCTTTCTACAGTGATAGACCCCAGACACACTAAGAAGAATTAAACATAGCAATTCAGACATTTAAAGCAAAGTAATTATCACTCGAGTCAAGGTCGGTGTTTTCCAAGTACAAACCCCCAAGGCCTAAACCAAGATCAGATAAGCACTCTGAAAACATCGCTCTTGACCCAAGTGACGATACAACCAAACATCCAAACATCCATGACTCTGGCTATCACTGTTATCATTGCCTTAATTCACCGTTAGTTGAATGACCGCCTGTCAAGGGCTAATGGTAACCCCGGTTCTAGACACAACTCCGCACGTCGTCGCAGCCCATGCCTAGGAATTTTCGCAACTACCCAGAGTAATAGCACGTCGTCGCAGCCCATGCTTGGAACGTCATCGTGACCCGTCCCAACGTACTCTTGCTTTGAGCATGCTAGAACCTTCAACAACGATGAAATCTCAGCCTTCTAGTCATCCTCCTCGACGACTATTCTCATACTAGCTCAAGCGCCTCTCAAGCTAACCATTATCCACAAACTCGGACCGCATCACCGAGTTATCAACATGCTTGGGATGATCCCGTCTGTATTAAACCAAGGCTTTCACACATCATGCTTTGCTTCATCGCATCATAGCAAAGTCCCATCTCAACATCATGGTTTGCCTAATCGCATCATGGCAAAGTCCCATCTCAACATCATCATCAAATCTATCCATATGAGCTTCAACATCCGCTTCATATGCCACAAGCAGCTTTTCTTATTCAAGAGCCTTTCCACTTAGCTTTTGAATCATCTTCGACCAACTTGTCCAAATCAAGTTATCAATCAACTAATCAATCAAATCAAACATTAATCCAAGTAATCAATCATTCAAACAAGATCTAAATAAGCAGTTATAACAATAATGGCAATTTCGTAAATAAAGAGTCCAAATCTAACATGCATTCTAACAAGCATGAATTATGAACAATATCTCTACAACTTGATGAATGAACTTGCATAAGTAAACATGTAGTAAAATAGATGTCAAATCATCATGAACAATAGATCTACATGCAGACTTAAGAAAAATGCACAAAATCACTCTCTTTCACACATAAACAAGCCACCGATCCAATATACTCCTTTGGGTCCGTGTGAGAGATAACCACCACTCACCGAATCACCTAAACACCTCAAAAACAACCAACTTTCAACACACTCGCGACTTAACGGTCCAACGACCTAACGCTATACACAAGGTCTCAACGACCTACGACCTATACCATAACCCGTCCACGACCTAACTGTAACCCCATCACTATAAGTCGCTTACGACTTAAGCCTGCAGGTCGCTAACTCCTATAGGTCGTTAACCTTCTTAGGTCGGTCTCATCTATGAGTCGTTAGCTCTTAAGTCGTTGCCGCTAGTCCTAGGTTGCTAACTCCTAAGCCGGCCAATCCCCTAAACCGTTAGCTCTTAGGTCGGTCAATTCTCTTAACTCGCTCACCTCTTAGGTCGGTCACCCCTATGAGTCGGTCCAACCCACTAACTCGCTAACCCGTAAGTCGTCAACTACCTTAAGTCGCTACATACCACTAACTCGTTCACACGACCCAAGCTACCCACGACTTAAGCACCACACGAGTTAACTTTTACACGACTTAAGCTTCGGTCGACTTAAACTCTAAACGACTCAAGCAATACTAACGACTTAACAACATCAACGACCTAATGCAACTATTTTACGATTTATCGACACGTAAAATACGGGTCGTTACATTCTCTCCCCCTTAGGAATTTCGCCCCCGAAATTCAAACAAACAAGTGCAACCAAAACTATTCTGCATGCCTACCATCCATAGCAATCAACAAACCATGCATCCAATTACTAGCCTAGCATGCAGAATTATAAGACTAGAACAAGTTACAAATTCGTGAGATGTCACGACACCTTAGGGCCATACCTCGAAGAGTTCAGGATGAGCTGCCTTCATCCTCTCTTCCTCCTCCTATGTACAGTCGTCAACATCATCACTCCATTGTATCTTGAGCAACGTAATCGCCTTCCTCCTAAGCTGTTTCATGTCGGTTTCAACAACACGAAGTGGCTTACGAGGTCTCGTAACAACTGGATCAACTTCTAAATCTTCACAGCTATCAGCAGAAACCACCGTATTCGAGTCGTGCACATACTTCTGTAAATAAGATACATGAAAAACATTGTGCACACCCGCCATCTTTTCTGGTAACTCCAATTTATAGGAGAGCTTTCCAATTCGCTCGATGATTGGGAATGGTCCAACAAATCTCGGAGTCAGTTTTCCTTTCTTCCCGAATCGAATAACATTCTTCAGTGGAGAAATCTTCACCAAAACCATATCACCTATGTCGAATTCCAAATCCTTACGACGCTTATCGGCATAACTTTTCTGACGATCTTGGGCTGCCTTCATTCGTTGCCGAATGATCTCTATACAATCCGAAGTCCGTCGAATCATCTCTGGCCCAAGTATCAGCTTTTCTCCTGTTTCTAACCAGCATGTCGGAGAGTTACACGGTCTTCCATACAAGGCTTCATAAGGTGCCATACCAATACTTGTCTGATAACTGTTATTATACGCAAACTCCACCAAATGATGATGATCTTCCCATGATCCTCCGAAATCCAAAACACATGCCCTCAGGAGATCTTCCAAAACTCGGTTGACTCTCTCAGTCTGACCATCTGTTTGGGGGTGATAAGCTGTACTCAAACACAACTCGGTTTCCAAAACTTCCTGGAAGCTCTTCCAAAATCCACTAGTGAACAATGGGTCTCGATCGCTCACTATACTCTTCGGAATACCATGGAATCGAACTATCCACTTAACATACAACTCAGCCAATTTCGATGCAGTCCTAGTTGATTGAACAGGAATGAATCTTGCACTCTTAGTCAAACGATCTACAATGACCCAAATCCCTTCATTTCCTGCCCTGGTTCTAGGTAGACCATCGATAAAATCCATCGATATCTGCTCCCACTTCCATGTAGGAACCTCTAATGGCTGAAGCAATCCACTTGGCTTCTTCTGCTCAGCTTTTACCAACTGGCAGTTCATACATTTGGAAATAAAATTTCCAACATCCTTCTTCATACCTTCCCAGTAATAGGTCCTTTTCATATCCCGATACATCTTATTCCCACCTGGATGAATTGTCAACTTCGAGTGATGACTTTCCTTCAGAACTTCATCCCTCAATTCATCTATATCAGGAACAACTAGTCGTCCTTGTTTCCGAAGCCAACCCTCTCGATCGACCTCGAATCCTTTATCCTTTTCTGGGTCCAATCCAGATTCCAAATCGCGGATAATCTTAACAAGCTTATCATCTCGCTTTTGGCCCTCACCAATTCTTTCCACAAGAGTAGGTCTTATTGATAAGTCTGCCAACGTCTCAGGTTCCAATTCACATCTAGGCCTGAAGTGAAATCCAGCCAAATACTCAAGATTCTTCCATTCCGAAAACATGGCTCCCAATCCTGCATGTCTTCGACTTAACGCGTCTGCCACCGCGTTACCTTTTCCCAGAGTATAGGCTATACCAAAATCATATGATGCTAAAAACTCTAGCCATCGTTGCTGTCGAAGATTCAAATCCTTTTGGGAGAACAGATACTTCAACGACTTATGATCTATAAACAACTCAAATCGAACTCCCAATAGGTAATGTCTCCACATCTTCAAAGCAAATACAATCGCCGCTAACTCCAAATCATGAGTCGGATAATTCCTTTCATGCGGTTTCAGTTGTCGACTTGCATACGCAACAACTTTATCCTTCTGCATCAGTACTGCTCCAAGTCCAGTACCACATGCATCGGTGTAAACCACCATCTCATCATTCCCACTCGGAATAGTCAAAACAGGAGCACTTGTCAGTTGCTCTTTCAGGATTTCGAAAGCTTGCTCACACTTATCATCCCATTTGAACACTTGGTTCTTTTTCGTCAATTCTGTTAACGGTGAAGCTATCTTGGAAAAGTCTTTGATAATCCGACGATAGTATCCTGCTAATCCAAGAAAACTTCTCACATCAGATGCATTCTTAGGCCTAACCCAACCTTGGATTGCTGCCACCTTAGCGGAATCAACCGCTATTCCTTTTCCCGAAATAACATGGCCTAAGAACCTCACTTCACTCTTCCAGAAGTGACACTTCGAAAACTTAGCCCTCAGCTGATGTTTCCGCAAGATTTCCAAAACAATACGCAAGTGCGTCTTGTGCTCTTCTTCAGTCCTGGAATAAATCAGAATGTCATCCACGAACACAAGTACGAACTTGTTCAGCTGATCTCTGAATACTCTATTCATAAGATCCACAAAATATGCTGGTGCATTGGTCAATCCAAACGGCATTACCAGCCACTCATAAAAACCGGATGGTGTCCTAAAAGCAGTCTTCGGCACACTATCCTTAGCCACTCTCAACTGGTGAAATCACGTTGCCAAATCCACTTGAGAAAACACCCTAGCTTCGTGAAGCTGATCAAACAAGTCATCTATTCTCGGCAATGGATACTTGTTCTTCCTAGTCACTTTATTCAGCTCACGATAATCCACACACAACCTCAACGATCCATCCGCTTTGGTTGCGAACACAACTGGTGCACCCCATTCGGACACGCTACGCCGAATGAATCCTTTCCGTAAAAGGTCATCAACTTGCACCTTCAACTCTTGTTGCTCCCTAGGCGCCATCCGCCTAAGAGGCATCACAACAGGTATGGCTCCCTCAACTAGATCGATACGAAACTCGATCTCCCTATGCGGCGGTAACCCTTTGACCTCGTCAAAGACGTCCTCAAATCCATTCACAACCGGCATCGATGACAGTCCATCCCGTGGAACAACCAGCGAATACATGAAGCTCATGAAGACGCCTTCTTCATGCTTACATCGTATCACAACCTTTCGCCCTTCCACATTCCCGACTGTCACCTCCAGTTTCTCACAATCAATCCTTGTCGCATACTTCCTGAGCCAGTCCATACCCAAAATAATTCCGAACCCCGCAAAGTTCAGAACAAAGCAATCACAAACAAAAGAGCAATCATGACTCGACACAACTAGACCACGGCATATCATACACAAACAAGATGAACCCCCAACTGGATTAGTCACAACCAATGGTCTATCAACAATATCCGGTTCCAAACCCAACCGGCCTACAAGTTCATTACAAACAAACGAATGCGACACCCCAGTATCAAACAACACTCTAACTGGAACACCACAAATGAAAAGAGTACCTTGAACCACCACGCTCTTTCCATTCTCATCAGTAGCAGGAGCTTTCAAAGATGATGGCACAGCCCCCAAAGCATAGGCTTGCACAATCTGCTTGTCCTTCCTCGGTTCCGGACAATCCCTCTTGAAATGCCCCGGTTTGTCACAGTTGTGACACTTCGCCGGCACTCTCGGTTTCTTGCAATCCCTGGAGAGATGACCCTTCTGCTGACAGTTGTAGCAGATCACTTCACCCTTTGGCTTCTTCTGGCCATCCTTACCCTTCTGCTGCTGCTGCTTCCTCTTCTTGTTTCCATTTTGCTCCTTGGTCACAGCAACAACAGATCCTTCCTTAGGAAACAGATTCTCATGCCTGAGAGCCTTCTCCACAAGCTTCTCAAATGGATCGTCCAAATGATCCACCAACTGCCTCCCAAGATAAATGTCCAAGCCTGTCACAAACTTCTCATTCTTCTGATAGGGAGAATCAATATACGACCGAGCATACTTGGACAAAGCTTCAAACTCAGAAACATACTCAAGAACTGGTCTCCCACCTTGCTTGAGCTCCACAAACTTCTTAAACAGAACAGATTTCTGAGCTGTAGAAATGAACTTAGCTTCAAATCTGACTTGGAACTGCTCCCAAGTAATCTCTTCCTCTGGAGTATCAATGGTGATAGAATTCCACCAATCCGAAGCTCTCCCTTGAAGCTGTCTTGATGCAAGCTTCCTCTTAGTTGCATCCTCAATTCCCAAATCGCCAAAGATCCTTATACAAGCATCAATCCATCTTTGAACATCAACGGTTGATTCTGTTCCCAAGAAAACCTTCCCTCCAAGAGCAGTATAGTCTTTGCACAACTTAGCAAAATCCACTGGTTTTGGAGCTTGAACTTGAACTCCAACATCTACTGACTGTCCTGAAGTTGGTATCCTTCTCATGATCGAAGTCATCATAGCCTCGAACATTGCAGCATAGTCAGTAGCTCCCCCAATAGCACGACTTTCCCTAGCAGCTTGTCTCTCACTTCGACTCATCCTTAATATCTACAAAAAGGAATAATTTAGAACACCTTGAGAAACAACTACATAAGGAGTTCAAATCCTTCTAAACTACTATATTATATATAGTAATCATCCATCCAAAATTACAATTACGTCTCTCATACGTAGTTACGTCAGCGAGCGTTGGCTAAAATCGATTAACCAAAGCTCTGATACCAAATGTGACGACCGCCCATGACTCCCGCACGAAAACAAGGGAATGGTGCGCTGAAAGGCGTGCCAGGCAGCCATGGATGATGGTCAGGGTAAGATAAAACAGAATAGTCTATCGTATTACTCACAGCGCATGGACAAAATACAATAGAAAATATACATAGTGAAGCTCCATATAACAGAATCTCATCATATAAACTCTAATAGTTTGATACAACAATCAGCAAGGTCAATACATCAAGCCTCACTACATATCACTCAGAGAATATACAAACAGCGGAACACCCAGTACATATAGTAAGAAAACAATATGCAAAAGCCTCCAGCTCGTCTTCGTCATCAACAGCGTTGACCACTAAGAACAGCACCTGTCACCTGCTACCTAGTCTGCCCATCCCAACATGGATGAACAGCCCAAGGTAATAAGAGTTAAACATAAAACCTTGAGTCAGACAAAAGTCTTAGTGAGCAGTAAATCAACTATCAAACATACCAAAAGAGCATAAAGGGTAAAAGGAATAGGAACCCAACCATCCCACTCCACCTCTTTCTACAGTGATAGCCCCCCAGACACACTAAGCAGAAGTAAACATAGCAATTCAGACATTCAAAGCAAAGTAATTATCACTCGAGTCAAGGTCGGCGTTTTCCAAGTACAAACCCCCAAGGCCTAAACCAAGATCAGATAAGCACTCTGAAAACATCGCTCTTGACCCAAGCGACGATACAACCAAACATCCAAACATCCATGACTCTGGCTATCACTGTTATCATTGCCTTGATTCACCGTTAGTTGAATGACCGCCTGTCAAGGGCTAATGGTAACCCCGGTTCTAGACATAACTCCGCACGTCGTCGTAGCCCGTGCCTAGGAATTTTCGCAACTATCCAGAGTACTAGCACGTCGTCGCAGCCCGTGCTTGGAACATCATCGTGACCCGTCCCAACGTACTCTTGCTTTGAGCATGCTAGAACCTTCAACAAGGATGAAATCTCAGCCTTCTAGTCATCCTCCTCGACGACTATTCCCATACTAGCTCAAGTGCCTCTCAAGCTAACCATTATCCACAAACTCGGACCGCATCACCGAGTTATCAACATGCTTGGGATGATCCCGTCTGGATTAAACCAAGGCTTTCACACATCATGCTTTGCTTCATCGCATCATAGCAAAGTCCCATATCAACATCATGGTTTGCCTAATCGCATCATGGCAAAGTCCCATCTCAACATCATCATCAAATCTATCCATATGAGCTTCAACATCTGCTTCATATGCCACAAGCAGCTTTTCTTATTCAAGAGCCTTTCCACTTAGCTTTTGAATCATCTTCGACCGACTTGTCCAAATCAAGTTATCAATCAACTAATCAATCAAATCAAACATTAATCCAAGTAATCAATCATTCAAACAAGATCTAAATAAGCAGTTATAACAATAATGGCAATTTCGTAAATAAAGAGTCCAAATCTAACATGCATTCTAACAAGCATGACTTATGAACAATATCTCTACAACTTGATGAATGAACTTGCATAAGTAAACATGTAGTAAAATAGATGTCAAATCATCATGAACAATAGATCTACATGCAGACTTAAGAAAAATGCACAAAATCACTCTCTTTCACACATAAACAAGCCATCGATCCAATATACTCCTTTGGGTCCGTGTGAGAGATAACCACCACTCACCGAATCGCCTAAACACCTCAAAAACAACCAACTTCAGATCTGGACAGCAAGGAATCAAGCTTGATCCTCCAAAGCTTTGCTTCAAACGATGAAATCTCTCTTCAACGGATGAAGATCTTCAACTTTGGCTCTTGGATCTTCGATTTAATCTTCAATTTATATGGAAGGAATCACTAGATTAGAGAGGAGAAAAGAAGTGAAGAAGTGTAGTAGTCGAGCTCTCAAAATGGCAGCACTTCGTCGCTTCAAAATCCGGTGCCAAAAAGTGAACCAAACCCCTCTATTTATAGGCTGGAATTCCCTTAAGTCGCCGCCCCCATGAGTCATCCACGACTCAACAGACCCCCATGGCTTACGACTTAGGCAACCTTACGACTCAACGACCTATCCAGATGCAACTTAACGATATGCGGCATAGCGACTTAACCTTAAGAGCGACTCAACACCTAGCCGACCTATCGACCTAAGCCTTAACACTAAACCAAACTGGGCACAACCTAACGACTTATCCCTTCATGTGACCTAACTAGGTCGTCCCACGACTTAACAGCCCTTGCCGACCTAACACAACTACACTCATGCGACCTAACGACTCAACACACTCGCGACTTAACGGTCCAACGACCTACGACCTATACCATAACCCGTCCACGACCTAACTGTAACCCCATCACTATAAGTCGCTTACGACTTAAGCCTGCAGGTCGCTAACTCCTATAGGTCGTTAACCTTCTTAGGTCGGTCTCATCTATGAGTCGTTAGCTCTTAAGTCCTTGCCGCTAGTCCTAGGTTGCTAACTCCTAAGCCGGCCAATCCTCTAAACCGTTAGCTCTTAGGTCGGTCAATTCTCTTAACTCGCTCACCTCTTAGGTCGGTCACCCCTATGAGTCGGTCCAACCCACTAACTCGCTAACCCGTAAGTCGTCAACTACCTTAAGTTGCTCCATACCACTAACTCGTTCACACGACCCAAGCTACCCACGACTTAAGCACCACACGAGTTAACTTTTACATGACTTAAGCTTCGGTCGACTTAAACTCTAAACGACTCAAGCAATACTAACGACTTAACAACATCAACGACCTAATGCAACTATTTTACGATTTATCGACACGTAAAATACGGGTCGTTACAATAAGCCTGGAAATACGGATGAAGCTTCTTTGAGGCAATGGTAAGACAATAAGCCAACATTTCCAGCTTTGGATAGTTTCTCTCTGCTCCAGTCAATCGCTTAATAATGTAATAGACCGGCCATTGTATCCAGTCTTCCTCCTGCATTAGGGCAGCACTGATTGCGTTTTCTGATACCGCCAAGTAGATGTATAATCTCTCATGATCAACGGGCTTCGACAAAATAGGTGGTGTGGAGAAGTGTTGAATTAGCGCTTGAAATGCACCCTCACATTCCATAGTCCATTCAAAAGTTCGTTTCCCTTTTCTGATCAGGTCGAAGAAGGGAATGCATTTGTCAGTGGATTTTGAAATGAACCTGCTCAATGCTGTCACTTTTCCTTGGGGCTATGGACTTGCTTTATAATTCTTAGAGTCTCAAGAATTTTGATTGCCCAGATCTTTTCGGGATTAGCTTCGACCCCTCGAGCATTGACGATAAACCAAGGAATTTTCTAGATGCGACCCCAAAGTGACACTTCAACGGGTTGAGTTTTATTTTATAATCTCGGAGGATGTTGAACATCGATTCCAGGTCTCTGATATGATTAGTGGAGAATCGCGATTTCACAAGCATGTCGTCGACATATACCTCCATGGTTTTTCCAATCTCATTAGCGAACATTCGATTAACTAACCGTTGGTAAGTTGCCCCGACATTCTTGAGTCTGAACGGCATGACTTTGTAGCAGTAAAGTCCTAGATCGGTTACAAAGCTGGTATGCTCTTGGTCAGTTAAGTGCATGCGCATCAGATTGTAGCCAGAGTACGCATCCATGAAGGATAAGAGTTCATGTGCAGCTGTTGAGTCTATGAGCTGATCGATTAGAGGAAGCGGAAAACTGTCTTTAGGGCAAGCCTTATTCAGGTTTGAGTAATCAATGCACGTCTCCATTTCCCGTTCAGCTTTCGGACAAGTATAGGGTTTGACACCCATTCTGGATATAATGTATCTTGGATAAACTTGTTCGATTTGAGTTTTTCTACCTCTTCTTTAAGGGCGATAGATCTCTCTAGATCCATACCATGCCTTTTTTGCTTGACCGGGACATTCCGCGGGTCAGTATTCAATGTATGGCTCATAATGTCTAGGGAGATTCCACACATGTTAGAATGTGTCCAGGCAAACACATCGAGGTTTGTCCAGAGAAATTCAACCAATTCCTCCTACATTTGTTGGCTTATCTGAGACCCAATCTTTATCATTTTAGAATCATCATCATTGTCGATCGGAACATCGATTGTCAGCTTGGCCGGGGAAGCTTGATTGTCTCTACTTTCGTCTATACTTTCGGTATCTCTCGGGTCAAGATCCCTTGGGAATTGGTTGGGGTGCCCGGGCTTAGGCCTAGGCGTGAGCTGCCAATTCTCAACAAAGAAAACACAGAGAGATTCCTCTACGCCCTTTCCTTTTTCTTTTCGCTACGCCTCTCGCGGCTCGGTGACATAACAGGCTTGTCCAGCAGCTTAGTCTCCCTGAACGACTCCAACTCCATTGTCGGTAGGGAATTTTAAAGTTAGATACCAAGGGGCAATGGCTGCCCTAAACTCGACTAAGGTCGGCCGGCCAAAGAAAGCATTGTATGGCGAGTCTATATCCAACACAATAAACTATACTATCTGGACTCTCTGGCGTTCTCGATTCCCAACTCCATTGGTAGTTCCACCTCTCCATTGGGTATAGTTGCGCTCCCATTGAAGCCATGAATACAAGACTGATAAGGATTCAAGTCCTTTATTTCCATTTTCATCTGATCGTAGGCTCTCTTGAATAGTAGGTTCACGGAACTTCCACTGTCTATAGTCTACTAAGGTCCTCTTCATCCAAGCAGGACCCTACCTGAGCTGAAATGACAAGTGGATCAATGGTTGGGGCTTCGAATCTATCGGCATCCCTGTCTCGAAATACGATGTCATCTGTCATCATCTTCTGTTGCTTGGTCGGATCCCCGTCTTCCAAACTACTACAACATTCGAAGCTCGCATGCCTGATAGAACTGGCATACGACTCCATTTCCTTCCAGCTTTGGTCTGCTGGATGAGGACCACCGCTAACAGTATTAATTACCAACCTCCCGCCAGTATGAGCAGGTTCCTCCTATCTCGCTTGATTTGGCATATCGTTCTGATTCGATGGGCCCACGCCTCTTGACTATGGCACCTGCACAAGCTGTTCCAAGTTTCTCTTACATATCAACTTCTCGATTATATCCTGCAAATGATGGCACTCATTCGTGTTATGGACATAGCTAACATGGAATCTACAAAACTTCCCTGTTTAAATCTGTTTTTCCGATGATTGCTTCGGAACTTGCTTCTTATATTGAATAGTATTACAGGTCTGTATATACACATTTTCCAGCGACGTATTTAAAGGAGTATAATTGTCAAACATAGGAGCTCTATGTCGCGGCCTACGAGTCTGACCCCGTTTGCTATTTTGGTTTCCATTGCCTTTCTGTTGATTTCGTTTATTCTGTATGTTCAGTTGTACCTTTCTAGAACTCTCCCGGTTTGTTTAGTAGCAACATTGCTTTGGATTCCTTCCATACTGTGTCCTACGTTATCCTTTTTCCTAGACCGCTTTGCATCCTCCCTTCTCAAGAACTGGGCTGCCTTGGAATAGAAATGGTCCAATGACGCACGAGGTTTTCCGGCCAACCAGTTGCCGAATTCAGAATCGGGATCGATCCCTTAGTTAGTGCCATCAGATTTGTATTATCATTGGGATTACTAATCTTAGCGCATGCACTATGAAACCTCTCTAGATAGCGTCTAAGTGTCTCTCCAGGAGCTTGAGTGACAGTAGACAAGGTATTAACATCTTTCAGCGTAGTGACGTGCATGCAAAACGGTGTATCAAACTTTGTTGCCAACAGATCAAAACACGAGATAGATCATGGTGGTAAATGGGTAAACCACATAGTTGATATGCCCCCTAGGGAAATCGAGAAGCTTTGGCATTTGACCGCATCATCGGCTCATGCAGCATTCATTAACCATTCATACTTTAAGATATGCTGATTAGGATCAGAGCTCCCTTCATGAATGGGTAGAGTTGTCATATAGAGTCGCCGAGGCGGTTCAGCATAGAGTGTATCATCAGCGAAAGGAGTAGGACTCCGTGAGATTCCCCAGTCGTCGTTGGTGAGACCTTTGCTTTCATGGATCATCTGACAGATCATTGTCTGGATATCCACAATCTGGACGTTTTGGACATGGTGAGCCAAGCTATGGTCGGGTTCCACAATGCAAGGATGGGCCAGACGCGGCCGACGGTCCACATCATGCCTCCTTGGTTGTAAGTCTTCGAGGACATAGGGTTCTGGAGTATATTCATGCTGGTGACGGTTCGAATCTGTCTGGTTTTCGGCATTAACTCCCAAATCAACGGCAGTGGTGGCAGCGCGATCGTCAGTAGTATGATAAGGAACAGTACCTCATCGGGAGGAGGGTCCAGTCTGATGGCTAATTGATGGGCCAACCCTCAGTTGTCCAAGACTCAAGGTGCACTGATGTCCAGTAGCTTGTGTATAGCTTCCATCCTACCATGGGCGTGTGGATTTATGATGGTAGTCAGAAGAGGCTGAACTCTCGGTGGATGAATAGGAAGCTTGATCCCTTCTAGACCTCCTTCGCCTTTGATGATTCAGTTGGTTGGTCATTTCCGCGTTGGCATGGAGTTGCTGAGTAAGCTACTGGCGGCTTTGTGTCAACTATTGTTTTAGCAATTGAAATTCTTCCCTAGTGACAGAGCCTTGCAGATCTAAAGGTTCGGCAACAATCTGATCGGTAGGAGGAAGTTGTGTGGGATTCTATCTGTCCCGTCCTTCTGGATCTGCAGCTGTTGAAGTAGTCCTAGTGTTAACCATGATGGATAGCAAAGTTCTCTCTTAGACTTGGTGCAAATATAAATAGGATGGAAGAACTTTAGACTTGAAAGCTGGATCTTTTTCTTAGATTTACGCAATCTGATATCGATAGTAGATCTAATGAGCAAGAGAAAACTAGGTTTTCTCAGTGAAAGCACCTAGTGTTTGTACCAAAATTGGCAACACTCTTCGGAAGTGTTTGAAGAGATAAAATGAAGAATATAAATAGAAGACGAGGAAGATCCAACAAACACACCCATTGGTAAACAAATGAATCGCACAACAACACATAGATTTAGAGTGGTTCGAGATATAGCTTACGTCCACTATGAAATGGCTAACTTTATTTATTTTTTCTTGCTAGTTATAACGAGTTACAACAGTAAAATTCGAGTACAATAGTAATTTCGGAAGAGTCTGGACGTAGAAGAGCCAAAAGGTCCTTTTTCAGTAGGTTTTGGGCTGCTATTTATAGGCGTAGGTTAGCAAATATCTCGCTCAGATCCTGAAAGACCTCTTCTCTCGTGTGGATTGGCCCACATGATCGATTCCCGGTAGTTTGAACTCGACCCGTGATCGATACGAACGAATTCCTTATCGATCAAGATTTTGTCCAATGTAATCGAGATCGATCATGAACATTCCCGAGGTTGTATGCAAGCTCCTGTGAAAATTTGGTGGCATTTAGACTTGTAGATCTTGAGTTATGATCGATGCAAGTTTGAATTTATAGAAGGTTGCTAAAATCGCATCGCTTCTGTTAGCATTGATCCGTTCGCATCGATCAGTTCGCATCGCTCCCAGGCATGTGCTTACTAGGTTACGTGGCGCTAACTATTAGGATCGATCCACTTTTCATGGAGTGACCGAGTCTTCCACTTCTACGTGCTCTGTTCGTATCGACCTGGTGGATTCATTTCATGTTGATGCTTTCATCTCTATTTCGCATCGATGTATGAGGTTGTTTCTTATTGATGACTTGGGGGATGTTTTCATCGATCACATCCAGATACTTCGTATCGATGGTGCTTGGTTTGTTTCATATCGATAGAAGATATTACTTCATACCGATTATTGGGTGGCTTATTCGTATCGATTGTTGATCGATCGATACGACCTGTATAATTGGCATCGATACGAATCGACGTTGATCGATCGATACAAATCCGAGTAAATGTGATGGATACGAAAAGAACCAAGCAAGTGGATATGAAGTAGAATAGGCGTGGTGGATATGAAAGGGATCGATGTGAAATAGATGGCTACAAAATGAATCGGTGCGAACTGATGGATATGAACAGAACGTGTTTATCACAGAATTTGATCGATCCATAACTTGAGCATACGAACCCCAATCGACTTGAATTCTGGAACTTGGCTTTCATAGTTTTGTTTGTCATGTCATGTTGATTGTATCTCGATTCGAACTTGGGCAAAATTTACCGGCACCCATAGCGAACTTATGTATAATCGTTCTTCGAGATGAACTGTCTTTGATTTCCAGTCTATTCCATGGTATCATAGTCTTGCCAAAAGCCGGGATAAAAGTTTTCATGGGTTGACTAGGAACCTATCGACTTTTGTCAATAATTTTATCCGGATATAGTTTTCATGGGATCGCTACAAATCTATTGGCCCTTGCTAATAACTCTTTTTAAATATAGTTTTCATGGCTCTACCATGAACCTGTATAATCGGCCAACTTCGTTGATTAGTCCATGGGCATCCTATGTTCTGGTTTACCCAACTTCTTGGATGCAACTCTACTCATACAGGAGTTAACTCAGCTTATATTCACTATTTGATCAACCTAACTTGTTATTCTTCCTTTTTTCCTAAAATATAATTATGGGTCTATTATACAGAGAATATGTTTACAGAAGAAGCAAATACAATAACATAACAATACAAATATCCGTTGTTTAATATCCTTGAAAGCATTATCACATGTAACATGGTTAATCCCTTTAACCTATTATTTTATCAGGGAAAGCTTCTTCAAAAACTACAAAGTTAAAAGAGCTCTTTTACATTGCCATGGATTTTCCTTTATAAATGAGATCAGGTTCTTTGTTTTAAAAACTAAGGCTTTCGAAACCTTAGACCTTTACTTTCAAAATCATTAAAATCTATCTTTCGAAATCTTTCAATTCTTCTTTTCAAAACATTCAAACATATGACTTTCAAAAAACTGAATCGCTTTTGAAAGCATCAAAACCTTCCTTTCGAAACCATCAAAACAATCCTTTCAAAAGCATTAAAGTATATATTTCCAACAAATAGAAGCATAGCTTCGAAACTATTTGAGAATACCTCTTTCGAAACCCTTAACCTTTAAGTAAAAGTGATTGGGGAATTTTGATATGCATGTAAATGTGCATATTTTTACCACCATATTTATTTATTTTAAATTAAATAAATGATAATATTGGGCATTTTAACTTGTTTTAACCAAAATCCATATTAATTCCAAATTGTCAAATATCCATCTTCATATAGGGGCAAAACGGTCATTTGTGTGCATATATTTCTTTAAATTAATTGGAAATTTATATATATTTTTGTAGGAATTTGGTCTCAAATAGGAGTGGTTTCATGAAGGAATATGCATGCACAAAGAATATGAAGGAATGAAGATGAAAACAATTCAAAGTGAAGATCATGGAGGACCCCACCTACCCACCACCTTAATGTACAAATTAGAGGTTAATGCACATGCTTATGGAATTAATGGCTTCATGTACACTTAAATAATTATTAGTAGAAGCTAATGATTACTTGGCCTCCACACTTTCTTAAGGGTAGTTTGGTCATTCCTCAAATTATGGATTAGAGTTTCATGCATGTATAAATAACCCCTTATGTTTCATGTAACCTTCCTCTTAGTTAGTCTCTCTTCTTATTAGTTTAGGCTCAAAATAAAAGAAAGCCCTCTTTCTCTTTTCATGGCTACTAGCCATTTTTATTTTATGTAATTTTCTTTTCATTTTATGCAATGTTAATTATTGTTTCTTTTTAATTCCATGTTCATTTCCTTTTATGCAAGTAGTGTAGATTTCTCTTATTTCATGCAAATAGATTAGTTTTTCCTTTCTTTGTGCTCTCTTTTTCCTCTTGTTTGTTTAATGTTGCTTTCTAGATTTGTTCATAGGATAACAAATATGAGAGCTTAATCCCTTCAATTTATGGGTAATGAAGCTTTCTTTCTCTCTTTTTGTGTTTAATGACAATGCTTGAAGTGGTTTGACTTGTTGTTTTTGTTTTGAATTTGATAGCCTATATTGTTGACACCAAATAAGCTATGCTTAAACAATCACTAACACAAATGCCTCTTCATCAAAATATGATTATTCCATAAGAAAGTAATTTGAAATTCAAATTTGATGGTCTATATTTCTAATTAATAGTTAATAGGCCATACTTAAAATAGATTTCATTTGCAACTTTGTTGTCATTTTCATGAGATTTAGTAAGTGGTTTAAAAGTTGTGTTATAGTTTGATGGCGTATGTTGAGCTAATTAATAGCAACTTATGATAAACACATCATTTAAACTCACTTATGACCAAAAAAGAGATCATAATTTCATTAATCGCTGAATTATATGATCTAGAGAGTGGATTTATCTCAAAATTTTCATTTAACTCTCATATTTTTATCTATTTTTCTTTTGCAAGTTTTTGTTAGTCTCTTACATTTTTAGTTAATCATACTTTTAACTTTGGTTAATTTGATTGAATAGAATTTTAAAATCATCAATTTCCTGCGGATCGACCCGTATTCGCCACGTGCTACAAGTGTACGCTGTGCGCTTGCGGTAAATTTTAATTTGAAATTTTTCGATGGTTTTCTAATTCCATAGAATTTCCGTCGATTAACAAGTTTTTTGCGCCGTTGCCAGAGAGTTGCTTTGATTTTGATTTTCTATTATTCGAATCATTTTCTTTTAATTTTTGTATGTTTGTCTTGCATTTAGAAAAACAAAAAAATTATTGTTGTGTGTTGTGTGCATTTCTTATTTTCTAGTTTCATTTTGCATTGCATTTCTAAAAAAAAAATAAAAATTCAGTATAGAATTCCATTTGAACAAAAAAGAATCATTCCATTTCTTTTTCACATTTTATATTTTACATTTTTCTGTTCACACTTCCTTTTGCATTGCATTTTCTATTCACGTTGCATTTTCTGTTTTAAAAAAAAAGAATTCTCTCTGTTATAGTCTTACATTGTATTTTCTTTTTGAATTTTTCACTGTTACAACTTTTCATCCCAGACTTCATTGTTGCTTTCATTTCCATCCCATACCACAACATTCTCAACTTCCAACTACATCAAACCATCACACTGTCCACATTTATTCCACTTGAAATTCACTCAACTGTTAAACTGCCCTTGATTTCTTCTTACTGTACAACTGCCTAATACATACATTTATGCACATCATTCTACAAACACACCATCATTTCTTCCATCTCCCACTCACCAACCCATAACATTTTTACACACAACACTTTTATCTATAAGCCTCACAACCACCTTGTTCCACACTGCTATCACCAAGACTAACTGCTACCAGCCACAAACCATCCACCTCTGACAAGCAACAATAACCATCATCGCCTGACATCAATTCAATACTCCCTGCACAAAAACAACCTTCAACTTCACAAGACTTCACATACATTCCCCAACAACTACAAACATCATCACTTCATCGCTGATACTTACTCCGCCATCCTCTCTGTCACAACCATTTACATCACTGAACTACATCATCACAGCCTTCATTCTTCCTCCCGCCACTGCCACTCACAATACCTACTTCCAGTCACACCCCAAAAACGTACTCCATTTCCCCTTTATAATCATCACTGATCACTCCCTCTACTTCCTCTGTCATTGCTACAGCTCTCCTCAACTGCAACACCAATTTTCTACCAATTGCCAGAAACTCCTCATCGAACAACTTGTAATCGCGACTCCAATCCGCCTCTGAATCATCAAAACTGGCCTCGACTTCACTTGAAACTCCTATCAAACTTCGAATCGACCAGAAACCTAAATTCCAAGACGCGAGGACGCGACCACTAACTCGAATGAAAATTCTCAACCTTTAACCTTTAACCTTTCAAAAGTCAATCCTTTCGAAAGTATTAAAGTATATCTTTCCAACAAATAGAAGCATAGCTTCGAAACTATTTGAGAGTACCTCTTTCGAAACCCTTAACCTTTAAGTAAAAGTGATTGGGGAAATCTTGATGGCTTCGGAGCATCCTTTCGAAAGCTTTAACCATTTAAGTAAAACATTTGGAAGGATAGCTTCGAAACCCTTTTTGAAACCATTGCCTTTGAAACCTTTAGTACAAATGGCGACTAGACCCTTCCAAAAACATTGGGAAGTGGCTTATTACATTCATAAAACAAAAGCTACATTTTGAACTCGTTGATGACTTCAATTCATTCGAAAGTTTTAAGGTGGCAACATGGTTTCGACTGGATTCAAACTACTATTTCGAAAGCATTGATTTAAAAAAAAGGCAGCTCATTCAAAAGTTTTCCTTTAAACAAAAAGTCGGCAACCCTTCGAAAGCTATATTAAACCCCTTCGAAATCATTCTTTCAAAAGAAAGGTAAGCGGCGTTTCTTTAGAAACCAAAATGAAGGCATTGACCTCTACGAAAGCTTGGTTTTGACCTCATACCTGCCGCCTTTCTCTAATCCACTAGGTACCAAAACACTGATACCTTATGTATTGGTTTTAACTTGATTGAGGCAGAAGTATATGGTCCAAAGATAGCTACTGGAAGTGGCAAAACAATAAACTTATGCTAAACTATTTTTATCGCTATTTGAGTAATTTTTTCAACTTACTTGCCTATTTGTAAAAATATGATTGGTTGCCATAAAATTTAACAAATCTTTTCTAAAGGACCTCCGAATTTATTCAGGAATTAACTAAAAATAATTAGCAAAGAAGCCCTTTCCGTAAGCAAAATAATTAAGACATTTAAGTCATCCAACTGAATTAATTTAATTTCCATAGTAAATTACCTAGGAAAAATCGCCCAAAATCATTAAAAATTCACTTTCAATACGTCATCTAACATATATAAATTTCAGATCCAAAAACATTCATTTAATAGCCGAAATAATTTTAAACCCAATCATTGATGTCTTCCTTCAAAATTTACAATAAATTATCCATAGCTTTAAAAATTACGAAAATTAAAACTCATCTCCAAAATAATGTTTTACATAACATATTAATTCCTTATGGAATTCTAAACACAATCAACATGATTTTAGAATTAAAATCGAGATAAACATTCATAGATCATACTTGTTTGAATTAAACATATCATGAGATCCAAACATATCATTATTAAAATCATCATAAGGGTTTTAAACATAAAACCCGAAGTTAAATGGTCTTTAAAACGAAAATAAAGATGGTTTTGACTACTATTCACCTTGCTTAGGATGTGGACCTTGAGATTTGATTTAGATTTATCCTCTTTGCTTGATTCCTTAGCTTTTAATGAATTTTTCTCCTCTTCTTCCCCCAGGTTATGGCCGGTTGAGTTCTTTTGTTTAAGTTTTAGAATTTTGAATTATGAACATGTAAAGAATGGGAACAAAGGTCTATGGGTTATAGGTTATGGTGGCTGTTAATCCCCATAATGCTCTTGCCTTATTTTCTTATTAATCAACATATGAAACTGTTCATAAACCAATTCTTTTAAGATTTTATGTAATTAAGCATGACCGCTAATTACATCTTCAAATCTTAATCCCCTTATCACACTAATATTTATATTGTTCTATTTAATTTATCTAATTAAATCTCCTGAATAATGTTATAGAAAATTAGGGGTGTTATAGCCAGGTTAAAGAAGAACAAAGTGGGAAAACCATGACCACCTTGAGTAACATCTTTGCAAACAATGGACCTGCAAACTATGTTCTTAGCTCAAGAATCATGCTAGAGGAAGGACCAATGGAGTTTGTTGATAGCATCAATAACCTATTTAGGGGTACTGCAACATCCCCTATCTAGAATCCCAAAGCTAAGCGCTACAGATGTTGCAGTCATCCATAGTATTAACTTCCAGAGATTAAATACAGTTATGTTAACGACATCCATAATATTAGAAGCACTTGAATATGAAAAAAATCATAGATTTCAGAAAATAACATATTAATGATTACATTTCAAAACACAAGTTTCACATTCAAATTACATAATCCCATAACCATTTCCCAGGTAAAGATCAAATATAATTATTACATAAATATGCCAAGAGTGACATATGATGATGCTTCTTTGGTTGACCACAGCACTATATAGACATAACTGTCTTAAATACAACATAGCAGAATAAAATAAAACAAAACAACAACTCCTAAATAGCTATCCGCCAGCCACCTACTCTTCTTCGGAAGCTTTATTCGTCAACCTACGAAAACCTAAAAAACCGCAATCCCCTAGCCTACACAAATCAATTTTGAGCACCCGAGAGTTTAAGGGGGAAAACATAAACTTCGAGTCAGGCATAAAGCCTGGTGTGAATAGTACTATACATCTCAGTTATTTGATATTAAGTGAGACCACGCCGCTTAGCGGAATAGATTTTCCCTCACTAATATCCTTTTAAAACTTATTTTTTTGCAAACCTTTATCCTACAACAAAAAATGGATAAAACTATAAAGCATTATTATGTGAACATACATATCAGGTAACAAATGAACTATCTGTCCAAACATGATAGTTTTGTTTGGCTAACCACTAACCTTTAGCTGACTCGGGTCTACCAGACAATAAAATCAAAATAGTATAATACATGTTAGACACTCCTCTTCTGGATGGTCTGTCCCTAACTAACTGTTAAGTACTCCTCTTTTGTACAGTCTGTCCCTAACTTAACACCTCCCAGGATCACCTGATCCTAATGGTTTTACGGGATCACCAATACCCTATATGTATACAAATATATATTCCCTACTGTGTGTAATCATAATTTTAGTCTTACGTATGACAAAGCCATACACATTGGAATTTTGGACTAAATTAGCTAGGGGCAAATAGCTAATTTATAGGGCGCGACCCTATACTAGTCCCATATGGTATTCTAATATCTGAGTCATTTTACTTAGGGTAATATTCCCTTAAATTTTCCTTTAAAACCTTTTCATCTCGAATTGATTTAAAATCTTTAAACCAAACTTAAACAAGGAAAATATATACTCTATGTTTCACTCAAAATCACCTTGCCACATTATATATATACTTTACTCAGGTTTTTGTTGATGAAAACCTTTAAACCTTTGAAATTACCCCTTTTGAATCCGTTGAAAGTACCCCTTTTGAAACCAAGTAAAACCCTTCTTTCACCAAGGCCGAAAGGGCGAAACATTCCTTTCAAAACCATTCATAACCCTCCTTTCGAAAAGTTGAAAAACCATTCCTACGAGAGCCTTAAAACCTTAGACATCCTTCTTTAAAACCTTTAAACTTCTTTCGAATACATTGGAATACCTTTCCTTTCAAACCTTTCGAAACCATTAGAGAACCACGCCTTCAAAACCGTTCTTTAAAACCTTTTGAAAGCAATCAAACATCAAACCTTTTGAAAGCCTTTGGGTCTAAGTAAAACATGTGGAAACACCTTTCAAAACCATTAAAAATTTAACTCCTTTGAAACCTTTTGGGATCTACCTTCAACAAATCAAAAGGGTCAAAAACATTTAAGTTGAAAGCACTCTTTGAAAGCAGTTCCTTAGCAAAGAAGTGATGGTGTCGAAACAAACCTTTTGAAAGCATTGGTGAAGTTGTTAAGTTTTAAAAGCAAGTATACCTTCCAAAACCATTGGCGTCTAAAGGTAGAAAAGCGACAGTTGAGGGCTCCCATCCCGACAAAAGCATTTACTTAAGACAAGAGGCACAACCCATTCGAAACCATTCTTTTAAAACTTTTGACTCAGTCGAAAGCCAACCAACTCAAAATTTATACTGTCGAAAGTAAAGTAGGTGCATTTTTATTTAAAAGTAAAAACACGCTTCGACCCTACGGAACCTTTGGTCTTGACCTAGTACCTTTCGCCTTAGGCCAGTTCACTCTGCGCCAAGTTATTGATACCATATGCATTGGTTTTGATGGCATGCAAATGACAGTACTTGGCCGGAACCCTTGTGCCGAAAGTGGCGAAACATGCTAAAAGCATGTAAAAACTGATTTTTACTTTATAAAGATTCCTTTTCAACTAACCCGCCTTGTTTGCCAAAATATTGTTGACTGCTAATTTTCTTTTCTAAAAGTGCTGCCATTATTTTAGAAATAAACAATTTTATTTATTTCAGAAATAAATTATATTTAATTTAACCGTAAATTATTTTATACCCAATAAATCATTTTCTTCACTAGAAAATTAATAAAAAAACCCACATTTATTTAGAAAAATTATGAAAATTGAAACTCATCTCCGAAATATCATTTTTGATCTATATAAAAAATCGCACAGCATTTGGATGTCATTAAATAAAGTTTTCATATTAAAACATATCATAAAACCTAGATGATTAAGCATAAATCATCAACAAGCATATATAAACAATTAATCATTCTAAAACATGGCATAATCATGCTAAATACTTTAGATTCATCTTAAAACTGTAAACAATTAGAAAAATGAGATGCAATCATTATTCACCTTAGCTTTAGAGATTAAAGACTTGAGATGCGATCTTGATTAAGTTGATTTTGTGATATCTCGGAAATTTTGACAATAACAATTTAATAATTTATGTCAAAATTTAATTGATTTGACAATAATGTTAATAATGAATTTGAATTAAAATTAATAATCTTCTTTAAAATAAATATTTAAACTGATAATCTATCTTTAAAGGCCAATAAATTGTTTTATATTTGTAATGTATATATATCTGTATATATTGTAAATAGATAATCTTTGTTTTAAATTTAATATATATAGGCATGTTTTCTTATTCTAATATTTTTGATAAATTAAAAATTGGATTTAATTTGATATTAGGCTATTAAATAAATAACCATATGATTTTAATACTCAAGATAAAAACTTAATTATTTAAAATTGATTTTAGCTTAAGTTTAAATTTAAATAAAAAGGTTTGTTTTGTTTTTATGTAGCTAATAAAATAAGTAATTTATTAGATAAGAAGACAAATGCTTTTATGATTTATTTTAATTTAATAATGGGTTATATTTAAACTATATTGATAATGTAATACTTTTACAAATGGATTTTTAATATGAATACAAATTGTTATCTTAAATTTATATGTGTGTATGATTTGTAAATTTGAAATAACATCTTTCAAATATGTTTAAAATAAAGCAAATCTTAAATGTATTAAGCACAAACATAAATCAAATGTATGGTATTAAAATGAGTATAAATACATAAACATCTATGGTGTAAGCATAAGTATAAAAATAAATAGTAAGTAAATTAAGTGCTGATAGTTAAGTTTAAAAATAAAAGTGAAGATAAAAATAAACAAAGAGTAGATAAACAAACCAGGTTGAAGCATCTTGTATATAACCTGTAAGTGATTATGCAAAGCAAGCAAAAGAAAAATCTATCAACATCAAAATACATATCTACATACAAGACAAAAGTATATATGCAAGTACAAGTAAGAAAGGATACAAACCAGGTTAGAGAAGCTTGTATGGAAAGTTAGATATGTTGCTTGTAAGTAATATGCAGAACAAAGTTTGAAAAGAAGATAAGTATGGAATAGGACAAAAAGGAAAATATCAACACACTAAAGAGCTAAGCAAGAAACATAAAAGACATTAGCATTTAATAACATCATCTCAGCACAACAATTAGTCAACTCGAGATGTTTGAAATCATTTCAGCCTCCAAAACCAAATCTTGCCTGGTTAGAAAAGTAAAGAAAATCTCTGATCAAACAGAAATTGTTTGTACTAGCTTATGCAAAATCTCTAAACCCTGTTCTATATATAGTACTTCTCATTTCAATTCGTTCAACATATCTAACCAGAATATAAGTAAAATTTCTTTTTTTTACAAACTTAAACAACTTCAATAATCTAAAGCATAGATGTTAGCAGGAAATCAAAGCAAAAAGCATATTTTTTTTTTCAGTCTTAAAGAACAGTGCTCTGTGCATTCTCATAGAAAGGTGAGTAACATCACATCTATAAATGTTTAAGTATATTTATTCTGCTATATGTTCTCTCTGAAATTTAGTTATTTGTGAGTATATTTTGTAAATATATCTCTGTGTTAAGGTGTGGATATATGATAATCATTTCTATGTATCTTTCTCTGTTTTGATTCCAGGTTTAAGTTCACATTAAAAAAAATTCTTTTGTTCTTAATTCAAGCTTTAACAAGACATAAGTTTTGAACATATAATGTTGTTATAACATAGACTTGAGTCTAAAATTGGTTTAAAAGAAAAACAGTTTGTATTAGTTCTGGAAAATATAGTACAATAATGGAAAAAAATAAGTTAAAACCCAATTCTTATAAATCATAGTTTCAGGCATATGAATCAAATGCTAAAACAAAAACTTGATTTTTAAAACCAGAATAACTATTTTTAGTTAAGTATTTAAGGTATAGTTCGGGGTTGAATATGATATGTGAATCTGTGATTTTGGGGTGATCTATTTGGATATGGGAATCGGGTTTCTTTCTGGAGGAAGAAGTATGAGTGGAGATTGGTGGAAAAATGGTGGATGTTGATAAAATTCACCAGGGAAGTTGCGGCAGGGGATTTTCTTTTAAAACCCTAATTTTTACTGTGTTCAGTGAATCGACCACTATGACCTGTGACGTTGATCGAGTGCTTCGAGTTTTTGGAGAATGGTAGTTGGGTCGTAGTCGAAGTCGTAGCCGGAATAAGGGATTTTCTGGTGGCCGAGGCGTCGTGGAAGAGACGGTGACAGGTTTGGATGTGGTGGACCGAGCTGTTTTCAGGTTTGGGACGAGGTCTCGTTTTTGATTTTTGGTGAGTGGAAGTTCGATTTGAGGGTTGAGGTGGGTTGCTGAGTTGTCCTCTGACAGGGTCGATCAATGGTGGCTGTAACCACCATGCATATGCACGGTGTTCATGAATGGGAGCTGTGTTTTCAGGGGTAAGAACTCGAGTGGTACGCGTGATGTTGAGGGTTTTACTCGAGTATATTCAAAATTTGACTCGAAGTAAATGTGGGGGGCCTGGGTAAGTTAGTAACAGGTTTTAAAAACCTGTAAGGTTTAAAATTACTTTAAACCTGGGTTTTAAATGAGAAATAGATATTTAAAATAGGTATTTAAGTCAAAGATAAGTTTGGATTCAAATGAAGTTTGAATCTCAGTTTAAGGTAAAGTAAAGTTTTAAAATTTAAAATTATTTGTAACCACTTTATAAAGGGGGATTGTTGCTCGAGTTTCACTCGAGTGATTCGAGTGTTGGACTCGAAGAAGTTTTTTTGTTATCTCGGGTATTTTAGCTACAGGTTTTAGAACCTGTAAGTTTTATAAAAAAATTTAAACTGGGTTTTTAAATGCAAAATAGATATTTAAACAAGGTTGAAATCAAGTTAAGTTTGGTTTCAAAAGTAGTTTGAATCTCAGTTTTTAAATAAATAAAGATTTTAAAATTTAAAATTGTTTTAAACAAATTTGAATGATAAAGTGAATTTTTAAAATTTGATTTGAATTCAAAATGAAATCGTGTTTAAATTCTTTTAATCTTCTATTTTAAGATAACTATTCTTTAAGTTGTAAAATAAAAAGGAGTTTGGAATTGTTAAGATAAATTTGATTTCATTTTAAATTTTAAATTTAAAATGAAATTTAAAAAGTAAATGTAAATTAAATTGTTTTAAATACCTTATTAATGATAAATTGATCATTAAATAGAAAAGGTTTTAAAGACTTAAAGATTTGTAATTATTAAGTTAATTAAATGGATAAATAATAACTAGAATCAATTAACTTAGAAATTAAGAGTTTAAATTTATTTAAATAAGAGATAAGTTAATTAATTTAAGGTAAATCAATTGGTAGTTAAGAATCATTGATTAAATAAGGTTTAATTTTAAATTAATGATTAGCAATCAATTAATGAATTAATTATGGATTAATTATTGAGTCATTAATATTAATAAAAATGTAATTGATAATAAATTTTAGTTAATTACTTTAGGAAAAGTAATTAAAGAATTTTAAATAGATAATGAAGGTCATTAACTAAGATTATGAAGTAATCAATTAATGGGGTTAATTTTAATAATTAATTAAATTATTATTTTAAATAAGCAATTTTGGATTGTTAAGCATAATTACTAAATGGAAGTAATTAAGGAATTAATTACTCATTGTAATTAATTCAGTTTAATATGAATTGTTTAAGTTAGTTAATTAAACTTAATTAATTTAAATAATCATATGATGATGAGATAAGTATAATTACTTAGGGAAGTAATTAATGATAATTACTGCATGTAATTAACCGAGGGTGATTTAATAATAAAAGTAATTGGAATATAATTACTTTGTATAATTAATCAAGGGATTAATTTAAATTAATTAAGGAGTAATTAATTTATTTGATGGAGTAATTAAAGATAGTTAATTGCTGAATGGTATTAATCAGAGGTGATTAATAAATGTGGTTTAATTAAAGATTAATTACTTAAGGTAATTAATTTAAAACAGTGAATTAATTAAAATGTAATCAAGGGATGATAAATTTAGATTAATTAATCAATAATAAGTAATTAAAGAGTAATTAATTAGTGAAATTAAGAAGTAATGTAATGTTTGTAATTTAAGGTTAATTTCTATATTTAGATAAGATAATTTATTTGTGAAAATAATTAAAGGATGATTATTTGAATATAATTAAATGTTAATTAATCAAGTGTGATTAATTGAAACGAATAATTAGTGAATGATTTGTTAATTGATTGATAATTGACTAATAATTATATAAGCAAGATTTAAAATGGTGAAGTAATTAATTTAATCCACTTTAAATTAATTAGAGATGCAAGTAATTAATTTAATTCATTTTAAATTAATTATAGCTGATATGATTGCTTATGTATGGATGATGATATCATTTACCTTGAATGATTTAAGATCTCAGATATGAGAAATTGATTCTATGTGATATGGATGTTTTGATTTAAGTATGATGATAATATGGATTATCTGTTATGATGATAATATGCATTATCTGTTTGTAGTGATAATATTGATTATCTGTTTATGATGATAATGTTGATTATTTATTGTGATATTGTGAATTATCTATCTGTGTGTATATGGATAAATTGAACTAAATTGTTTTAAACTTTAAAACAACTTGGCCTGAAAAGACACGTTTTGGATTTCGATGAGACCGGGATCGGGTTTTCCATATTTGGAAGTCTGAAAACCTCATCGATCCAAATTAACGTTAGGTCGTGAATTCTCAAGTGAAGATTCAGAGTGCAAGGGTTATCGTCGTTAACTCTAAGGGTGATTCCAAAATGAGTGTAACGAGATAATGCCTTAGGTTTCGTTCGAACCTGGAACGAACTTGTATGGATTAAATGCTTTCAAAACATCATCAGGTGGGCGATGAGCATTCTAAGAAATGTGTTCTCTAAAGGTAATCGCAGCCTCAAGCCTAATCAACCGGGAATGGCTAAAACAAGGGAGGTGCAGCAAGGTTAGGTGGGTCATGCCCAAGCAGGACAAGATTTTCCCTTGTCTAGATGTCCCTTTTTATTCGGCTGTGTGGACAGTTGTGAGCTCCAACTGTCGGGGTTGTCTTGTTCGGAACTGTCCAGTAAGGAATGGTTCCGGCCTTGTGTTGTAGAGGGTGGGGAGTGATCCTCGGTACCTTGATCTAGGCCACGTACTGTGACGGGCGGTACCCCAGTAGCCCTGCCATTGTATGGAATCCACAATCCAATAAGTGCCAACGGTTTTGATTGTATTACCCACTTTTGTGGCTAATAGCTGGAATTTAATGAATGTAACAATTTCGGCTATTTTCTATTTACTTGAAAACCCTTGACCTATTTTAATATCACAGAATTTCCTATTAAATGTTTTGGTTAGCGTAAGGTAAAAACTTACCCATGTTTATTTGTGGGGAGTCTTACGTGATATCTTTTGTTTTCAAATATTTTCAAAAATTAAGCAACTTTAACCTATTACTTATACCAGACCCATGTCTGACCCGGAGTTTATTTTTGTTTTTCATAAATTCTCGGGTACTCAAATTTTTACGAGTAGCCAAGGGATTCAGGTTAGATTTGACGACTTCTGGAGGAGCAATGCAGCAGGAGGCTTCTACGTTGTAGATTATATATAGTGTCCCGCTGTGTTGGTATCTCTATGTTGTATTGTATATTGACTTGTATAACTAGACAGGTGTTTATAACTGTCTAGTATGTGTTGTATGATCTGTATCTGATATATGTAAAATTATGTAATAGTTATGTGATCTATTATATTTGTTCCATTCCGCTGTGAGATTCTGATGTTGTTGTTCTTTCTTCTCTATCTTTTCTATTTTCTCATCCCTTTCTTTCTTCAAGACGAAACGGATTTCCGGGGTCAGAAATTCTGGTCGTCACAATTGGTATCAGAGCGCTAGGTTGAGTGAATACCTAGGCTCTTGAGTGATTTCTATCTTGAGAGAGCGTATTTGTAATTTTGAGATATAAATATATTTATATTTATTTCTACCTATTTGTTGGGTTACCTGTTCGGGTTTTCCAATATAGGTTATAAAGGTAGATAGGGTAGTGTTGTGTGTAACACGACTACCAATGGTTGGAGCATGAATATTTGAGGTTGGAAGTATATTTGTCGAGACTGTAGACCTATTACCGTTTCGAGTGAGCTTTGGGTGGTGTAAAGATTTCATTGATCTCTGAAGGAAACCTGTTAAGGTTCGGAGTTCATTTTTTGAAGCGTAAGTTTGGATGAGCTAGAGTTTGGACCTATCGGTTTGGCATGAGCAAGTCCGGATATCTTCCCCAGGATGTAGTAGCTGTGAGATGAGACACAGTGACTATGGAAGTCTCCGAAGATGTTTCTTTGGAATCAGTTGGGAAGTGTATCTGTTTCGGTGTTGGGGCTGAGTTCAGCAGGATGTTTTTGTTAGTTTGAGGTCCGAGTTTTCTCGAAGAGCTTTGGATAGGAAGTCTTAGCATCTGTGGCAGCAGTGCAGCTTGGTATGTTCTCGGAGTTGGCAAGAGATCTTCTGGCTTAGCAGTTTTTTCTGGAATGGAATTCAGAAGTAATTAAGTAGACCCGTTTCTTCGATGGATTGGCTAATTAAGTGTAGGCTGTTCTGTTTGGTAAAGAGAGAACAGTTTTCTTTGGTAGTGGACTAGATTGAACGCAAAAGTGGCTTGTGATTGATTGAGTGTTCTCTTGGGTTATCTGATTTTATTGGATGTCTTCAGGAAGTTAGAATTTTGTCCGTGTCTGAAGATTGAGTTTGGTATCGACTGGATTCCAGGAGTGGTACCGATGGTTCAGCTCAGTAGTAAGATGATTTTTGGAGAATGAGTCTGGTGAAGCAGCTAGAGTTTTGGAGGAACTTCTGAGTTTCTTCAAAGGATCTGTTGAACCATAGTTCTAAGATATGTTGTCCAGTTTGTCCTCGAGATCATCATCAGCATTTTCATCGGCTCTGGTTAGAGTTGCGCAGTGGAAGCATGGTGGCAGCTGTTTGGTGTGGAAACAGCTGGATTTTTCAGTGTTTGGATTAGAGAGTTTCTACTGGGAATTTTTCAGGATCTTAAGACCAGATTGGAATGCATCTGTATTATTTTTCCGTATGAGAGAAGTAAGATCGTTCTGCTGATTTTGGAATTGAGTTTATGTTCTGAGTTTTAGTAAATCTTGGAAAGATCATTTTGTTGGATTGTTTTTAGTTCAGTTTGTTTCTAGGGGTATCAGCGAGGGTTGAGCTGATCAGTAAGGATGTAGGCAGCCCAGGGTCGTCAAAAGAGTATTGTGGATAAGAGACGAAGGAATTTGGATTCCGAACACGGAGATTCGTAGTTAGAGACTTTGTTGTTAGAGTTTTCTTTGATCTGTGGGAGCTATAAGATTGGATAAGATTGGGAAGCTAGCTCCGAGATATTTGGATCTTTTTCTGTTGTTCTTCTCAGAGTTAGTAATTGGTCTTCAGGAGTGGATTGCCAGTTTGGATAACTGGAATTCGGAGTGTTTCACGTAACTATGAGGGAGTACGTGTAAGATCTATCTCTGATTGTAGAACCAGTAGTTCATGGAATTTTGGTTGTTGAGTCAGATTATATGTAGTCTGATATCCTGTTTTGTTTTGTAAATCCAGATATGTAGAAACTTAGTAGCTTAGTAATATTGATTGTTTGGATTCTGTAGAGAGAGTATCCCAATATTTATACTTGGGGAAACTCGAGAAAATTCTATTTAGAATTTTATCTGGACAATTAGATTTGTAGATTGGATGAATTGGTTGCTATGGTTGCTAGCATATGATTGATATCTGCCTGTGTTTAAAAATTAAATCTGTAATTAGATTATTAAATTACCTTTGTTTTAAATTTCAGGGATGAAATTCTTTTAAGGGGGGAGGAACGTGATATCCCAGAAATTTTGACAATAACAATTTAATAATTTATGTCAAAATTTAATTGATTTGACCATAATGTTAATAATGAATTTGAATTAAAATTAATAATCTTCTTTAAACTAATATTTAAACTGATAATCTATCTTTAAAGGCTAATAAATTGTTTTATATTTGTAATGTATACATATCTGTATATATTGTAAATAGATAATCTTTGTTTTAAATTTAATATATATAGGCATGTTTTCTTATTCTAATATTTTTGATAAATTAAAAATTGGATTTAATTTGATATTAAGCTATTAAATAAATAACCATATGATTTTAATACTCAAGATAAAAACTTAATTATTTAAAATTGATTTTAGCTTAAGTTTAAATTTAAATAAAAAGGTTTGTTTTGTTTTTATGTAGCTAATAAAATAAGTAATTTATTAGATAAGAATACAAATGCTTTTATGAATTATTTTAATTTAATAATGGGTTATATTTAAACTATATTGATAATGTAATATTTTTACAAATGGATTTTTAATATGAATACAGATTGTTATCTTAAATTTATATACGTGTATGATTTGTAAATTTGAAATAACATCTTTCAAATATGTTTAAAATAAAGCAAATCTTAAATGTATTAAGCACAAACATAAATCAAATGAATGGTATTAAAATGAGTATAAATACATAAACATCTATGGTGTAAGCATAAGTATAAAAATAGATAGTAAGTAAATTAAGTGTTGATAGTTAAGTTTAAAAATAAAAGTGAAGATAAAAATAAACAAATAGTAGATAAACAAACCAGGTTGAAGCATCTTGTATATAACCTGTAAGTGATTATGCAAAGCAAGCAAAAGAAAAATCTATCAACATCAAAATACATATCTACATACAAGACAAAAGTATATATGCAAGTACAAGTAAGTAAGGATACAAACCAGGTTAGAGAAGCTTGTATGGAAAGTTAGATATGTTGCTTGTAAGTAATATGCAGAACAAAGTTTGAAAAGAAGATAAGTATGGAATAGGACAAAAAGGAAAATACCAACATACTAAAGGGCTAAGCAAGAAACATAAAAGACATTAGCATTTAATAACATCATCTCAGCACAACAATTAGTCAACTCGAGATGTTTGAAATCATTTCAGCCTCCAAAACCAAATCTTGACTGGTTAGAAAAGTAAAGAAAATCTCTGATCAAACAGAAATTGTTTGTACTAGCTTATGCAAAATCTGTAAACCCTGTTCTATATATAATACTTCTCATTTCAATTCGTTCAACATATCTAACCAGAACATAAGTAAATTTTCTTTTTTTTACAAACTTAAACTACTTCAATAATCTAAAGAAAAGATGTTAGCAGGAAATCAAAGCAAAAAGCATATTTTTTTTCCAGTCTTAAAGAACAGTGCTCTGTGCATTCTCATAGAAAGGTGAGTAATATCACATCTATAAATGTTTAAGTATATCTATTCTGCTATATGTTCTCTCTGAAATTTAGTTATTTGTGAGTATATTTTGTAAATATATCTCTGTGTTAAGGTGTGGATATATGATAATCATTTCTGTGTATCTTTCTCTGTTTTGATTCTAGGTTTAAGTTCACATTAAAAAAAAATTCTTTTGTTCTTAATTCAAGCTTTAACAAGACATAAGTTTTGAACATATAAAGTTGCTATAACATAGACTTGAGTCTAAAATTGGTTTGAAAGAAAAACAATTTGTATTAGTTCTGGAAAATATAGTACAACAATGGAAAACTAAAATAAGTTAAAACCCAATTCTTATAAATCATAGTTTCAGGCATATGATTCAAATGCTAAAACAAAAACTTGATTTTTAAAACCAGAATAACTATTTTTAGTTAAGTATTTAAGGTATAGTTCGGGGTTGAATATGATATGTGAATCTGTGATTTTGGGGTGATCTATTTGGATATGGGAATCGGGTTTCTTTCTGGAGGAAGAAGTATGAGTGGAGATTGGTGGAAAAATGGTGGATGTTGATAAAATTCACCAGGGAAATTACGGCAGGGGATTATCTTTTAAAACCCTAATTTTTACTGTGTTCAGTGAATCGACCACTTTGACCTGTGACGTTGATCGAGTTTTTGGAGAATGGTAGTTGGGTCGTAGTCGAAGTCGTAGCCGGAATAGGGGATTTTCTGGTGGCCGAGGCGTTGTGGAAGAGACGGTGACAGGTTTGGATGTGGTGGACCGAGCTGTTTTCAGGTTTGGGACGAGGTCTCGTTTTTTATTTTTGGTGAGTGGAAGTTCGATTTGAGGGTTGAGGTGGGTTGCTGAGTTGTCCTCTGACAGGGTGCGATCACCGTTGGCGATCAACGGTGGTTGGAACCACCGTGCATATGCACGGTGTTCATGAATGGGAGCTGTGTTTTCAGGGGTAAGAACTCGAGTGGTACGCGTGATGTTGAGGGTTTTACTCGAGTATATTCAAAATTTGACTCGATGTAAATGTGGGGGGCCTGGGTAAGTTAGTAACAGGTTTTAAAAACCTGTAAGGTTTGAAATTACTTTAAACCTGGGTTTTAAATGAGAAATAGATATTTAAAATAGGTATTTAAATCAAAGATATGTTTGGATTCAAATGAAGTTTGAATCTCAGTTTAAGGTAAAGTAAAGTTTTAAAATTTTAAATTATTTGTAACCACTTTAAAAAGGGGGATTGTTGCTCGAGTTTCACTCGAGTGATTCGAGTGTTGGACTCGAAGAAGTTTTTTTGTTATCTCGGGTATTTTAGCTACAGGTTTTAAAACCTGTAAGTTTTATAAAAATTTTAAAACTGGGTTTTAAAATGAAAAATAGATATTTAAACAAGGTTGAAATCAAGTTAAGTTTGGTTTCAAAAGTAGTTTGAATCTCAGTTTTAAAATAAATAAAGATTTTAAAATTTAAAATTGTTTTAAACAAATTTGAATGATAAAGTGAATTTTTAAAATTTGATTTGAATTCAAAATGAAATCGTGTTTAAATTCTTTTAATCTTCTATTTTAAGTTAACTATTCTTTAAGTTGTAAAATAAAAAGGAATTTGGAATTGTTAAGATTGTTGAGTCACAAGTTTTATGAAAGTTTTGATTTCTGACAAATAAGGCGATCGACAAAACAAGGTCATTAGAGCTACATATGTTACTATAGATTATTGGTTGATTATTTGATATTGTAATAGTGATAAACTTGTTAAAATCTATCCTCAAATAATCATGCACCTCAATATAATCGATATATATACGTTTTAATAGCATTACACATTCATTGTGCAAATTAACAGGGACCGGTCGACCGGTTAATAATCATACGGTCGACCGTTTCTGTGTAAAATGCACAATGAACGTGCACACATGCACATAACGTATATATATTTTAAATTCCTGTCTACTGGTCACTTTTTAACCTGTCGACCGTTTTTGAACGGAAAGTAATTTTTCCAAAAGACACTTCTCTTCTCCAAAGGTTGCATCTCTTACCTTTCACCAAAGATCATATCTCTTAATGGCAAAGAGTTACAACCATTCTTTTCTATATAAACTCATCCAATTCGTTGATTAAAAGATAATAATTTCATATATTCTTTTTAATCTAATCTCTGATTTTACTTTATACTCCTGCATTCTAAAAAGCTCTCGATTATTTATTGAATCATTGAAACTATTTCATATCTTTTGATTCAATAAGTAATATACTTTCCTTAATCTTTTCAAAACATCATTCGCATACTTTGAGGATAAGATTATAGGAAGGGTGTACTACTAGTGACAAATCCGTGTTTTCAAGAGCACAAGTTGTCAACAACAATTGTATTTGTTTTTTTTATTGAAGTCTTCTGTGTTGTAAGAAGCAAGTGTTGAAGTCCTCAGTTTATTAGAGGCGTGAAATCCCGTTCGGCTGTTCGGGTGTTGTAAACCTGTTCCTTCGGGTGAAGCGAGGAAGTTAATAGTGAAAATCCAGATAGAAGTCTGGGACTGGACGTAGGACGGTGCTCCGAATCAGTATAAAAATCTCTGGTGTGATTTTTCTATTTTTTATTTATTATGCTATTATCATCTATTTCCGCATTTGTATTGTAATCCATATTACACGATCCGTGTATACTATATTAGCACATATAATTGTATACACACCGCACTTTCATTTGGTATCGGAGCACGGTCATCATATAACCGTAACACAGTTATTTGATATATTATAGTAATATGGCAAATAACGTAAGTACTAGCACTTAAAACACCACTTACACGGAGGGTCAATCGACACAAAGACCTCCATTTTTCAATGGTCTTAACTATAGTTATTGGGGAACACGTATGTCATTCTTTATGCAATCAAATAGCTATGATGCTTGGAATGCCACTCAAAGAGAAATAGTGAATCCAACAACTGATTATTCAGAATGGACTGCAGCTGAGAAAACGGCAGCAGCCGTAAATGCAAAAGCAATAAATATGTTGTTCTGTGCATTAGACCAAAATGAATATAATCGTGTTAGTATCTGCACTACTGCATATCAAATTTGGCAAACACTAAAAATCACTCATGAAGGTACTAACAAGGTTAAACAAGCCAAAATAGCCATGCTGAAAAGTCAATTTCAGAATTTCAAAATGAAACCAAATGAGACAATCAATGACATGTATTCACGGTTTCAAACTATTCACCATGCACTTATTGGCTTAGGACAAAAGTATTCTGATTTCGATGTTGTTTCAACAGTCCTACACTCTCTGACTAGTGAATGGGAAGGAAAAGTATTAGCAATTGAAGAAGCTAATGACCTTTCCGTCATGAAGCCAGATGAATTGATAGGAAATTTAATGTCCTATGAAGCAAATCTGCAGGCTAGAAAAGAACAGAAAGAAGAAAAGAAAAATGTAGCATTTCATGTTGAGAAAGATGAAAATGAATCAGATTCTGAAGACGAAGATTTGGCATTCATTGCGAAAGGATTCAAAAAATTCTTAAAATATCGAAAAGCCAGTCGTTACAATAAAAGGAAACCTGGATCAAATAAACCATCTTCATCTGCTATAGAATGTTTCAACTGCCACAAAAAGGGACACATGCAGAAAGATTGTCCAGAACAAAAGAAGAAGTCAGAAAATGACAAATTCAAATATAAAAAGGACAAATCTAAGAAACGAGCTTTCTCAGTAACATGGGATGATTCAGAGTCATCTTCATCAGAAAGTGAAAGTGATTCAGAGAATGAACAAGCTAATGTTTGTTTTATGGCAACAGAAGATGAGGTACAAATTCCTACATTTGATGAATTACTTGATATTAATGCTGAATTGATAATCAAATATAAAGACATAAAACGTCAATTAAAAGTAGTCAAAGCAGATTTAAGTAGAGCAGAGCTTGAACGAGATATGTTAAAAGATGAGAAGAAAATATTAGAAGAGGAACTTGAAAATATTCAAGAATCATCATCTAATGTTGATTCTCAAATATCTCTTTTGAGTCAAGAAATAGAAACTCAAAAAGAGAAAAATAATGCTCTCACTACTGAAAATCATGAGCTTAAAGCAAAAGTCAAAATTCTAGACCTAGAAAAAGCTAGCTTACAAACAAAGTTTGATGACATTACTCAAAATGTTTCTAACTTTAACAAAGGTCGAGAAAATTTGACAAAAATCATTGAAAGTTCACAATCTATTTCAGACAAACAAGGATTGGGATATAACAAACAAGAAACCAAGAAACATCTTGGAAATAAAAGGAAAATGAAAGTACAAAAAACTGAAGCTAAGAAAAAACTTAGTTTATTATATTCCAAACAAAAACCATTTGTGAAATTTCAAAAGAAAAATGTCAAGACTATCAAAATATGGGTTCCTAAAACAAATAACAATTTGATTAGGAACAAATACATTCAGCAATTCATGAATACTGTGCATTTTAATAACAATTATATATATAAAGGGGATACCGGACCCAAATGGGTTTGGACTCCTAAGACCTAACTCTTAGGACCCTATAAAAAGTGGGTACCATGGACTTAATTCTATTTTTTGCAGGTCCCACTTAAGAAAAGAGGAAAGTGGATATTGGACAGTGGTTCCTCAAAGCACATGACGGGAGACAAGAGTTTATTAACAAATATTACATATTCAGATGGTGGCTCCGTCACTTTTGGAGACAATTCAAAAGGCTATATCATCGGCAAAGGCGATGTGAGCAATTGCGGTACATCTAACTTACCTCTTATTACTAATGTCATGCTAGTTAGAAATTTGAAACACAATTTGCTAAGTATTAGTCAGTTATGTGACAAGGGTTTTATAATTTCATTTTCAAATAATAAGTGTAGTATTTTAGATAAAGACCATAATTTGGTTTTCAAAGGTTATAGAGATAGAAATATATATATTCTGAATATGAATATTAATCATAATTTAGATATGTGTCTCGTGGCTAATGACAATGATCCATGGCTATGGCACAAACGCTTCTGTCATATAAACTTCAGAACTATTGACAAGCTAGCCAAAAACAATCAAGTAAGAGGACTACCCAAAATGAGTTTTAAAGTTAACAACATTTGTGATGCATGTCAATTAGGAAAATTGACCAAATCATCTTTTAAATCCAAGAAATTCATATCAACATTACAACCACTTGAGTTACTACACATGGATTTATTTGGACCTACTAGAGTTCAATCAATAAATCACAGTCAATATGTGCTTGTAATTGTTGATGATTTCTCTCGTTATACATGGACAATTTTCTTAAAAAATAAAAGTGACACTTTCGATCATTTCAAATCTTTCGTCAAAAGAATTCAAAAATCAAAAGGAATTAAAGTTAAAAATATTAGAAGTGATCATGGCGGAGAATTTGAAAATAATGAATTTGAACATTTTTGTACAAAGAAAGGTATATATCATAATTTTTCGTTTCCCAGAACTCCACAACAGAACGGAGTTGTAGAACGGAAGAATCGAACTTTACAAGAATGTGCAAGAACATTATTGAATGAAACCACCTTACCAAAACATTTTTGGGCAGAAGCTGTGGCAACTGCCTGTTATGTTTTGAATCGTGTATCCATAAGACCTCTTACCAAGAATACTCCTTATGAATTATTTAACAAAAGGAAGCCTAAAATCTCATACTTCAAAGTTTTTGGTTCCAAGTGCTTTATTTTAAATACGAAAGATCAGCTTGGCAAATTCGATCCAAAGGCCGATGAAGGAATATTTGTCGGTTATTCCGAACGAAGTAAGGCCTATCGGATATTTAATAAACGAACCAAAACTATTGAAGAATCACTTCATGTCTCTTTTGATGAAATCTATCAGCACCCTCACACTATATCAGATGATGACGAATCAATAGTCACTGACAATCAAATCATCACAAATATTGATTCTGACTCGGAAATAATTATTGAGAATATTCCTCAAACATGTGAGTTACAATCACCACCAAGAATATTAAGAGACCATCCGGCTCAAAATATAATCGGTGAAATAACATCACATGTCAGAACAAGGAGTCAACTCAATCAAATGGGTCATGTCGCTTTTCTCTCAAATATCGAACCTAAGAATCCAAAAGAAGCTGCTACAGATGATTACTGGATCATTGCCATGCAGGAAGAACTAAATCAGTTTGAGCGCAATGATGTTTGGGAAGTTATTCCAAGACCAACTGATCAGTCAGTAATTGGTACTAAATGGGTCTATAAAAATAAGGCTGACGAACAAGGAAATATCACCAAAAATAAAGCAAGATTAGTAGCACAAGGATATAATCAGGAAGAAGGTATCGATTATGAAGAAACTTTTGCACCAGTTGCTCGACTAGAAGCTATTAGAATCATATTATCTTTTGCTTGTCACCATAATTTCAAACTTTATCAGATGGATGTCAAAAGTGCTTTTCTCAATGGATTTATCAAAGAGAATGTCTATGTCGAACAACTTCCTCTGTTCGTACATGAAAAATATCCTGACCATGTGTTCAAACTTAAGAAAGCTCTGTATGGTTTAAAACAAACACCTCGTGCCTGGTATGAACGACTACGTAGCTATCTTATTAGCTCAGGATTTCAAATAGGCAAAGTCGATCAAACTTTGTTTATTAAACATTCTCGAAAAGATATTCTAGTTATCCAGATATATGTAGACGATATCATCTTTGGTTCAACAAATGATAAACTCTGCAAAGAATTTGCAAGTATTATGACCAAAGAATTCGAAATGTCTCATATGGGAGAACTATCTTATTTTCTTGGACTTCAATAAAGCAACTTTCAAACGGCATTTTTATCAATCAAGAAAAATACTGTGAAAACCTTATCAAACGCTTCGGATTAGAAAATACATCTGGTAAACCAACTCCTATGAGTACAACTACACATCTTGACAAAGATGAAAGTGGTAAGAATGTTGACCAGAAATTGTATCGAAGCATGATTGGTTCTCTTCTTTATCTTACAGCTAGTCGTCCAGATATAATAATGAGTGTTTGTTTATGTGCTCGTTTTCAAGCCGATCCAAAGGAATCACATCTACGAGCAGTGAAACGTATAATTCGTTATCTTAATAATACCAAAGATTTCGGTCTTTTTTATCCAAAAGAATGTCCATTTGAATTAGTATCATATAGTGATGCTGATTTCGGTGGTTCACGAACGGATAGAAAAAGTACAAGTGGTACGTGCCATTTTATTGGAAAATCACTTGTTTCTTGGTTCAGTACGAAACAGAATTGTGTTTCACTATCAACATGCGAAGCTGAATATATATCAGCAGCTCTCGCTTGTACTCAAGTACTATATATGCAACAAACACTTCAAGATTTTGATATTCATTTATCAAATTCTATTATATACTGTGATAACACTAGTGCTATAAATCTCTCTAAAAATCCAGTAAATCATTCTAGAACCAAACACATTGATATCCGTCATCATTTCCTTCGAGATAATATTGACAAAGGAAATATATGTCTTGAATATGTTCATACTGACAATCAATTAGCAGACATTTTTACTAAGCCTCTGCCCGAATCTAATTTTATTAGATTACGAAGAGAGCTTGGTTTAATTTCAAGAAAAAATCTTGACTAAGTAATTTCTAAAGAACGTCTTCTTGTTAGTTATCCTTTAGTTATTCTTTTTAGTTATCCTTTAACTTTAACTATTGCATACACTATATTTTTCTTACATTAAATATAAGCCACTGCTTTATTTAATGGTTAAATTCTCTTTCCTCATTTTATAAATTCAGTTTTAAAAAGAAAGCTATTTTTAGATTTACAATAAAATTTCTGCTTATGTTTTCTTGGTTAACATTTATCATTAACTCACATCCATAGGTTTATACTCAAAAAAACTTGTATATAAGCTTGCAAAAATTTTATATTTTGTTCATCTTTTCTTTTTTTACCTAACCATAATATTCTATACAACATACACTATGGCTCACATTTGTGATAAATGTGCTCAAGAATCATACATTTCAATTACGAGTTCTGAGTCGGAGGAATTTTATTCTCCTACAACTCCAAAACAAAAATCAAGTTGTCATCATCAATGCTCTTGTATGTCCGATAAAACTCCAAATTCAAAACGAGTGAAGAGGGCATTATTCTATTCTCCTCGTACCAAAGCTCAAATCGATGAAATACACCACTACCAGAAACATCAGATAGACCTTCAGAGACAGCTCCATTACGGGCAAAGTCAACTTTATCACGAGCAACAGCGGACATCGGCACGATTATCCGTTTTAGAAAAGTTGGCAACATTTTTCTGCGGTTCCAACAAGCATGACGTGCATGAACCAATGCGGTCTAGGCCATCAACATCTAAAAGTCCTAACTCGTGGGATCGGAACTATGAGAAGAATGAAGGAGCTCAGAAACAATGGAGTCATGGTCGAAACGTATTGAAGGAAACAACGATAATTCTAATGACGAATTCTCTCATTAGATTTATATATAGTTATTATATCTTTATCTATCTCTTGTGTAATGACGGTTATATTTTGTATTACGTATAAAATATAATATATATAGGTTGATATATGATAAAAACTTGAAAAATAAACTTAAATTTCACAGCAGACCAAAACCGGTCGACCGCCCCTGTTATAGCCGGTCGACCGTTTGCTCTCTGGTTGAAAACGGTCGACCGGCCAAAATAAGTAGGTCGACCGGTTGACGTATTTTCAGTTTTTTTTATAAACCTATGCGTCATTTTTCCCTCTACCCCCTTTCACTTTTTACTCAAGCTGTTCCTTTACCCAAAATCACAAACCCTAATTTCCTATTTTCAACTCCCAAATCTCAAATCCTCCAACAATGGCTCCTCCTCAAAAGAAATCCAAGAAAGGAGCAACCTCTGAAATTTCATCTCCTACCATCTCCGTCAAAAAATGGCTTCAAAGTCCAATTGCTGTAACAAGATGGAATCAGATGACAAATTACAAGTTTCATCCAGGCTCTTTCATCAAATTTGATGATTTCACGGCTTATGGAGTTCGAAGGCTAGCCAATAATTCCAACATTACACCATTAATCGATTTTTCAGAAAATAGTGTGGAGATAAATCATTTGATGATCAAATTGTTTTACGCCAACATGAATCTTGATGAATATTAACCTGATAATCCAAACGGCGTCATCTGGTCTGTGGTCTGTGGTAAGCAAATTTTTCTTACTCATGCTAGAATTGCCTCTATACTTGGTATACCAAATCGAGGCGAAGAGTTTTCATCTAACTTCTGCGAAGTCTTCACTCGAAATAATACTAGTCATCAGTTCATAGAAGACGATAGTGATGGCACTAAGTCTATTGGACTTCGACCGACAGCCAGACTACTTCATCGGGTTTTGATGCATTCTCTTTTTCCTAGACTTGGAAATTATGATGCAGTGTACAAAGAAAACTTCAAGGCACTCTATGCTATCTATGGTGAAATTCAAATCAATTGGGTTCACATGCTTTTTGATGAAATTCTCAAGGTAAATAACTCAACACGGCCTCATTTCTTCTACAATGAATATATCATGAGACTTTTGTTAGCTTGTGGGGTCAATCCTCCTGATTCTGCAACTTCAAAACCAAAATGCATTGATTCCATCACCATCAAGCGAATGAAGCTTCCTCCACCTTATCTTGAGATTATGCCTTTTGAAGAATGGCAACAAAGAGGACCAAGGAAACAACGAGCAACTTCCTCTCGTCCTCGTTCCGATGAAGTAAAACTTTTAAAATCAAAGTCATCAACAAAAGAATCACTTGAAACAATCGCGCGTAACCAATTTTTGCTTGAATCACGTCTCAAGCGCATGGACTCTAAAATCGATAAGCGCTTCAATAAGGTCAAGTCATTCTTTGGTATGCTATGGGATGCTATATCATGTTCCACATCCACCTCTGTTCAAGCACAAGACCCAGGAAAACGTCCTGCTGCTCCAGTTTTCACCTGGACATCATCTGACGAGTCTACAGGAATGAGTGGTCATGGACATGGAGAATCGTCTAGAGGGCACAATGATGAGGAAGAAGAAGATGATGACGACGACGACGATGATGATGATGAAGAGGAGATACGATCTGCTTCATCCTAGATTCTATTATGGTTTAGCTCTTTAAAAACATTCATCGACACTTGTACTAAATAGTGTCGTTATTTGTGTTTTTCATTTGACATTATGTTCTGTAGTAAACTCTGTTATGTTTTTGATGTGTTAATGATTTATTTTTCTATGCATATCATATTCATTCTACTATTCTAGTATCTGTTACTCCTTTTTGTCGATGACAAAGGGGGAGAAAGGGCTAACAATTGCTTGCAGGAACATACATTTATAAGAATTCAAAGAGAAAGAGATCACATACTCAGGGGGAGATTCAGATTTGCAGATATATATTGTCATCAATCAAAAAGGGGGAGAATGTTGAGTCACAAGTTTTATGAAAGTTTTGATTTCTGACAAATAAGGCGATCGACAAAACAAGGTCATTAGAGCTACATATGTTACTATAGATTATAGGTTGATTATTTGATATTGTAATAGTGATAAACTTGTTAAAATCTATCCTCAAATAATCATGCACCTCAATATAATCGATATATATACGTTTTAATAGCATTGCACATTCATTGTGCAAATTAACAGGGACCGGTCGACCGGTTAATAATCATACGGTCGACCGTTTCTGTGTAAAATGCACAATGAACGTGCACACATGCACATAACGTATATATATTTTAAATTCCTGTCTACTGGTCACTTTTTAACTTGTCGACCGTTTTTGAACAGAAAGCAATTTTTCCAAAAGACACTTCTCTTCTGCAAAGGTTGCATCTCTTACCTTTCACCAAAGATCATATCTCTTAATGGCAAAGAGTTACAACCATTCTTTTCTATATAAACTCATCCAATTCGTTGATTAAAAGATAATAATTTCATATATTCTTTTTAATCTAATCTCTGATTTTACTTTATACTCCTGCATTCTAAAAAGCTCTCGATTATTTATTGAATCATTGAAACTATTTCATATCTTTTGATTCAATAAGTAATATACTTTCCTTAATCTTTTCAAAACATCATTCGCATACTTTGAGGATAAGATTATAGGAAGGGTGTACTGCTAGTGACAAATCTGTGTTTTCAAGAGCACAAGTTGTCAACAACAATTGTATTTGTTTTTTTTGTTGAAGTCCTCTGTGTTGTAAGAGGCAAGTGTTGAAGTCCTCAGTTTATTAGAGGCGTGAAATCCCGTTCGGCTGTTCGGGTGTTGTAAACCTGTTCCTCCGGGTGAAGCGAGGAAGTTAATAGTGAAAATCCAGATAGAAGTCTGGGACTGGACGTAGGACGGTGCTCCGAATCAGTATAAAAATCTCTGGTGTGATTTTTCTATTTTTTATTTATTATGCTATTATCATCTATTTCCGCATTTGTATTGTAATCCATATTACACGATCCGTGTATACTATATTAGCACATATAATTGTATACACACCGCACTTTCAAAGATAAATTTGATTTCATTTTAAATTTTAAATTTAAAATGAAATTTAAAAAGTAAATGTAAATTAAATTGTTTTAAATGCCTTATTAATGATAAATTGATCATTAAATAGAAAAGGTTTTAAAGACTTAAAGATTTGTAATTATTAAGTTAATTAAATGGATAAATAATAACTAGAATTAATTATATTAGAAATTAAGAGTTTAAATTTATTTAAATAAGAGATAAGTTAATTAATTTAAGGTAAATCAATTGGTAGTTAAGAATCATTGATTAAATAAGGTTTAATTTTTAATTAATGATTAGCAATCAATTAATGAATTAATTATGGATTAATTAATGAGTCATTAATATTAATAAAAATATAATTGATAATAAATTTTAGTTAATTACTTTAGGAAAAGTAATTAAAGAATTTTAAATAGATAATGAAGGTCATTAACTAAGATTATGAAGTAATCAACTAATGGGGTTAATTTTAATAATTAATTAAATTATTATTTTAAATAAGCAATTTTGGATTGTTAAGCATAATTACTAAATGGAAGTAATTAAGGAATTAATTACTCATTGTAATTAATTCAGTTTAATATGAATTATTTAAGTTAGTTAATTAAACTTAATTAATTTAAATAATCATACGATGATGAGATAAGTATAATTACTTAGGGAAGTAATTAATGATAATTACTGCATGTAATTAACTGAGGGTGATTTAATAATAAAAGTAATTGGAATATAATTACTTTGTATAATTAATCAAGGGATTAACTTAAATTAATTAAGGAGTAATTAATTTATTTGATGGAGTAATTAAAGATAGTTAATTACCGAATGGTATTAATCAGAGGTGATTAATAAATGTGGTTTAATTAAAGATTAATTACTTAAGGTAATTAATTTAAAACAGGGAATTAATTAAAATGTAATTAAGGGATGATAAATTTGGATTAATTAATCAATAATAAATAATTAAAGAGTAATTAATTAGTGAAATTAAGAAGTAATGTAATGTTTGTAATTTAAGGTTAATTTCTATATTTAGATAAGATAATTTATTTGTGAAAATGATTAAAGGATGATTATTTGAATATAATTAAATGTTAATTAATCAAGTGTGATTAATTGAAACGAATAATTAGTGAATGATTTATTAATTGATTGATAATTGATTAATAATTATATAAGCAAGATTTAAAATGGTGAAGTAATTAATTTAATCCACTTTAAATTAATTAGAGATTCAAGTAATTAATTTAATTCATTTTAAATTTATTATAGCTGATATGATTGCTTATGTATGGATGATGATATCATTTACCTTGAATGATTTAAGATCTCAGATATGAGAAATTGATTCTATGTGATATGGATGTTTTGATTTAAGTATGATGATAATATGGATTATCTGTTATGATGATAATATGCATTATCTGTTTGTAGTGATAATATTGATTATCTGTTTATGATGATAATGTTGATTATCTATTGTGATATTATGAATTATCTATCTGTGTGTATATGGATAAATTGAACTAAATTGTTTTAAACTTTAAAACAACTTGGCCTTAAAAGATGCGTTTTGGATTTCGATGAGACAGGGATCGGGTTTTCCATATTTGGAGATCTGAAAACCACATCGATCCAAATTAACGTTAGGTCGTGAATTCTCAAGTGAAGATTCAGAGTGCAAGGGTTATCGTCGTTAACTCTGAGGGTGATTCCAAAATGAGTGTAACGAGATAATGCCTTCAGTTTCGTTCGAACCCGGAATGAACTTGTATGGATTGAATGCTTTTAAAACACCGTCGGGTGGGCGATGAGCATTCTAAGAAATGTGTTCTCTAAAGGTAATCGCAGCCTCAAGCTTCATCAACCGGGAATGGCTAAAACAGGGGAGGTGCAGCAAGGTTAGGTGGGTCATGCCCAAGCAGGACAAGATTTTCCCCTGTCTAGATGTCCTTTTTTATTCGGCTGTGTGGACAGTTGTGAGCTCCAACTGTCGGGGTTGTCTTGTTCGAGACTGTTCAGTAAGGAATGGTTCCGGCCTTGTGTTGTAGGGGGTCGGGAGTGATCCTCGGTACGTTGATCTAAGCCACGTACTGTGACGGGCGGTACCCCAGTAGCCCTGCCATTGTATGGAATCCACAATCTAATAAGTGCCAACGGTTTTGATTGTATTACCCACTTTTGTGGCTAGTAGCTGGAATTTAATCAATGTAATAATTTCGGCTATTTTCTATTTACTTGGAAACCCTAGACCTATTATAATATCACAGAATTTTCTATTAAATGTTTTGGTTAGCGTAAGGTAAAAACTTACCCATGTTTATTTGTGGGGAGTCTTACGTGATACCTTCTGTTTTCAAATATTTTCAAAAATTAAGCAACTTTAACCTGTTACTCATACCAGACCCATGTCTGACCCGGAGTTTATTTTTGTTTTTCATAAACTCTCGGGTACTCAAATTTTGACGAGTAGCCAAGAGATTCAGGTTAGATTTGACGACTTCTGGAGGAGCAATGGAGCAGGAGGCTTCTACGTTGTAGATTATATATAGTGTTCCGCTGTGTTGGTATCTCTATGTTGTATTGTATATTGACTTGTATAACTAGATAGGTGTTTATAACTGTCTAGTATGTGTTGTATGATCTGTATCTGATATATATAAAATAATATAATAGTTATGTGATCTATTATATTTGTTCCATTCCGCTGTGAGATTCTGATGTTGTTGTTCTTTCTTCTCTATCTTTTCTATTTTCTCATCCCTTTATTTCTTCAAGATGAAACGAATTTCTAGGGTCAGAAATTCTGGTCGTCACGGTTTTGGTTCCTCCTCTAGAAATCCTAGCTTTTATCTTCTCTTGAGCTTGATAATGGTGGCTGGACTTAACTTATATTTTCGTTTGTGAATGTATGAATGAACGTGAGAATGAATTCTTAAGGGTTTAGGGTATACGAATATCCTTATTCCAACTTTGCCCTTGTCTATTCCCTTTGTCTATTTTATTTCATGTTATCTCGTTTTGATTTACTCATTAACATGGCACGACTACCTTATTACTCACGAATCTCAATCCCCTAATCATTATATTACATTATTTTATTTTACTTAGCTAATTAAATATCCTAAATAATAATACTAAAAATATAAGGCGTTACAATCTCCTCTCCTAGAATAACTTTATCCTTGAAATTATGGTAAGGTATACAATAATCAAACATAAAGGTAAAACATATCATCTCACAAATCAAGATAAACGTCTCTAATCCTGCTACCGTTTCCCAAGTATAGTCTCTTTCATCATTGCTCCACTAGATTTTCACTTATATGACTGTCTTGTTTCTTATCCTCTTCTCATCTCTGGCAACTATCCGAATCGGCTTTCTAACTATAGTCAAGTCTGGTTCTACTACTAATTCATCTAAAGAAGTCGGTGCTATAGTAGACTCCGGATCTCTAACATACTTCCTTAGATGAGAAACATGAAAAATGTCCGGGACTCCTTCTAAACTGCTCGATAGCTCTACTCTATATACGAGCTTCCCAATCCTTTCTACAATAGGAAACAGTCCTACGAATCTCGGTGCCAACTTCCTTGATTAACCGAATAAAATCACACCCTTCGTCGGTGATACCTTAATAAAAAGAAGATCTCCAATAGAGAAGTCCAATTCTTTCCTTCTTCTATCTGCATTATTCTTCTATCTGGATTGAGCTTTCTTCATCCTAGCTCGAATCAGCTCAACCTTTTCTACAGCTTCTCTAACTAATCCGGACCAAGAACTAACCTATCCCCGGTCTCTAACTAATAAACTGGTGATTTGCATGGCCTTCCGTACAAAGCTTCAAACGGTGCCATCCCTATACTAGCCTGATAACTATTGTTATACGAAAACTCGACTAAGTGTAGATGGTTTTCCCATAATTCTCCAAAATCTAACACACAAACTCTTAACAAATCCTTCAGAAATTTGTTAACTCTTTCCGTTTGCTCATTGGTCCGTGGATGGTAAGCGGCATAGAATCTCTATCACTTACTATACTACTAGGAATTCCATGAAGTCTAACTATATTCTTCATAAATAACTTCGCTAAAACAGGTGCCGTCTTAGTTGACTTAACTAAAATGAAATGGGCACTCTTCGTCAGTCTATTCACTATGACTCGTATACTTTCATTTCCTCTACTAGATCTTGGCAACCCATCATCAAAATCCATAGAAATAGAATTCCACTTCTATATCGGAATATCCAACGGTAGTAGCAATTTACTTGATTTCTGATGTTTGGCTTTTACCTGTTGATAGTTCAAACACTACTTCACCCATAAGCCTATATCCCTCTTCATACCTTCCTGGAAGAAACTCCGCTTCATATCCTGATACAACTTAGTTCTTCTGGATGAATAGTGAACTTCAAATGATGGCAATTCTCCAAAACTTCCTTCCTTACGTCTCCTACATTCGGAACACACAACCTCCCTTTCTTTCTCAACCATCCATTATGGTCAAGACTAAAATCCTTCAAGTCATCGCTCTCTGTTCCTTCCTTCAACTTCTTGATCCATTCGGCCAACATTAGATCCTCCTCTTATTTAGAAGCAATCCTTTCAATCATTACTGGTCGAACTTCTAAACAAGACAACATGGTAGTTCCTTCACTAGATCCGGCCTTAGATCTCTGTTGAACTCTACAAGTCGACAACGCTTCCAAATCTTTCCACTCTGCTACCATTGCCAACACCATATTCTGATGCTTTCTGCTAAGTGTGTTTGCAAATTTTTTGCCATTCCTGGTGTGTACTCAATACCAAAGTCATAAGGGGCTAAAAACTCTAACCACCTCTGCTGTCTCATATACAGTTCCTTCCGAGGGAACAAATATTTCAATGACTTTTGATCCATATAAAGTTCAAACCTCTCTCCCAAAAGGTAATGTCACTAGACCTTCAAAGCAAAAAATCACTATAGCCAACTCTAAATCATGCGTTGGATATCTAACCCCATACGGTCTAAGCCGTCGAGAAGAATAGGTAATCACTTTACCTCTCTACATCAACATAGCTCCTAACCCAGTTCCAAACGCATCCGCATATACTACCGAATCCTGGTTCTCCTCTGGACAACTAATACGGGTGCATGGGTCAATAAGTGTTTCAAGTTCTATAATGCTTCATTACACTTACCGGTCCACACAAACTTCACATACTCTTCATCGGCGCTGATGTCAGAAAAAATCCTTAATGGACCTCCAATAATATCTAGCCAATCTAAGAAAACTTCTAATCTCAATCACTGTCTCTGGTCTCTTTCAATTATTAACAACTTCAATCTTATTTGGATGGACTGACAACCCTTTCTCTGAAACCACATGACCAAGAAACTTCACTTCCTTCTTTCGGCAATGACACTTCGAAAACTTCGCCTTTAGTTGATGTTGCCTCGGTGTCTCAAGCATCTAAGGTAACCTTCATGCTCCCTTTCATTGTTAGAGTATATCAAAATATCATCTATAAAAACCAACACAAACCTATCCAAGTACTCTTGGAAAATTCAGTTCATCAAATCCACAAAGAATGTCGGCGCATTAGTTAGTCCGAATGACATTACTAACTATTCCTACGATCCATATCAAGTTCTAAACGCGTCAAAGGAATACTATCCGCTGGTACTTTGGGCCGATGAAAACCTGTTGCCAAATCCAACTGAGAAAATACCTAGGCTCCACTCAGCTGATCGAACAAATCATCAATTCTAGGCAACATATATCGATTCTTCATCGTCTTCTCATTCAACTTACTATAATCGATACATAACCTCAACGATTCGTCCGACTTTTTGGCAAACACTACGGTTGCTCCCCAAGATAAACTACTTGACCTAATAAAACTCTTACTTTCCAACTCTACCAATAGCACTTTCATCTCCTTCATCTCTGTAGGTGTCGTCCTATGTGGCGATCTGCCCACTGATTCTGCTCCAAGCACCAGATCTATCTGAAACTCAATGGCTCGTTTCGGTGGCAGTCCTAGGCTCAAAAACATATGCAAATTCTCTAACTATTAAAATGCGATTCAACTCATCTTTCAACTCCGCTACACCCAACAAACATTCACCTCGCAATTATGGCTTTCTACGGTATAAACTATCCGATTACTACAGTCAGGGTGTTTAAGCGATATCTTCCTATCATGGCAAAATACCGTAGCGTCATACTTACTTAACCAATCCATACCCAATATAATTCCAAACCCTACAAAGCCAAACACATGAAAACTGTAAATAAAGGTATGACCTAGCAAATCAAACTCTAAGTGGTCACACTTCATCCCAAGTGTCGCATACCCTCCTATCGGATTTGCGACCCTTAAGAAAGTAACTAAGTACGTGGGTTCTAGGTTAAGCTTATCTACCAAAGAATGAGATATAAAAGAATGCGATGCACCAGTATCAAATAGAACGCTAACAGACATACCATGAATCTGAAGCGTACCTCCCAACACTGCCTTTCCTTTCTACTACGTGGTTGGTCCTGACATAGCAGGCTCCAATGCAAATACTTTGCCTCTTCCATCCTTAGCGGGCTCTTTGCATTGATTCTTATAGTGGCTAGTCTGATTGTAGTTAAAATATCTGATGTTCTTTTTCCCAATTACTTTCTTTGCCTTTCCAATACGACATTCATTTGCAAAATGCCCATTCTTGTCGCACTTAAAGCACACAATCTCAGACTTTCCCTTCTTTTCTGCTCCACGTTTCTAAGCACCTTTTTTATCAAAGAACTTCCTCTTTTGGCCTTACCCAACCTGGAACTCCTTCACCTTACTCTTCTTTAGACAAGCAAGTGTCTCTTTGTGTCTCAAAGCCATCTTTACAACCACATCACAAGGGTCTCTGATATGAGGTAATATAGCCCTCGCCAACTCAGGCTTCAACTCCCTTATGAACTTTTTTTTGAAAGGCAAGCGGGGTTGACTGGGCCCCTACCAGTGTTTATTGATAGAAGAAAAAAATAAGAAAATTGTGACAAAAACAATCTTTTGTCACAAAACATTCAAAATGGTGGAAAACAGAAACAAGCAAGATACACCCAAAATGTACCACACTAATGAGAAAATCAGCCACCAATGCAGCAACAATTTGCTAGTGAAGAAACATCAACAAGAAAAGAGGGATGTACATGTAGAACCGTGAAGAATTCATAACCAACATCAATTCCAAGTCAATTCCAAAACCCACAACTGTGTGGGGAGAATCCATGGCAAGAGAATCTTATCCCTGATTCAATCATTGACATAATTGTGTACCAAAGTTGAGGAGCAACAGCAGTTACATGTTTAAAGCACCGAGAATTTCGTTCAAGCCAAACAGTTATAAAGTATATTTTAACCACAAAGAAAGTTATATCTCTATTGCCATCCCTGTTCCTCGTAGGAATCCTAAGATCATGCCTTTTTGCTGCAGAGTCACCATCATGGCTTGCTATACCAATTTCATTAAACAGTGTACTCACCATATTGGATAAGAAGGCACATTCGAAGAATAGATGATCAACAGATTCAGGAAGCATATTACAGAAGAGGCATTGATGATCAACGACCATACCAACAGACAAAAGCTTGTCTCTGGTTTGCACTGCTTTGTGATTGATACGCCTAAACATCAAATTATCATTTGCCGTAGAAATAAAATTCCAACACACCTTAGCCCAAAGTGAGATAGGAAAAGTTTCAGTATGAAGAAGAAGATCATAAACCCGACCAATGTTATGAGGTCTACCCTTCCAAAGTAAAACAGATTCATGTTTGATAGGGACCGCATGATCACGCAAGCTCCCCCATAACGCTTTGACAACTTGATTACTGGTAGTGGGAGTGCACAGCTTCCCATTAACAATGTACCCAAACTGCACATGCATTTCCTTCTATTCCTGATTGCATTCGTTCCTGAACACTCAATTTGGTTTGTAACACCAAGCCATCATCCGACCAAGGGTCCTTCCAAAATTTAACAGTGCTACCAGGGGAAATTGAGTTCTTAGCAAAAGGAAGAAGAAAACTTCTGATGCTGAGAATTTTCCGCCAAATCCAACTTGTGTTTTGTGATACTTTCATTGTCCAGAAGTTCTCAGTCTTAATACAATAATTCCAGACCCATTTCACCTAGAGGATGTCCTTCAAATTCAACAAAGCATCCACATGGGTACTGACCGCTGCCTTGTTCCAAATTGAGATATTGATGATTCCTAGACCACCATTGCTTAGTGGCATTTCTAAACAACTGTATGACAGAGGAATAATCTTCCTGTTGTGTATTGATCCCGTCTAGAGGAATCTCAACATGGCAGTTCTTATCATAGTGAGAAGTTGAGTGGGTAAAATGAATGTTCTTGCCCAATACACAGTCATGGAGAAACAAACTGACTTGACAAGCACTAATCTACCAGCCATGGACAGCAACCTGGTAGTCCATGAGTTTAGTTTAGAAGTTATTCTATTATACAGTGAGATGCAGTGAGCCTTGGAAACTCTAGATGTACATAGAGGTAGGCCAAGATATGTCATCATAATTTCATTGGCTGAAGACCAGAAAGAGTCAATAGCCGAGCTTTTTCACTCATGCTAATGCCAGAGATAAGAATCTAAGATTTTGAATGATTTATCTTAAGGCCAGTAGCAAGAAAAAAGGAGTGAAGACACTGAAGGACGCCAGTTATGGAATGGTCATTAGGCTTTGTAAAGATCACTATATCATCAGCAAAAAAAAGGAGGATATTTGTTGATGCTTACACTTAGGATGGTAAGAGATTGATTTATCTTCAAATTTCATTGCTAGCATACAGTTCAGAGCTTCCATTACAATTATAAAAATGTAAGAAGAGATCGGATCCCCTTGTCGAACGCCTTGTTTCCCTTTAAAATATCCTGTCGTTTTCCCATTGTAGCATAGAGAGAAGGATGGAGTTGATATACAGACATAAAGCTAAGCTACAAATACTTTAGGAAATCCCATCAGAGACATAATTCGAACAATTGAGGACCATTGCAGACAATCAAAAGCTTTAGAGATATCAAGCTTTAGCATAGTTCTTGGAGAGATCTGACATCTACCATAACCATTGATTAGTTCATGAGCCATCATGATGTTGTCAAGTATTCTCCTTGTTGGAAGGAAATCAGACTGATTGGACGATACAATTTCGGGGAGCACAGATACAAGCCTGGTGGCTAGAATCTTGGAAATGCACTTATAAACTACATTACAACATGATATTGGTCGAAAAGATGAGGCATTTTCAATGGGCCTGACTTTAGGAATTTAGACAAGATTGGTTGCATTGATCTCACCAAGCAGTTTGAAGTTATTAAAAAAGTTGAGAATAGCGACAATAAATTCAGATCTTATAATTTCCCAACTAGCTTTGAAGAAGACTACATTAAATTCATCAGGCCCACCACACGAAGAGGCATTCCTTGCAAACAGAGAATCTTTTATTTCCTTCTCAGTGACTATTGTCACAAGCATGTTATTCATTGTTGAGCTTAACATAGGAAGAGGAAGATTGTTTAGAATATCGAGATTGGGAACAAAATTATCATAGTTACCTAATAGTTTTGAGAAATGTTGAACCAAATATTCGTCAATCTCATTAACAGTTGTTAGATGATTACCCTCATCATCCCATAGAGAATGAATGTGGTCACTTGTTTGCTTGTTCTTTATAGAAGCATGGAAGTATGTAGTGTTTCTATCTCCTTCTCTAACCCATTTTTGATACACCTTTTGCTTCATCATGATGGCTTCAATTTCCAATGCTTCATTAAGCTGATGAAAGAGGATAGATTCACTTTGGGCAAGGTTAGGATTGGTAGGATCCCTGTCAAGTAAAGTTTGTGCCTTCTTAAGCAAATCCTTAAGTGAGTTAGAAACAAGGGTTCCATTTCCAAATTTACATGATGCCCATTGACGTAATGCAGTCTTAGAAGCTTTCAATTTCCTGCATAAGATAAACTTAGGATTGCCATAAAAAGAGTTAGACCAAGCTGTTGATATAATTGTTAAGTATTCAGGGTCTTTGACCCACACATTGAAGAATTTAAAAGACTTTTTTCCTCTGCAAGGCATATGGGAGGGAGAAAGAATTATAGGAGAGTGGTCAGATAAGATAGGGTGAGGCAGATGTGCAGTGATGGCTGGCCACAAAGTTAAGGCAGAATTATTACAAAAAGATAAGTCAATGTTGGTATATGTTCATTGCCCAGTACGACTTCTGTTGTTCCACGAGAAAGGCACACCGGTTCGAACAATTGGAAGAAGATCAGAGTCTTAAATGGAGATATTAAGGGAAGCAATGTCCCTTGGCGTTAATGGTTGACCACCAACTTTATCATATAAGTTGTAGCAGCAGTTGAAATCACCAACAACAAGTCAAGGATGAGAATTCTGCCTTAATGATGGGAGAAGATTTAGGAGAGATTGCCTTGCAGCTTTAGCATTATGAGCATATACAAAGGTCAAGTAGAAAGAGATATTGAGAGGAAGGAAAATGGCTTGAAAGTGGATAAGCTGGGAAGTTGATAGGATGGGGGTGAGAGTGTAGAAGTGGGGATTATGGACAGTAAGGATCCTTCCATAAGAAGAATTGCCCAGATTATGATGGACATGCCAAGCAGGGTTGATATAGTAGGCTGCTTTTTGCGATAAAGGTAAAGATAGTTTGGTTTCTAGGATTGCGAAAATCTTAATGTTGTGATCATTGATCAGAGACTTAACATGGTCAAGCTTGACTTGATTATGAGCTCCTCTAATATTTCAAGATGTAATATTATTCATTATAAAACATTGTTTAAAGGTGGTGCACACTTGCCTTACTCCTAGTTGTAGGAGGGTCAGACCTTACAGATTTTAATTTGGCTACTAATGAGGAAGACCTTAATGCACCGGGACTTAGCTTATTCAGGTGAGAAAGAGGTGATACCCACCCAGGGATGGCACCATGAAATGTATAGGGTAAGGAAGTATGAATGGGAGAATTTGACTGAGGCAAGGAGGTAGAGCGAATATTTGAGAGAGGAGAAGGTTTGAATAGATCAAAGACGAAGTTCTCAATTTCATTTAAGAAGGTTTTCTCAATCGCTGTTGTATGTATAGTGTTAGCAACCACCTTTGCATGGGAGTTAAGTATACTAGGATTTGATTGACCAAAGGGAAGTGTGCTTAAATTTACTGCTTCAGATGACAAACTTGATTTCTGGATATTAAATTCAGCAACGAAAGATGATGGAGTTTCCACTACTTGCATAGGGATTGATGGAGTTATGGAAGTGTCAGCAACAGGATTGGATGCTAAAAAACAGTCCACACCATCCATAAAAGAGTTTGCTATTAAGTTATTATCAGTAGTCTCAGTTGTATCTTGTATAAGAACAGAAAAAGGATTTGCATTCAAATCTGCTTCAGACATCATTCCAACTTATTGCAAATTAACTTCGTGATAAGGTGGGTCTTCTTGCATTTGCACTTCAAAATTACCTCCTTCAGTATTTAAACCATTAACAGTTTTGATATGCACAGGAACATGCACATTTGCTCTTCTATCAGTGTTAGCTTCAGGGAACAGAGACAATTCCAAAGTCTTGTCCTTGTTATGATCTATTACATTATTAGTTTGTTTTGATACATTGTCACTATTCATTTTCTTATTCTTGTGATCCTTGCCTTTCCTTAATGGGACTTTTTTCCACCCTCCTTTAGTACTTACATTTCTTTGCTCACCTTTGACATCAGATTTATTATCTTTACCCTCTGGAGTTGAGTTCATATCAGCATCAGCAGTTGGAATTTCCACATCATTACAGGCATTTGAATTCTTCATCACTTGACAACAAAATGTCTGATGTCCAAAATTTTTACATTCACTACAGATTAGAGGCTTCCACAAATAATCAACTCCGACATGCTGATCAGAGCCATCCAGTAGCTTAACCATGAACGAATCAGGCAACTCAATGCATGCAGTAACTTCAACCCAGCATTTTGCAAAGCCTATCCTTTCCAACTTTTCAGTATTATCATCCATACAAAGGAATTTTCCTAGTCGAGATGCTAACCAATTTATTCCAATGTGAGACCAATAGTACAGGGGAATATTCGATAGCTTCAACCAAACAGGAAATGACTTAATAGTGCTCACACTATTACCAATTGATGGATCCCATTCTTTAACTATGAACAACTTGTTCCTCATCACAATAGGGTCAGACTGGATTATCTTCCTTCTATCTTCATCTGAAGATAGATTAAAGAGGAACAAGCGACCATCTGACTTTACTTCAATCGAGCCTTTAAGTTGCCAAACTCGCTTAAGGTGGTGCAGAACGACCATGTACGGTGGGGGGTGACAAGAAAGAAACCAACAAGACAATGTCCCCAAACAGCATTTCCAGCATTGATTACTTCAACAGGTGGAACAAGAACACCTTCATCAAAAACCAAAGGGAAAGTGACTGGTTCAAAACGATCGACATTGCGTGGCTTGGCTTTGAAAAGGGAATTCCAAAGTGGTTGAGGAAGAGGAGGAGGAAGAACAGATGAACATGGATTAGGAGGTGGACCAAGGAGGGAGGGAGGGACAACAGAGGGTAATGGCGGCGGGTCAGGCAGAGGTGGGATGGTAAAGAGAGATGATGGAGAGGTCGAAAGGTACGATGGTATGGAAGAGTCAGAAGTGGGAGAGGACGAAGAGGGAATGGCAGTTGTGGTAGGTAACAGGAAAAGAGGGATTGGATAGGGAAGAGGTGCCATTGTAGGAGTTAAAAGCTTTTTTATTTTGAACTTCTCATTTCTCTTCAACATTCTCATTCCTCTTCAACACAGTATCCACTGTAGTATGCCCATACCTAGCCAACTCCTCAAATCTTCTAGCATGCTCCAAAACAGACATCTTCCCCTACTCCAACTCAACAAACTTCCTAAGCAAAGTAGACCGCGCCACAATAGATATGAATCTCTTGTGAAACCTTCTCCTAAACTCAGCACATGTCATCTCCTCTTTATTTACTCCAGTCGTCACAATATTCCACCAAAATTAAGTTGCTCCCTGAAGCTGTCTCGAAGAAACCCTCCTCTTCTACTCATCATCGAGCCCCATGTCTATAAAGATCCTCTCATAATGCAACAATCAATTCTCCACCTCTATAGCATCCTCAGTTCCAATTAAGGGCTTCCCTCCAAGCCTAGCATGATCTCTGCTCAAGATAGCATAATGGTTGACCAATGGAGCTTCCTGAACTCCTACTCTAGCATTTCCTCTAACCATTATAGCAGCAACACCCGCCTGCATCATATTCACAAAAAACTAATACATAGCTTCATATCCACTTGAGGGACTCCAACAACAACATTCCCTGCTTGTGCCTGACCTTGGTTTCTTTTGGTACTTGGTCTGGCATTTTCATTTATGGTGATGCTTCCTCCAAGATTCACTCTTCCACTTCTAGTGTCCATATTTTTATTCAATCCTCATCAGATATAAAAGAATAGCCTAAGAGAGATAGAAAACTAAATATATAGCGTATACTTATATATAGCAAATATAGTACATCACTATAGCGTTATCCCATACCCTAATCTTACTCTAATTCCTTAGGATTATGTTTTTACAAAAATCATTTTTGGTTAAAAAATTTCATAAACTATGCTCTGATTTCATGTTGTACCATTCCCTATCTAGAGGCCCAAAGCTAAGCGCTACAAATGCTGCAGTCATCCATAGTATTAACTTTCGGTGACTAAATATGGCTATGTTAATGTACCCATAATATCAGAAGCGCTTCAATTTGAAAAAAATCATAGATTTCAGAAAACAACATTTTACTGATTAGATTTCAAAATACATGTTTCACATTCAAATTACATAATCCCATAAACGTTTCCCATGTAAAGATCAAATATAATTATTATATAAATATGCCAATAGCGACATATGATGATGCCCTTGGTTGACCAAGTACTATATAGACATAACTGTCTTAAATAACACAGTGGAATAAAACAAAACAAAACAACAACTCCTAAATAGTTATCCGTCAGCCACCTGCTCATCTCCGAAAGTTTTATTCGTCAACCTATGAAAACCTCAATCTCTCAGCCTTCTCAAATCAATTTTTAGCACTCGAGAGTTTAAGGGGAAAACATAAACTTTGATTCAGACATAAAGCCCAGTGTGAATAATATTATACATCTCGGTTATTTGATATTAAGTGAGACCATGCCGCTTAGCGGAACGAGTCTCCCCTCACTAATATCATTGTAAAACATATCCTTTGCAAACCTTTATCTTGCAATCAAAACTGACTAAAAACTAAAAAGCATTATTATGTAAACATGCATATGAGGAAACAAATGAACTACCTGTTGGAACATTATAGTTTCGTTTTGGCTAACTACTAAACTTCGGCTGACTTAGACCTACCAGATAATAAAATCAGAATAATCTAACACCTGTTAGACACTCCTCTTTTAGGCCACCTATCCCAAACTATCTATTGAATACTCCTCTTTTGGACGGTCTGTCCCTAACTTAACACCTCCCAGGGTCACCTAATCCTAATGGTTTTGTGGGCTCACCAGTAACCTATATGTATAAAAATATATGTTCCCTTCTGTGTGTAATCATAATTTTAGTCTTACCTGTAACAAAGCCCTACGCGTTGGAATTTTGGACTAAATTAGCTGGGGGATATTAGCTAATGTATAGGGCGCGACCCTATACCAGTCCCATTTGGTATTCTAATATCTGAGTCATTTTACTTATGGTAATATTCCCTTAAATTTTCTTTGAAAACCTTTTCATCTCAAATTGATTTAAAACCTTTAAACCAAATTTAAACAAGAAAAATGTATACTTTACACTTTACTCAAAATCACATTGCCATGTTATATATATACTTTACTTAAAAAAAAATTTAATGAAACATTTAAAACTTTGAAAGTATCCCTTTCGAATCCATTGAAAGTACCCCTTTTGAAACCAAGTAAAACCCTTCTTTCTCCAAGCTGAAAGGCCAAAACATTCCTTTCGAAACCATTCATATCCTTCCCTTCGAAAACGAAAAACCATTCATTCGAAAGCATTAAAACCTTATACATCCTTTTTTAAAACCTTCAAACATTACCTTTAAAATACATAGGAAATCCTTTTCTTTTAAACCTTTCGAAACCATTAGGGAACCACCCTTTTGATACTGTTCTTTAAAACCTTTCGAAAGCAATGGAATGCCAAACCTTTCTAAAGCCTTTGGGCTAAGTAAAACATATGAAAACACCTTTCAAAACCATCGTTTGGGTTCTACCTTCAATAGAGCAAAAGGGTCATAAAACATTTAAGTCAAAATCACTCATTTGAAAGCATTTCCTCAGCAAAGAAGGTGTCGAAACCAACTTCCGAAGCATTGGAGAAGCGGCTAAGTTTTAAAAGCAAGTATACTTTCTGAAAACATTGATGTCGAACGGTAGAAAATCGACAATTGAGGGCTTCAACCCCTATGAAAGCATTTGCTTATGATAAGAGGCGCAACCCATCGAAACCATTCCTTTAAATTATTTGACTCAGTCGAAAGCTATACTGTCGAAAGCAAAGCAGGTGCATTTTTATGTAAAAGAAAAAACACGCTTCGACCCCTTCAAAACCTTTGGTTTCAATTTAGTGCCTTCCTCCTTATTCCAATTCACTCTGTACCAAATTATTGACATTATGTGCATTGGTTTCAATGGCATGGAGGCAGCAGTACTTGGTCGGAATCTCTATGCCGAAAGTGGCGAAACATGGTAAAAGCATGTATAAACTGATTTTTACTTTATAAAAATTCCTTTTCAACTAACCTACCTTGTTTGTCAAAATATTATTGATTGCTATTTTTCTTTTCTAAAAGTGCTGCCAATATTTCACAAATAAACAATTTTATTTATATATAACATACCCCTTCTCCTTATATAAATATACGTTCAAGTCGCATACCTTAAATAATTATATATCATCATCAAAAAACTTAGGAAAATTCTATAAAAATTCTAAAAAATCATTTTTAATATGTTTACTAACATATATAAATTTCAAACCCAAATTATATATGATTGAACTGTAAATTATTTGTTCACTAGAAAATTATTATAAAATCCACAATAATTCAGAAAATTATGAAAATTGAATCTCATCTCTAAAATATCATTTTTGATCTATATCTAAAATAACAAGGCATTTGGGTGTCATTAAATATGGTTTTCACATTAAAACATATCATAAAACTTATATGGTTAAGTATAAATCATCAACAAGCATATATAAACAACTAATCATTAAGAAACATGGTATAATCATGCAAAATACTTCAGATTAATCTTAAAACCGAAAAAATTAGAAAAATGAGATGTAGTCATTATTTACCTTAACTTTTGAGATTAAGGATTTGAAATCTGATCTTGATTAAGTTGATTTGATTCCTCCTCTAGAAATCCTAGCTTTTGTCTTCTCTTAAGCTTGCAAATGGTGGCCAGTCTAAACTTATATTTTTCGTTTGTGAATGTATGAATGAACAAGAGAATAATTTCCTAAAGGTATAGGGTATAATAATATTCTTATTTGAACTTTGCCCTTGTCTATTTTATTTCATGTTATCTCGTTTTGATTTACTCGTTAACATGGTACGACTACCCCTATTAATCACAAATATCAATCCCTTAATCATCACATTACATAGCAGATCCATTCACGAAGGGTCTGACTCGATCAGCTCTCATCAAACTGATTGAAGAAATGATATTGAGATTCTATATTTTCTCCAAATGCAAGTGGGAGATTGATAAATTTAGGAGTATGCCCTAGGAAAAATTATGTAATTGTTACATATATCAACTCAATAATCAAATTTGTTCAAAATAAAAGGTATCTTATTTCTATTATATACTCGATATAACATGTTATATATTAATTAATTAATTTTATTAAAAGTATATTTAATAGAAAATCCATAGACGATATGTTTTGTGATAGTGGTTACACTGCGTTGTAACCATGAGTGATTTATCGTAATAAAATAAACATACCTTTTTAAATATTCTTAGTCAAGATTTAAGTAGTTAATATCGGTATCGACTACGTATCGGTTAAGTATCGACATGAGATATTTTAAAATATCTTAATAATATCATATAATATTGATAAAATATCGGGCATGTGCAGAATATGTTATACATGATAGTGTATTATGTTATAATGTTATACTAATGTTAAGTTTTCCTATATTTGGATTAACAAAACAAATCATTATTAAAGACTGATTACATGTAGTTTATAGATTACAATCTATTTTTGGGCATATTCTATTAAATACAAATCATAATATAGCCTCATAAAATCTTAAAATTCGTGGAATGTGTATCTTTATTGTTTTCTTTATTTTTATACTATATTCATTATTTTTTCAGTCATCTAACCAGCAGTGTTATTTTTCTAATTTTTTCATATTTATAGTTTCCTCATTTTTAGTTTCATGTAATTTATCGAATAAGCAATATTGATTTGATAGAAATTACTACTTCAGCTCATTCTTTATCGATATGTCAAAAATATTACTTTATCAATCTTCAACTTTTAGGTTTTAATGCATGATAATAGCTAATAAAATGAATTTTCATAAGCTAACTTACCAATTAGAAATAAAACGAAAAATAACTAAAAAAGGAAAGTAGGTATCTGATGATCTTGTTTTTAGTGATAAAATCTTCATAAAAAATAAAACGTATAAATTAATGGAATAAGTAGAGTTTTCTTTATTTAAATTCTAATGAAGAAGACTAAAAGTGTATGGTTAAACCTAAAAAATAATGAATCTGGATTTTTAATATGGTCTACATATTTCTTTCATCAAATATGAAAAAATAATTATTGAGAATGTTAAGCTATTTATTTGTATATATCTTTTCCAAAGGTACAATAATGATCGATATTCTTAAAATATATCAAGCATTTTACACTAAATATCGGAGAAATTTATCGCTAATGATATTTTAAGCGATATTTTAAAAAATTACTAACTTAGGAGCGATGCAAGATATGTCGGTGATATATTAGTGATATTTAATCTGATATTAACTACATAGGGACTCAAGATGTATCGAGACTAAATATCGATGTATCCATTGAGACTAGAGTATGTAATGCTCTACAAACGCTGGATAGCATATTACTCATGGCTGTTAGAGGCACCAAGGGGTTACGTACTGATAGTTACTGAATAACTATGGAATAGTTCACTCGATAATTTTATGTTGGTCAATATAACTAAGGTCAAACAAAAAATATTAATGTGATAAAATTACACTGTTCTCTTTATTTGAGAATATTATTGATCTTTAGTTTGAAAGCCCTGCTTTAATTGTGGTTAAATCATGGCACAATGCCCATCGAACGATTATAGTTGGGTCGAGTGAAAGCATTCAAGTGAAACACTATTCAAGGGAGGATTTGTCTCCTTAGTTATACGAGGTTAGTATCACAGTCAACTGAAGTATACTCAAAGTAAAGGTCTATGACGAGAGAATTTCGGTTAATAACAATTATTTACTGAACCAAGGACTTTGTGTTTGGACTATAGAGTTGAATATGTATGATATATGAATTTTGATTTACCAAATTCCATAAGTTTAAAGTGGTATAATTTTGACAAAGAGAATTGGTGTAAATAATAGTCATAATAGGACAACGCTTAATAAAGTAAAATTGGGTTTTACCAAGACCGAGTAAGCGATAAATTTGGTTAAAATGTCACCTACTTACTAAGTGAAACGTGAATCTTAATATTCGAATTGTTCAATATTAATCATTGATCAAATTTATCTAAAGAGTCACAAAACCGAAATGATGTATACTCCTTTGGCGATATGATTTAATTAATTTGTAATTTTTATAAATAATTTAAATTAACTAATATTTATAAAAATCAGTTTAATAAATACATTTATTATAGTTATAAATATATTAATTGATATATGATATCAATATGCATTTAAATTGGATTAAAATACGATAAATATTGTTCATACTTAAAGTAGGTTTGAAGCCCATATGGGGCATGGATATTTTAGTCATGATGAGATTAGGAAAGGGTGGCTATAAGATGGCAATAGAGGTAGGCTTTGATATTCTAAAATGGCAAAGAATGAGTAAGAGAAAAAAGGGATCTTAATCCTACTTCATTTCCATGTCCTCTCCTTTATAAATTGATCATCACCCTAACTCAAATTGAACTTTTATAGCCTCCACCCTCTTTTTCCTGGCTGAAAATAACCCCCTCCGCTCCTTTAATTTTTCAAGCTCAAATCAAATAAATTAAAAGATATTCGACAGCCGGTGGTCAACAATTCGAAGCTAACACCTTTAGGATTTGAATAGGATTCAAAGGAGCTCGTATCTTCATTTCAACATGTATTCAATAGGCCTTGGTGAAGGCATGTCTCTGATTTACAGGTATAAATTAATATCATATGATGTTTAGATCGATAGGTGACGAATCCAATACGTGAATGCTCTGTCCAATACGTGAATGCTCTGTCACATATTTGATGGTTGAATATACATATATTCGTACATTAATATATATGGTTATATACAAAAATTATTCGTATGCTTGTTGGTATTAAAGCTCATGACCAAACAATAAAAAAAAAATCATATTTTAGCCTAAAAAATATCATATATAATTTAATCCATTAATTAGTTATGTCCTAAAAATTAAAAATCATATAATAAACATTTTAAAATTTATAGAATTTTGTTTTTACAGAACAGTAATTCAACAGCATGAAAACTTTATTTTAATATATATTTTTATTTATTATATATTAATATAATTATTTATTTAACTAGAAATTAATTATATGAAATAATAATATATATGTATATATAATACAAAATAAAGTATAAAATTTTATTTAATAAGTTTACATAATTTTTAGATTTTCAAAATGATTTTTTAATAATTATTTAAATTAGTTTTAAATTTATTTTATAATTTTTTATTTAAAATGAATTTTAAATTATGCAAAAAGTTAATTTTTTTATGCTGTGAGCTTCCAGTATCCGTGCACTAATTTTATAAAATTTATTATTTATATATTTGTATAAATATAAATTGGTTTTAGAATTAATTTTATAATTGTTTATTAAAAATTATTTTATAAATAATAAAAATAATAATTTTATTATCTAATGTCATGAGCTTTAGGTAAGCTTGAACTAATTTTATAAAATTTATTATTTATATATTTGTAATATTTTATATATTTATGTATATAAACAAGCATGTGTATATTTATAAATAACTATAATTAATTTTTCGTTATTATTATGTCGGCTTTGCAGTAGAAAAAAATTGTTTTTAATTTTTTATATTAATTATTAAATGATTTTATTATTTAGTATACATATGTGCACAAATATGTTTTAAATATTTTATATAAATTATTATAATTGTTATTCCCATAAGTATATACATATATAATTAAATTTTTGCATATGCATAGTTATATACACACACACACACACATATGTATGTGTGTCTATATGTGTGTGTGTGTATGTTATTTGATGCACAAGAAATATTTATTTGGACAGTGCATAGAATACTGGGGGGATAACATGTTCATCGCGGTGTAAATTCCAATACCTATATACAGACATGCCAAACCTTAAAAGGATCGATACGTAACACATGCTCACACACACACACACACATACACACACATATATATAATAAACGTATATTTATAAAACTAATATAACATATTAATAAAATAAAACTATATTATAAATTTTGAATAAAATAATGATTTTATTTAAAATAAATTTCGAAATGTTCAAAATGAATTAGACTTCATAGGCCCAATAAAAATCCAAAATTGTTAAAAAATTAAAATTCACCTATTTCTTCTGCTTTAGGCTGGCCTAGTTCCAACACCTTGGATACCTAAATTTTTTTTGTAAAAATTCTTAGTAGCCTATGAATCTTTTGCAAATATTTCTGATAAAAAGCAGCTAATTTCATCATTTATTTCCTTTGCAGACATCTTTGCATGTACGTCATTTTTTCAAACTCGTTTGCATGTTGAGAATGAGAAGGTTTTCTCGCTGGTAAACCGTCACTTGTTGACTACGGTTCAAACCATCACTTGGAACCTTCTTCAATAGATGGATCTTGCCTTACAGCTTGGTTTGGGTCCATGCCTGCTGGCCAGCCTTCGATGGTGATCGCCAACGTTGTTACGTTATTAGGCCAGCTGGAGCCGATAGGTTTCTTTTCCATCTCAATTCAGCGGTTCTAAACCTAGGCCGACATGGATGCTTCAATGCCTTGTTGGAAAGAGTAGTAGTCGTTGCGTCCACCTTCAATGTCAAGACTAAAGTCTTGGTTATCTTCTTGTGATGTTAACTAGGAGCTTTTCAACGTCTCTCAAAGGATTCGATGTAGGAGTCATTGAATATGGTAGCACACTCCTTTCTCTTCAATAGGTTCTTGATCGTTTGGAGTGCCATGGGAGCTCATCTTTACATTTGAAGTTGGTTCTTCTAAATTGTTCCACTGATGTCCTTCTTCTTCTTCTTCTGTCTTTCTTCTTTTCAACCAATTAGAGATAAGAACATCATTGTTATCCCAATGGACTGGTCGTTCTACCTCTTCATTCTTTGAACTGAACGAAACTGATTTTTTATATAAACTTTGATTGAGAATCCTGTTGTTGTTTTTGCTTGTTTATCTACGTATGACTTGTTCAGTGGAGCGCTTTGAATAGCCGGTAGTTCCTATATTTATTTTATAAAAATGCCTTTCTTTTTTAGGATACGTTAAGTATCAGTGTGAAAATAAGGTAGTCTAAATATAGTCATTAATGTAGACCAGGTATCGGTCAGATTAGAGTGGCAGTTTGCACCGATATAAGCTAAAATGCAAGTTTGTTCATGGGTTCTCTTGGGTTGAAAGCGATCGAATGAAGAGTGGCAGACGAGTTCGGGCTCGAACATGAGCACAAAGGGTTGTAAGGTTCTCTTGGATGACACATCACCAGTCGTAAAGAAACCATTGATTCTAAATCAAATCGGAATGTATTGCTTAGCTCAGACAATGTAGTGTAAGTAATTTGCATGATGGTTAGGCGGGCTATATGCAATCTTCTCATAGGAACATGAAAAGGGATTTATTAATAATGGTGGGCCCAAATCGAGGTTGCGATGCCCCTGGTTCTTAGATAAGGCAAATGGCTATGAGAGAGTAGGAGTTATGGTCGATGCTTTAGGGTGGGGGGGTCTCGGCCAAAACAAGGGCATTGGCCAGCCCGTTGGTTCTGTTAAGAAACCGTAGTTGATTGTTGAATGCCCTTATTGCAGCATGAGTACACCATTCCTTTACTTTCCTAAGGGTAGTCTCATAACATTCTCTTGCCTTTTGCTGATAGCCCTTGATTTCATCGACTCCGTCTTAGAAGAGGAACTTCATGGCAAGGCGGTTGTAGGAGACGATGGCATCCAACTCAACAAGCGTCGGTCATCATATTAACAGATTTATAAGCATATGGGCAAACAATTGCCACAACGTTTACTTAGATCTTTGCAGCGAGAGGTTCTTGGCTGAAAGTGGTTACCACCGAGGTCCTATCATCGGAACAATGCCTACAGCCCAAAGCCATAAATGTGCAGGGCGCGTGGGGTGAGGCTAGAGTAAGGAAGCTTAGAGCTTCAAAGACGATTTTTAAACATGACATTGATCGAGCTACCCCCATCTAAGAGGCCTGCGCATTGGAGTTGGCTAAGGCAAGAGTAATGACCATGAATTTAAATTAGGGTAGGAGACCGCTTCCCTGTTTTTGGTAGTGAAGCGGATTGGTAGTTCTGGTCCCAGTCGAGGCACTTTGGATGCCCGAGATTCTAATGAATAAATTTGCCTAGTAGTACCCACTTATCTTTTATACCAGGACTGGTCCCCCAAGCTGTTATCGGTCACATGTTGTAACAACCCTGTTTTTTACGCCATATAATAAGTAAATTTAATTAAAAATAAAAATGTGTTTAAATTCAATAGTTGATAACTAATATTTTGAAAACAAATTTTTTTTAATTAAATTCTAATTAATAAAATATTTTTATTTATTAAATTAAATTAAATCAACAAATTCTTTTTGGATAATTTATTGAAATCGAATAAATTGCTTAAATTAAATACAAACTATTTTATATTTAAAGAGTAAATTAGTGTAAACTTGATTGGAACAAATTTATCAATAAATGACAAGAATTAAAAATATAAATTGAAATGTGAAAAAAAAATATTGAAACTAAATTTAAGGAATTTGAAATCCTTAAAAAAAGTAGGTCCAAGTCCACTTAATCACCTACTATATATCTCTAGGGCCTTCTTTGTCCAATATCCACTTTTGTTCAAAATTAAGACCGAGACCCCTAATTTTCAGAAATATCTAGGGAAAAAATCGATCGGAGTCGAAACCACGACCGTGCCTGGCTATAGGTAAGCATAGTCGATGAAGGGAGAAAGTCATGTATGCTGCATGCGATGGTGCTGCATGCGATGGTGCTTTACGATCGCAACCTAAGGAGGTGTTGCAACTAGAACATAGTGATCGAGGGTTCGAGCGTGGTTGATGTGACCTATAGCGTCACGATTGGAATTGATGTCGATGACATAGGCTTGTTGTGTTTCGAGGAGGAGGAGGCGTTGGCAAAGATCCAGTGGATATTGGTTGCGAAGAAATCATGGCAGTCGATGTGCTTGTGTTGGAGGCAGCGATATGGATTTTTGGTGATGCGATGAATTATGTCATGGTGGTACAACGACGATAATGGAAGTATTAATTTCCTCTTGATTTGGTGAGTTTATCTTTAAACTCACAACTATATCTATAGTACGTTGTGGACGCATATATTATTTCGATTCATGACTGAATTGCACGGTTGAATTGTTTGTTTGGTATTGTGATGAATTTAGATGATATTGATTGCTTGTTGCAATATTGGATAAAATTGAATTGTTTGATTGAAATTACATTTGTGTCATGGATTGTTGATTGTTGGATTCAATTGATTGTGCAGAATTGGATATGATTATGGATTAATTAGGAGATTCTGTTTTAGTTAGATGTATCGATTTGCAAATGGAGTTCTATCCGTTTGTGAATTGAATTAGATAATTATGTGTATGGTAATCCATAAGCAATTTACTAAATATTATTCAATTCAGTACTTTTAGTTTGCAAATATATTTTAATTTATAAGTAGAAATATAGTTTTCTATTAATTATAAAATTCTATTTCAAAATAATATGGTAATACATTATAAGTTTTAGAATTGTTTTAAAAGGAAAATATAATATATTAATATTTTTATAAAATATAATATGAAATCAATAATATTATTTCTAAGCGATATGTAAAAGATTATGAATATATTAAATTGTTTTGGACATTATAATATTACTTAATAATAGTAATTAATTATATAAAAATATGAAATAATTTTTATATGTAAGAATTAGTTTTATAAATTAATTTGGGAATTTAAATTGAGTTTTCTAAAGTTATTAGTAAATATATAATAATCAACTAAGTTTATATAAAGCTACAAAATTAGTTATTTATTGTAAATATTAAATTATATCAGAGTTTAGATGATACTTAATTAATTTTGGAATATGAATTTATTATCCATCTCTTAGTATTCATTTTGTTTTATAAATTTATATGTTGTAAATAAGTTTTGTTAAGTATTATTTAATTATGAACTTATAGAATTGATTTTGGTTGGTGTAAAGTTGCTTAAAAATAAAAATTGTCTTAAAGAACTATGAAATAAGAATTATAAAATGTTCAACTTCTAAAACAATTTTGGAGTCTAAAAAGAAATATGTTTACTTTCTGAATATGCAAATGGTTATTAAATTAAATTAATTTTTAATATCTATTTATTGTTTGTTTTTAACTATTTTTTTCTTATATGAGATAAAATAATATAAATGATTTTATGAGATATCAATTTACTGGTTTTTAATTATGTTTATTTAGATAATCTATTTTATAATTCTCCGGATCAATCACTTCCTCTAAATTGATTTGGAATATATAAATGTTTAGTAATATTACTAAGTTTCCAATTTCCCATCTTCTCGATATTTATTTAAGCTAATAAGAGTGATCACCGTTGATAAAGATTTGATTGATGATTTTAATATGATATGGTGATGACATCTTTCTATTTGATTTGTGAGATTTCATTTCTATGTGGTAAGAAATTTGAATAAACGGATTAGTGGTACCGTCAGGTATGGGACTTTCGGTAACAACTTTTTGATTGTTTGTCGGACTTGTTATATAGAGATATTTAGTGTGGTTTGAGTGTAGTTTATGAAAATTGAACAACTATTCAAATAAATGCAGTGGTAAGGGACGTCGCTATTTGTTTGATTATTCTTTATAAGTAAATATCACTCAAACGGGGATTACACTCATGGGTCAAAGTGATATTTGGTAAGGAGTATCTTATTGATAGACATTTTTATAAGAGCTTCATGTGGTTTATTATTAGAGATATTATAGCGATAGGATATGAGTACTATATAACCATCCACATTGTGTCCAACTTCCTTTATTTTTTGAAAGTGAACCAGATTGGCCAGTATCCACCCTAACTGCCTGATCATGGGGCCACGCCCAGATCCATGACGCAGTAGTTATATTTTCCTTTGATATGCATCACAGTATTGGTAGTAGTAGACGAGTTGTTGCCCATAGCCCCTTGTGTTGCTTTGGCCAGCAGTCTGTTACCATTAGAGGCAAAGCAGGGTCGCGACCGGGTTATGCGTAGATGAGCCATTGGTGGATGCGATCACGATGTCCGCCTAGGTAACTGAAAACTGTAGGAATATATGGTACTATGCGGTAGGCGAGTAAACTTGGAATCCTGGAGCAAGCTAGCGGTAGGCGGTTGTTAGTCTCCCTATCTGGTTTAGGGTATGTGAGTATAGTAGATTGACATTTGCCTTGAAGACTGTAGAAATAGACGGTTACTCTATGGTTGGCGAGCAGACATGTGTTCCTGAGCAGGCTCGTGGTAGACAGTTGTTAGTTTCCTGATAGATTCATGGTATATGTGTGAAGTGTATTGGCATATATGCCTCTTTCCTATAATGAGTTGACTAGACTAGAGACTGGTTAAGTCAAAAGTGTAGCCAGTCCCTGTTATTTTCATATTGTTTGATGATTTGATATTTTGAGAGAGCCTTCATTATTGATTATGATTTGGATTGTATTGGATTATCTTTGTGATTTGTATAATATTAGATATCATTTGAATGGTTCGATGGGCTACCTCACATTATCCATTGATTATATGATTTTTTGATATTGTATTAGAGCATTGCTATGTGTTTGCCTGATTCGGTTGGTGATTTCATTTTCTACGATGATGTTTTATTATATGGGTGATTCACCCATTGAATGTAGTATTCATAACTTATATTGAATTGTATATATGGATGATGGCATTTTATACTGGGTATTGTGTTGTTTTACGTTATATGATATTTGAGTTTGTTTGAGATAACATTATTATGTTATTACCCTGTATATCCTAAATACCATTTGTTCATTAACATTGGATTTAGATATAGTTGGAACCGTCTATTATTTATATTATACTCAAATCAGTCCGAGACATTTTAAGTATAGGTACGACATGACCAGCATATGTTTTACTAGGCTTAGAGGAGTACAATATTAATGTTGTATATGATATCAGATTCATTGTATGTATATATAATTTAATTGAGTTGCATTGTATTCTTATAACATTAATGCATTTTATATATTATATTTTATCGCTGCGATTGACTCTGTGTTCTTTGTTATTTACTATATTTTATGTATTGTTCTTTCCTGGAGGCACATGTGTCTATTGCTTTGTACTGACAATGTGTATGCATATATTAGTTATTTATCAAAAAAAAATAAAACGTACCAGTGATAGTCCAATGAAATATTCACGTATGTACCACATATAGTCTCATTCTCCGTATTATATGACAGTATTACTCTGTAATACTCTTGGATAGTATGGGTATAGAGGTGGGGTGTCAAAGTTGGTATTGGAGCAAGGTTCAAAACAATACGTCATATATAAGAGATACGAGTCAAGGCTTTAGATGAGACTTAGAGTCTCTATCCTCTTGGGTGTGTTGGATAGTTCAACTATATTAAAGTGATAATTAGAGTATGCGATGATTACTGGGGTAACATATGTGATGTACTTGTTATTTTTCTTCTAAATATTATTATTGTCATCGTCTCTTCTATGAATTTATCTCAATGTGGAATTTTGTTCTTGTTGGAGTGGTTAAAGAAGGGTTTGTAAGCCGAACCAGTAGTTTCAGCATTAATGTTGTTGAATAAACTTTTGTGTGGTTTTGAATAGGGTTGTCTGATCCAGTAGTGATCAGAGTCGCGCAGCAAAAGCTGATAAATAGCCATCCACTAAAGGTGTTTGTTTGCTTTTTGGAAATGTGTGCATTGTTATTTAATGCTTGTTTGATTTTTTTGATAGATATTGTGCGATGAATTGGTGAATATACAAACTTAAAATATAAAAATTATTCATACAAGAAAATGATTTGAAAAAAAGAAAAATGAAGTAGATCTATAAAGTGATTGAAAATGTTTTGGTAGTTTATACTTCGTGTTAATTTGTCCATTCGGTGCTTTAAGAATTTTGGTTGATGCGTCTGGCCAACGTTATCGATAAGGACTCCTAAACACCAGGTTGAGACATTTTGACACAATGGTTTGAAAATAATAATAATATGTTTTGGAAAGGAAAATGATATTTTCATAATACAATGTTTCAAAAAATTAAGAATTTCCATTTGAAAAAAGGTTAAAGGTTTTGGAAAAGTTTTTATTATACTTTGTGAAGTAACTAATGTTTTGAAAAGCATGTTTGAGTGATGTTTGAGATTTTCAAAAGAATAATAATAATTAATTAATTAAAAAATTGTTATGTGTAATCTATTCAAGTCAATTAGTAATTTTAATTTGCTAGGAAGAAGGAATTTAGTTTATTATAAATTGAAAAGAGTTCTTAAATTAATGGAGTTTAAGTATGAATCGTTTTCTACAATAATTTAATATTATTTAAATCTCATTTGAATTTAAAAATTTGTAAAAGATAAATTTATGAGAAACACCTTTCTAGGGACATTGTAGTAGAGAAGCTCTTGTAAAGCGAAATAGTTTTATTTTTGAAATGGTTTGAATTCGAAAAGTTTGGTTGAGTATAATGAAGTGATTAATAAAAGATTGTTGTGACTAATAAGAATAATAATAACAAAAATGTTGGGAAAAAATTAAAAAAAATTATTTTGAATTTTTTTTGAGAACATAATAAATGCGTTTGATATATGTGATGGTCGTTTGATATAGCTTCATGCACACTATTGATAACAGTTATTTCATATGTAAGGCAAGAGGGCACTGCACTTGCTCAACAGTATAAATGGGTTATATCGTGTGGCTATTGTTAAGCTCTTATTAAAATAGTATGCATGCAACTTGATTAAAAAGAGGTTAACCTGACACCACTAATGTGAATTATATGTGTAGTAGAAATGTAACATTGTGGACTGCTTATGATAACATAATCATGAAGTAATTAAATTGAGTTATGAACTTATACATTTAAGGCTTTGCATGTGGTATTTCTAAATCCATCGATTTGTACTTGTTCATCGATAATTTTGGGGATGTAAATATAACTGACACCGATCCTTGAGAAGAAGTTGGGGCCATGTTTAATTTTTGTTTTTGGCTTTATAGATCTTGCTGCAACAAGCTGTCAAAAGGAGCTTTACTTTTTGAACTAGCTACCCTCAATTGGAAAACAAAATTATACCTAATAACATACAATACAAATATTACAAATTTGTTGCTAATATAAGTGGAAATACTCTTAGAGCTACTGTAGTTATGCTTAACCGTATGTTAATCCGTTCCAAATGATATTTATAATTATCAATCATGCATTACACCAAACTGTGGTAATCATATATCTAGGTTTTCTTACACTATGTATACGCGTAAAGATTTGGTACTAAAAATTAATAATAAATAAATAAATAAAAATTTAATTTGTTTCCAATGTTATATACTTAAATAGATTGAGCATGCTAAACTTATAAATCAAGCATGACACAAAAAATATGATAGATTATTAACCTTTTATGATTTCACTCTATTTTATAGTGGATTTGATAAGATGGTTATTTACTTATGTAGTTTTTATTAATTTATTTTTATTTTATTTTATTGTAGACTGAAGAATGAAGCTTCCTCCTATATTTTAATGTGACTACTTTTGATTTATTTGGTAACATTTTTTTATAGTAAAATTTATGTAACTTTTACTTCTATATTTTACTTGATTGAAAATGGCTGCTTATATAAAAGATGGTATTATATTCCCCCTTCTGTTAAACATTGGAATCAAAGCACATTTTTGGTTTGGAATTAATTTTAGAAAACATATGGATAAACAGGAATCGAACACCTTGAATTCTTAGCTTGTGATTTAAAATTAACACATATGTTTAATTATTTTGATATTAGATTAAGGATTCACATTGTGTAATGAAGAACCAGATTTGTGCATATCTAAATCTAAATTTGAAAAATGAAATTGGTTGGGTTGACAGACAAAGTGGAGGCATTTGCATGTCTATCTTGTTAAAGGCTTAGATGATTATTGGAATTGATCGGTTTAATAACATGTTGAATTATCTTTTTCTACAAAATTTAATGTACCAAATGATACATCTTAGACGTATAAACAATGCAAAACCGAAGATGTATACCGGACTAATGTATGAATCTAGTTTTAACCAGAGCTAATAACTAAAAAAATTATGTTATTGAAAATAAATACATTTTAAAATAGATGAAGGGTATTATACCTGTTATCCCACCTTTGGACGAAGCCGAGATACCCAAAAATTAACTGGAAATCAATGACTACTAGGCACGAATATCGATTATGCATTACAGGTTCGCTATCAATATCGATAAATTTTGTCCGAGTCCGGATCGGGACACAATTGATGTGACATGACAAGCAAAGCCATGAAAGCCGGTGTTTCAAATTTCAGCTTAATCTGAGTTTGTATGAATGAGATATGATCGATACAAGTTGGGGAAAATATACTGTTCGTATCCGCCAAAGAGTCGAGGTGACGGCCTATTCGAATCCATCATGTTCGTATCCATCAGAATGACCCCGCCTCGCTCTGTTCGAATCCGTCAGGTTCGCATCGACCAGAGTGAACACCATCCTGTACGTATTCCCATGTTCGAATCGATCAAGGTTATCTGTTCGTATCGATCAATAGGAGCCTTTATATCGTATTGATCAGCTGATAGATACGAGCAAAGTCAAATTCCGATGGACACGAGCAGTATTCCCTTTAGTGATCGATACGAAATGACACCCCAAATATCGATACAGTCATCGATGCGAACAGAGCTTCGTCGACACGAAACAGAGCAAGAACCGTAGATGCGAACGTGTCGATGCAAACAAGGCGAAAGCCTCGGGACGACTCGATCAACTCAGCAAAAAAGGTGGAACGATCCAAGGATCTCGCGCCACGTCACCATGCACTCACGTGCTCAAATCGATTTGAAATGGATCGATGCGAATGATGGACTCGGACACGACAGCCTATACGAAACATAATCCTGCATCGATTATATCTCACAAACCATAAGTCCAAATGCTACGAAATTTTCCCAGAAGCTTACCTGCAAGCTGAAGAAGGTTCCTGCCAAGTTTCGGCTCGATTCGATGAATTCTTGATCGATACGAAATTGGTTCGTATCGACCACGGATCGAGTCAAAACTTTACGAGATCGATCGTGTGGGCCCCCTCACGTGCTAGAATGAGTTTCCCGAAGTTTGAGCGTGTGTCAGCCTCCTACACCTATAAATAGAGCCCCAATGCCTACAGAAAAGGGGGATTTTTGGCTATTCAACGTCCAAACTCTGCTGGATTCAATTCTACACTTCACCACTACTTTTGTACTCGATTTTCAGAGCTATAATCTGTTGTAATCTGCTGTAATTGATTGAAATCACCAAGTGAATATCAATAAAGTCATCATGTTCAGAGTGGACGTAGGCCAGCTCGCCGAACGACTGTAAATTCTGTGTTGTTTACTGCGTTCTTTTGAATTTTCTGAGTGTTATTCATTTTTTATTCTCTGCATATTATTTTTCTGAGATCCGTGATTGTGAATTATCAACTATTGGGTGTTTGTGACCAATTTAGGCGCATGCAATACCCTGTAAAGAAAATGTTTAAGCATGAGTAATGATTTGTTGTAATCATAATTTGCAAACTATTGTTATGTTTTCTATGATTGTAAATTTCCTTGAAAGCTATAGAAAAATTTTGTTTGCGACACCATGAAATTTTTTGAGCTTAACCATGTAGAAACATGAATTATAAACAATGTTTGTCGCTGTTTAGAAAACGCAAACAACATATAGCAACGTTGTATTCAACTAATCATGACCTTCTAATTGTATGTCCACTTTTGATGATTTTTCCAATTTCAAAAGACTAAAAAGATAAGCTGCAACTTTTATTCTAAGTGTTTCGCAAAATTTCATCAGTTTTTCTAGCATAAAAATACAATTTTCTGTAGCAGGTCTGTGTAATTTAGTGAAAATCAGGGTCAGGTATTTTAGTAAAACCTTCGTAATTTGAGTTGTAATTCATATTTTTGTAATCCGAAAGATGTTTTAGAAATTTAACACACTATATAACAAATTATATTTAGAAATCATAACTTGATTTAGTCATTTAGCCATTTAAAACTTGTCGGAAAGTGATTAAGATATGAAGTTTAATTCTTTTACATATTTAAGTGTTTACTTATTATGTTTCTATGTATAAAGCTATATTTGAATTTGAGTTGAGATAGGTACTGAAGATGCTTATTCGGATAATTAATGACGATGTTGCTCACTTTTGCTCGCTTAATAATAAGCAACTTGCTTAAAATGGTAATTAAAAGGTAAGTTTTTAAGGTATAAAGATATAAAATGTGATATTATCTTATTTCCCCCCTTTTCAAGATGCCCTGTGTTGGAATACCTTTTGGAGATGTATATTATGTAACTTTATTGTGTTTTAATTTTTCAAAATGATCTCCGTACAAAGGAGACCCAACCAAAAATTTTCGAAAAATCCGACGCATAGGAAATTTTCATAATATTTTTATCGTATGCGAAATTGATATTTTTTTTAACTGAGTCTATTTAACTTAGTAGCATACGATAAGAGTGATCGAAGAAGGAAAGCCATATAGAGGATTGTGTAGTGAAAGCTTGATAGAGGATTATATTTTCTACGCCATATAATAAATAAATTTAATTAGAAAGTGTTTAAATCGAATAGTTGATAATTAATATTTTGATAACATATTATTTTTAATTAAATTCTAATTAATAAAAGATTTTGTTTTAGTACATTAAATTAAATCAATAAATTCTTTTTGGATAATTTAATGAAATCGAATAAATGGCTTAAATTGAACATAAACTATTTCATTTTCAAAGAGTAAATCAGTTTAAACTAGATTGGAACATATTTATCAATAAATGACAAGAATTAAAATTTTAAATTGAAATATGATGAAAAAATTTATTGAAACTAAATTAAAGGAATTTAAAATCCCTAAATAAAGTAGGTCCAAGCCCACTTAATCACCTTCGATATATCTCTAGGACCTTCTTTTCCAATATCCACTTCTGTTCGAAATCGAGCCCCCTAATTTTCAGAAATACCTAGAAATAAAATCGATCAGAGTTGAAATCGCGACCGATCCTAACTATAGGCGGGCATAGCCGATGGAGGGAGAAAGTCACGCATGTGGCCGCGATGGTGCTGCATGCGATGGGGCTTTGCGATCACAAACTAAGGAGGTGTTGCGACTGGAACAAGGTGATCGAGGGTTCGAGCGTGGTCGATGCGATCTGTGGCGTCGCGATTGGAATTCATGTCGGCGACATGGGCTTGAGAGTTTCGAGGAGGAGGAGACGTTGAAAAAGTTCTGTGGATATTAGCGACAGAAATCATGGCGGTCGATGTGCTTGTGTTGGAGGCAGTGATGCAGATGGCTGGCGACGCGATGAACTACGTCGCGGTGGTACAACGACGAGAATGACAGTATTAGTTTCTGCTTGATTCGGCAAGTTTTTCTTTAAACTCACAAACTATATCTATATTATGTTGAGGACACACATATATTATCCCAATTGATGACTGAATTACACAATTGAATTTTTTTGGGTGTTGTGATGAATTAGATGATATTGATTGCTTGTTGCAATATTGGATTAAATTGAATTGTTTGATTGAACTTACTTTCGTGTCATGGATTATTGATTGTTGGATTGAATTAATTATGCAGAATTGGATATGGTTATAGATAATTGGAGATTTTGTTTTAGTTGCATGTATCATTTACAAACGGAGTTCTATTCATTTATGAATTGAATTATACAATTATTTATATGTTAATCAATAAGCAATTTACTAAATATTATTCAATTTAGTACTTATAATTGTAATTTAATTTATAAATGGAAATATAGTTTTCTATTAATTTTAAAACTCAATTTCAAATTAATATGGTAATACATTATAAGTTTTAGAATTGTTTTAAAAGGAAAATATAACATATTAATATTTTTATTAAATATAATATGAAATCAATAATATTATTTCTAAGCGATATTTAAAAGATTATGAATATATTAAATTGTTTTGGACATTTTAATATTACTTAATAATAGTAATTGATTATATAAAAATATGAAATAATTTTTATATGTAAGATTTAGTTTTATAAATTATTATAGGAATTTAAATTGAGTATTCTAATAAATTATTGTAGGAATTTTCGAGTTTCTGATTTCTCATCTTCTCGATATTGATATAAGCTAATAAGATTGACTCACCGTTGATATAGATTTGATTGGTGATTTTAATATAATACGGTGATGACATTTTTCTATTTGATTTGTGAGATTTTATTTCTTTGTGATGAGAAATTTGAATAAACGGATTAGTGATACCGCCTGGTATGAGATTTTTGGCAACACTTTTTTGGTAATTCATCAGACTTGTCATATAGAGATATTTAGTGTGGTTCGAGTTTAGTTTATGAACATTGAATAACTATTAAAATAACATGCGGTGGTATGGGACGCTGCTATTTTATTTGTTTGATTATTCTTTGTAAGTAAATATCATTGAAATGGGGATTACACTCATGGGTCCATGTGATACTTGGTGAGGAATATCTTATTGATAGATATTTATATGAGAGATGCATGTTAGCTTACTATTAGAGATATATCAGTACTATATGACCATCCACATTATGTCCAACTTCCTTTAATTTTCGAAAGTGAACCAGATTGGTCAGGGTCCAACCTGGCAGCCAATCGTGGGGTCGCACCATAGATCCATGACACCGTAGTTATATTTTAGTTTGATCAGCATTACAATATTGGTAGTGGTAGATGGGTTGTTTCCTATAGCCCCTTGTGTCGTTTTGGCCAGTAGTCTATTACCATTAGGGGTGAAGCGAGGTCGTGACCGGGTTATGCGTAGACAAGCCATTGGTGGATGAGGTCATGATATCCGTCGAGGTAACTGAAGACTATAGGAATAGATGGTACTCTATGGTACGGGAGTAGAACTGGGTTCCTGGAGCAAGCTAGCGGCAGACGGCTATCAATCTCCCTATCTGGTTCAGGGTATGTGAGTATAGTAGATTGACATATGCCTTGAATACTAGGAATATACGGTTACTCTACGGTTAGCGAGTAGACCTGTGTTCCTTAGCAGGCTCGTGGTAGATAGCCGTTAGTCTCCCGATAGATTCATGGTATATGTGTGTAGTGAATTGGCATATATGTCTCTCTCATATAGTGAGCTGACTAGACTAGAGACTTGTTAAGTCTACAGTGTAGTCAGTCCCCGTTATATCCATACTATTTGATGATTTGATATTTTGAGATGGCCTTTATTAATTTATTGTGATTTGGATTGTATTGGATTACCTTTGTGATTTGTGTAATATTGAATATCGTTTGAAAGGTTCGATGGGCTATCTCACATTATCCATCGATTATATGATTTTATGATATTGTATTAGAGCATTTCTATGTGTTTGCTCGATTCAGTGGATGGTTTCATTTTCTACGATGATGTTTTATTATATGGATGATTCACCCATTGAATATAGTATTCTTGATTTATATTGAATTTTCTATATGGGTGATGACATTTTATAGTGGGTTTTGTGATGTTTTACTTATATTATATTTTAGTTTGTATGAGATAACTTTATTATGTTATTACCTAGTGTATACTGAATACCATATGTTCATTAACATTGGATTTGGATATAGTCTGGCCCGTTTATTATTTATATAATACTCTGGTCAGTCCAAGACATTTCAGGTATAGGGACGACATGACCAACATATATTTTACTGGGCTTAGAGGAGTACAATATTAGAATTGTATATGATATCAGATTCATTGTAGGTACATATAATTGACATTGAGTTGCATTGTATTCTTATAGCATTAATGTATTTTATATATTATGTGTCATCGCTGCGATTAACTTTGTGTTCTCCTTAATTTTACTGTATATTATGTATTGTTCTTTCCTGTAGGCATACATGTCTATTGCTTTATACTGATACAGTGCATGTATAGTTTAGTTATTTATCATATGTTTTTAAAACATGCTAGTATTAGTCCAAGGGAATATTCATGTGTATACCCTATATAGCCTTATCGTACTATCTGAAAATATTACTCTGTAATACTCTTAGATAGTATGGGTATAGTAGTGGGGTGTCACCATTTTGTTCATCGCATATGGTTAGGATCTCAGTGATTTCTTGTACATTGGGACTACTGGGTTGAAGGGGCTGATTTTAACGTTCTTTACGGTTTGTCCTTTGCTCGACCAGATGTCGAAAAAACTATAAGAGTATTCATTTCTGGATGAGTCTTTCGATTTCATCCTTTAGCACATGGTAGTCTACTATAAAGTGGTCGTAGATAGGTAGAACTCATATTACTTACCATTGAGCGAGGTTCTTCTTGCTTCCTGTCTTTGGCAGCAGTAGGCCTTTGAAATCACTTGGTTCCTGGTGGCAAGGTAGATTATGGTAATTTCATGGTTCAAATGAGAGTAATATTATACCTAGGTTCATACCAAGGACCATCCTCCAGACGCCATCTAGCATTGGTTTGACAATCATTTTTTCGGCGATCGCTATTGTTGCGATAGTCTTCTTGGGTAGTATGCCTTGGCCCATTGCCACTACCTAAAAGATCCGCGTGTTCCGCCCTCATTATGTCATTCGCACGTTGACAGAAGTTAGTTTGGGATGAAGTCGCCTACTTTTGGAGCTATCTCCACGTCCTAGATTTTTATCTAACCCTTGAACATAGGTCTATAACAAGCTATTCTCATCCGCACACTTGACCTGGGAGAACTCTTTGTTGAAGCTACCAACATACAGCCATAATTTATCAAAAGGACCTTACCTAGCTCACTAGACAACATGATATGGGTATGAAATGTGAAGAAACGAGTCTCGAAATTTGCACCCAACTGGGCCCAGGAGCTGATACTTTCTGATCGCAGATGCAAGAACCATGAGGAGGCCGGTCCTGAAAGGGTGGAGGGGAAGAGAAAACACTTTGCTGAGCTGAAAAGTTGGTCGACATGAGTGAAGGAGTTGGACATTGTGATGTGGTCAGATGAGTTTGCACCACCATTGTACATGTCAATAGGCGAGAAAGCATACCGTCGATGGTTGTAAGCATATAGGTAATCGTTGGAGAATGGCTCCCTGTTCTCATCAACTACAAATACCTTATCCACGCCATTATGGGCTTGCATTTTGTTGAGCTATTGGCGCAGGATATACTTCTTCCCTAAGACCAGCAGTAGACTTTTTGGCATGTTTTAGTTGATCATTGGCCGAGGTTTCAACCTATACCTTGTTGGAGTCGGAGATAGGCGATGAGATGGAGAACGAGGATGATGAGCGGGAGATTTCCCTCCATGCACAAAAAGTGATCTTGAATGCATGGATTGTTCTTCTCTTTATCTATTTTCGGCCACACCATTATAGAATCTGGAGTACACCGAGATGGCCATGCAGCCCCTATTAATGGCGAGGGGACCGTCATTGAGTAAAGTTTTTGGGTACCTCTTTTCCTTAGGATTCGGCGGTGTTCAGGAGTTCAAAATCACCTGGAGGCATGGGCCTGTGAGGAGGTGGGTCGACTATGTCGATCGTTAGAGGAGCTGGTGGGATGAAGTTTATGGTGGCCTGCGCCTCCAACTGCAGCCTCAAGCCGTTCACTTTATGGGCAACTGACCTATGTTTGACGGTTGTAGCATCGTAGTATGCCATATTTCTTCGTTGATGACCAGATTGGGCTGGGCAGCACTAGCAGGAGTGTTTTCGTTGGTTTCATGCTCGTTGGAGTTGTTACCTTCGAATGGCGGTAGATTGCCATGTTAATAAATTAAATAAGGTCTTCGCACAGTAGAAAAGAGGGAAATGTGAGAGCTTTAGGGGGAGGTTCTCCTTCTAGCACGAAAATTTTGGCTAGTATTTAACCAACATCGAATTAGACTAATATGCAAAGGTTGCTTGCTGATGCTAGGATTAAAGTGAAAAATGACGAGTTAAGTACACAACTGAAAAGTAAATAACATAAGATATAGAATGGTTCAATAAAGCTGTCTACGTCCATTATAAAGTTCTTGTGCTATATATTTCTCTTCCAACAACAAGGAAGTACAAGAGAATAATAAGCAGGAAGCACTTGAGACTAATAAAGCTTTGTAATTTTAAGGACTTGCGATATCAAGAACCCTAAATTATGTGTAGTATTCAAAATTCTTATATGTTTCGATCCCTTTAAAGTTGCAAGATAGGGGATATTCATAATAGCTGAAGTAGATGATGGATTGTTGAGATTGTGTTGTAGAACTGGTGGGAAAAATGACTGATAGTTGATATGGCTGAAAGACAAATAGACGACAGCTGCTAACGTGCAAGAAGATGTGTGATGGATAAAAGTATGCTTATTGCTCCTATGCACCAGGCGTGACCCTCATATTTAATGTATAGACTTTGCATTTAATGGACATTTGATCCTGATGGTAAGCAACATTAGTTCAATCGCCTAGCTACGATGCTTCAGATATGTGGATGGAGAGCTTGTCATTTACTAGAGTGTCCACATGACCAATCTTGCAGAGCTGGCAAGCGGCTATCGACGATATGGAAAAAACTAGGAATTCCACTAAGGACCATGTTGGGAAGATGGTGCACGGCTGGGGACGAGGCAACCAGGAAGACTAGATGGAACCGAATAGAGGCAGTTGTACTAAAGCTGGACAAAGGACAGGCCATGCTTGATCCTATCTTGCTTGGTGAGCCACCATGTAAGGCAGGCTTGGAGTGGTATCGAGCGTCAAGTAGAGTGACACTGGGTGACCATGCTGACTTGGAGTTGTGCTGGAAGCTGATTGACATAAGAAGGATGGTTATCATTGTGCTAGGCTTGGCTGGACTGGGAAGGGCTAGGCCCAGATCTTGATAAAATATGATATGTGCCTAAGGATGAGGCTATTAGGTCTCATTTTAGTGCCTTTGAGTGGAAGAGTTGGTTTGATACGAACATGGGCTTGAACTGGCTTATGTGACTTGGTTGTAAAGTAGTTGGGCTAGCTTTGATTATGCCAAACTGCCTTTAATTGGCACGCTAATTACTTGTGAAAAAATTAAGCAAGAATTATAATCCATAATATTACATAACTGATGCCAATTTGAGTACCAATTTGTAACCAAAGTAGACGTTTGTTTAATAAACACATTCCCTATAAATGCACGTGTAACATGCATCTAGGTCAGATGCTAGTTCAACAAGCACCTGATAGTTAATAGGAGCTTAACTTCAAAAACACTTGACTTCCAGGTGCCTGACTTCCAATGTCCCGCTAAGTTGGGCTCTTGTTTAACATGCGCTTTACTTCAATGTGCCTGTTAAACAAGCACCCTACTCTGAGCCTACTAAACAAGTGCCCAACTCGTTCTCCTATTAAGAGAGCCAAACATAATCGAGTTTACAAGATACGTGACTATGAGCTATAATTTGTAAAATGTTGGAGTTGAGAAACTTTTATATAGACCAAAAGATGTTGCGATTGGAAACTAACAATCGGTAAATTGTCTAAAATGAGCAAATTTTAGTATAAAAAATATAAGGTTCCAAAATTATTTTTAAAATCTATTCTTTAATATCATAGAAAAAACAATTTTTTGTTTCAAATTTAATCATCTATTTAGCCCAAAATTAGGATGTTCGTGTAATGGAAGGATTACCATTCGCAGTGAGATCTAATCATGTGATGGAAGGATTACCATTTCATGGTGCAGTAGGTTTTGGTCATATCGATGGTTAAGGTACAATGAAGTGCCAAGGTTGATGATTATACATCGAAAACCAATGATGGAATTAGATATAGTTACCATTAAATGTTTGATGAATGAAAATGTCATATAATCGAGATAAGATAATTTGGTGCATGAGCTAATTATTCTTATTTTTACCTATACTTATATAGGTTGCATCTTTTGGATTGATATTTTTGGTATTATGTAAGTTTTGAGAGGAAATTCTTATAAGAAGGGGAGGCTATAGCGACCCGTGGATAATGAACTTTAATTAGATCTAAATTATTAGTTTAGTATAACTAACAAGATGACGTAGAATTCAAGTAAAATGTGTTGGGATGTCAAAGTTAAGTTGAGAATAATTGATTATATATGAAATGATTTATTAGTTTGTACTAGGGAGAACGGGTTGAGTGACTTATTAGCATGGGACTTTATATTTTAAATGGACTAAGAATATTTCATCTTGAGCCTATAAAACCTTAAGTTATCCAATAAGAATTAATCCACTTTCATTATTCTCGTTTACAAACAAAAGAATAAAAGCTTCATGCGGTTTCTCATTAATGTCTTATGACTAGAAATTTATTGTTAAATAAGAAAAGAAAGCAACTTTACAAAGGAAAAGTTAGGAAAAGTTAGACGTGTCTCTAGAGTAAACCTATCACCCATGCTTTAATACTACTTGTAGGATCATGCAATACACCCCGAAGAGGGTGAATAAGGTATTCAAAAATATTTTGCAAAGTTACTGATAAACTATAAAATAAAGTGCAAAAACGTAAATGCAGAAAATAAAAAACACAAAGATATACCCAGCTTCGACCTAATGTCTACTGCTACCCACAATGTTATTACACGAGTTAAATATCCAAGTACTTACAATTGGTAAACTCGCAAACCCTACTAATGAATATTCTAACTCTATGCCTGATAAATTTGATTGAACTCAATACCATAATACTAGAATTGCTGAACTACACCATGTAGATCATAAACCAAAAATTGGAGTTCAATTAACAAAATAAAAAACAAAAACAAATTACAAAAAAGAACCCCATTGTTTTCTCTCTTCATGTGACCTATGACTAATATATGTTTCACCTTAGCCTTTTATATTCCTTCCTTAAAAAATCGACTTCACCCAAAAAAATTCATTGGCACAATGAAGCACGTCGCCTCTAAATAATTTTTTATTATCAGAGTATTCAGTCGTCGATAGGAATATTCACGTCGCCGTCTAGAAGTTGTTGATTGAAAGTCACGTTGCTGCCCGAGATTCCACTTTTAGATTTGGTGCCAATTACTGAGTTTGCATCGCCGGAGGTATCGCTGTGAAGCTTGATGTGATGGACATACGGTTCAACGTTGCATAATGATCGATGATGCATGGTGTAGTTCAACCGCCTGGAAGCCTGAACGTCGATAGGAAATTTGACTATTATACTTAATAAAAATACTGCGACCACCAATTGTGATATTGGCGAGTCACTTGAAACTTTGATCTGAATATGGTAGAAGGAGATACTGGAAGTTGAAAGCTTAGTGGCTGAAACTCTTTTTTCTTTTTTCATTAGTCGTAGTTTGATAATTTTTTGTCCAACAGATGATAAATGGTTTGAATATGGCTAGGGTTAATGTTGTGATAATGTCGAGGCACGATGTTTGTGTGACGAAGTTGAAGTATGGGCACTCAGAGGTGATATTAAGTTGTAGTGATAGGGAAATGGTTGAAGTTTGAATGATGTGGATAGAGCTTGATGACGAATGGATAGGGTATGGTTGATTAGTAGATTAAAGAATGAACTGTATTTTATTTTTGCTGGTAGTAATGGGTTGGCTACTGATAATTTTGATGTATATTGAAGTGTTGTTTTTGTAGGGTATGAAGAGAATCTTTTCTTGGTTTGAAATGGAATGTGAAATAATTTTTTCCCCCTGTAGAAAACAGTTTTCCACCTATAGGAAAATTAAATTTTGATGCATCTTTCAGAATGTATTGCTTCCAATGTCTTTGATTGTGTACTGATTTCAAAAATATATTTCCTTTGCTTCAAATTTCAATTTGTTTCCATTTCTTTGAAGTTTCTTCCATATATACGGGCTTTTTTAATACCAAAGTAAGAAAATATACCATGACATTTTTATAAGAACCCTATAAATACATAAAACTGGATAAAAAAAATTAAATAAGATATACATTTATTAACTTCGACCAATAATAGCCGATTTCACTATTCCATGGTGAAAAGATTTAGAGTTTTATCTCGATGATCCAGTGTTTGTTAAATTTTTAATGATTAGAGGCCCTATGAGGTTTGGAAAGATGGGAAAGTTAGCGCCAAGGTATGTTAGCCCATTTCCAGCACTTGAGAGGATAAGTAAAGTAGCCTATCGGATTGAGTTACCAAATATTTTTGTAAGAGTCCATAATATGTTTCATGTATCATATCTAAAGAAGTGTGTCTAAGACCCTGATGCAGTAGTAACTTCGAGAGCTATGGATGACTTGGTTGCCGAATCAAATTTAGCTAATATGAGAAAGCCCACTCAGATAGTAGACCGATATGTGAAGGAGCTTCGGAATAAGGGTGTGAAGCCTATGCAAGTTTAATGGAGTGGCGACCAAGATGATTGTACTTGGAAAACGAAAGATAAAGTTAGGAGGATTTATCCCGAATTGTTTGCTTAGACCTAGCATGTGTGATTATGCTTTTGTTTTAAACCATGCATATGATAATGTGGATGATTTTAATATAGATTAGTAGATGCACTAGTACATTTTGTTGTTACATATTTATAGGGAACTTACATGTTTATGCTAAATTGGGCATAAGGAAGATTATAAATTAATATATAATTAATTGAAGAATTAATTATGAGATTATAGACTTAATAATTAAATTATGAACTTAAACGATAAAAGCATGTGGAAAAAGATAAGTAAATATTTGAGAGCATTTATTTACTTATTTTCATTTAGACTAAAATGAATAATGATTTATGATGATAAATATTTGGATGTACATTTACTTACCGTGTTGCAACTTTTATTTGACCTAAGGGAATAAATAAAATCAGAAGAAGGGATAAAATGGGACAATGACCCAAATCATTATGGGATAATGAAATAACCACTTTCTCATTCTATTCATTCATTGTTATCACCAAAAAACAAACTCTAGAGAGCCTTACTGGTGGCAACCTAAGAGAGAAAAAAAGAATATGAATAGAAAAGGCTAAGGGAAGGGAACTCATGGAGGTTAAAGATCAAGCTAATCAAAAGTCTTAGGTAAGTAATATTACTCCCAATTCCACTGTTTTCATCCATGTTGAATTATGAAAAAACGATAGTTTTCATGTGTGTTTTTATTATGAAAGAGCGGTCCTCATTGAGAGGGGAGCACTCATTGTTTAATTAAATTAAAATATCAAAATAGGAAGCCTGATGGTAACGGTGCATAAGTAATTGGATATGAATATAAAATATAAAGCCATCACATATATTATCAAGGCAAGGGATGAAAACAAAAGCAAGTTAATATAAATACATGATATAAATGAATTAATATGGCTTGCGAGTAAGTTGTGTTCAATGGAGCAACATTAGCATTTGGTACTACTTTAAGCTAGTGTTCATGTGTATTATGCATTTATTTGTGATAGAGAAATGACCTAATGAATATTTTAGGTTGAAATAGCAATACTAGAGGATGTATAACTACAATTCCCTACACTAATGGTTTCGAAATGATGTGAAATTTAATAGCATGTTTTCAATATATTTTTAGAGATGAGTTTAATATTAAGAATTTTTCTACGTTTAAATAATTAGTTATGAATTTGAAAGAATTTGCATAATTTTAGAAATAAAGTGAAAATAACTTAAATGATGATGTTTAGTAAAAATGCATTTAGAAAACCATTTAGAGATTTCCCAGGATTTTACAAGTAATCCCGTCTAATATATACTATGCCGAAATTGAAAATCGAGAAGCCGAAAACATAAAATTTTGTCCACCAATATATGGATATAAAATTATGTTAAGAGGTTATGAGATAAGATCTATTAAAGTACGGAAAGGAATACTGGAAAAGTATTATCATTAATTAAAGGTGGAGGCAGAATGAATGTGGTGGCGATATGTGTAAAACAATGGAAGGTGCTTACAAATGGCAGGTTTTGTTGCAGGAAATGGAGCTAAGGTGGAAATGCACGAGGGTATTTTCTGAGGAACAAATCAGAAACCGAATGCTAAAATGAACTAAGAAAAGACTCAGTAAAAGGTCAAAAATAAGAAGTTGAAGACAAAGCTGAAGGGTCCATAAGAGGGTTACAATTGAAGATCAATGTCAAAGGTGATGATCGAGGGTGACTATAATGAGAGATATTAAATGAGGCTTCTCTATTACAAAATCAAGGGTCATGATTTTTCGAGATCGATTAACTTTCGATGGAAAGTTAATATCTAGACCAACTGGCTTATTGTGGAAAGTTGATACAAAGACCTATAAACTTTCAGTTGGAAGTTAGCAATGGAACCTATTAAACTTTCGAAGGAAAGTTAATGTCGAGAACCACGGCTTATAACGGCTAAATGGAGTACTTAGAGTTTTGAGAAGCATAATGGATTGTGAAGATAGATCCAAGGCTTAAGAAGGCTAAAGGAAGGCTGAGAGCCTAACGAAGCTTAATGAATTGCTAAATTTGAGACCTAACAAATGATCAATTAGGTGAAGTATTAAAAGTTAAAGACAAATAAAAATTTAAAGTGGGAAACTTTATTATGTAATGTGTGTTCGGAAGGGTTATTAATGCTAAGTGGGGATGCTCACTTGAGTGCATCTAATTTAGAGGGTAGGGTATGACATTCCTTATGAAGGGACATGGGACATCCATGCAAGATGTACGCTTTCGCGAGAGTGGATGAATATCTTTTGTGCTTCAAGCTTAAGGAAATGATACTTCCACAACTTCTTTGAATGTACCATGCATATAAAGTTAAAGATAAAGAAACTACTTGGGGATGTACCTTGTAGTATACAGTGACTGCTTGGGATATACTTATAGAATAAACTAAAGATAAAGATTAATCCAGACTGCTTGGGGATGTACCTTACAGTATAAAAATAGTGGATGCATTGCCGAGATAATAAGGGATATACCTCATAGTATAAAGTTAAGAATTTTTTTACTGAAACTGTTTGGGGTTGTACCTTATGGAATAAGAGATGCAACAAATGAATCAAAGGTAGTTTCATGAGTATTGTAATCGAAACCTATTTATGATCATAGGTTGAGAATTGTACTTTTCGAGACCCTATACCCATTGTAATTTTAGGTGCAGTTTATTATGTATGTTTAAGCTAATATATATTTTATTGAGACTTATGAATATTGATAGCTTTATATGATATGTGAAACTGAGGCCAGTGTGGGGAAACCTGTTCCGTTCTTAGTGACATGGTCCCACTAGCATAGGAGTTTGATGGGAGATGATATTATTCATACCAGACTTACGTTTGACCCCATGTTTAATTTTCCTCTATAAATTCATGTGTACTCATTTGAGTAGATTTAGTTTATGGGGACTCAAACTATAGATATTTGGCGAAGGTAGGATGTTTACTTAGACTGTTATAAGGACGAAGATGGATAGGAGGCTCGTAACACCCCATAAATAAATAAATAAATAAATGAATAATGAATTAATTATGAGAATAAACAGTTTAAGTGGTTAAGCTATGAGATTAACTAATATAATACGATAACTGCTTGGGTTTACATCTACTTATTTGGATTATTTTTTATACTAAAGTTTAGCTAAGAAGGATTAAATGAATAAAGTGTGAAGGAGGAGTGGTGGTTCAGTGACCCATAAAGGGGGATAATACCTTTTCTAATCCTTTAGTCCTTCACATTTCATTCTCCAATTAAAATAAAAAATGTTGGCGTAGATCACTTTAATGGTGGTTTTGAACTAATCTTGAAATTGAAGAAATGAAGAAGATCAAAGCTAAGAAAACTATAAATGTCAAACAACTAAGAAATATAAGTGAGTACTATATTCTCTAATCTTGTTTTCTTTCCTAAAATTAGCATTGGCTGAATTAAAAATGAATGTTTCTTATGTTTCTTTTAAACTAAGTAATCCAAAAATTTAATTCGATTTTGGAACTCATCAGTAGAGATGTGTTTTGATTTATAGGATTTTCACTTAAGTAAATGAACTAATAAAATTATTGGAGAGCCATTGTAACATCCCCTATTGAGAGGCCCAAAGCTAAGCACTATAGATGCTACAATCATCTATAGTATTAACCTCCAGGGACTAAATACAACTATGTTAATGGTATCTATAATATCAGAAGCACTTGAATATAAAACAAATCACAGATTTCAAAATAACATTTTTTCATTACATTTCAAAATACATGTTCCATATTCATATACATAATCCCAAAACGTTTCCCAAGTAATGCTGAAATATACTTATTACAAAGTACGCCAAGAGCGACATATGAAGATGCTCCATTGGATGACTAGAATTATATAGTCATAATTGATTTAATACATACACAGTGGAAATAAACACAAAACAAAGAACTGCAAGTCTTCAATAGTTATCTATTAGCCTCCTGCTTTCCTTCGATAGCTTTATTCGTCATCCTACTAAAAACTTGAAAATCCTCTACCCTCGGCCTACTCAAATCAATTTTGAGCACCCGAGAATTTAAGGGAAAAAACACAAACTTTGAGTCAGACATAAAGCCTGGTGTGAATAATACTATACATCCCAGTTATTAATGGTAAGTGAGACCACGCCACTTAGCGGAACGGGTTTCCCCTCACTAACATTCTTCTAAAACATAGCTTTTACAAAAAAATTCCTACAACCACAACTGGTTAAATACTGTAAAGCATCATTATGTAAACATACATATCAGGTAATAAAAGAACTATCTGCTCAAACACTTTAATTTTTTTTTGGCTGATATGAACCTTTGGCTGACTTGGGTCTACCAGACAAAATAACAAGATAATCTGATTTCTATTAAACACATCTTTTCTGGACGGTCTATCCTTAACTATCTGTTAAATACTTCTCTACTAGATGGTCTGTCCCTAACCTAACATCTTCCAGGGTCACCTGATCCTAGTGGTTTTTGTTGAGTCACAAGTTTTATGAAAGTTTTGATTTCTGACAAATAACTAAAAGGCGATCGACAAAACAAGGTCATTAGAGCTACATATGTTACTCTAGATTATAGATTGATTATTTGATATTATATTAGTGATAAACTTGTTAAAATCTATCCTCAAATAGTCATGCATTTTCAAGAAAATTAATATATATACGATTAGAATGCAGTTGCACATTCAGTATGCAAATTTACAGGGACCGGTCGACCGGTCACAATATAGGCGGTCGACCGTTCCTGCATAATTTGCACACTGAACGTGCACACATACACATAACGTATATATATTTAAATTCCTGTCTACTGGTCACTTTTTAACCTGTCGACCGTTTTTAAACAGAAAGCAATTTTTCCAAAAGACACTTCTCTTCTCCAAAGGTTGCATCTTTTACCTTTCACCAAAGATCATATCTCTTAATGGCAAAGAGTTACAACCATTCTTATCTATATAAACTCATCCAATTCGTTGATTAAACATAGATAATTTCATATATTCTTTTTAATCTAATCTCTGATCTTACTTTATATACTCCTGCATTCTAAAAAACTCTCGATTATTTATTGAATCATTGAAACTATTTCATATCTTTTGATTCAATAAGTAATACACTTTCCTTAATCTTTTCAAAACATCATTCGCATACTTTGAGGATAAGATTATAGGAAGGGTGTACTGCTAGTGACAAATCCGTGTTTTCAAGAGCACAAGTTGTCAACAACAATTGTATTTGTTCTTCTGTTGAAGTCCTCTATGTTGTAAGAGGCAAGTGTTGAAGTCCTCAGTGTATTAGAGGCGTGAAATCCCGTTCGGTTGTTCGGGTGTTGTAAACCTGTTCCTCCGGGTGAAGCGAGGAAGTTAATAGTGAAAATCCAGATAGAAGTCTGGGACTGGACGTAGGACGGTGCTCCGAACCAGTATAAAAATCTCTGGTGTGATTTTTTTATTTTTTTTATTTTACTATGCTATTATCATCTATTTCCACATTTGTATTGTAATCCATATTACACGATCCGTGTATACTATATTAGCACATATAATTGTATACACACCGCACTTTCATTTGGTATCAGAGCTCGGTCATCATATAACCGTAACACAGTTATTTGATATATTATAGTAATATGGCAAATAACGTAAGTACTAGCACTCAAAACACCACTTACACGGAGGGTCAATCAACACAAAGACCTCCATTTTTCAATGGTCTTAACTATAGTTATTGGGCAACACGTATGTCATTCTTTATGCAATCAAATAGCTATGATGCTTGGAATGCCACTCAAAGAGAAATAGTGAATCCAACAACTGATTATTCAGAATGGACTGCAGCTGAGAAAACGGCAGCAGCCGTAAATGCAAGAGCAATAAATATGTTGTTCTGTGCATTAGACCAAAATGAATATAATCGTGTTAGTATCTGCACTACTGCATATCAAATTTGGCAAACACTAAAAATCACTCATGAAGGTACTAACAAGGTTAAACAAGCCAAAATAGCCATGCTGAAAAGTCAATTTCAAAATGAAACCAAATGAGACAATAAATGACATGTATTCACGGTTTCAAACTATTCACCATGCACTTATTGGCTTAGGACAAAAGTATTCTGATTTCGATGTTGTTTCAACAGTCCAACATTCTCTGACTAGTGAATGGGAAGGAAAAGTATTAGCAATTGAAGAAGCTAATGACCTTTCCGTCATGAAGCCAGATGAATTGATAGGAAATTTAATGTCCTATGAAGCAAATTTGCAGGCTAGAAAGGAACAGAAAGAAGAAAAGAAAAATGTAGCATTTCATGTTGAGAAAGATGAAAATGAATCAGATTCTGAAGATGAAGATTTGGCATTCATTGCGAAAGGATTTAAAAAATTCCTAAAATATCGAAAAGCCAGTCGTTACAATAAAAGGAAACCTGAATCAAACAAACCATCTTCATCTGCTATAGAATGTTTCAACTGCCACAAAAAGGGACACATGCAGAAAGATTGTCCAGAACAAAAGAAGAAGTCAGAAAATGACAAATTCAAATATAAGAAGGACAAATCTAAGAAACGAGCTTTCTCAGTAACATGGGATGATTCAGAGTCATCTTCATCAGAAAGTGAAAGTGATTCAGAGAATGAACAAGCTAATGTTTGTTTTATGGCAACAGAAGATGAGGTACAAATTCCTACATTTGATGAATTACTTGATATTAATGCTGAATTGATAATCAAATATAAAGACATAAAACGTCAATTAAAAGTAGTCAAAGCAGATTTAAGTAGAGCAGAGCTTGAACGAGATATGTTAAAAGATGAGAAGAAAATATTAGAAGAGGAACTTGAAAATATTCAAGAATCATCTTCTAATGTTGACTCTCAAATATCTCCTTTGAGTCAAGAAATAGAAACTCAAAAAGAGAAAAATAATGCTCTCACTACTGAAAATCATGAGCTTAAAGCAAAAGTCAAAATTCTAGACCTAGAAAAAGCTAGCTTACAAACAAAGTTTGATGACATTACTCAAAATGTTTCTAATTTTAACAAAGGTCGAGAAAATTTGACAAAAATCATTGAAAGTTCACAATCTATTTCAGACAAACAAGGATTGGGATATAACAAACAAGAAACCAAGAAACATCTTGGAAATAAAAGGAAAAAGAAAGTACAAAAAACTGAAGCTAAGAAAAATCTTAGTCTATTATATTCCAAACCAAAACCAGTTGTGAAATTTCAAAAGAAAAATGTCAAGACTATCAAAATATGGGTTCCTAAAACAAATAACAATTTGATTAGGAACAAATACATTCAGCAATTCTTGAATACTGTGCATTTTAATAATAATTATATATATAAAGGGGATACCGGACCCAAATGGGTTTGGACTCCTAAGACCTAACTCTTAGGACCCTATAAAAAGTGGGTACCATGGACTTAATTCTATTTTTTGCAGGTCCCACTTAAGAAAAGAGGAAAGTGGATATTGGACAGTGGTTGCTCAAAGCACATGACGGGAGACAAGAGTTTATTAACAAATATTACATATTCAGATGGTGGCTCCGTCACTTTTGGAGACAATTCAAAAGGCTATATCATCGGCAAAGGCGATGTGAGCAATTGCGGTACATCTAACTTACCTCTTATTACTAATGTCATGCTAGTTAGAAATTTAAAACACAATTTGTTTAGTATTGGTCAGTTATGTGACAAGGGTTTTATAATTTCATTATCAAATAATAAGTGTAGTATTTTAGATAAAGACCATAATTTGGTTTTCGAAGGTCATAGAGACAGAAATATATATATTTTGAATATGAATATTAATCATAATTCAGATATGTGTCTTGTGGCTAATGACAATGATCCATGGCTATGGCACAAACGCTTGTGTCATGTAAACTTCAGAACTATTGACAAGCTAGCCAAAAACAATCTAGTTAGAGGACTACCCAAAATGAGTTTTAAAGTTAACAACATTTGTGATGCATGTCAATTAGGAAAATTGACCAAATCATCTTTTAAATCCAAGAAAGTCATATCAACATTACAACCACTTGAGTTACTACACATGGATTTATTTGGACCTACTAGAATTCAATCAATAAATCACAGTCAATATGTGCTTGTAATTGTTGATGATTTCTCTCGTTATACATGGACAATTTTCTTAAAAAATAAAAGTGACACTTTCGATCATTTCAAATCTTTCGTCAAAAGAATTCAAAAATCAAAAGGGATTAAAGTTAAAAATATAAGAAGTGATCATGACGGAGAGTTTGAAAATAATGAATTTGAACATTTTTGTACAAAGAAAGGTATATATCATAATTTTTCGTTTCCCATAACTCCACAACAGAACGGAGTTGTAGAACGGAAAAACCGAACTTTACAAGAATGTGCAAGAACATTATTGAATGGAACCACCTTATCAAAACATTTTTGGGCAGAAGCTGTGGCAACTGCCTGTTATGTTTTGAATCGTGTATCCATAAGACCTCTTACCAAGAATACTCCTTATGAATTATTTAACAAAAGGAAGCCTAAAATTTCATACTTCAAAGTTTTTGGTTCCAAGTGCTTTATTTTAAATACGAAAGACCAGCTTGGCAAATTCGATCCAAAGGCCGATGAAGGAATATTTGTCGGTTATTCGGAAAGAAGTAAGGCCTATCGGATATTTAATAAACGAACCAAAACTATTGAAGAATCACTTCATGTCTCTTTTGATGAAATCTATCAGCACCCTCACACTATATCAGATGATGACGAATCAATAGTCACTGACAATCAAATCATCACAAATATTGATTCTGACTCGGAAATAATTATTGAGAATATTCCTCAAATATGTGAGTTACAATCACCACCAAGAATATTAAGAGACCATCCGCCTCAAAATATAATCGGTGAAATAACATCACATGTCAGAACAAGAAGTCAACTCAATCAAATGGGTCATGTCGCTTTTCTCTCAAATATCGAACCTAAGAATCCACAAGAAGCTGCTACAGATGATTACTGGATCATTGCCATGCAGGAAGAACTAAATCAGTTTGAGCGCAATGATGTTTGGGAACTTGTTCCACGACCAACTGATCAGTCAGTAATTGGTACTAAATGGGTCTAAAAAAATAAGGCCGACGAACAAGGAAATACCACCAAAAATAAAGCAAGATTAGTAGCACAAGGATATAATCAGGAAGAAGGTATCGATTATGAAGAAACTTTTGCACCAGTTGCTCGACTAGAAGCTATTAGAATCCTATTATCTTTTGCTTGTCACCATAATTTCAAACTTTATCAGATGGATGTCAAAAGTGCTTTTCTCAATGGATTTATCAAAGAGAATGTCTATGTCGAACAACCTCCTTTGTTCGTACATGAAAAATATCCTGACCATGTGTTCAAACTTAAGAAAGCTCTGTATGGTTTAAAACAAGCACCTCGTGCTTGGTATGAACGACTACGTAGCTATCTTATTAGCTCAGGATTTCAAATAGGCAAAGTCGATCAAACTTTGTTTATTAAACATTCTCGAAAAGATATTCTAGTTATCCAGATATATGTAGACGATATCATCTTTGGTTCAACAAACGATAAACTTTGCAAAGAATTTGCAAGTATTATGACCAAAGAATTCGAAATGTCTCATATGGGAGAACTATCTTATTTTCTTGGACTTCAAATAAAGCAACTTTCAAACGGCATTTTTATCAATCAAGAAAAATACTGTGAAAACCTTATCAAACGCTTCGGATTAGAAAATACATCTGGTAAACCAACTCCTATGAGTACAACTACACATCTTGACAAAGATGAAAGTGGTAAGAATGTTGACCAGAAATTGCATCGAAGCATGATTGGTTCTCTTCTTTATCTTACAGCTAGTCGTCCAGATATAATAATGAGTGTTTGTTTATGTGCTCGTTTTCAAGCCGATCCAAAGGAATCACATCTACGAGCAGTGAAACGTATAATTCGTTATCTTAATAATACCAAAGATTTCGGTCTTTTTTATCCAAAAGAATGTCCATTTGAATTAGTATCATATAGTGATGCTGATTTCGGTGGCTCAAGAACGGATAGAAAAAGTACAAGTGGTACGTGCCATTTTATTGGAAAATCACTTGTCTCTTGGTTCAGTAAGAAACAGAATTGTGTTTCACTATCAACATGCGAAGCTGAATATATATCAGCAGCTCTCGCTTGTACTCAAGTACTATATATGCAACAAACACTTCAAGATTTTGATATTCATTTATCAAATTCTATTATATACTGTGACAACACTAGTGCTATAAATCTCTCTAAAAATCCAGTAAATTACTCTAGAACCAAACACATTGATATCCGTCATCATTTCCTTCGAGATAATATTGACAAAGGAAATATATGTCTTGAATATGTTCATACTGACAATCAATTAGCAGACATTTTTACTAAGCCTCTGCTCGAATCTAATTTTATTAGATTACGAAGAGAGCTTGGTTTAATTTCAAGAAAATATCTTGACTAAGTAATTTCTAAAGAACGTCTTCTTGTTAGTTATCCTTTAGTTATCCTTTTTAGTTATCCTTTAACCATAACTTTTGCATAAACTATTTTTTTTTACATTAAATATAAGCCACTGCTTTATTTAATGGTTAAATTCTCTTTACTCATTTTTTTTAGTGATCGTCCTTTCCTTTCTTATTTTATAAATTCAGTTTTAAAAGGAAAGCTATTTTTAGAGTTACAATAAAATTTCTGCTTATGTTTTCTTGGTTAAAATGTTTCATTAACTCACATCCATAAGTTTATACATAAGAAACTTGTATATAAGCTTGCAAAAATTTTATATTTTGTTCATCTTTTTTTTATCTAACCATAATATTCTATACAACATACACTATGGCTCACATTTGTGATAAATGTGCTCAAGAATCATACATTTCAATTACGAGTTCTGAGTCGGAGGAATTTTATTCTCCTACAACTCCAAAACAAAAATCAAGTTGTCATCATCAATGCTCTTGTATGTCTGATAAAACTCCAAATTCAAAACGAGTGAAGAGGACATTATTCTATTCTCCTCGTACCAAAACTCAAATCGATGAAATACACCACTACCAGAAACATCAGATAGACCTTCAGAGACAGCTCCATTACGGGCAAAGTCAACTTTATCACGAGCAACAACGGACATCGGCACGATTATCCGTTTTAGAAAAGTTGGCAACATTTTTCTACGGTACCAACAAGCATGACGTGCATGAACCAATGCCGTCTAGGCCATCAACATCTAAAAGTCCTAACTCGTGGGATCGGAACTATGAGAAGAATGAAGGAGCTCAGAAACAATAGAGTCCATGGTCAAAACGTATTGAGGGAAACAAAGATAATTCTAATGACGAACTTTCTCATTAGATTTATATATAGTTATTATATCTTTATATATCTCTTGTGTAATGACGGTTATATTTTGTATTACAAATGAAATATAATATATATAGGTTGATATACTATAAAAAACTTGCAAAATAACATGATTTACTCAGCAGACCAGTACCGGTAGACCGCCCCTATTATAGCCGGTCGACCGTTTGCTCTCTGGTTGAAAACGGTCGACCGGCCATATTTCATAGGTCGACCGGTTGACGTATTTTCAGTTTTTATATATACCTATGCGTCATTTTTTCCTCTACCCTCTTTCACTTTTTACTCAAGCTGTTCTTTTACCCAAAATCACAAACCCTAGTTTCCTATTTTCAATTCCCAAATCTCAAATCCTCCAACAATGGCTCCTCCTCAAAAGAAATCCAAGAAAGGAGCAACCTCTGAAACTTCATCTCCTACCATCTCCGTCAAAAAATGGCTTCAAAGTCCAATTGCTGTAACAAGATGGAATCAGATGACCAATTACAAGTTTCATCCATGCTCTTTCATCAAATTTGATGATTTCACGGCTTATGGAGTTCGAAGGTTAGCCAATAATTCCAACATTACTCCATTAATAGATTTTTCAGAAAATAGTGTGGAGATAAATCATTTGATGATCAAATTGTTTTACGCCAACATGAATCTTGATGAGTATCAACCTGATAATCCAAACGGCGTCATCTGGTCTGTGGTCTGTGGCAAGCAAAATTTTCTTACTCATGCTAGAATTGCCTCTATACTTGGTATACCAAATCGAGGCGAAGAGTTTTCATCTAACTTCTACGAAGTCTTCACTCGAAATAGTACCAGTCATCAGTTCATAGAAGACAATAGTGATGGCACTAAGTGTATTGGACTTCGACCGACAGCCAGACTACTTCATCGTGTTTTGATGCATTCTCTTTTTCCTAGACTTGGAAATTATGATGCAGTATATAAAGAAAACTTCAAAGCACTCTATGCTATTTATGGTGAAATCCAAATCAATTGGGTTCACATGCTTTTTGATGAAATTCTCAAGGTAAATAACTCAACACGGCCTCATTTCTTCTACAATGAATCTATCATGCGACTTTTGTTAGCTTGTGGGGTCAATCCTCCTGATTCTGCAACCTCAAAACCAAAATGCATTGATTCCATAACCATCAAACGAATGAAGCTTCCTCCACCTTATCTTGAGATTATGCCTTTTGAAGAATGGCAACAAAGAGGACCAAGGAAACAACGAGCAACTTCCTCTCGTCCTCGTTCCGATGAAGTAAAACTATTAAAATCAAAGTCATCTACAAAAGAATCCCTTGAAACAATTGCGCGTAACCAATTTTTGCTTGAATCACGTCTCAAGCGCATGGACTCTAAAATCGATAAGCGCTTCAATAAGGTCAAGTCATTCTTTGGTATGCTATGGGATGCTATATCATGTTCCACATCCACCTCTGTTCAAGCACAAGACCTAGGAAAACGTCCTGCTGCTCCAGTTTTCACCTGGACATCATCTGACGAGTCTACAGGTATGAGTGGTCATGGACATGGAGAATCATCTAGAGGGAACAATGATGACGAAGAAGAAGAAGATGATGACGATGACGACGATGATGATGATGAAGAGGAGATACGATCTGCTTCATCCTAGATTCTATTATGGTTTAGCACTTTAAAAAAATTCATCGACACTTGTACTAAATAGTGTCGTTATTCTTGTTTTTCATTTGACATTATGTTCTGTAGTATACTCTGTTATGTTTTGGATGTGTTAATGATTTATTTTGCTATGCATATCATATTCATTCTACTATTCTAGTATCTGTTACTCCTTTTTGTCGATGACAAATGGGGAGAAAGGGCTAACAATTGCTTGCAGGAACATACATATAAGAATTCAAAGAAGGAGAGATCACATACTCAAGGGGAGATTCAGATTTGCAGATATATTGTCATCAATCAAAAAGAGGGAGAATGTTGAGTCACAAGTTTTATGAAAGTTTTGATTTCTGACAAATAACTAAAAGGCGATCGACAAAACAAGGTCATTAGAGCTACATATGTTACTCTAGATTATAGATTGATTATTTGATATTATATTAGTGATAAACTTGTTAAAATCTATCCTCAAATAGTCATGCATTTTCAAGAAATTTAATATATATACGATTAGAATGCAGTTGCACATTCAGTATGCAAATTTACAGGGACCGGTCGACCGGTCACAATATAGGCGGTCGACCGTTCCTGCATAATTTGCACACTGAACGTGCACACATACACATAACGTATATATATTTAAATTCCTGTCTACTGGTCACTTTTTAACCTGTCGACCGTTTTTAAACAGAAAGCAATTTTTCCAAAAGACACTTCTCTTCTCCAAAGGTTGCATCTCTTACCTTTCACCAAAGATCATATCTCTTAATGGCAAAGAGTTACAACCATTCTTATCTATATAAACTCATCCAATTCGTTGATTAAACATAGATAATTTCATATATTCTTTTTAATCTAATCTCTGATCTTACTTTATATACTCCTGCATTCTAAAAAACTCTCGATTATTTATTGAATCATTGAAACTATTTCATATCTTTTGATTCAATAAGTAATATATTTTCCTTAATCTTTTCAAAACATCATTCGCATACTTTGAGGATAAGATTATAGGAAGGGTGTACTGCTAGTGACAAATCCGTGTTTTCAAGAGCACAAGTTGTCAACAACAATTGTATTTGTTCTTTTGTTGAAGTCCTCTGTGTTGTAAGAGGCAAGTGTTGAAGTCCTCAGTGTATTAGAGGCGTGAAATCCCGTTCGGTTGTTCGGGTGTTGTAAACCTGTTCCTCCGGGTGAAGCGAGGAAGTTAATAGTGAAAATCCAGATAGAAGTCTGGGACTGGACGTAGGACGGTGCTCCGAACCAGTATAAAAATCTCTGGTGTGATTTTTCTATTTTTTTTTATTTTACTATGCTATTATCATCTATTTTCCACATTTGTATTGTAATCCATATTACACGATCCGTGTATACTATATTAGCACATATAATTGTATACACACCGCACTTTCAGTTTTGTGTGCTCACCAATAACCTATATGTATATAAATATATATATTCCCTTCCGTGTGTAATCATAATTTTGGTCTTACCTGTGACAAAGCCCTGCACACTGGAGTTTTGGACTAAATTATCTGGGGCTAATAACTAATGTACATGGCGCGACTTTATACCAGTCCCATATGTTATTCTAATATCCGAGTCATTTTACTTAGGGATATCTTCCCAAGATTTTCTTTGAAAACCTTTTTCAAAATGATTTAAAAGTTTTAAATAAAACCATTGAAAGCACCTCTTTCGAAACTAAGTAAAACCCTTAATCCTAGGCCAAATGGGCGAAAACCTTGCCTTCGAAACCATCCTTAAAACCCTTTTTAAAGCTTTGAAAATCTTCCTTTCGAAAGTATTAAAACCTTAGACATCATATCTTAAAACACTTCAAAACATTGCCTTTAAAAAAAACTTGAAAAACCTTCCATTCGACCCTTTCGAAACATTAGAAAAACACTACCTTTCGACTCCTTCGAAACCCTTTGGGGAACCACCCCTTCGAAACCACTTTATAAACCTTTCGAAAGCATTAAACCTTTAGAAACTCAAACCTTTTGAAAGCACTTGGGTTCAATTTAGAACATGTGGGAAAACACCTTTCGAAACCATTTAAACCAACTCTTTCAAAAACTTTGGGTTATACTTCAATCAGAATAAAAATGGCCATTTAAAACATCTATGTCATGTCTAGTTCCACTACTAAATCTTGTTCCTCAACTCATATACTTCAATATGACTGTCTTCTTCCTCAACTTTTTCTCATCTCTCGCGATTATCCGAATAGGCTTCCTACCTATAGTCATGTCTGGTTCCACTACTAAATCTTCTAACATGGTTGGTGCTACACTAGTGTCTGAGTCTCTAACATACTTCCTCAGATGAGAAACATGGAAAACATCATGGACTCTACTCGGTAACTCTACTCAATATCCTTTCCAAAATAGGAAATGGACCTACGAACCTTGGTGCTAACTTTCCCGTCTTCCTGAACCAGATAACACCTTTTATCGGTGATACTTTGACGAAAAAATGATCTCCAACAAAGAATTATAAATCTTTTCGTCTTCTATCTGCATAGCTTTTTTGCCTAGATAGAGCTTTCTTCATTCTCGTCCTTATCAGCTCAATCTTTTCTGCTGCTTCTCTTACCAAATCAGGACCAAAGATTAATCTATCTTCGATCTCTAACCAACATTCATGGGATTTGCATGGTCTTCCATACAAAGCCTCAAATGGTGTCATCCCTATACTAGTCTGATAACTATTGTTATACGAAAACTCGACTAGGTATAGGTGGTCTTTCCATGATCCCCCGAAGTCTAATGCATAAGCTGGTAACAAGTCCTTCAAGATCTTGTTAAGCTTTCCTCTTTCCCATCTATCTACGGATGGTAAGCGATACTCTTCTTGACCTTGGTTCCCAAAGCTTCCTATAGACTCTTTCAGAACTCACTAGTGAACAAAGAATCACTAGCACTAATATTACTACTAGAAATTCAATGCAACATAACCACATTCTTCATGAATAAATTCGCCAAATTAGGTGTCGTCCTAGTTTACTTAACTAGAATGAAATGGGCACTCTTGGTCAATCCATTCACCATGGCCCTTATACTTTCATTCCCTCTATTAGATCTCAGTAACCCATCTACGAAATCCATAGAAATAGAATCCCACATCCATATCGGAATATCCAATGGCTGAAGCAATCCACTCGAATTTTGATGTTCTGCTTTTACCTGTTGAAAGTTCGAACAGTGTTTCACACACAAGCGAACATCCCTCTTTATGTCTTCCCAGAAGAAACTTCTCTTCATATCTTAATACATCGTCCTAGATGAATAGTGAGCTTCGAATGATGTCATTCTGTCAAAACTTCTTTTCTTATGTCTCCTACATTTGGGACATATAATCTATCCTTTTTTCTCAACCATCCACTTTGGTCAAGACAGAAATCCTTTATTTCATCACTTTCTATTTCATCCCTTAATTTCCTGATCCTTTCAGCTAGTACTGGATCCTCTTTCTATTTACAAGCAATCTTCTCAATCAATACTGATCGGACTTCTAAACAAGACAACGTAGCAGCTCCTCCACTAGACTCATCCTCGGATCTTCACTGCACTGTACAAGCTGTCAAGGCTCCAAGTCTTTCCTTTCTGCTATCGTAGCCAGCATTGCATTCTGATGCCTCCTACTAAGAACATCTGCAACCTTGTTACATTTCCACGGTGTGTACTCTATTTCAAAATCATAAGCAGCTAAAAAATCTAACCACTCTGCTGTCTCATGTTCAGTTCCTTCTAAGAGAACAGGTACTTCAACGACTTATGATTTGTATAAAGCTTGAACCTCTCCCCCAAAAGGTAATGCCTCCACACCTTCAAAACAAAAATAACTGTAACTAACTCCAGGTCATGCATTGGATATCTAACCGTATGCGGTCTAAGTTGTCTAGAAGCGTAGGCAATCATTTTACCACTCTGCATTAGCATAGCTCCAATCCTATTCTACATGCATCGGTATAAACAACTAAATCCTAATTCCCCTCCATAACAACAAATGCAGGTGTGTGGGTCAATAAGAGTTTCAAGCTCTGGAATGCTTCCTCACACTTATCGGTCCACACAAACTTCACACTCTTTCACGTTAGCTTGGTCATAAACGCTGCTATCCACGAAAAATCCTTATAAACCTCCGATAATATCCAGCTAACCTAAGGAAACTTCTTATCTCAGTTGCTGCTTCTAGTCTCTTCCAATTATTAACGGCTTCGATCTTTTCTGGATCGACTGACAATCCTTTTTCTGAAATCACGTGACCAAGAAACTTCACTTCCTTCTTCCAAAAGTGGCACTTTGAACAATTTGCCTTTAGCTGATGCTGCCTCAGCATCTCAAGCACAACTCTAAGATAAACTTCATGCTCCTTCTCATTCTTAGAGTAAATCAGAATATCATCTATAAAAACCAACACGAACCTATCCAAATGCTCTCGTAAAATCCGGTTCATCAAATCCACAAAGAAATCTGGCATATTAGTCATTCCTAATGCCATAACTAACCATTTGTACGACCCATACCTTATTCTAAAGGCGTGAAAGGTATACTATCTTCTGCCACTCTGAGCAGATGAAAACCTGTAGCCAAATCCAACCGAGAGAATATCTTTGCTCCACTTAGCTGATCGAATAAATCATCAATTCTTGGCAATGGATATCGATTCTTTATCTCATTCAACTTACGATAATCGATACATAGCCGTAACGATTCATCCGGCATCTTAGCAAATACCGCGGCTACTCCCCAAGGTGAACTGCTTGGTCTGATAAAACTCTTACCTTCCAAATATACCAAATGCACTTTCAGTTACTTCATCTCTTTAGGTGTCATTTTTCTTGGCGGCCTACTCATCGGTTTTGCTTCAGGCACTAAGTCAATCCAAAACTCAATGGCTCGTTTCAGCGGCACTCCAACTACAAGCTCAAAGAAATCCATGAATTCTTTAACCTTGAATACTCGTCTTCCCGCTCCACAATATCGAATAAAGCATTCACTTCACAACTAGGGTTTTCTACGGTATAAACTATCCGATCACTAAAATCATGGTGTCTAAGTGATATTTTCTGATCGTGGAAAAATATCCTAGCATCATATTCATTTAACCAATCTATCCCAAGAATAATCCCGAACCTACAAAGTCAAATACATGTAAATGCAAACAATGGTATAACCTAGCAAGTCAAACTCTAAGTGATCACACTTCATCCCAAGCGTCGCATACCATCCTAGTGGATTTGCTACTCTTAAGGAAGTAACTAAGTATGTGGGTTCTAGGTTATGTTTATCTACCAAACATCGATATATAAAAGAATGAGATGCACCAGTATCAAACAAAATGCTAACAGACATACCATAAATCTGAATCGTACCTCCTAACACAGCCTTTCCCTTCTCCTGCACTGCTGGCCTTGAAGTAGCGGGCTCCAATGCATACACTTGGCCCTTTCCATCCTTTGGGGGCTCCTTACATTGATTTTTGTAGTGGCCGATCTAATCACAATTAAAGCATTTGATGTTCTTCTTTCCAACCGCCTCCTTTCTTTTTCCCTTTCTAGTATGACACTCATGAGCACAAAGTCCTTTTTCGTCGCACTTATAGCAGACCACCTAAGACTTTCCTTTCTTTGCTGCTCCTTCTTTCTGAGTATTTTTCTTGTGGAAGAATGTCCTCTTTTGGCCATATCCAACCTGCACCTCATTTTCCTTCATCTTCTTCTCCAAACAAACTAATATCTCATCATGTCTCAACACCATTTCCACTACCACATCACATGGATCTCTAATGTGCGGTAAAATAGCCCTAGCCAACTCTGGCTTCAAACCTCTAATAAACATTTCATTCCGTTTCAACACTGTATCAACAATGGCATACCCATACAGAGCTAACTCTTCGAACCTTCCAGCATGCTCCAGAATAGACATCTCCCCTTGTTCTACCTCAGCAAACTTCCTAACCAACATAGATTGCATCATTACTGACTTGAACCTTTCTTGAAACCTCCTCCTAAGCTCTGCCCACATCATAATTTCTTCATCCACACCAGTAGTTATTGTATTCCACCAAAACAGAGAAGCTCCTTGAAGATGCCTCGAAGCCAGTCTCCTTTTCTCCTCGTCATTGGACCCTAAGTCAGCAAAAATCCTTTCACAGTGTAGCAGTCAGTTTTCCACCTCGATAGCATCCTCAATTCCGATAAACGGCTTTTCCCCAAGCCTAGAATAGTCTCTACTCAAGTTAGCATAGTGGTTGACCATCGAGGCTTCATGAACTCCTCCCACAACATTTTCTCCAACAACCCCAATAGCGATTCCAGCTTTCATTATGGTTACGAAAAACTGATACATGGCTCCCATATCCACTTGTGGAACCCTGACACCAATATTCTTAGCCTGAGACTGACTTGAGTTCTTCTAACATTCGATCGGGCATTTCCATTTATGGTGGTGCTGTCTCCTCCTAAATTAACTCTGCCTCTTCTTCTGTCCATACAGTTAACTGTATTCAAGCCTTGTGAGATATAGAAGAATAGCCTAATAAAGAAAGGAGTCTAGGGATAAAGCGTATACATATATATAGTAAATACAAGTACGTTATTCTAGCGTTATACCATACCTTGATTCTAACTCTAACTTCTAAGGATTATGTTTTCAAAAACCAATTTTAGTTAAAGTATTCCATAAACCTATGCTCTGATACCAAGCTGTAATATCTCCTATTAGGGGCTCAAAGCAAAGCGCTACGGATGCTGCGGTCATCTATAGTATTAAATTCCGGTGATTAAATACGGCTATGTTAATGGTATCTATAATATCAGAAGCACTTGAATATGAAACAAATCATAGATTTCAAAACAACATTTTCCCATTACATTTTAAAACACAGGTTCTATATTCATATTACATAAATCCAAAATGTTTCCCAAGCAATGATGAAATATACTTATTACAAAATACGCCAAGAGCAACATATGAAGATGCCCACTTAGGTGATCAGAGTTATATAGTCATAATTGACTTAATACATACACAATGAAAATAAACAAAAAACAAAAAACTACAACTCCTAAATAGCTATCTGTTAGCCTCCTGCTCGCCTCCGGTAGCTTTATTCGTCATTCTACTAAAAACCTGAAAAACCTCAACCCTTATCCTACTCAAATTAATTTTGAGCACCCGCGAGTTTAAGGGAAAACCATAAACTTTGAGTCAGACATAAAGCCTAGTGTGAATAATACTATACATCTCGGTTATTAATGTTAAGTGAGACCATGCTGCTTAGCGGAATGGGTTTTGCATCACCAATATTCTTTTAAAAATAGCTTTTGAAAATCTTTTCCTGCAACCACAATTAGTTAAATATTGTAAAGCATCATTACGTAAACATAAATATCAGGTAATAAAAGAAATATATCTTCAAACACTTTAGTTTTGTTTGGTTGACTATTAACATTTGGCTGATTCAGGCCTACCAGACAAAATAATAAAATAATCTAAATTCTGTTAGACACGCCTTTTCTGGACAGTCAGTCCTTAACTATCCGTTAAATACTTCTCTTTCGGACAATGTCCCTAACTTAACATCTCCCAAGGTCACCTGATCTTAATGGTTTTGTCGGCTCACCAATAACTTATCTGTATATAATTATATATTCTCTTCTATGTGTAATCATCATTTTAGTCTTACACGTGAGTCTGTAACAAAGCCCTATACACTAGAATTTTGGACTAATATAGCTGAGGCCAATAAATAATGTATAGGGTGCGACCCTATACCGGTCACATCTGGTATTAGAATATCTGAGTCATTTCACTTAGGGATATCTTCCTAAAAATTTTCTTAAAAACCTTTTTCAAAACGAATTAAAACCTTTAAATCAAACTTACACAAGGAAAATACATACACTCTATGCTTTACTCAAAATCTTGCCACGTAGTACACACACACTTTACTCAAACCTTAGTTGATGAAAACATTTAAACATTTGAAAAACTCCCTTTCGATTCCATTGAAAGTACCCCTTTCAAAACCATTGAAAGCACCTCTTTTGAAACTAAATAAAACACTTCATTTATCTAGGTTGAAAGGCCAAAACCTACCGTTCGAAACCATTCTTAAACCCCTTTCAAACCTTTGAAAACCTTCCTTTCGAAAGCATTAAAACCTTAGACATCATATCTTAAAACACTTCAAAACATTGCCTTTAAAAAACTTGGAAAACTGTCCATTTCAACGCTTTCGAAACCATTAGAAAAACACTACCTTCCGACTCCTTCGAAACCCTTTGGAAAACCACCCCTTCGAAACCACTTTCAAAACCTTTCGAAAGCATTAAACGTTCAGAAACTCAAACCTATTGAAAGCACTTGGGTTCAATTTAAAACATGTGGAAATACATCTTTCGAAACTATTTAAACTAACTCTTTGGAAACCGTTGGGTTATACTTCAATCAAAATAAAAAGGGTCATTTAAAACGTCTAAGTCGAAACCTTCCTTTCGAAACCTATTCGTAAGTGAAGAAGTAATGGTCCTGAAACCATCCCTTCAAAAGCATTGAAGAAGCGGTTTTTTAAAAATAAAGTATACCTTCCAAAACCATTGACTTCAAAAGGTAGAAAGGCTGGAGCTAAGTGTCTCAACCCCTTCGAAAGCATTATTTAAAACATAAGAGTGCAACCCATTCGAAAACTTTCCTTTCACAATATTTGACCCAGTCAAAGGCCAACTGAGTCGATACCTAACCATTCGAAAGCAAAGCAGTCGCTACCTTTTATTTTAAAACAAGGCAAACTCCAAGCCTTCGGAACCTAGAGTTTCGACTAAGTACCTTTTGCCTTTATCCAATGCACTACGTACCAAGTTGCTTAATACCATGTGCATTGGTTTCGAAACCAATGGTGGCGAAAGGTCTGGGTCAGAACCCCTTGTGCCGAAAGTGGCGGAACACACTAGAAACATGTTATCTTTGTTTTTAACTTAAAAGAGAAACTTTTTAACTAACCTATTATTGTTTTTCAAAATTTCATTGGTTGCTAAATACCTTTTTCCAAAGTGCTATCAATATTTTCAAAAATAAACTATAATTTTATTTTACAAAATACCCTTTCTTCTTAATTAGATATATAAAACGTTTAAGTCTCATACCTTAAATAAGTTTATATATTCATCAAAACAATTAGGTAAATTATATAAAAGTTCTAAAAAATCCTTTTCAATATGTTTTCTAACATATATAAATCTTAGACCCAAATAATTATTATTTTGCTGTAAATAATTTATAACCCAATAAATTATTTTCTTCATTAGAAAATTAATATGAAATCCACATTAATTCAAAAAATTATGGAAATTGAAACCCACCTCTAAGATATTATTTCTGATCTACATTTAAATTCACAAGACATTTGGATGTCATTTAATAGGGTTTTCATATCGAACACATCATAAGAATCAATATAAATATGCATAAATCATCAACAAATATACGTACACTTTTAATCATTCCAAACATGGCATAAACATGCAAAAATATTTTGGATTATCCTTAAAACCAAAAATCATTAAAATGAGATGTAGTAATTATTCACCTTAGCTTTGTGATTAAAGTGAGATTTGATCTTGATTTAGTTGATTTGATTTTCCTCTTGAAAACTTTAGCTTTCTCTTCTTCTCCTTTGCTAATGGTGGCCGACCTTAGTTTTGATGTTTTCGTTTATGAAAAAATGATGAAGGTGTGGTTTAGGGTATTAGGAAATCCCTTTTTCCTATTTTGCCCTCCCTTATTTCCTAACACTAAGTCCATTTTCCTTCATTTATCTATTCATTAATATAGCACATCTACCCCTTAATTTAATCACAAATCTCAATCTATTAATCATCTTACATCATTTTATTTTATTTACTAATTAGATATCCTAAATAATGTTACTAAAATATGAGGTGTTACAATCTCCCCTACTTAATGAATTTCGTCCTCGGAACTACGATAAGGAATACATCAAAATAATCAAAGGTAAAACATACCATCAAACAAATCAGGAAGTCTCTAGCATTGTCACTCCAATGGACTTTCACCAGTCTGACTGTCTTGCTCCTCAACTTCTTCTCATCTCTCATGACTATCCGGATAGGCTTCCTAACTATAGTCGTGTCTGGTTCCACTACTAAATCTTCCAACACGGTTGGTGCTATAGTAGTTTCTAGATCCCTAACATACTTTCTCAGATGAGAAACATGGAAAACATCGTGGACTCCTGCCAAACTACTCAGTAACTCTACTCTATATGCGAGTTTTCAGATCCCTTCCAAAATTGAAAATGGTCCTACGAACCTTGGTGCTAACTTTCCCATCTTCCCGAACCTGATAACACCTTTCATCGGCAATACTTTGACAAAAAAATGATCTTCAATAGAGAACTCTATATCTTTGCGTCTTATATTTGCATAGCTTTTCTGCCTAGACCGATCTTTCTTAATTCTTGCCTTTGTCGGCTCAATCTTTTCTACTGCTTCTTTTACCAAATCAGGACCAAGGACTAATCTATCTCCGATCTCTAACCAAGAATTAGGGGTTTTGCATGGCCTTCCATACAAAGCCTCAAACGGTGCCATCCATGTACTAGCCTGATAATTATTTCTAAACGAAAACTAGACTAGGTGTAGGTGGTCTTTCCATAATCCCTCGAAGTCTAATACACAAGCTCGAAACAAGTCCTCCAAGATCTTGTTAACCCTTTCGGTATACCATCAATATGTGGATGGTAATCAATACTCATCTTGAGCTTGGTTCCCAAAGCTTTCTGTAGATTCTTCCAGAACTCACTAGTGAACAAAGAATCTCTATCATCAATAATACTATTAGGACTTCCATGTAGTCTAATCACATTCTTCATGAACAACTTCACCAAAATAGGTGCCGTCCTAGTTGACATAACTGGAATGAAATAGGCACTCTTGGTCAATCTGTCCACTATGACCCATATACTTTTATTCCCTCTACTAGATCTCGGCAACCCGTCTATGAAATCCATAGAAATAGAATCTCACTTCGATACTGGAATATCCAATGGCTGAAGCAATCCACTCGGCTTTTGATGTTTGGCTTTTACTTGTTAACAGTTCAAACACTGTTTCACTTACAAGCCAACATCCCTCTTTATTCCTTCCCCTTCTTCTTGATTAAATATGTAAAACGTTTAAGTCTCATACCTTAAATAATTTTGTATATTCATCAAAACACTTAGAAAAATTCTATAAAAATTCCAGAAATTCCTTTCCAGTATGTAACATATATAAATTTCTGACCCAAGTAATTATTTATTTTGCCGCAAATAATTTATAACCCAATAAATCATTTTCTTCGCTAGAAAATTAATATAAAATCCACATTACATCAGAAAATTATGAAAATTGAAATCCTCCTCTAAAATATTATTTCAGATCTACATTTAAATTCGAAAGACATTTGAATGTCATATAATAGGGTTTTCATATTGAACATATCATAAAAACCAAAATAAATATGCATAAATCATCAACAAGTATATATAAACTTTTAATTATTGAAAACATGGAATAAGCACGCAAAAATACTTTGGATTATCCTTAAAACCAAAAATCATAAAAATGAGATGTAGTAATTATTCACCTTAGCTTTACGATTAATGTGAGATTTGATCTTGATTAAGTTGATTTGATTTTCCTCTTGAAAACTTTAGCTTTCTCTTCTTCTCCTTTATTAACGGTTGCCGACCTTGGTTTCGATGTTTTCATTTGTAATAAAATGAAATGTAGGTGTGTTCGTTTTCCCTAAGGTTTTAGGGTATTAGGAAATACCTTTTTCTTATTTTGCCATTTTTGGTTTCCTAACACTTAAGTCCATTTTACTTCATTTATCTATTCATTAATATGGCACGGCTACCCCTTTATTTAATCACCAATCTCAATCTATTAATCATCTTACATTACTTTATTTTATTTACTAATTAAGTATCCTAAATAATATTACCATAAATTTGAGGTGTTACAGCCATATATTATAGAAAATGGTTATAATAATGAGTTTGAGATATTTAACGAAAGAAAATACATATAAATATTTTCTATGATTTTCTAGGATTAAATAAATTTCCGAAGGAAAATTTGCTTGGCCGAAGGGTAAATAGGGTTAAAAGGTATTTGAATTAAATAAAGTATTTAATAATTGGTCAATAGACCAAATCCATAAATTATGTTGAAAGTGTCAGGAAAGTACATTAAAACGGTAATAAAAGACAAAGTCATGCTAATAAGAAGTTGATACATGTAAAGGTAGTACCAAACTTGTAGAGAATGATTCCAAACATGTATCGAGAGGCAGTACTAAAGACACTGGAGCTGAACCGAAGGTATTTATCGAAGGTCGAATGAGGACATGACAAATGGAGAAGAAATAGGGTAGAGGACGTGATTTTGAAACCTATGGCTGAGAATCCTCATGCTAACATTTCAAAACTAAACTAAGATAGACTTCCCCAAACAACACCAAGGGTAGTGATTGATGATGGTGGTGTAGCTTCTGGCAAGATGTTAATCGGGAACTGATTAACTTTTGAAAGAGAAATTATGCTAAGGCCTAAATTGGTCAAAACTAATAATTCGAACATTAATGATAATGAAGTGATGTAGCTTAATGAATAACTAACTGAAAAGCCTAATGTATGAGTAGTTAGGTAGACAAGTGATGTTTGATAGATGACGTAAGGCCTGAGTTAGTAGTCAAGAAACAAAAGGCTTAGGAGAAAGTCCTTAGTGGCATCCAAAAACAAAAGCGTAAGTGCATGGCCTTAGTGGAAACCAAAATTATGAACATAAATATAAGACCTAATGTGGCAACCGCAACCGAAAGCATTGGTGTAAGACTTAAAGTGCTAATTGATAGTGTGGAGTAAGTCCTAAGGTGGCTTCTGAGACATGAAAGTAATTTGATTAATGTCTTTTTTGGTAACTAAATAATCGGTTGAAGACGTAAAGCCTTATGTGGTAGTTAATTACTGAAAGCGAGGTGGATATAAGGCCTTAGTGGCTATCGACTTATGAAAGCGTAGGTGTAAGGCCTGAAATGACAACTGGAAATGAAAGCGTAGGTGTAAGGCTGGGTGTGGCAATTGAAACAAGTAAGTGAAGTAGGCATAAGTCCCGAGGTGGCATCCGAAATCGATAGTGTATTTAGTAGAATTAAGTGAAGGCATAAGGCCTAAGTGGAGGTCGAGTGTTAAGACTTAAACTTTTTGGTCAATTGTAGAATGCATGAGGCATCGATGGCAGCCTAAGGTAGAATGTTTTGGGTTTCAGCTAGAAAAGAGAACGAATACTAAATGGCATGTTAAGAGAAATAGCCATTAATCTCAGTTATGGAATTTTTTTTAAGATTTGAACAATTGTGTGGATTGGCTTATGCTTAATTTGTTAAATTGAATGTTTAATATAGCGAGGGAAAAAACCATTCCATGTTTTAACTCGGTCTTACCATCTTTAATGTTTAGGATAATAAATTGCTCATACTAGACTAAATGTCTTGCCAGTATTTTTAGCATTGTTTTTCCTGTAAATTCATAGGTACTCGTTCGAGTAGATTGAGTTTATGTATTTATACAGGATACTTTTGGACAAATGAATAAAGGAGTTGAAGATAAAGCGGGAGGCTTGGGAGCCATTATTTGTTGTTTTGGTCCGCTCTATTAAATGTTTATGTGAGCATCTTCATACATTGGGCATAATACTATTATTTATATTGTACTATATCTTAGACCCCCTACATGGGCATTTGAACTTAGGAACTAAATTATTAAACTAGAATTGTAATAACGTGTTTCTTAATTTTGGTCAGTAACTATTGTCTTCACTTATGACTGTTTAATATAAATTATCTCATATACATTACCGAAAGATAATTACAAGGTGATTGCAGTACTTGGAGTTTCATCTTTGTATTTTGAAATGAGGGATATTATAATTGGTGTTAGAGCCAGGTTAGCGGACATTTAAGTAAAAAGGAGCAAATCAAAGATTTAGATAATATTAGATAGTAGAAAGAAAACACCTTAGGAAGGCAAAGGCTATTGTATAACGTATTTGTATTTTACTATATAGAGATATAGATGAGTCATTTTAAGATTTTATATTGCTAACTCACTTTCTTCCTTCCATTTTATGATGACTACATTCTTAGTAGAAATGAATTTGAGGGGTGGAAGAATCACAGTAGGAGGAACCAATGTAAGGAGGGAAAATGATAACACGCAAACTGTCGAAGGAAATAGACGTAAAGTACCTCTGACAGCTGAGAATAGGGTAGTCCCACCTGTTGCAAGAATGGTTGTGATTAATAAGAGAGAATATGCTGGAAGTTGCTTAGCCAAGACAACTGGCTGGAGAGGACTTCTCTAAGCTAAGTCAAGATTATATGAACCTGGAAGACAATATGTTTACGGAAAGAGAGCTAATAGTAGAAGTGTTGAACTACCTAAATGAACACATCTTTAGAGATTTAGGGTTAAATGATATGTAGAAGCGAAGGATAATCCCCAGGCAGTTACATGAAGATGCTTTGGATTGGTTGGATACTATGAATACTAAGACTTCTAAAGAGGAGATTATCTAGGAGTTGTTCAGCGAGAGATTTGAGTTTCAATTCATTTCCCAGTCTGACAAAAGTGTGTTGTTGAGGGAGGTCATCAATCTTAGGTAAGGAGATATTTATGTGGAAGAGTATGATGAGAAGTTACAAGCTTTGGCAAAATATGGATGAGAGTTGACTAACACCCTGTTGAAAATAAGAAGTTTATCCAGGGGTTGAAGCAGAGTTTGAATCATAAGGTGATGGTGCATCTAGCATTTCTTTTGAGCTTGTTACAGACATGACTTAGTGTATGATAGCATGTACTGAAGGAGAGAAGGGTGGAGGCAAAGCCAAAGGTGAACATAAGAATATGTTTTCTCCATACATAAAGAGGAAGCATGGGAAACAGCCGAGTGGAAAGACTCAAGAGGGAAGCAGCCGAAAAATATTTTGAAGGTTACTTATTATAACTATAGACAAAAGGGACACTATACATCAAAGTCCATGGCCGGCTGCGATAGTCAAAGGCAAGTGCTTCAATTGTAACAAGCAGGACCATAAGTAGAAAGATTGTCTGGAGTGGAAGCAGACAATGCCATTTGTTTAGAGGAGCCATCCTCAGGACTTACAACTAAGGAGAAAGGAAAGGGAATAGTGCTTGGTGATTTGATTTTGATTTCCATTTTTCATTGGAATTATGTTTGATATTAGAGCTACACATTTTTTCATTTTGAAAGGCGTGGTTGATAGATTGGGGTTATTACCTATCTAGTTGCTACTTTATGTGTAGTTAATTCGATGGGGGTATGCCACACTACGGTTAAGGTGCGCCGATCTAGAGTTTGTTCTATGTGACCAGAGACCAGTATTGGGATGGCGCCTTTTGAGCTTTTGTATGGAAGACCTAGTAAGTCGTAGTAAGTTGGTGTGAGACTGGAGACAGACTTGTGGTAAGGTCAGATCTTGTTGGAGAAGCTTTAGAGAAGGTTGAGTTGATTCGAAAAAGGATAAAAGATTCTCGACCAAGGTAGAAATGTTATGCCGATAGAAGACGGAAAGACATGTAATTTTATCTAGGGATAACGTATTTGTTAAAGTGTCATCGACGTAAGGCAATATGAGGTACGAAAAGTTTGGAAAGTTAGCATCTAGATATGTTGCACCATTTTCGATACTAAAGAGAATAAAAAATGTAACTTATAGAGTTGAATTGCCGAGTGCTTTTTTTAAGGTCCATAATGGGTTCCATGTATCACATCTAAGGAAGTGTGTCCGAGACTCTGAGGCAGTAGCTAATCCAAGAGTTATGGATGGCTTAGTTGTTGAACCAAACTTTACTTGTTTAAGGAAACCTATTTGGATTGTAGACTGAGATGTAAAGAAGTTTCAAAATAAGGGAGTAAAGTTTGCGAGGATCCAATGTGGTGAGGACCTAGATGATCGTACATGAGAAATAGAGGATAAAGTCAAGACTTATCTCGAGTTATTTGTTTAGCTTAACTTAAATGTCGACTATGTTTTGTCATAAACCATGTACATGCAAGATATTATGATTGATTTTTGTTATGTAGTGGATGTACTTGTGGACATTGTTTGAGACACATGGTAGGGAACTCATCTGTATATGCAGGGGGGCATAGGAACGTTGGTGTATCCTTATCGTGCCCTACTTGAATTTTGATGATGAAATTCCAATTAGGGAAAGCTTGTAACACCCCACAAATTAGTAAATAATTAACTAAAGAATTAATTATGAGAATAAAAGATTTAAGTGGGTAAATTATGCATTATAGTATGATAAGTGTTTGGGTGTACATCCACTTATTGGGATCGTTGTTTAATAATAAAGTTTATCTAAAAAAGTTAAATAAGTAAAATGTAAAAGGGGAGTGGTGGGCCGATGGCTTATACAGGGAATAATTCCTTTTCAAATCCTTTCACTAGTCCTTTACATTTCAATCTTCACTTAAAATAAAAATGAAGGCTTGAAGCGCTTTAACGACAATTATGGCCTAATCTAGAAAAAGAGGAAAAGAAGAAGATTAAAGCTAAAAGAACTAGAAGCGTCAATCAGTTAAAGAATATATATGAGTAATATATTCTCCAATCCAATTTTCTTCCCTAAAATTTATTATGGATAAATTAACGATGAATGTTTCTCATTTTTCCCATAACCTAATTGATCCGAAAATTTACTTGATTTTAGGAACACATTATTAGAGATGGGTTTGGATTTATAGAATTTTCTCTTAAATAAATGAACTAATATGAATTATTGGAGAGTCATATGTTCTAGAAATGGTTAGAAATAGAGATTTTTAAGAAATTTAATAAATAAAAGAAAATTCAAGTAAATATTCTTTATGATTTTCTAGGATTAAAATAAGTAATTTTAAAAGGAAAATATGCTTGGTCCAAGGAAAATAATTGAGGTGGGAAGTAATTGAATTAAATAAAGTAATTAACAATTGGTCAACAGACTAGATCCACAAATTGTGCCAAATGTATTGGGAAAGTACATTAAAACGGTAAGAAAAAACTAAGTTGAACTAATTAGAAGCCAACACATGTAAAGATAGTATCAGAAAGGCAGAGTATGATTCCCAATATATACCAAGAGCCAGTACCTATGGTAATGGAGCTAAACCGAGGTATTAATCGTAGGTCGAAGGAAGACATGAAAAAGAAGGAATTATGGGCAGGGAAAGTGATTTTTGAAACCTAAGGTTGGGATTCCTCATGTTAACTAATCAAAACTAAACTAAGACAGGTTTCCCCATACGAGACTGATGGTAGTGATTGTTAAGGGTAATATGGCTACCGGCAAGATGTTAAATCTAGAGTCAATTGCCTCCCGAAAGAGTATTTATGTAACAACCTAGAATTTTTATAAGAATAAATAATAAATTAAAATGGAATTTTGGTAATTTTATATAAACATGGAAATTTGAAAATTTAAAAATAAAGGAATTTAGGGAATCTTACTTCCAAATTATTAAGTAGATTTGTCTACCCCAGATTCATAACATAAAACTTCGAACACGAATAATGTATGAACGAAATATGGCATGCATTACAGAGCAGAACAAGTCGAGGCCTAGCTAAGGGCCAGAGGGGATTTTGGGACTAGACCCTAATAACCTTAATTTTAGCTATAAATATAAGGCTAACCCTCACCTTTCTACACTCAAAACCCTACCCGCCATTTGAAGGAAAGGAATTCTACCTTGAAAACTCGATTCTTTCCCTCTTTCTTCGCAGAAATAAACAAAATCTTCCAAACCAAAACCTAAATTAAATAATATAAAGGAAGATAATCAACATACAAATCTTGAGAAGGAGCTAGAGACATTGCAACAAGAGAATACAAGGTAAGTGGATTTATCTATGGTGTGATATTGATGTTAATATGTATTTAAACTTCATTTGTATACCATTTTAGAGTTAAAAATATGACGTTTACTCTAAATCAATGATTTTTATTTGAAATTACACATGAATTGAAATAACTAGAAAACCTTAGGTAATAGGTTGATAAGATAATCATTGTAATTTGGAAGGGAAGGGTAGATAGATTGAAACTACCTCTAACTCTATATATCTAATTTTATATGGTTAGTTCAAATTTATTTAGATGGATAAAAAGTAATTGAGTATGCCTTTGGAATTTACCTTGATTTGAGTCTATAAACATTGAAGAATGGATAGATAAATGATTGAATTATTTTATACAATCGATGGAATAAACTACATAAAGTTGGGTATGAATAAAATGGAAATTTGCCAAAATACTTGTAAACCATAACGAAATGAACCTTACTACCATACCTATGTTCACGATGAAGACAAATAAAATGAATAAGACAACTGATCAGAAAATATGAATCTTGGCATCGGAATTCAAGATTAGACATCTAGATTTAACTAAAACTAAAATTGAAAGGAAACGGTTCAAATTTGACATGATTCAGATGTTTGATTTACTATTCAAACATTTGGAATTGAATTCAAACATCTGAATATAAAGTTAGATGTCGATTGAATACATGCTGCTAAATTTTGTATAGGGGATCAGAAGTTTGGACCAAAATTCAAACATTTGAATTGTCGAAGCAAGCCCTGGTTGAACATGGCCTGGTGTAGGCCAAGTAGGATGGATTAGGAAAACTTGTTCCCACACTCTTGTCTTTCATAAGTTCACATAACTATATAGGGCTACGTAGCAAGATGAATCGATTTCACATTTGGAGATGTACCTAGGTTCACACTTGATAAGGTAGTCAAACGTGACACTTAACGCAGGGAGAGGTTATGTCGCAATTAGATGCCCTATTGTTCAGTAATTGGTTCCGCTCACCTCTAGGTGAAAGCGGAAGAGAGTATGTAGAGATGTTCGTCATGGTAGGATAAGTTAATCCTACATAGGTGTTGGATAAGTTAGCTAGCTCTCATTGCTATAAGTTCAATGATATAGGGGATAGGATACGAGCGCCAACGACGAGGTTACTCCATGTTTAGGTGACAAGTTATCATTGGGATTGTTAACCCAAATGATTATATCGAGATCTTTAACCCAATATGTAGGCTTGGCATTATGATGTATGCTTGGTTCGACGCAACTGAAGCGACTACAATTGAAAATGTTAACTCAATGAAAAGTGAAGCGACTATCATTGAGAATTTTAGCTCGATATATAGCTAGAGGTCTATTGTTGGGACCATATATTGGAGATATTTCTAGGTTTATGTAGTTTTGGGATGTACAACCTTTGGGTAGAAACTTCGTAGACCACTATTGGATTTAGACACATTAAGGATTGTCAAACTATAATGTGAAAAGTAATTAATTTCTTATACATAGTACATACATACAAAATAAAACCCCTAGGTTGTATAGGTTATAACTAAACTGTTAATTACTTGTCAATACCATACCACTAGTGATATAGTTCACTCATCATGGTAGGTATATCTCTAGGGGTAATTATTTATTTATTTACATGCATCTAATTTGATAACCAATCTTGTTCAAAATAAAAAGTGTTTTCTTTTTATTATATACTTGATATAATATGCTATATTAATTTAAATTTAATTAAAGTATATTTAATAGAAAAATTGTAAATGGTATGTTTTGTGATAGTATTTACAAAGTGTAGTAAACATGAATAATATCACAATGAAATTAAAAATACCATTTTAAATATTCCTATTCAAGGTGTATCGAGAGGAGATATCAATGCATCCATTAAGACTAGAGCATGTAACACTCTTCAAATGTTGGGCAGCATATTATTCATGACTGCTGGGGGGCATTAAGGGGTTACATACTGATAGTTATAAGATAATTATGGAATGACTCACTTGATAATTTTCTCTTGCTTAATATGACTAAGGCCAAATAGGAAACTAAGGTCAAACAGAAAAAATCAATGTGACAAAATTACATAGTTCTCTTGACTTAAGAATAGTGTTCATCTTCAATATGAAAACTGCGCTTTGATTATACTTAAATCATGGCATGACGTCCATCGAACGACTATAGTTGGATCTAGTTAAAGCTGAAAGTGAAACAATATTTAAGAGAGGATTTCTCTCCTTAGTTATATGGGGTTATTATCAGGTCAGCTGAAGTCAACTCAAAGTCAAAATATCTGGCTAGAGCATTTCAGTTAACAATGATTGTTATTATTCAACCAAAGACTTTGTGTTTGAACTATAGAGTTGAATACATACAATATTGGAATTTTGACCATTTTCAAATTACATAGGTCCAAAGTAATATAGTTTTGACGAAGAGAATTGGGGTAAATAATAGTCCAAATAGGGTAACGCTTAACAAAGCAAAACTAGATTTGACCAAAACCAAGAAAGCGATAAATTTAGCCAAAATGTCACATTACCTGCTGAGTGGCATGTGAACATTAGTATTCAAATAACTCGGTATTAATCGCTTACCTAATGGGTCACACAACCGAAACGTTGAATACTTCTTCACTAAATGGTTTAATTAATTTGTAATTGTTATAAATTAAGTAAATTAACTAATATTTATAAAATTTTAATTTGATTTGATGAACAAATATTATTAAATATGTTTATAATAATAGTAAATATATTAATCGATATACGATATCGATATGTGTTTAAATTAAATTTAAATGCAATATAATTTGTTTAGGCTTTAAGTAGGTTTGAAACCCATATAGAGGATGGTGTGTTCAGCCGTGATGGGTGCGGCCATATGATAGCAAATAATGAGCTTGATTTGATAAGATAAAGAAAGAGAATAGTAAGAGAGAAAAGTGGATCTAGATCCAAACTTTTCTCTCCATTCTCTCCTCTATATAAGCATCATCACCCTCACTCATTCACTACTTTTGAGAGCTTCCATCATCATTTATTTCTGGTCGAATTTATACTCCATCCCCCCTCCATTTGAAAATCTCAAATCAAATAAAATAGTTATTATTCGGTCGCATGTAGGCACCGTTTCAAGAGCAAGCACCTTGATGGAATGGAAACTAGTTCAAGGAGTTGATCTTGTTTTTTCAAGGTGTACTAATAGGCTTTGGAGATAAAGTAATTTTCTGATTTACAATTATATAACAATATTTAGATAATTCGTGTATGATATATCATTTTGTTAGTTAGGTGACGATTCTACTATATCGATGTATCATCACATTAAGAATGGATGTTTGTTTTTATACTTGTACATAATTAATTTTATTTACATGTATATGCCCTTGAAAATGACGATTTTAAATTAAGAAAAATATTTGAATTTTTATCTAAATTAATTATTATACATTATTTGATTATACTAGCTTCATAATTCAAATATTAATTATTATATTATAAAAATATAGATTTATAATTTTATAAAATAATTTTATACTTAATTGACTTTCAACATAATTAAAATAAATTTATAAATAAATATTTATTATTTAAATATTATTAAACCGTTTAATTTTATAAATAATATATATATATAATGTAAAATATGTTTCAAATTTTATAAAATTAAATTTACATCTAACAAAACTTTCAAATTAATTAATTAAATATATATAATTTAAATATTTAAATCATAGCCAAAATTAATAACTGATTTTAAAATCTTTTTAAATTATAAAATATATAAATATCTTTAAAATTTTTCTAAAATATTTAAATTTATATTTTTCTTTTGAAATTATTTTTTATTAATTTTTATTAGTTTCTGCATGGAAATTTAGTTATATATATATATATGTTTATTTATTTATTTAAAATTATAAAAAAACCATTTTTGTCATGAGCATTATAATAGGCATATATTTATTTTATATATTTCACACACACGCATATATGTATGTTTCATTTATGTATACTTATATATATATATATATATATATATATATATTGTTGAATTATTTATAAGTTATATATACGTTTATTTAAAATAATTGATTTTGATTTCGATTTTTCAGTAAAATACATAAATAATTTTTTAATAATTTCAAATACATACATATACAAATACAAAAATATATATTATAAATTTATTATATATATATATATAATTTCAAAATAATATATATATACAATACTTTTAATGCATAAATAAAGTATATAAACATACATTTGGATGATATATTTATATACTTGATGAGCTAATAAGTTCGTTGTGATGTAAATCCCAACATTTATATACGGTCATGTTAAACCTTGCACATATTGTTATGGGACATATGCACACACATATACATGTGATATGATACATGTTTGTATATATAAATATATATATATATATATATTACAATATTAATTAGTTAATATAAAACCATATTATAAATATGTATAAATAATGATTTTATTTAAAAGGAAATTTAGATATGTTCAAAATAAACTAGACTTGATAGGCCCCAATAAAGATCTAAAATGGTAAAATATTTGAAATTCACATATTACTTTTACCGTGGGCCAACCTAGTTCCAACAATAATATTAGAACCTAATACCTATATGGTCTAAATTAGTCGTGTTGGGGTTGACTAATTAAGCTCACAGTGCAGTTAGTAGGGTGTCCAAAAAGGTAGCTTTGAAGGATTGAGTTTGGATACTCAAGTACTCTGTCCTTCCTAGCTATTGGACTGGTCCGAAAAGATTTGTAAGCCCAAAGGTCCCTAATAGAAAAGACCCAATTTGAATTAGGCATTGGGCTAATTTTCAAAATTGTTAGAAATTAAAAATCTAATATTTTAAATTTAATAATTAAATTTAAAATAAAAAATATACACATATTGTAAATGTTAGAATATAATAAAAAAATTCAAAATGTTTGAAAATCAATGTAAATAGATTTTAAAATTTATAAAATTTATTAATGAGTTTATTAGAATATATTAATTAAGTAAGTTAATTAGTTAGTAAATATATACAAGTATTATACATTATGATATATGTTATGTTGTTTTAAAATGTTAAATTTACATAAGTATACATACATCTATAAATGAATTTCAAAATTAAGATAAATTTAATTAAAATTATTTAGTTAAATAAATTAATTAAAAGGTTAATTAATTAAATAATATACATATATATATGGTATATGTGTTATACTATAAACGTTATAGTACATAATAAATATTTAATATAAATGTTATATTAAGGTAATATGAAATTAGTTAAAATGTTAACTGATTTATTAAATAATAGTAAAGCGGGAGAAGTTGAAGTTCACTCATTAATTCTATGAGTTATCCCTTTTTCTTAATTCTCTCCAAGTGGATAATTTATTTTCAAAATCCTATAATTTACCGTTTTGCATATTCTACTAAACTTTTCACACTATTTTACATTCCAATACCTACTTTTAAAAAGAATCTATAGTTATTTACGAATCTTTTACGGTTCTCTTCCAAATTTTACATTATATTCCATGCATTTAAATTAATTACATGATCCAAAATTTAAACTAATTGATAAACTTAGTCAACTAATATTTACTAATAAATCCTAAAAGATGAAATTTTCAATATGTATACTACAAATGTAACAAAATAGTTTAAAAAATTCATTTAGACGCAAATATATATGTGTGTGTGCGCATGTGTATGTATCACATAATATAAATTATATACATTAATGACAATAATAAATTTATTTTACAATTTATTTACTAAATGAATTTATCATACATTGCAGTGTAAAATTTCAATTTTTTTACGATTGCTTAGAAAAACCCTTCACAATTATCTTCTAATATTTTACATTCATGTCCATATCTTTAACTAATTGTGTAATCTAAAATTTAAACTATCTAAATAAATATGATTAACTAATATTTATTAATCTATCCAATATATCCTAAAATATGAAGACCTCAATATATACAATATTCATACATATGAGAAAAAAATAAAATTATTTCTTCTTTATTCAGATATATGAAGATATTTAAATTACATAACATAAAATGTATACATGAATGGTAATAAATCTTTTACTTTCTAATTCATTTATCATAAAAAAATTATTGTACATTACACAATACAATTTCATTTTTAACAACCTTTAAAAGATAAATTTATATTTTACAACATTACATGTGAACATATAAATTACACCGATAAAAATTAGATTATATAAACATTCTCACTTTCAACCTGTTATCAAACTATACACAACTCGTAACTCAACTAAATTCTACATAACATTATTCTGTAATTATTAAAGTTATAAGTATGGCCTTCCTATAAGAATATGAAATGTATGGTTAAGTATAAGGATAAAATTGTTTAAAAATGAAAAATTAATAATGAATAAAAGTTCGTATGTCTAATTCACAAAAAAGTTCACATGCACATAACCTAACTATAAGTCTATGCTCTTCTAAACTATAATTTGTACAAAACTCTTCTCAATTTAATTAGTTATGTTGAACATTAATTCAGATTATTCAAATAAATTCAATTGTTTAATGTTCATTAATCCATTTATAAATTCTTTAAAAAGATGACAATTCAGTATATATACAACAATCATATTAACAAAAGGGTGAATTTGATTACTCACTCATACATATAAAAAACATATATCACATAACATAAATTATTTACATATACAATATTAACAATTTTAATTTATAATTTTTTGAGTTAGGACATTAATATTTACAGAGATATATAGTTAGTGATTGTTAAACCTCAATCTTATATTTGATGTCGCAAGTCATTTAAGTTTATGATTAATATGTCACAATAAATTTATCATATATTGCACAATAAAATATATTTTTAGCAATAATTATATATATATATAATTGTTTTTAACAACATTACTATGTGCAACGCATGAGTTACACATTAGTTAAAAATAATTAAATAAGATTTAATTAATATAATATTATACATAAGACTATTATACAAGTAATATTAAATATTAAAGTTATATAATAATAAAACTCATTCAATATGAATATATAAACTTAAGGTGGAATATTAAGAATTCCAAAATTGAGTTAAGCAATAAATACATAGGTAAATGTATGTATACCATGATTTTCGATGTGTCCAACACTTGAATCATGAGGGTACTTTATAAGAAATTCATTATTGCATAAGTCAATATCACTCAATATAATATTTTGAAGATTATAAATTTTTAATACAATGTTATCCTACATATATTAATAAATTATTTGCATATTCATTAGTATTGAGCAAACTCAAGGTAGGGATGTTATGTGTAGTATTGTTAATATATTGAATAAATGAGGTAAGATAACTATATGTATTTGTTGAGCAAACTCAAGATACATATACTATACTTCAGCCATCCTGATATAGTAGGTACGAGTGAATAATTTCGCTTCGATTTGTTGAGCAAACTCAAGGCCTAAGTGGAATTAGGATAAGGTACTAAGGGTCGAGAGTTGTATATGATACAACCGATAAGGAGTTATCCATCATCCGTGGATCTATGACTTGTTAGCAAACTTAAGATTAGAATTCCAAGATGGACGAGTCCTAACACCCACTAGCGAAGTCGAAAGACTTCTATGTTTCGACTTAAGGTTTGGTGAAATATAACAGACAAGTAGGAGCCTTATTAGAAAAATGAAATGATAATATTTAACATTTCTAATATTGTAAGAACATTTGCTATATAATATTATAACAATCTACATTGATAAACTTGTGCATTTAATACGATTGATAACATGTTTGACAACTAAGATATATAATTGAATTGAATTGAAGATTGATAAATAGAAATATAACATATGCTTATTAATAAATGCATATTTCATGTTAACATTTCAACATCCATGGAAGCGCTTGATTTTACAACTGCTAAATACGTTTATAATTTAGTCGCTTACGTATTTATTTGGTTGAGATCGTGTATTGCATTCTATGAGTTCCAAACTTGAAAGCAATACAAGATCGGATATTTGATTTGATTGTTTACAATAAAGATCATATTGTGTTAAATGTAACACATGACCAAAATTACAATATAAATCTAAGAACTCGATCGTTGAAATGTCAGTTCGACCATTTTACGTGGTGCATCATATTTGACGTCCTTAAATGTTAAAGATGATCAAATGCATTTTTCCAAGAGTTCATTATGATATTATGGCAAGAGATTTCTTTTGAATGGTTCGACCATTTAGAAAAAATAAATGAATGTCCAAGGGTATGTGATTTAAGGTACAGTTGGGATGAAGAGAGTATATAATCGCTTCTGCTTCATAAAGAAACATCGAAAACAAGAATTTTAATAATAATGATTGGTATTTAACATTAGAACAAGAATACGATTTCTATTTTGAAATATATTTTCACACAGAAAATTGTTTTCTATGAGATTTATTTTGTGGAGTTCAAGATATTTGATCAAAGAACTCCCCGCTATAAACTATTCACAGTACATGAAATAAATAGTCGACATTAAGTGGAGATGGACCTTCATATTTTGTATGCTATATAGTAATATTGAAAATAGTAGGGCATGCCATATAACACTCACTGATTGCATCAAGTTATGAAAATTGTTTTCGTAAAATGTACCGCATATTATTTATGAAATAATATTTGTTCTTTAGTGATACTAAAGAATAGACATAATTTTATTTCAATGAATATTATGAATATTAGTTATGAAATAAAACTGTAATAGAGGTATTTGATCCATTGGAAAACACAGAAGTATTTAAAATTATTACAATTATTTTTAAAATTAAAGACTAAGCCATAGTTTTAAGAAATAATTTGTATTATACGATCATGAATCATATGATACTAGTTAATTATATCTCAAAAAAATTAAGAGCTATACACCCATTTGGTGAGAGTGTCATAAGAGTTGATGAACTCTTTGGATTGATACATATAGATATACGCAATCGTAAGTCTATTAATAACAAAACGGTTCCATGTACTTCGTCTATTTACTGATGATTATCACAGACATGAACATGTATATATGTACAAGTCTATGATAACCTCAAGAATATAAAATGAAAGTAAATAATATAGCATGCAACATAAATGATTCGATTCGATCGAATGAGTGAGTATATTAGAAGAGTTCTATATGTACTTAATATGAATAAAGATTTGGTTTCAAAGATCACTCCTCCCTGTAATACACAATGATGTATTGATAAAGAGTAATCGAACGTTGTTGGGCCAAGTACTATTAATGATGAGTGAAGTTGAGTAAAACTCTTTTTATAAGGTGTGTACTTAAGAATAGTACACAAGGTTAAAATTAATACCGTCTAAAGAATTGTTTACAAAACCATACGAGATAAGGGTTTATAAGAAATCCCTACATATCCTAGGCCAAGAAGTTGGCAGGTTGTGCGCGTCGAAAGACTGCACATAATGATTTTATGTAAGGGGTCCTATATGAATCATCCCAAGGGAATTTTGGAAATGATAGTCACTAAATGACTAATTTATGTTGTGAACATAAATATATTGTGTACTAAAGCATAATTGATTTTATATACGTCGGCTCATAAAATGCTTATGAATGTCCATTCTATTGCATTGAGAAACTACTGTTGTTTCAAGAAATACCAATATTGTAGTGAAGGAATTTCTTTAAGAAATTGTTGGTATAAAATGAATTTGGATACGGTCCAGTGATAAAACTGATTATAAGGGATGAAATGAAATTGACCGAACGTAAATGAACACAGATATATTAGAATGTCTAGTGAGTTTCTTATCAATGTCACAAACAAATAATCCTTGGTTTTTTAATTAAACCATTTAAAGTATTGACCCTATGATATGGTATGATGCACAAATCCAAAATAGATTTCAAATACATTATCAGAATATGATTTTGGTGGATATATCCGAAGAAATATAATCCATTGGCTACAAATGTGTCTTTAAGAGAAAGATAAATGTAGTTGGAATATAGCCAGCCACATTGATAAGAATAATACCATAAATTTTAATTATTGAAATTAACGCAACAGATTCACCATTTGATGTGCTCAAGTTGGTTTGGATTTTACTCAAAAATTATCGCATGGTGTAACTTTATGTTTTGGTATATATGTGTTGAAACAAAAAAAATTCTAAATAATGATATAGAGTAAACTATTTACTCATAATAACCAGAGTGGCCCAAAGTCTGTGGGAGTGATATTGAGCTTGTGAGATTTAGGATATGATCCAAGAACAGATACGAAAGTGCATTCGATGAAAATCAAAATTGAACAAATGTTTTGATAGAAATATCAAAAAGTTTGATTGTCAATCAAAAATGCACAAGAACCATGTGCTTATAAACTTTAAAAGGTACATAGATATTTCTAAATCATAAGTAAATAACACGCCACTAATAGTTAACGATGTACATGTGTTAAGCTTTAGCTGTTTTAATTCTCGACATTGGATTTGCAAATGAGTGTATGGTGCAGTCACTTCGGGTTAGCTTGATTCCATTGGGACCGAGATTAGCTGGTAATAGTACAATAGTCATAAACTGTCTTTCATAGATAGTATAAAGGACATTGGAATGTCTCGGACGATGTGCAGAAATACCTTATTAAAATGTTTAATAAGGAATATATGAAATGGATTCTTTATGTATTGGCAAAGGGAATTTGCATACATGTTACGTTGTCTACAATATCGCAATTTGTTAATGTATCGGATACATAAAGAAAATATCAAATCTAAATTAAATGTTACTAAATGGTAGTTTGGAGTGTTCTCATATATTTATGAATACTAGAGAATTATTTGTAGAAACAACAAACTCCTTATGAAGGAGTAATCAGACTCAAACTTCAGAAGTGATATTGAGTATGGCATATCAATATCAAATTCATATTCAAAAGTTGATTAATAAGCATTAAGTTGGAAATGTTCCAAATGTTGAAACTGGGCCAGCCCGAAGTGGAAATTACGATGAATTTCAATTTTTTTCTCATATTGGATGTTTATTAAGCCTATGAAGTCTAATTTATTTAAAACATTTCTAAATTTCTTTTTAAATAAAATCTTTGATTTATTTAAATTCATAATATAATATTGTATTATTTTATTTACATTATATTATAAACGTATGCGTATCATATATACATATATTTATGCATGCATGTGTAACATGTCAATCTATGCAAAGTATAACATGCACGTGTATAGTTGTTGTGATTTACATCGCAATAGACACGTTAGTTCATCCAATATACAAATACATATTGTCCAAATTTGTGTTTATATACTTTTGGTTATATATATAATATTACAAACACACACACATATACTATGATTTAATTTAAATAGTTTTATATAAATGTATAGCACAACACACACATATATACAAATATATGCATAAAATATTAACATTATACACACACACATCGATATGTTATATCATTTATAAAATATGTATAAACTTTTTAATAAAGCCGAAAGCAATATATGTAAATGTACTGATTTTTTAATATGTACACATATATCTTTATATATTTAATATATATATATATATTTGCTTATGATAATATATATATTTATAAATTAATGTTTATGAAATGCAATAAAAATATTTTAATAAATATATGTGACCAGGTCTTGCGCACGGCTCTAGATAATATTTTTTTAATTTTTCAAAAATTATATTTTATTTAAATATATCCATGAAAAAAAATTAAAATATTAATAAAAAATCAATTTTGAAACTTTATTTAAATTTTAAACTTTTAGTACATCATAAATGACATTTTATGTTTTGAATATTTATTATATAATTTTATGATCTAAAATAATTTTAAAATTGATTTTTTATTCTTGGCTTTTATTTAGAAATATTTTGAAAATAATTTTTTTTAATTTTTCAATGGTGTATTTTATGCTAATATTATTTTATAAAATATAGCATATAATATTCATAATATATTTGTGTTTATATAATTAATTTATGTATTAATTAACTTATATATATATAATATTTTTACCATTGTCGAAACTATTATATCCTTAATACTTTACATATAAAAATATATGACCATGTTTAATTCAGTTGTGATGTTATAATTAAATTATAAACTATATGTATCTAATTAAATATTACACATTAAATCATCAAAATAAAAAAAATGTTTTTTAATTATAGAGTCGTACTAATATGATATATGTACGAAAAAAAGGAAATTTAATATTTAAGCATATGTAAACATACAACCAATCTAATCGTGACAATAAATTTTTATATCGAAATCGTCACCTAACTAACAATATAACTTATACATATATACATACCTACATATATGTAAACATCAATGGTTGTAAATAAGTTAAATTTGTACCTTATAACAAAAGCCTGAAAGTACACCTTAAAATGATGATAAACACTTCTTGAAATGATTTCCAATCCAAAAGAATGCTAGTCTTTGAATTGTTGGCCACCGACTATCGAATAACGCTTAATTTGAATTGATTTGAGCATAGAAAATTAGAGATATAGGGTGGAAATTTCGGCCAGACCTAGACGGATGTGGAGGCTAAAAAATTCACAACCTAATTCTCTTCAATCTTAGCCCACCATCTCAAAGCCTTTGTCGCACTATCTTATGGTTTCACTTACCCCGCATTATGGCCGAATATGATCAGCCCCTATATGGGATTTAACTCTTTTAAAGCCCGAACAGATAATTTGCAATTAAAACAAATTTAATATTTATCTATACTGTATATCAACTAATATATTTATAGCTATTATAAATATATTTAATAATAATTGTTTATCAAATCAAAATCAAATTTTATACCTAACATTTCATAAAATTTAATTAATTTAATTAATTTGTAACAATTACAAATTAATTAAATTGTTTTGGTCAAAAGAGTATTCATCGTTTGAGTTGTGTGACTCGTTAGGTGTAAATTTGGTCAACGACTAATATCGAACTATTTGAATATTAATGTTCACGTTACTTAACTGGTGGTGATATTTTGGCTAAATTTATCACTTATTGAGTTTCGATAAAATCCAATTTTACTTTATTAAGCATTACACGGTTGCAACTTTTATTTACATCAATTCTCTTCTTAAAAGCTATATCACTTTGGACTCATGGAATTGGGTAATGATCAAAATTCCAATATTGTTCATATTAAACTCTGTCCTTGGATCAATAATAATTATTATTAACCGAACTACTCCGTCCAGAGATTTTTATTTTGAGTTTACTTGAGTTGACCGTGATACTAACCCCATATAATTAAGGAGATGAATCATCTTTTAAATAGTATTTCACTTCCAATACTTCGACTCAATCCAACTATAGTCACTCGATGGACGATGTGACATGATTTGACTATAATCAAAGCGAAGCTTTCATATTGAAGATCAATATTATTCTCAATTCGAGAGAATTCTATAAATCAGTCACATCGGTATTTTCTATTTGGCCTTTCTTAAATTAACCAATATAAAACAATCGAGTGAGCCATTCCATAAGTATCATAACTATCAGTATGTAATCCATAGATGTTTTTATTAGTCATGTATAATACACTACCCAACATTTGGAGAGTGTTACGTACTTTAGTCTCAACGGACACATTGATATCCAATCTCAATGCATCTTGACTAGGAATATTTAAACTGACGTGTTTTATAATATTGTAATATAATACTCATGATTACAACTATCTTAGTTACTATCATAAAGAAGCCATTTATGACTTTTCTGTTAAATATGTTTTAATTAATATTTTAATTATTTATAACACACTATAACAGATATATAGCATAAAGAAAAACACCTTTATTACGAATGAGAATTGATTACAGGGTTAATTTATAATAAATTACAGAATTGCCCGTAGGACAAACCCCTGACTCTATCACCAAATATAAGACTATGGTTAATTCAATATAAAGGCTAAATATGTCGCCTTGAATAGAGCTATGGTAAAAGCAATGTGTACATATAACAAATGCGCAAATTTATAATTGAGCAGAGGGCGATTCCAAAATGTTTAGATCTGATAACATTGTTATATGATAACAATATCATGATATAATTCATAACAGAAGTTAGAACTCACTAGAAGTTAATGATATACTTTGAATTGTTCCACATGATAAAAATAGTTTATCAGCATATGGGAAACTTGATTGACAGAGTAGATAAGTGAAGCATAATAACATTCTCGTTCACTGAGAGACTAGCCCTATTTGTTTTGAGGAAACCGATTGGAGAAGTTGTAACAATATTCCATAATTGATCCAAAGTGCAAGTGGTAGATTGTTAGATCTAGGGTTATGCCCTATGAGACAATTACCTAATTTGTTATATATATCTAACTCGATAACCAATCTTATTTAAAATAATATTTATTTTCTTTCTATTACATGCTTGATATAATGTGTTATATTAATTAATTTATTTAATTAAAAGTATATTTAGTAGAAAATCCACAAATGGTATGTTTTGTGATAATAGTTACAAAGTGTTGTAACCATGAGTAATTTATCATAATGAAATTAAACATACCATTTTAAATATTTCTAGTTAAGATGTGTTGAGACTGGATATCGATGCATTTGTTGAGACTAAAGTATGTAACACTATCCAAATGTTGGATAGTGTATTATTCATAACTGTTGGGTGTATCAAAAGGTTATGTACTGATAGTTATTGAATAACTATGGAATGTCTCACTTGGTAGTTTTCTATTGGTTAATATAGCTAAGGTAAAATAGAAAATCTCGATGAGATAAAATTACACAGCTATCTTGACTTGAGAATATTGTTGATCTTCAATGTGGAAGCTCCACTTTGATTATTGTTAAATTATGGCATGACATCCATCAAACAACTATAGCTGGGTTGAGTGGAAGCTTTATTAGTGAAATAATATTCAAGAGAGGATTCATCTCCTCGGTTATATGAAGTTAGTATCATGGGCAACTGAAGTCAATTGAAAGTCAAAGTCTCTGGTCAGAGCATTTAGGTTAATAATAATTGTTATTATTGAACCAATGACTTTGTGTTTGGACTATAGAGTTGAATAAAGACAATATTGGAATTTTGAAAATTTACAAATTCCATAAGTCTAAAGTGAAACAGTGTTGATAAAGAGAATTTGTGTAAATAATAGTCTCAATCGAGTAACGCTTAATAAAGTAAAATTCGATTTTACCGAAACCAAAAAAGCCATAAATTTGGCTAAAACGTCACACCATCTGCTAAGTGATGTATGAATGTTAATATTCGAATAACTTGATATTAATCGCTGACTAAATTTACACCTAACGGGTTATACAACTGAAACATTAAATACTCCTTTCACCAAATAATTTAATAAATTTGTAATTGTTATAAATTAATTAATTAATATATGAAATATAAAAAAGAAAATTTTATTTTGATTTGATGAGCAAATATTAATATATGTGTTTGAAGCTCATGTTGGGGCTAGTGTGTTCGACTATAATGGAGCATAATGGTTGTGGCCATATAATGGCAAATAAGGGGCTTGATTTGATAAGATAAATAAAGAGAATAGGTGAGAGAGAAAAGTGGATTTGGATCCTATCTTATCTCTCCTTTCTCTCCTCTATATAAGCATCATTACCCTCACTCATTCACTACTTTTAAGAGCATAATTATCATTTATTTCTGGCTAAAATTATACTTCATCTCCCCTTCCATTTGAAAATCTAAAATCAAATAAAACAGTTGATATTTAATAGCCGGTGGTCATCGGTTCAGGAGCTAGCATCTTGCTGGATTGGAAACTAGTTAAAGAAGTTGATCTCATCTTTCAAGGTGTATGAGCATGCTTTGAAGATAAGGTATTTTTATGATTTACAATTAGATAATAATATTTAGATAGTTCATATATCATATATCATTTTTTTAGTTAGGTGACGATTTTATTATATCGATGCATCATCACATTCAGAATGGTTGTTGTTTATATACTTGTACATAATTAATTTTATTTTTGCATGTATATGTTTTTGATAATCACGGCTTAAAATTTAGAGAAATATGTATTTTTATTTAAATTAATTAATATACATTATTTAATTACACTAGCTTCATAATTCAAATATTAGTTTTTATATCATACAAAACATAGTTTTAAAATTTTATAAAAATAATTTTATACTAAATTGATTTTCGGCATACTTAAAATAATTTTATAAATATATATTTATTATTTAAACCATTTGATTCTAAAAATAAATAATACATATATGCATACATATTTTTTAAGATATTTTCAAATTTTATGAAATTAAATTTACATCTAATTATACTTTCAGCAAATAAAATAATTATACATGTATATATAATTTAAATATTTTAATCATAGCTAAAATTAATAGTTGAATTTAAAATCTATTTTAGATTATAAAATATTTAATTACCTTCGAAATTCTGCTAAAATATTTTAATTTTAATTTTTTTTGAATTTTTTTATTATATTTTATTATTTCCCATATAGAAATTAATATATATATATATACACACATATTTAAAATTAAAACAAACCCACTTTTGTCGTAAGCATTATAATAGGCATATCTTTATTTTATATTATATATAAACATATATTATTTGTGTATACCTATGTATATTAAATTATTTATAAGATACATATATATATATATATTATAAATTTCTTATACATATATTTATTTATAAATTTATAAATAATTTCAAAATAATATATATGCAATAGTTTGAATATATAAATAAATTATACAAAATACATTTGGATGATATATTTATGTACTAGATGAGCTAACATGTTTGTTGCGGTGTAAGTCCCAACACTTATATACATGTGTGTGTATACATAATATAATATTAATTACTTAATATATAATTATATTACAGATATGAATAAAATAATGATTTTATTTAAAAGGAAATTTAGAAATGTTCTAAATAAACTAGACTTCATAGGTCTAAAAGATCCAAAATGGTAAAAGAAAATTGAAATTCGCTCATTACTTCCATTACCGGCTGGCCTAATTCTAACATGCCATAACTTGTTTGATCCTCTAAAGTTCTCCAACTTTATATCTACTCATGTGCGATAGGATAATAGGTGAAGTGGTTAGGATAAGGTGGCATGGCACTTCAGAGATGTATTTATTTTATAGTTATTCCCCTACATACCTTATATATCATTCAGACTCATATTGTATTGCCATTTGGAGACTCTATTTTATCGGTATCTGTATTGACCATGACTATTTTGGGACAATGCTGATTTGGGGTTATTTTCAGTACTTATATTTTATTCCTTTCACTATGAGATCTGAAAGTGTATAATGTCTTAAAAAATTTATTTATCTCTATATCATGTAAAACTATAGAAACCTACTATTCGTACTTCTTGGCATGACTTGAGTTCAAACGCCATTTTTGGGCTTTGAACCGTGGTGTCGAGTGGTGCGGGTTGTTACAATTTATGCTAAGGCTTAAGTTCTGAAACTAATACTCTGAACATTGACGATAATGCAGTGATGCAGCTTAATTAATAAGTTAGTGAAAAGCCTAACGTATGACTAGTTAGTAGATAAGTGATGTTCGGTATATGATGCAAGGCCAGAGGCAATAGTATAGAAACCAAAGGTGTAGGTGTAAGGACTTAGTGGCATCTGAAAATAAAAGCATAGATGTAAGGCCTTGGTAGTAACCGAAACCATGACCATAGGTGTAAGGCCTGTGGTAACTACAACCGAAAGCATATGCCTAAAGTAGCAACCGTGGACAAAAGTATGGAGTAAGAGCTAAGGTGGCATTCGAGACATGAAAGTTAATATTGTAAGGCTCGTTGTGGCAATCAAAGATTCGGTAGAAGGCATAAGGCTTAATGTGGCAGTTAAGTACCGAAAGCGAGGTAGGTGTATGGTCCTAGTGGCTATCAACATACGAAAGCGCAAGTGTAAGTGCTGAAGTGGCAATTGGAAATGAAAGCGTAGGTGTAAGGCTGGATGTGGCAACCGAAACATGTAAAAGAAGTAGGCATAAGGTTTGAAGTGCCAGCCAAAACCGACAGTGTGATTAGTAGAATTAAGTGAAGGCACAAAACCTTAGTGGCAGCCGAGTGTTAAGACCTAAACATTTCATATATATCATGAGGCCATGGTGGCAGCCTAGGATAGAATGTTTTAGGTTTTAACTAGAAAAGAGAATGGTTACTGAATGATGAGCCGAGATAAATAGCCATTGATCATGGTTATGGAAAATTTTATGATTTTGAACTTTATGTGGTAACCATTCACTTATGGTTAAGTCATTAAATTGAATGTTCGATATACTTAAGGGAAAACTTGTTCCATGCTTTAGTGGTGTGTTCTCACTATGTTTTATGTTTAGGGTAATATATTGCTCAACCAGGCTTATGTCTAATGATTTTTTTTTCATTACGGGTTCTCGTTCTAGTGGGATGAGTTTATGGATTTAGATATGATACTTTTGGACGGATGAGTAAAGGAGTCGAAGAGAAAGCAAGAGGCTTGGGAGCATTATTCATTATTTTGATTCTGTTGCAACTAAATATCCATGTCAACATCTTCATATGTTTGGCATAACACTATTATTTATTTTGTATTATAATTTTGAACCTTGCTAGGGCACGAACTTGGAAATAAATTGTCAAACTTAAATTGTAATGATGTGTTTATTAATTTTAGTTAATAAATGATATGTTTACTTAAGATTATATAATATACATCTTTGTAGCACATTGGAGTTTCGTTTTAGGACTTTGAAATAAGAGATATACAGGTCCTTATTATTATTATATATCCTAGTAGGTTTAATTCTGCTATATAATGTAAGTATTTATTGAGTCTAGGTGACTACAAGGATTCGACATTTTCATATGTCAGATATTTGATGCTACCATTAATGTTTTATATTCTAACCTATGTGCGAACGATTTGGGATTTGAAATTGTAAAGACAATTATAGGTAATGAAACTTATTTAGTTGCTCTGTTTAGTTAAATTATCGAATAAAAATATATACCAATCTCATTCTGTTGTCGAAAGACAACATCCAGGTTGCTGCAGCATACTGAGGTTCCATCTTTGGATTTTGGAATGAGGGATGTTAACTTCAATAGATATATTAATATCCCATTCTCGGATAATCTTTACTAGGAGCATAGAAGGATAAGTATTTATTTTCAAAACAATTCAATACTCATGGTGACGAACACATTCATAAGAGTTAAATACTTTTCCTAACGATATTCTACTATTACATGTTTAACGTATTTGAAACACTAGTTATATCCTAATATAACAATATACATAATAGAAAAATAAAACCAAAAGCTTACTTTATTTCAACCAAGATTCACTATAAAAGTTATGTTATATAATCAAATTACATAATTTACCATAAGGCACCCCCTTAATTTTATTAAATATGTACTTTATAAAATGGGGCCGACCGGGCAATGATTTAACAACATTTCTAAATAGTTTAAATACTCATTATATTTATTTAATTATTATTTAAAAATTTAATTTATTAAAAATATGTGCAGCACATATATTATTTAATTAATGTATTAACCTCCAATAATACTAAATCTCCCGAAATAAATTAATATAACATTCATACTAATTTCTCTATTTAATTTATAACATCTAAAAGTAGCACACTTTCAAAATTCGCTCAAACATCTTCAGTTATGTGACTCATAAGTAAGAATTTGACCAACAAATAATATGAAATAATTTGATATCAACACCAATTTTGGCTTCATTGGCGTGGCATCATGGCACCAGTTCCATTGCTTATAAACAATCTAAGAAAGTCAAGTTTTAATCTAATTAAGCATACGTATTTAAGAGAAAGTGTCTGTTTGCATTTTCTTTTCGTTATCACTTTATCACTTAGATATATAGAGTTGTCGATGCTCAAAAACTCTAATAATATCTGTATTAATTGTGAAGACCAATTTCAAGTTCCTTGATTTAGATGATAACAATTATCGAGTAACCGAAAGCACCGAGGCTATTATAGAGTTAGGGGTATGCCCTAGGGAAATTATGTAATTTGTTACATATATCTAACTCGTTGACCAATCTTGTTCGAAATAAAGATATTTTCTTTCTATTATACTTGATATAATATGGTTATATTAATTTATCAATTTAATTAAAAGTATATTTAATATAAAATCCACAAATGGTATGTTTTTTGATAGTAGTTACAAAATGTTGTAACCGTGAGTAATTTATCACAATGAAATAAATATACCATTTTAAACGTTTCTAGTCAAGATGCATCGGGACTGGATATCGATGTATCCATTGAGACTAGAGTACGTAACGCTCTCCAAATGTTGGACAGTGTATTTCTCATGACTGTTGGATGAACCAAGGGGTTACGTATTGGTAGTTATTGGATAAGTATGGAATGACTCGCTACATAGTTTTATGTTGGTTAATATAACTAAGGTCAAGAAGAGAATATCGAAGTGACTAATTTACACAGTTCTTTCAACTTGATAATACTGTTGATCTTCAATATGAAAACTCCACTTTGATTATAGTTAAATCATGGCACGACGTCCATCGAACGACTATAGTTAGGTCGAGTGGAAGCATTGGAAGTGAAACGCTATTCAAGAGAGGATTCATCACCTCGGTTATATGACGTTAGTATCTTGGTCAACTGAAGTCAACTTAAAGTTAAAGTCTCTGGTTAGAGCATTTTGGTCAATGGTAACTATTATTATTGAACAAAGGACTTTGTGTTTGGACTATAAAGTTGAATGTGGATGATATTGGAATTTTGACCATTACCAAATTCCATAAATCCAAAGTGATATAGTTTTGATGAAGAGAACTGGTGTAAATAATTTTCACTATTAGGTACCGCTTATAACTAGTAAAATTGTATTTTACCTAAACGATGTGTAAGCGATAAATTCAGCCAAAATGTCACACAACCTGCGAAGTGACGTGTGAAGGTTAATATTCGAATAATTTGATATTAATCACTGACTGTATTTACACATTTGAGTCGCACAACCTTAATGATGAATGCTTCAAAAACTATATGATTTAATTAATTTAAAACCGTTATAAATTAATTAAATTAATTAATATTTATGAACTATGAACTATTAATTATTTTTTATTTTTTATTTGATTTGTTAGAATCCATTAGTATTTAATAAAGTACGTACATAAAAGTTATGTATGTACGTATCGATATATGATATTGATAAAATATTTAAATAGGATTTAAATAGATTGATTATTAAATGGGTTTGGGAATATTTTAAGGCCCATATAGCCTTATTCATAGAAATCCATAAGAAAAAAAGGCTTAAAATCCAATGGTTGGATCTAGAAAATGAAGGGGGGAGGTTAAGGAAGGATCCCTCTATAGATATGTTATCTTCCATTCACTGGCCTCTCTTAATCACTCTCCTTCTAAATACTAGCCTCATCTTTATTTTTCTACCTTCTTGGCCAAAATTTCATGGCTTCTAAACCATAGAATTTCCCCAAAAAAAACAAAAAAATCGAATAAAATAAATTCAAAAGTGGTGCTTCAGATTGTTACAATTTCTAAAGGTGATTCAATCAGATCTAGAAGCATTTATCATTTAATGTACGAATCATAGGCAACATCAACAAGGTAAATTCCATAAGTCATTTATTTATTCCATGATATTATAGATCCAGTAGTTAATTCATTTAAAAAAATTATATATGCATTTGTTGTCCCTTATAAGCGTACAATTATAGATCTTAGTATAGTATAACTTGTTATCTTTAGAATTGGTTTTCATTTGGGTTGATAGCTTCTATTCATGATTTTCTATGTTAATTTCTATTTATTTTGATCTAAATATAGATGTGGAATTAACTTGTTATTCTAATTAACTTTATTTTATTTAATTGTTAACTGTACTTTACATTGATTCCAATTTTGATTTCTACTTTAAGATTCATAAATATACATAAATGCATATGTATATATATGTATATGTATGTTAAAATAATTTTGAAATATTTTAAAAAGGTTTTAAGAACTTTTTATTAACATATACAAATGAATTATATTTAGATTTGTTGAGTAAGATCTATTATCAGACTATTTTACTAAATTAGATTACTACATATTTGCTAATAACTCTTAAATTGATTACAATTGATTTGATTGAGTTGATTTATCATTATTAAAGGATTCACTGACAATACATATAAAAAAATTAACCATATATTTATATATATATATATGTATGAATATATATATATATGTATGAATATATATATATATATATATCTGTGTGTGCGTATTATGTGTACATGCACAGACATACACATTTGTACACTGTATTTATGTATAAATAAACATGAATCAACATAATATTATTATTATACAAAATATACTTTGGAAAAATTTTGTTTTACAATAATTATCTATGTTTGATTCTACATTAAATTATTAACATATACTTATTGGTTACGTTTGGACTTATTGATTAAGATATATTTTCAAATTGATTTACTAAATCGGATCACTACAAGTTTGGTAATAAATCTTGAATGGATAATAATTGAATTGGCTGAATTAATTTAGTATATTTAAAGGATTCATTAAATAATACATATATAAAATATACATATACACATAATTAGTTAATAATACATACATACTTTTGTTGTTGACTGTTTATATCCTTATATCATGGTGCCAATTGATTATCATTTATATGCTGCATTAATTAAATTTACCAAATGATAAACTAAATCAATCATCGTTGTTACTCTTTATCTATTTCCCATATTTCCATTATGTGTTTAACTATTCATTTATTTCTAGTTATATATCTAACATTGTCATCAATTAATAGCATTTATCGTAGGTTGCACTTACAGAATTTACACTATAATACAGAGCGTTATGGCACGCGCTTCGCGCGTGATGAAGAAGGCTAAATTGGTTTTCTACAAAATGTATTTATTTAATATATCCAAAATAAAATGATTTCCATGTATCTTTAGTCATATTTTTGTGTTGAATCCTATGTAGGTAATTTGAAATTTTATTTCTAATTTACAATATCTAATTTTTTGTGAGTTTAAATTTTTATTTACATTATTAACTAATAATAAAATATTGTAAAGTGGTTTAGTTGCTAGATCCTATTTTTAAATGATATTAATACTTAGTAAAGATTTGTAAAGAAAATATTGAATTTGTAAAAGAAACTTAATTGTCAGATCCTAATTTTAAGCGATGCTAAATTTTAATAATATCTGTAAAGAGACATCTCCGGTGTTTATACCAAAAAAATGTGATAACAAATATATCACAACTATTAATGAAGATTCACATACAAAGGGTAATATTGGAAGTTCACGGTCAGACCAAAAATTTAAAACTAATTATTCAGAATTGTTGTCCTTAAAACTTATTATCCTGGAATAAGAAGCCCTTTAACCTAATTTTCATATAATATATATTTATTTATACTCACATTTATTCCATATATATGTTGCTAATTAATGACTTCATATTATTAATAAATTTAATTAAAGTGAGATAAATGATAGGTTTCTCTCTCCATATAAATAATTGGCCCTTCATTAATTAAATAAGTTAAGAGAAGAAAATGAAATGTTTCATTCTCTAAATAAATTTATGAACCCTCATTAATTCAATAACGTAAGAGATAGGAAATTAAAATTTTCATTCTCTAAATAAATTTAATAAGTTACCGCTACACACAAATATGTACATAAGAGCATATTTGATATACTCTAATTTACATACACATTAAATTAAATTTTAAACTTTATTTCTAAATCTAAATAAAATAAAGATTTTATTTAAAAGGAAACTTAGAAAATTTCTAAGTATGTTTAGACTTCATAAGCCCGTTAATGATTTAAAATGGTAAATTTTTTGAATTTCACCCCTTTCTTCCACTGCGGGATGACCCAGTTCCTTCAATGGTATCAGAGCCTAATAGATTATGCGGTCCAAATTGGTCATGTTAGGGTTAATTAATTAAGCTTGCGCACTTAGTATGGTGTCTAGAAAGGTGATGTCTAGGATTGAAATTGGGTGATCAAGTACCCTATCCTACCTGGTTACATTCTGACCTGAAAGGTGAAGTAAGCCCAAAGGTTACCCCTAAAGAAAATGTCCGATTTGAATTGGGCCTTTGGCTAATTTTGAAAATTAAGACAAGATTTTAAATTTAAAAGTAAAATTTAAAATAAAACAAGTTTATTACAATTGGTTATAGTATAACATAAATTTTCCAAACATTTGAAAATATAATGAAAATTTTAAAATGTATGAAATTATTTTATATTAATTTCAAATTTTAAAATTTATTAACAAGAGTAATAAAAAAATTAATTAATTGATATGCATGTATTATATATGTTGATATATGTTATGTTATTTTAAAGTGTTTAAGATAACATAAGTATAAATGTGTGTATATAAGATAAATTTTGAAGTTAATAAAATTTAATTAAATAAATTAATCAAAGGTTAATTAATTAAATAAAAAAATATGCATATATAAGATATATATGGTATATTATAAAGGTTATAGTAGATATGTCCTATATAAATGTCGTATTGGAATACTAATTTAAAATTAATTAAAGAGTTAATTAATTTAAATTAATTAAATAAAATATTGTACATAAGACTATCATATAAGTAATATGAAACATAAAAGTTATATACTAATCAAAATTATATGATATGAATGTATAAACTAAAGGTGGAACATTTAAGAAACCCAAATAGACTTAAGGAATAAATACATACATAAATGTATGTATATTGTGATTTATGATGTGTCTGACACTTGAATCACAAGGGTATTTCATAATAAATACATTAATCCATAAGTCGATATCACTCAATATAATATATTGAAGATTATGAACCTTCAATATATGTTGTCCTTTACCATATATGTAGGATTGATTTCACCCTAGAGGGGGTGAATAGGGTGATACTATTAATTATAAAATTTTAACGCGGAAGTATATAAAATAGTCACAGCACAGATAATAGCAGAATAATAGCAACACAGATAATAGCAGAATATAAAAAGCAGAAATAGAACAACACGAATTTACCCAGCTTCGACAAAACTCAGCATACGTGCTGCCCCCAAGGTTTCTACTAGAAATATCCGGGACGAGTGATCCTAACTCGCAACACCTGCTATCGACTAACCTAACTCTACGCGCAAAACCCTGCCACAATTAGCCACTGAGTTGCGAATTCTCGAACTACACCACCGTAGTTCGTCCCCTAGTCACACGATTAGAAATTTCAAAAGATTAAAAGAAAACTTACAAATTAAGAAAATAATTAAAAACAATAAAACCCTAATTTTAATATTTAAGCGCAACGGTAACGAAGGATGCCGGCCCAATAAGTAAAAAATATTTCTTATCTCCCTTTTGTTATCAGCCTATATTCTTTTGTGAATAATGTCTTCCTTCTGCTCGTTCGTTCCTCTTTATAAAAATTAGGATTTTGCAAATTCGAGCACGCTGATTCAATTATTGATTGAATGATGAACTATCCACAGTTGCTTCGTCAATCAATTTGCCACTTTGATTCACTAGCGGCTTATTCGACGAATCGAGTTCGAATTGACTTGAATCTGGTATATGATTTTCCTTTTGCTTTTCTGGTTAATTTTTTGGAACTCGATTGCTTTATTGTCGATGATGAATTGGGATTTTATAGGAATCCATTTCCCTAATTATCGTTCATGTATATTTTATTGAATTCGTCCCTGGCCATTGATTTTCATTTGGATGCTTGTGATGTTTTCTGACTTCTTCAATTCGTATAATTTGTTGTTTACTTGATTAACACAGCTTTGATTTCTGATTTGGTCGATTCTTTGCCTTGTTCACCACGGCTTTGATTTGCTTTGACGATGTTGATTTATCTTGACTTGTTTAATTCGTGTTCCTTATATTATCTACTATGAGAGAAAAATTGACTTTGGCATTTATGTTAAACTCTTGATTTTTGATATCACCTGACTTCGGTCATTTGGAAATTGTTTCCTTATAACTTCATGGCTTCACAGTGTTTACTTATCTGGTCTTCGAGCCAGTTCATGTAGTGTCTCTTGCTTTAATACTGTCACTGCTTGTTTGAAGTCCTATGTCCAGTAGCTTATTTCATGTGACGTTCATCATGTTTGTTCCATATGCATATGCATACATCCACTGCCTCCATCTTTATGTTGCATGGTCTGTTGGTTCGTCACTATTTGTGTTATCCCGCTTTTCGGCAAAGCCGCGATACCAAAAGATCGATCGAAAACGAAGGACAGTTCGCCTCAGAGGTTGATCGTACTTCCTTTCGCCATGGATATCACTGAATTTTATCCGAGTCTAGATTGAGATATAATTGATAGGACACGGCAAGAAAGACCACAGGAGTCAGCATTTCAAGTTTCAAGTCAATCCGAGTTCGCATGCTCAAGCTATGATCGGTTCAACTTGGAGGGAACATGCTGGTTTCGAACCCACCATGATGGGCGTCTTCGAACCCATCATCATGCACCACTCGAGACCATCACCTTCGAACCGAAGGACATCGAACCCATCGGTTTCGAAACCATCAAAGCGCCTCACCTTCGACTCCATTACCTTCGACTACATCGTGTTCGAATCCATGTGCCTCGTATCCATGGAGGGGTTGCAGAGCTCATGTGCATCCAAGGAACGCAAGTTCGAACCCATCACAGAAGCCATGCTTCGAACCCATCACAGAGGCCTTCTTCGAACCCATCTGTGATACCATCTTCGAACCCATCCTGTGTAACTTCGTTCGAACCCACTGGGTCAACCAACCACGATGACGTGTCTTCCATCGGTTCGAATGCGCCGAGATACATAGAGTCGAAGCGGTCAACACGGAGTGAAGTCCGGATCGATTCGAAGTTTGCGCTCCACGTCACCACGAAGCCGCGTGCCATGATGGATTCGAAACCATCGTTTCGAATACATGGGTTTGAACCAGACAGCTATGCCAAAAACCCAATTTCGAATCCATCATATCTCCTAACCTATTGATCCAAATGCCACGAAATTTTCACTGAAGCTTGCGTACATGTTGAAGAATGTCCACGCCAAATTTCACCTCGATTGGATGAATTCTTAATCGGTTCGAATGGAGTTCGAACCGATACCAAAGTGGGCCCAAACTTCCTGAGACCGTGCATGTGGCCCCCCTCACGTGCCGGACGTGGTCTCCCGAGTTTTCAGCGAGATACAAGCAACCTACACCTATAAATAGAGCCCCAGGGCCAGCAGAAAAGGGATCTTCTGACTCTGAGACGCCTAGACTCTGCCGGATCAAGATCCCCATCATCCTATATCATAACTTGGTTGTTGATTTCGAATTTCCAGTTGTAACTTGCTGTTGATCGCTGTAACAACTTGTAATCATTGAAAGAGAATCAATAAAATATCAAAAAACTTCACAGTGGACGTAGGCAACACGCCGAACCACTATAAATTGATTGTCTACGTATTTTCTTTACTGTTGATTGGAGTTTTTGTTAGATAATATCTGTTTTAAACTTGCATTCTTGACTATTATCTCTTCAACGACTCCCGAAGGGTGTTGTGACCAATTTTGACACAAACACTTTGGTGCTTTCACTGAGAACCCAGATTTTCTCCTGCTCGTTGGATCTGTCATCGATACCGGATTGAATAAATCTAAGAGAGAGATCCAGATCGTTAAATCCAACTTCCTTCCCTTCTATTCAGATTTGCATAAAGTCTAGGAAAGGAACTCAACTCTAGAGATGGTTAGCACAAGAACCACCTCAAACGCCGTCAATCAAGAGGAACAGGATAGACAGAATCCTGCCCCTCTACCTCCACCTAATCAAGATGCCGCTGGGCACTCAGAACCGTCGGGTCCGGTTACCTGACAAAAATTGCAGTTGTTACTTCAAGAGCTGACCTAGAATCGGCGACAACTAGAAGAACAGCTACGCGCTAACGCTGAGCTAATCAACAAGCTGGATCGCCAAAAACGAAAAAGATCCATGAGAGATCGTGTTTCTCGCTCTTCCAGCGAAAGTTCTTCATCTTCTGATTATCATAACCGACCTCCACGACCCCGGTTAGATGAGAGTCGTATGCCACCCGCTGGAAACCAACCAACATTGACTGTTGGACAAATACGAGTTGGTCCGTCAGCCAGCTTCCAAACCGGACCCTCCTCCCGAGGAGGCGCCGTTCCTCATCACGCCGCAGAATACCGCACCACTAGCGTCGCGGCTGAACCAGGGGTCGACGCTCAAGACCAGTCGGACCTAGACCGTCGTCATAGCGGCCGTACTCCTGAACCGTACGTCCCAGAGGACTATGAGCCGAGAAGGCAAGATGTGAACCGTCAACGATATCCGGTTCAAACCCGAAGTATGGAACGTGACCATACTCCGGCGCAAATGCCGGATCTTTCAACTATGATACGTCAGATGATCCGTGAGAGTCAGGGATTCACAAACGACGATTGGGGAGTTTCCCGAAGTCACACTCCCTTTACGGACGACATTCTTAATGCTGAACCCCCACGGCGATTCCGAATGCCAACTCTGCCCATGTATGAGGGAAACTCCGATCCCAATCAACATATTCTAAAATATGAATGGTCGATGACTGCTGCCAGAACCGACGACGCTGTGAAATGTCATAGTTTCCCCATATCCTTGGGGGGCATCGCCACCATGTGGTTCACCCGATTGCCTCCTCGATCCATCTCCTCATTCGACCAGCTGGCCACAAAATTCGTTGAGCTATTCCGCATGCACGTCGCAAGGCCGAAAGATGTCAACACTCTATCTAGTGTCACACAAGCTCCCGGAGAGACACTCAGACACTACTTAGAAAGATTCCACGCTGCATGTGCAGAGATTAGTAATCCAAACGATAACTCCATCCTTATGGCGTTAACTAAGGGGATCGACCCCGATTCTGAATTTGGCAATTGGCTAGCTGGGAAACCACCTGCGTCATTGGACCGTTTCCATGCCAAAGCAGCTCAATTCCTGAGACGGGAAGACGCGAAACAGTCTAGGAAGCAAATTGACGCAGGGCCAAATGCGGGAGGAACCCAAAGCAATGTTGCAATAAAACAGTCCGGCGAGAACTCCGGAAACGTTCAGTTGAACATTAAAAATAAACAAGCTCGGCGAAGGGAGAGCGTGAATCAACTTGAAAAACAAGATCAAAATCGCGGCCCGCAACGCAAAAATCCGAAGTTCGATAGTTATACTCCTTTGAATATTTCATTGGAGGACTTGTATTTGCGGACCCGTAACGCGATTCAATATGAAAAACCTGCTCCAAGACCGTCGTCAGAGAAACAAATCCATACGGGAAAATTTTGCAGGTTCCATGAAGGCTACGGGCACGATACGAACGAGTGTCGTCACTTACAGGATCTTGTTGAAAAACTGGTCAGGGAAGGGAAACTGGAACAGTTTGTGCGGACACCGCAGCCCAGAGATGCGGGCCCATCCAATCCAATCAATGAACCCAATCGACCGAGGCAGGAGGACTCGACTTGTCCCCGTGGGAGATTGGTGATAAACGCCATCAGTGGCGGGCCTACTCATTCAGAAGCCTGGAACGACGAAGAACCTCGTCACTGTCACACATGACAGGCCCCTTCAATCCATGAATACTTTATAATTTCTTTTACGTTCTGAATTTTGAATTTGTAATAAGGCACTGACTTTGCCACATTTTCTCATTTCAGCAAATAAAATGCTATCTCTTCAAGCTAAAGCTGTGATTCACCGAATACAACATTCAACAATCACGACACACGAAGAGCTAAGTTCCATCGAACAATGGAATTTATTCAAATAGCGAGTGACTGCGTTACAACCGGCCACTCACTAAGTGAAACCCCAGCTCGGGGGCAAGCCAACACATCGAAGGCTGAACTGGACCAACACACGACAGTCCATTCCAATAATTCGTTCCCAGAGTGCGAACGGACTCCAACTTCCCACAGCGCGAATTGGAGTATAAACATTCAATAATTCGTTCCCAGAGTGCGAACGGACTTCAAATTCCCGGAGCGCGAATTGGAGTATAAACATTTAATAATTCGTTCCCAGAGTGCGAACGGACTCCAACTTCCCACAGCGCGAATTGGAGTATAAACATTCAATAATTCGTTCCCAGAGTGCGAACGGACTCCAAATTTCCGGAGCGCGAATTGGAGTATAAACAATTAACAATTCGTTCCCGGAGTGTGAACGGACTCCAACTTCCCACGACGCGAATTGGAGTATAAACATTCAATAATTCGTTCCCAGAGTGCGAACGGACTCCAAATTCCCGGAGCGCGAATTGGAGTATAAACATTTAACAATTCGTTCCCGGAGTGCGAACGGACTCCAACTTCCCACAGCGCGAATTGGAGTATAAACATTCAATAATTCATTCCCAGAGTGCGAACGGACTCCAAATTCCCGGAGCGCGAATTGGAGTATAAACATTTAACAATTCGTTCCCGGAGTGCGAACGGACTCCAGCTTCCCACAGCGCGAATTGGAGTATAAACATTCAATAATTCGTTCCCAGAGTGCGAACGGACTCCAAATTCCCGTAGCGCGAATTGGAGTATAAACATTTAACAATTCGTTCCCGGAGTGCGAATGGACTCTAACTTCCCACAGCGCGAATTAGAGTATAAACATTCAATAATTCGTTCCCGGAGTGCGAACCGAAGTATCAATGCCAACTCCATGATCCCCAAAACATGAATTGGGGTATAGACATAAGTTGCGGGTTCCCGGAGCGCGAACCGAAGCATCCGTGCAAACTCCAGATTCCCGAAGTGCGAGTTGGAGTATAAACGTCAATTCCGGGTTCCTGAAGTACGAACCCAAACATACAAGTTTTATCCAAGTTCCCGGCGTGTGAATTAGAGCATAAACACCAAGTCAAAGTTCCCGTAGTGCGAACTAAAGAGTTAATACTAACTCCGAGTTAGTAGAGTGCAAGTTCGAATGTGAACATCATTCCCAAGTTCCCGGAGCGCGAACCACGTTACAAGCATCAATAACTCTCGAATTCCTGGAATGCAAACCGGGTTATCGATCTCAAATTATTCTAAGTCCCCGGAATGCGGACGTGTGCTCAAGACTTGCAACAAGTGCGATCAACCACCAAAAATACAAGTGCTGTTCCCCAAAACTGGGGGGCACGAAAGCTAAATATTAATCACTAGCCGAAGTGATACAACGTCCGAAGCTCAACTCATTCATCAACCGCAACCTATGACCAAGATTTTCAGGCTTGGCGAATGAGACGAACTCTACTTAAACGGTAACAACGCCACAAGTATACCGGACCGAAAACAAGACACTTCAAGTACTTAAGCACAAATAAAACAAGAGTTGAAACAAAGAAATAAAATTTTATTTCAACTAACTTAAAACAAGGACATTCCAAGGATCGATTCGAAATCCAATAAAAAGACGCCACCGTCATCGATTCGAACTCGAGCCCTCGCATCGGTTCGAATCCCTCCCAGACCAGATCTGGTTTTGCCAATCTCGAGGCTACGCAATCGATAAAAAGAAACGGGTTCGAAATAACTTCGCCGTTTGAATCCGAGGCTAATTACCTAGTTTGAATGATGAATTCGAGAAATTGAAGATTCGGATCTTGAGTGATTCGAGAGCGCGACGCAGTGCTTTCTCTTTTGGAGCTCCGAAACGATGAAGAGCACAGTAAGAAGCAAGCGAGAGTAAAAGTAAAAAGTAAAAAAATGCCGAGGTCTTTGCTATTTATATGGGGGGTTGGAGATGACTGGGTCGATTCGCGTGCCGGTAGACTTGACCGATTACAATAGGGCAGAATGCAGAACCGGTTCGAAATCCACTTTCGAACCCATACGTTTGAGGCTCCATCGTGTGAAGCGCACGGACCACTGCCACGAACAAAAGTCTCGAAACCATCCTTTCACATCGGTTCGAATGTCAGTTTCGAACCAATCACAACATAAGTATACTCCATCCTTTCAGACCGGTTCGAATGTCAATTTCGAATCCATCATAGCAGCAAGCGTACCGCGTCCATACAAACATGGATTTCGAACCCATCAATGCTCGAATGCATCGGTTCGAAACATTACGCTCGCGCAATACAAATTCGATCCCTTTAACCTTCTACATCGGTTCAGGAGAGGATCGGTACGAAGGAACCTTTCAAAACAACCACCAAGCGTTGTCTCAGTTCAAATTTCAAAATCGGTTCAGGAGAGAATCGATACGAAATTCTATAGAAAACCAAACTGACAACAACTCGTGGACGCACGACGTTAACAAGGGTCAAATTAACATATGCGCATACATGTCGGACTAACATTCGATTTTGAATATTCACAGGGATCAAACACTCATCCTGTTACAAATGCGACAGCCAACGGCTAAGCACTATTATACAGCAATCAATCATATCAACGCAAGGTTACAGCAGTACAGCATACGAGTTTCGACAAAAAAGAAAGCAATGACTGTTCAGAGAGAAGTGGTAGCTATTCAAAGCACGTCATGTTCCCACAAGACGTACTTTGGGGGTCAAAATGTTATCCCGCTTTTCGGCAAAGCCGCGATACCAAAAGATCGATCGAAAACGAAGGACAGTTCGCCTCAGAGGTTGATCGTACTTCCTTTCGCCATGGATATCACTGAATTTTATCCGAGTCCAGATTGAGCTATAATTGATAGGACACGGCAAGAAAGACCACAGGAGTCAGCATTTCAAATTTCAAGTCAATCCGAGTTCGCATGCTCAAGCTATGATCGGTTCAACTTGGAGGGAACATGCTGGTTTCGAACCCACCATGATGGGCGTCTTCGAACCCATCATCATGCACCACTCGAGACCATCACCTTCGAACCGAAGGACATCGAACCCATCGGTTTCGAAACCATCAAAGCGCCTCACCTTCGACTCCATTACCTTCGAATCCATCGTGTTCGAATCCATGTGCCTCGTATCCATGGAGGGGTTGCAGAGCTCATGTGCATCCAAGGAACGCAAGTTCGAACCCATCACAGAAGCCATGCTTCGAACCCATCACAGAGGCCTTCTTCGAACCCATCTGTGATACCATCTTCAAACCCATCCTGTGTAACTTCGTTTGAACCCACTGGGTCAACCAACCACGATGATGTGTCTTCCATCGGTTCGAATGCGCCGAGATACATGGAGTCGAAGCGGTCAACACGGAGTGAAGTCCGGATCGATTCGAAGTTTGCGCTCCACGTCACCACGAAGCCGCGTGCCATGATGGATTCGAAACTATCGTTTCGAATACATGGGTTCGAACCAGACAGCTATGCCAAAAACCCAATTTCGAATCCATCATATCTCCTAACCTATTGATCCAAATGCCACGAAATTTTCACTGAAGCTTGCGTACATGTTGAAGAATGTCCACGCCAAATTTCACCTCGATTGGATGAATTCTTAATCGGTTCGAATGGAGTTCGAACCGATACCAAAGTGGGCCCAAACTTCCTGAGACCGTGCATGTGGGGCCCCTCACGTGTCAGACGTGGTCTCCCGAGTTTTCAGCGAGATACCAGCAACCTACACCTATAAATAGAGCCCCAGGGCCAGCAGAAAAGGGATCTTCTGACTCTGAGACGTCTAGACTCTGCCGGATCAAGATCTCCATCATCCTATATCATAACTTGATTGTTGATTTCGAATTTCCAGTTGTAACTTGCTGTTGATCGCTGTAACAACTTGTAATCATTGAAAGAGAATCAATAAAATATCAAAAAACTTCACAGTGGACGTAGGCAACACGCCGAACCACTATAAATTGATTGTCTACGTATTTTCTTTACTTTTGATCGGAGTTTTTGTTAGATAATATCTGTTTTGAACTTGCATTCTTGACTATTATCTCTTCAACGACTCCCGAAGAGTGTTGTGACCAATTTTGACACAAACAATTTGATCATTAGTTTGGTCTGGTTCCATCGTTGCCAGGTCTGGTCGCTATTGATCTTGCTTTGTGTTTTGATACATGTCCTTATGCATATGTATATTGCATCACTGTATTCTACATACATGTATATATGTATTTTGTGATGTCTACACTTGTTCATGTGTGGCATACAAGTCTTGATTTAATGTTGCAACTGTTTTATGCTCCATTGTATATTTGTGCATGTCGCAAATTGTTCGTGTGTGATGAATTCAAAATGAATATGATATTTCAAAAACACATTTTATTTTACACTGCATAAATATTTCTTCTTCAATTTTACTACGTCAGTGTTTTCTTTGCAGATAATTCAGATGTTGGATTCAATCTGGAATAGAGTTGAAGAAAAATACGAGTGAATGAGTGATATGTAGTGAGGTGCAAATGTATAGTTTAAAAATTGTATTATAATCAAAAATTGTATATATATATAGTGGGAGCTCAAATCTATACTATTCAAAATTGTAATAAAATATTTGTTTGAGTAAAATATCTTTTTGAATTTAAATTCTGTGTTATTTATTTTTATTCAGCAAATATTTATTTAATTATGTGAAAATAAAATAGTATAATAACAAATACATTTAAATGAATATATATATATATATATATATGTTTATTATCATCAAAAAAAATTCGTATACTTGCATATTCAACAATATATATATATATATATATATATATATATATATATATATATATTAATAAATTACTTGTATACTCCTTAGTTGTTGAGCAAATTCAAGCTACGGATGTTATGTGTAGTATTATTAATATACTGAATATATGAGGTTAGATAACTATATGTATTTGTTGAGAAAACTCAAGGTACATATATTATACTTATGCCATCATGATATGGTTGGTATGAGTGAATAATCTCTATCGATTTGTTGAGCAAACTCAATATCGAAATGAGATTAGAACAAGGAAAAATGGGTTAGGAGTTGTGTGTGATACAACCGATAATGTGTCATCTATTGTTTGTGGAGATACGATTTGTTGAGCAAATTTAAGGTCAGATTACCAAGACAGATGAGTCTGAACATCCACTAGTGAATGCGAAAGACTTCTATGTTTCATCTTAGGGTTTGGAGAAACATAAATACTAGTGGGAGCCTTATCATAAAAATGAAATGTTAACATTTAACGTTTCTAATATTGTAAGAACATATGCTAAATAATGTTATAATTGTCTACAATGATAAATTTATGCATTTAATATGATTTATATAATGTTTATCAATTAATATATACAAACAAACTGAATTAAAACGACAAATGGATATGTAATGCCCACTGTTAAATTTCTATTGCATGTTAACATTTCAACACCCATGCAAGTGCCTGATTTTACAACTACTGAATAAATTTGTAGTTTGGTCACTTACACATTTATTTGGTCAAGACCATGTATTGCATTCTATGAGTTTCGAACTCTAAAAGCAATACAAGACTATGGATATTTGATCCATGTACAATTGCATATAAATGTTATATGGTAAACGGTCAAATTCTGTAATGTACAATATTTCGATGAAATTAGTTCATCCGAAAAACTAAATATACCTTAGTGCGAGATCGAGTATTCAATCTGATTAATTACAAAAGGGATTATATTGTGTTAGTGTAACACAAGACCAAAATTTACAAGATAGATCTAAAAGCTCGACCGTTGAAATGTCATGTAAAGTGCAACATATTTGATGTCCTTAAATGTTAAGGATAATTGAATGCGCTTTTGGAAAGAGTTTTTTATGATATTGTAGTAAGGTTTTCTTTTGAATAGTTTGGACGTTTGAAAGGAGAACGAATATGTAAGAATGAATGTAATTTAAGGTATAGTTAGGATGAAGAGAATGAATAGTCACTTCTGCTTCATAGAGAAACATTGGGAATGAGAATTGTAATAATAATTGATACTAATATTGGAATAATAAATATGATTTAACTGTATTTTCATATAGAAAATTATTTTCTATGAGATTTTTTCTTTAAGCTCAAGAGATTTTTTCAATGAAATCCCCACTGTAAATAGTTGTAGTGTGTGAAATAAACAAATTGTATTAAGTGAATGATAGATCTCCGAATTTAGTACAATATTATTGTAATGGTGGAAATAGTGGGAGCATGCCATATAATACTTATTAATTGCATCAAAGTACAAAAATTGTTTTTGTAAAACTTACCATATATTTTTTTATAAAATAATGATTACTTTTTGGTATCGGGTGAAAAAATAAACATAGCTATATTTCAATATTAATATTATAAATATTCTTTGTCAAATAAAACTATAATATGGTAATTTTTTTTAACAAAAGTGATGCATTGGAAAATACGAAAGTATCTAATATTATTTACAGTTGTTTTGGAATTATAGATTAAGCCGTAGTTTTAAGAGATAATTTTATTGTTTGATTTTGAATAATATGATGCTTGTTAATTATATCTCAAACAATAAAGGGTTATGCACCTATTTAGTGGGAGTATCATAAGAGTTGATGAACTCTTTGGATTGATACATATAGGTATATGCAATCATAATTCTATAAATACCAAAATGGTTCCACGTACTTTGTCGTATTCATCGATGAGTTATCGTCGACATGGACATGTGTATTTGATACACATATAGTATGTTTATGGTAAACTAATAGAATATAAAATGGTAGTAAATAAAATAACATTTGATAGAAATGATTTGATTGAGTGAGTGAGTATGTTGGAAAATGTTCCGAACGTACCTCAAATAAATAAAGATTCAATCTCAAAATTACTCCTCTATGCGATACATAATGATGCATCGATATGGTGTTATCGAACTTTGTTGGAAAATGTATGATTAATTATGAGTGAAGTTGAGTTAGTTTCTTTCTATAAAGTAATGTACTTAAGGGTAGTACACAAGGTTAATATTACTACATCTGAATAACAGTTTACAAAATTTTACAGGATAAAGTTTTATAAGAAACTCCAACATATTCTAGGCTAAAGAGTTGGCATGTTCTGCGAGTCAAAAGATTGCACGTAATAATTATTCATGAGGGATCTTGTATGAATCTCCCTAAAAGGATTTTGAAAAGACTGTCATTGGATGACATATTTATATTTCGAACATAATTTTTTGTGAACTAAAACCAAATCAGTTTTATAAATAAAGAAATTCATAAAACGTTTATGAATACATATTCTATTGTAGTGAGAGACAATTATTGTTTTAAGAAATACCAACTTCGTGAAGAAATTTATTTGAGAAATTATTGGTAGTAAAAAGAATTTGGATACGATCTAAAGATAGAACTGATTAGATGAGATGAAAAAAAATTGACTGACCAAAACGAACACATTGCATTAGAGTGTCTAATAAGTATTTTTGCTCATTGAAGAGAAACTATAAGTTTCTTGTCAATGTCGAAAATATATAATCTTTGATTGTTTAATTAAACCACTAAGAGTATTGACTTTATGATAT